>OV815958.1:28752500-30002500 GCA_929112965.1 Mythimna albipuncta | reverse complement strand
TCTTTCTTTAACTCAAGACACACATACACGTTTTCATCATTTATGATAAAATTAATTTAAAATAGAATGGAACTATAGTTGATGCTTTAATTATATTTGGATGCTAATATAATTTATGTTTAATAGAATATTTTTAATTATAATATCAAGCCTAACTAAGTAATACCTACCTAAACCTATGAGTGAAATGCGTTCTTACTTGCTAATGAGCACCTCGTGCGATAATCCTGTGTATGTTTGTAGTGTTCCGCTGAATCTTGAAACGAACAATCATCCATTTTAAGATTTCCGCGTTTACTAGTTTGTCCACGGATATCTACAGATAATACCTTATCTCAAAGAGATAGACGTTACAGTCTGAGTAATCTGATGTGAGGCGTAAAGCACGAGGCGCAATATCAAAAGATAATTTTGATGTTCCCGATAATAACTGATTTATCCTAATATAATTAACCATTAACGACTGACTAGCAAAACGAATGGTTACAACTAACATGAAAACGAATTTTACATAATATAATAAAACATTTTGCAAATAAATAACAATGGAACACCATAAAATAATAATTTAGATTTAAACTATTACGTGGTGCCTTCGCAGCTGGCTTTGGTGCGGTTTAGACGTCAGTGGAATTTTTATGCAGCGTAAACGACGTGCAAAAATAGCGTTCATTGAACGCGAGGTATTTCAGGTACAATCACGTGACACGAGTGCAACACAGATACGCAGCGTATACGCGCAGTCAACGTCCACGCCGGACACACGCTCGGTGCGAAGACACCCAAGTAATTTAAATAATCAACAAGTCAGTTAAGTCGTAAAGTGTATCAAAACGAGGGTTGGCACGTTACTCGAGACGGGGTCTCAGTTGTTGCTTCGAAGGCACTCCACTTACATTATGATCATCTATTTATTTATATCTGAACTACTATATTTTTACAGTTGCAAAAGGCCACTGTTGATGCCATACTGTTATAATTAAATATCGTATCTAACATGATTATAGAAACTTCATATAGCTAAGTATTACTGCTATGTGTCTGTCAAGAGGAGCGAATAAACTTAGGACTTAGTTCTTACTGAGAGTTTCATATTTTTTAATGGTACACAAATAGAGGAAGTCGAGTTTAAAATAACCGCATATAGAATGTGTAAAATCTAAGATAAATCCCTTAAAAACTACTTGACACATATTCTACACAAGTTTTTACTTGAAAGCCACGAGTAATCATGTTGAAGTCTAGTCTACTGGGACCTTTACCATGAATAAATTATGTTCTTATCATATTCACTTCCATATAAATATTTACATTGAAATATTGTACATAAATAAAATACTATATCATTAGATATAATTTTACATTCAAAAGCAAGAAACAATATTAGAATTTTTACATAAATATAATAAATTTTGATTAAAACACGAACGCGATATAAACTATGATACCGACACTTATCGGTAACGATCATAATTAATTATTGTATTATAATAATGAGTGAAACATTTAATGAGTGAAGCTAACGTTGGCCACGCGGCGCGTTGCCCTATCACGCTTTTATTAGGTCAGTCATACGTCATTCAAAGTCTTGTCTCGTAAGTCCAGTCTTACGTTTCTTGAAGTTTTTAACATTGTAAATCCACGAATATCGATTACATATTTTATCCTATCTTCTAGAATATCGTTCAGTAAATAGACGTGTCTATTCCTTTACATTTAAAATAAGAAAAACGTTAAGAAACTTTTGATTTTTTTTTATATGTGAAAGTGTTATATTTGAACTTTCACTACGAAAAATGTCGGTCGAAATTTATTATATTTTTTATTATCTATGATACAATACTAGCCTAAGCAGCATCAGTCATCTTTGAATGAGCATTGTAGAGTCAATTTGAATAGGTTATAGAATTCCTTACAATAGTATATTCTTACTTGAAGTCAGTATTGCAAGGAGCTTTAGGCACCAATATTTGCGTGTATTGTATGCAATCTTCGTTTTCCTCAAATTACTTGTTGTGTCAGTTGTAAGAGCAGTGGTGGCAGACGATGATCCAATGAAATTGCAACCCTCAAGAGATAATTCAAGTCTTTCAATAAGTTTTTTTTTTCTTTTACAGCTTTTAAGAATACTTTTTAACAGTAATTGTATATAGTCCGGCTCACAAACGAACGTGTTTTATCGTCGACGCACGTAAGCCTAGCAGAATATTTGAACTGTTCAGATAGAATTAAAGAATATATAAAAATGCTTAGTTTCAGGTCAGACAAGAAGATGGCGCTTCACACTTTAAAGTGTAATTAAATTGTTAATAACATGATTATAACATAAATCTATCTACAATCCCTCAAGTATTTTACATTTGGAAATAATACAATGTGAAAAGTGATGAGAATCGGCTAAAAGTGGCCTGAATTAATCATGATCGTTAGACGTGTAGTCTTTACGAGGATAAATTAATTACTTAATTTATGGTTGATACAGAAGATGTGTGCATCAGTCAATTAAGTTTGAGCGTTTATGAATAGTTTTAATAGACAATAGTTTACAAATTCCGCTCTTGGGCATACGCAACAGTATAACCCCTTCCAATATTGTCAACGTAAATGCGGATTTTCTCATCACCTTCTACAATTATCTCTAATTTGCAACAAAGTTAAAATCTGTGTCATATTTCAAGATATTTATTCGCACTGCGCATAGCTAGACCCTTACTCTAATAACAATCAAACAGTCTTACATCCAGTCCAGGAGCATCCAGTTTAGGAGCGGTCGGAACCTTCCGAGTTGCTGAACATTGAGGCGACCATATTGTCGAACTCTGGCACGGCGTCTTCGAACATCTTGAGTTGTTTGGACATCGACTCGGAGTCGGTGGAGCCCGACGCCTCGATGACGATGTCGGTCCACTCGTCGCTGATGGAGCGAGCCTGCAAACATTCCTGGTAGAAGTTTGCCAGCTCTGCTATCGGGCTGCCGTCAGCAAATGGGAACTCCTGGAAATCACGACAAATAGTGTGAAGCATTTATCGTGTTTACGTCTATTAACTGCTTCATCTTTGTTTTTATGTATAGGTATAAAAGCAAAAACTGACTAATATATAAACGCACAGCCGAAACTTTTGGGCAAAATATTTAGGTGAGCACTAAGGGGGGTTTTGAGGTTTCAACTTTTAAAGGCGTGAATAGGAATTTAGTTTGTATGGAAAATCTCATTTCGGGTACCACATGCTAGAAACTTAGCACAACTGAAGCCATGGCGGAATGGAGAGAATCAATGAAGATGCGTGTGACACTTTGCAAGGGGCGCTACCATTTTCATTTGTACTTACAGCAATGAAGTGGAACTTCGTGATGAAATGTAACCTATCCTAGAATAGCACATAGGATACTTTTGTTCCGTCGAGCAGAAAATTATTCCACGTAAATTTACTTGGAATAATGTTCTACTACGACGCGGGCGAAGCCGTTGGCAGCAGTCAGTGTATTACCATCAGGTGAGATAATGGTCAAACGCAAGCCTATCAATAATAATAAAAAAGACGTGTGGCACTCGAGGACTGCCGCGGTAATGCTATTGCATAGCATTTTTATCAACTTATGCAATTATAATTATTTTATTATTTTATTTATGCAGTATTTTTTTTCCTTTTTTTTTCTTTGATATTAATTGAAGTTACACTTTCACACATTGAATTGAATTTTGATTGATTGTTCACTCATTTGTTTTCTTATCGGTCACCACGCTCAAAAAAACAAATGAGTGAGGGGTGTTAGGTTATTTTCGTTACGGAATTTCTGGATTCGGTCTCCACGCTCAAGGCCCACGATAGAAGCTATGCAATAGCTTAAAAGTTCATTGTGTGGTAGAATTAATTACGACCGGTATAAACTTTCCTATACATTTAGTTGAGGTTTTATTTTAGCATCCTGATATCTATAGTATGGTAGACCCGCGAGTCGCGTGTTCTTATCAGCTGTATCAATGATACGGGGCCTCCGAGCTACAGAGACCCCGACATATGCCTTAATTTGTAACATGTTATCCACAATCTTAAATTTATCATATTGATAAAAGGCCAAGAGTATATGAATTGACTATATTATGATACTCTGTAAATAGTTCCTAGCATGCTCGTTTCGCTTTAGCATTTTCTACATACAAGATGACAATAAAAACTTAACCTATTTTAATAGGTATCTACCTTCTGAATGATCCATTAAATGAGCTCATTTTTATTTTCGAGGCTTCTCGAGGCTCTATTTCTATGCTTGTAGAAACTATTTTATACAAAAAAACACTGGGCAAGTGCGAGTCGAACTCGCGCACTAAGGGTACTGTGCAAACAACAATTCCCGAATGGAGTCTCGAACTTTTTTCCGAATTGAAATTTTCTTTTTTTTTTGTCGTATTTAACAACAAATTTGTTTTCAGATTTTTTTCCTATACCTGTGCTATAAGATCTAGCTTTGTGCCAAATTTCAGGATTCTGGAAGTACCCTATGAATTTCGATCTTTGAGAGTATCAAATATACGTTTTCTCGGTCGTATCTCTTTTTATTAGTTAACTTAGAAGTTTGATTTTTTCACAGCTTGAATGGACTGTAGACCTGATCGAGTATATGGTTTTAATTTCCACTCGATACCTTCACTAATTCTCGAGATAAAGAGTCTTGACAGACAGACAGACGAACGACAAAGTGATCCTATAGGGGATCCGTTTTTTCCTTTTGAGGTACGGAACCCTAAAAATTAACATCAAAAACTCCCTGCGAGCCCAAGCGCGTGAGCTGCGGTTATTTAGGACGAATGACTACCATTGCATTTTATAATTCGAGGACGTTATATGTATACAATATATTACAGTGAAAGTTCAAGTTATTGTAAAATTAAAAGTAATAAGTATTCTAATAAATAAAAATCTCGTTGCAGTGTTTTTTTATCGAACTCCTTCGAAAAAGCTTGACCGATATTTGTTTTTTTTTTTTTTTGCATATTTGGTAGGGAAAGACTGCAGTAAAAAGAAAAGTACTAAAATAATGTTGTATAATAAATAATTATTTTTTGTCATAAAACTATGCCACAATTGCCCTAAACAAATTTTGGAAATATAAGGAGAGGCCTTTTCGCAGCCGTGAAACGTGAAATTTGATGTAATATCAGTTTAGAGCAACACCGTTCGATTAATTAAAATACAAAATCCTGCACCATAGTCGATGCAGGATTTTGAATTTTAATATAGATGTCGCCGACATAATTAGAAAAGAACAACGGAGTCGGGTCACACTTCAAGATACATCATAATGACCTCTATATCAAGAATTAAGTGATTAAGAAGAGCCTATTATTTAGTGTAGTTTACCATCAGTCCCGTGTATTTGTCCCCGTTCTTGGGCTTCGGCACCTCGATGGCGCGGCTTACGGCGTGCTGTGATGACGTCGGCACGCTGGTGCTGCAACTCGGCTTGTTCGCGTTCTCGTGGTCTGATATCGTCAGAGTCTTCATTTTCTGTAACTATTTTAAATTGTGATCAATACCTGGTCATCGCGGGTGGCAATGCTTTACTTCATGCATTTTATTAGGACTATGATTATTTGGATAGACAACAAAATATTTATTAGGTATATCGAGAAATTTCCCGTATATGGAGAACCGGGAGTAATATTGGACTCCGACTTCCCACAATTATGGCGCTGCTACAAGTCTGCCGCTCGGCATACAAGATGTCGTGCGTACCCACACATACTAAACAGATAATTTACTATCAGGAGGGCTACTTTCTGCTTTACATGACTCTCAAAGTCTTCCAAATCTGTCTTCTGTCAACTTTTCATTATTTTTTCATATTTCCCCCCTCTTTCTTTCCATGTATTCACATTTATATCCATCCCTCCTTATCTGAAGCCTTTACCAAGACAAAGAAACATTCAAACTTCATTTTAGATACTAATTTCTTACATCATTCACACTAATCACATGAATACTCACATGGTCACGAAGTATTCACTTCTTTTTTAATATAATTATGGCTTTTTTGTACCGGAAAATCACTGACTCCCAAGTTACAGGCCTATACCTAGTTTAGGAGTCAGAGTAACTACCTACATTTTGTGACCTTTTTAGTATATAGTCCTAAGATGTAATTGTTGTATTTTTAGTATGAAATAAATTATTATTATTATTTATTATTATTCCATTTATTTATCTATATATGTACATATTATTTAAATATTTCTTAAAAAGTACATAAAAAAAAAACATTTAAAAATATAAAAAATAGTAGCCCACCGGCATCGGGAACAGGGTCCAAGCTGCCGGTGGTCAGGGCTCCTGAGAGAGGAATCTCCTAACTATGCGCGCCGTGTCCAGGAGTACTGCTTTCTGGATCAGGCCCTTGATCCAGCTGCCTAACGAGAGCCTCCTTAGATGTTGTTCGAGGCTCTTAGCTATTAAGCCATTGGCCGTTACGACTATCGGCACAATGATTGCTCTATCCACTTCCCACATGTCGACAACCTCGCGAGCTAAGTCAAGATATTTGATCTGCTTATCTTTCTCAGCTTTCACAAGGTTCTCGTCATGAGGGACCGCTATATCAACAATCATTGTGCGACGCTCTAGTCGATCTATCACCACTATATCAGGTTTATTGGCAACAATAGTCCTGTCAGTGATGATAGATCGATCCCAATATAACGTGATACTGCCATTGTCGAGAACTGGGTCGGGCACATACCTGTAGTACGGTACTTCTGATTCTACAAGATTGTATTTAAGAGCAAGTTGCTGGTGAATAATCCTTCTTATTATTATCTTTTATTTAGCATTTATACATATTATAGTATATTTTTAAATATTCCTTAAAAAAAAACATTTAAAAATAAAAAATATTATTATTATCTCCTTTATTTTTCATTTGAACATATTATTTTACATTTTTAAACATTTCTTAAAAAAATAATTAAAAAAAAAAACATTTAAAAATATAAAAAAAATATTATTATTATTCATGACAACTTCTCGAAACTTTAATGGAGCGTATCGACTTGTTGTAGCAAAAGTTTTGTGCATGAGGAAACTGTATTCGTCGGCGGGTGAAGCGATACAACTTAGAATCGCACATTCCAGATCAATTAATGTTGGGTTTATAGAGCTTGGGGACGACTGGACTGGACTGGAATGGCGATGACATGTATCAATTCTGGCGCAGAACCTAGTTGGTGATTGTCAGTCACACCGAAGGCAATGGCCTGGCCAAAAGACCTTAGGAGGTTGAACAGACATGCGATCCAATACTAGAAATGAGGGCAATCATCATAAGACCTCAAGATGTACCGTGCGGCAAGTTACGTCTCGATCTACTTCGCAGGCAGGTTCGCGAAAGTCACAGCAGATCAGTTGGACCTTACTGGCGAAAGATATGTATCTACTTTTTGCTCATATCTCTCACAACACCCCCCCCACTGGAAAATTTCTGAAATAACAACACTGAAAACAAGTACCCTGTAAAGGTGAACGCACACTTATCCGAACCAAACGCGCCGAACGAATCGAAACAATTTTTCTTTATGGAGTCCATCGACTTATATTCTAGTGATAGACAAGCCCTTTCATGGAAATTATTTGTCAAAATATTGAAAAGTTAAAACAAAAGTTCGCTGTAGCGCAACATTGGCATTATGTCGATGTCGTCTAACAGAACTATTAAAACATACACCGCTAAGATGGGTTTTAGAGGAGACTTTTTTCGCGACCAAAATGTCTTAAGAGTCATGAATTTCGTGGCACTTTCGCGTTTCGTTCAACATAGTATAATGTTCAAGGTTTACAGACGACATTGCACCAGAGTCGACAGAAATGAATGTTCGGCACGCCTAATGGAGTGCGCAGTACATATATATCGATGCTGGCTTCTAGATTCGGACGATTGTGCGGAGTTTCGTCGGATTTCAAGTAAAACATTCTAAAATTCTTTTCTTTCGATTTGTTCGGGGCATTCGTTTCGGATAAGTGTGTGTTCACCTTTATACTGCACGACCAGCATCCTTGTTGAGGGCTGAACGTCTATCGTCGAAGATTCGAAATTCATTACGATTTAAAAATATCCGTTTCACTAATGTGTAGGTTGCGAGGCAGCGACATTATTCTAAGTATCGTTGGTAGCAAGACTGAAGGCCACGCCACGACGTGAGCTATGTGATGTGCATGTTAACAGGCATATCCGGCAGGTGGCGTAATTAGCTATCATAGATTAAGGATTATTACAATAAAATACTAAAACCTGCTTACCGTTTCCATTTTCTCCTTCTCAGCCAGCAGCCAAGCCATGGGTGGCTCTGGCGGCAGTTGTTCACTGAGCGTCTTATGTAACTCCTGGATCTTCTTCTGGTCAACGAAAGCTCCAGCCGTCAGGGGTTTGGACAGGTCCAATTCCTTCTTCTCGTTGCGATTTTTTCTAAAATTGTAGTGTAATTTTATTTACTTTGTATTTATTTACGAGTTTATTTACGAGTGTTCAAAGCTTGGGCCTTAATGCATTAGGTAGATACATATGAAGTAATGTCTTTCTCTAAATACGTTGGGTCGGCTTCCAATCTAATAGGGCTGACAGTTCTAGACTGACTAACAGGTTAACCTGTTTGACAACGTCTCCGGTCTAGCTCTCACGGTCTCGGTAATTATCAAGAGTCTGTGAGAAATTCAAAAGCAGGTGCTAGAGGTCGACTTTAGACTAACCACCCGTGTTCCATTAGTTGCCCTTTCCGTTCCGAGGCCGTTAATGTCGGATTCGATTCGAATTCGGACAATCTCGCAACCCAGACTCCTTGTTACTACGGACCTCAGATCGTACATCATGTCACACACACATTTCGCGAGCATGTTAAACCACAGTTTTATTCGTTCTTGAATTTTCTTACAAACGAAAATAAAAATAGCTACTTTACCGGGGAGCAAAATTATGACAATCCAGAAGATCCATTTTTGGAAGCAGTCATTGTTATGGAGCACGTGGTCTTTCTTAAGCATTAGCTTTATTAAGAAATCCTCAACCCGCAAATACATCAATCATCAAACCGCATACAGTAAAGAGTTTGACGCCCACCAGTGCAAACTGGCCACTTAGATACCGGAACATTCCAGGCCTTGTCACGGCATGCCGCGACACGACGAAACGTTTCTTGCCCGCGTCTGCTGCCCGATACTAGTGGTGGGTAGTTGTCGAATTTTTGACGAACCTTCGGCAAGTCGTTCCCTACCGCAGCCCGTGACGTATCTTTCAATGTCGTACTATATATTTATAATATCAATTTCGATTTCGATCGAGGAATTTATGTAATATTTCCTTTACGATGTTTGAGTCTATTGGTAAAATAAAAAATTTATTCCTTTGCCATGCCGTCCCAATCTACGCAGGCCTTAACGCACTGTTAGAAGAACTTCACTGACGCAGGGTACAGGGTACTTACTTGGGACTCTCTGTGTAGAAATGGTCGCTCTTCACCATTATGCCACTGGTGTCCGATGAAGCTTCGTACTCGATCTTCTGCCTGGCTTCGGGCATGATAGTCATCTTTGTCCTGTACACCACCTCTATCATCAGAGTACCGATGGGCGTGTGTAGCTCGCTCACCTTAACAGTCTTGCGTTTTTCTCCTGGAAGAATTGATAAAGAATGTTGTAAGTGTTGTAACCCTTTGCGTTTCACTGCCACAGTTAATTTTTCGAACGTTTCCGCAGCATATTCCTGTACCAGGACAACTGATTAGAAACTTATCAATGGAATAATTTATTTATAGTCTGTCTTAAAAGTCAAACGACTTGGTAATTTTTAAACGAATTAAAAAATCTGTTGTTATGTATTACATACAATGCTTTTTATAAGATTCTATTAGTAAACAATGATCATCTCTTTGCAATCTTGATTGTTCTACCAGTGTTGACTACATCAGATTTCAAGAATTTGATTATTTGATCAGATTATCCAAGTCGTTTCAATTTTTAGACAGACTATACAAGAACAACTTCCCTAAACGTACCACCTTTTACGATTCGTTGGGGTAAAAAGATAAACACATGGATACAAGTAGCAGGTTGAATAGATGGCAAGGTAGCGGCGTTGATGCTTAAAGTAGGCCATTACCTGTATTATTTGTAGACAGTAAAGCCCAATTGTTATTTTTAAGGCACTTATCAGCAAGCCATACAAATTTTGTTCCGTGTACGAATCGAACGTGCCGTGCCGTATATTGCACATATATGGCCAAAACGCATGGTATTAAGGAAGCCTTTATTTCATTGCCCGAAGAAAATCCGACCGAATTTCCGTAGGTCATTAGAGGGCGCAGCTTGTTTTATATAACCTTGGGGTAGGTAGTCTCACACAGATCTTTATGTAGTCAGTCACGATAAGGCACACAAGAGTAACGTTGTACATCGCATTCTATGGTTGTACTTTTGAGTATGACGTCCGCCGCCTACAGGAAGTGGCAAATGATGTTAGTCTATGACCTAACATAATGAAGTATGTATGCCTGATTAATTAATGAACTTGAAGACATTAAACATAGACGGATATGTTAATACGGTATCGTTGGCAGTAAAATGTGGCTGTGTTAATTTATTTGTATGTCCAAATCCACTCAGGCCAAAACGAAATGTATTGAATTTGAGTTAAATACATACGTACTTTACTCAAATGTACATTTGTACAATAATTGCCGGTGTTTACTCTATTGAGTCTCTAATTACGGTATTCGAAAGGTTAACTTAGGTATCCACCTAGTTCCTACTAAACTGAATCGACGCCTTTTTTGAGATGGGATATCATCTCATAACTTCTCAGAGCGAGGGCGTATCAGACTTTTACTGACTAAAACTACACCTGTATTCTTCAGTTGCCTTTTGCGTTCTAGGATCACAGGTATCCATTTCAGAAAATCCTCACGGCCCCGGCAGGCATAGGCCTTGCTGGGCCCTACGGTTTGCTGACATCACTTTGAGCTGTCGACGACTGGGCTCGGACCGGACAATCACTGGACGGCTACACCTATCGTGGCCGGCAGTCAGGGTCGGGTTCACATGGGCTGGGGCGTGAGGAGGACAGCCCCTGCGTTGTAACCTCGCGCGTGCGACCGTCTCCTTCGCTAGCTATTCCTACTGCTTCGCAGAAGGTGGCAACCGCCTGCCATTCCCTTCGCTCCGGACCATGGCCTGAATCAGATCTCGAAGAAACACGAAGTAACGGCGGTGGTCCGCCCAAGCGCGGCTCACCTCCACTGTATACTCCACCGTATTTCCTTACAAACAATTCACAATTGTGATACCCGAACGTTTCTTCCACCTGAATTCGGTCTGAATCGAAGGGGGACTTACCGCCACGATTATCGCGTGCGTAACTAACTCGACCTTGAGACTATAATAAAATGGAAAAATGTAAGAGAATGATTAGGACGATAATATACGCACCTAAAATATCATAATTCGGTTCCCCTCCATAAATCTTATGCGAGATCTTGTAAGACTCGTTGTGTTGAGACCGGGACAGCTTGTAGGCCGGCGTTATCCTGGAGATGGTCAGCGTGGACTTCAACATGACGCTCATGCGGTAATATACAGTCGAAGGTGAGCACACTTCTGACCCTGGCGACAGCTTCACGGTCCACAGCTCCAGGACCATGTCGTCTCCATCCACTGTGTGTAAGGATATCTCGATACAAAGGACCTTTGTAAGCGCATCCACCACCTCTCCGTTCAACACGCGCTTTGTGTCCTCCGTCACCCCAGGTTCGTCAGGGATCGACAAGTTGAACTGGAACAAGAAAGTGAATATTGGGACCACACACACCAATACTGTTGTTACGGTGAAACCATACACTAATAATGTACTAATGCTTATTCGTGCATTTTTACCTCTCTTCACTAATTTATATTAGTCGAGCATTCAGCACACGATTAGCGGTCATTGCGTGTACTCCCTCGCTCCTTTGTATTTCTAAACCTTTGGTACGTTTAATATGTCTATTTAACTTAACTATTTAAGCAACAGTATCATTTCAACATCTACTTAAATTCAACAACGGTACTTAAAAAAAAATGTTTTATATTTATTATTTTATGAAATATCTTAGCTCAGCTTTTCATAAAAATACCTGGGACAAACGGACGGGCGCAAGAAATTGACTTTAGCGAGATTCATCTCCAAGAATGAAAGAATAATTTTATGGTAACTTCCATTTAGATTTGAAACTCGAAAAAGGTATATTTAGGTGTTAAAACATAAAAAAAAAAAAAAACAATATAAGATTGTTAATCAAAACTTGCTAATATGATTGGCAATAGCACTTAGCATTTTAATAATAACAACTTTACCTTAAAATGATGTTTAAAAGAAAAATTCGCATATAATAATATATAAATGACACAAGTGTTGAACACATATTTACCAAGAAAACTGCATTGGGGTTTTTTGAACAGCAGTAAATATTATTTCATGACGCAAAAAAGAAAATATTTACCAATCAATATTGTGAAAAACTTATAAAAACTACAGTACCATACTGTTATTGAGTGAAAGTGTTTAGTAACTTGCAAGGGTTGGGGCTCAAGGTCATCAGATAGGACCAGAACCCTTCTGTAGTATCTCAAAGAACCAGGTCATGCAGACCCTTAAGGGCAAATTATGTGGCGATTCAAAAAAGCACTGGTTGGTACAACCAGGACTGCTACACGCCAAATCTCTTATAGAAGGCTACTCACAAAAACGAACTGCCGAGCTTCTTTAACTTAGTAGGACGAACATCTGTGCAATAGCCCGCTCCTTAACCGGCCACTGCAAACTAAACAGGCACCAATTTCACATGAAACTGAGTGACACTGATGTTTGCCGGTACTATAATCAGGAGAGGGAGACGCCTAAGCACCTTTTGGGTGAATGAGGGCCCCTTATCCACAAACGCAGTGTCCATCTGGGCCGACACATTATTCGCCCGAAGGAGATTAAAACTCTAAAAGCTAAGAGTTTTCTAAATTTCTTGGAAGCCTCCGGGCTAAAAGAGTTACTCTAACAAGGTGGCGAGTCACAATAGATCTTTTAGATCGCAGTGACGACATCCCCTACACTATGGGTGATGCATAGCCCCTTATCTTCTAAATAATAAGTATTTAATAATAGGTTGGCCACACGGCCAAACTGGCGTTCCAACCAATGTGACCTTCGCTTGTATGTTTGGTTTGTGTTGCGGCTACATGGATGTAAACCACGCGCCAACACGTTAGGTGGTTAGGAAAACGCGCCTCCCAACTAAGGGCGTTGAAGGTCATGGATTACAACTGCTGTCTACGCAGATTGCAACTAGCAAGGTCATCTTGGTTGGGAAGTTGGATTACAACCATGTGGTCACCCCTTAAGATGAACCAAGCTGATTTTGAATGTAGGTAAATTGAAATTAGAAGATTATCCTCAGTGATCAAGACTGCATATAGCCACTTCAAAAAAAAAAAACATGGTATGCTTTTAGGTGAAAGGTTTTAAGTTTTTTTTTTACAAACAATGTTTATAAGGGATACTTACGTCAGTGCGAAAGCCGTATCATCGAAGTTTGTTTCTTCGAAAACTTTTCAACGATATCTCTATACTGCTACGCCTTGTTAAGTCGACTTTTTGTTACTGCGATGGTTCGTTACATCGAAAAACTTTACAACGAACGATTTTATAGCGAAAACATCATACTGCGAGGCCTGACGTAGGTATCCCGTTTATAATGACATAAAAAGAACTCAGTACAATAAGCCAAAATACATACAATTGCTCCTAAGGCCGCCTTTCAGGAGCATTATCAGCCCAGCTAGACTATAAAATCTAAAAGTCTCTTAAAATTCAATAAAATGGCAAGTATTAACTCAATTTTATAACAAGTGCTTGAAAAACGGATAGTTAATTTAAGATACATTTTTTTGATGTGGGTAATCATCAAATTACTTCCATAGCTTTTGAAACCGACCTGTGTTCCTAAGCAACTGTCTGGTAGGTGATAATTTTACAATGTTATTGCAAACCAACATCTCAACCAAAGTGACCTTGCTAGTTTCAATCCATGTAGACAGCAGTTGTAATCCATGACCTTCAATACCCTTCCTCGAATGCTAGTTTGCAACTGTCTGGAACTGGTGATAGCCAGACGGTTGCAAACTAGCATTTCAACCAAGGTCACCTTGGTTTATGTTTCGTTTGTATTGTGGTTACTTGGTTGTAAACCATGAGCCAACAGGTTTGGTGGGTGGTAAAACGCGCCTACCAACCAATGACGTTGAAGATCATAGCTTACAACTGCTAGCTACATGGATTGAAACTAGCAAGGTCACCTTGGTTGGGATTTTGGTTTGCAACAATTTGGTCACCCCTTTAATTGACTGGTAACCCAGTAATGGTAATCGCTTTTAGCGATGAGGCCGTCCTTTGTTCCACACTATTAATTTTAAGGTCCTACCTGTAGTACCTGAATCTTTTATAGTGTACAATAAAAAGTATCAACTGTTTTCAAAATAACCTTTTCTCCACGAGTGTGTTGGACTCATGTAGTAGTACTAGCCGTACTTGACTTTGAACCATCATCCAGTTCCCATAAAATAGATATCAAAGAAGCGAAGCAATAATTGTATTGATTTCTAAAAATATATAGGTAGCATAAAGCAACCTTTTCCACATGAAACAGGGACAGCAAAGTCGCTTGGCCTTAAAACTAATTAAAAATATATTCACTTTGTAAAGTTCATTTTACAGCCAGTTTACTTAATAATTAAATCAATAAAAAGGTAGACTCGGTTCTCTATAGAGTTCAGCTTCATCTGACCACACCAAATCGCACTAAAAACCATCATTTACTAGAGCAAGAATGAGAGCGGAAGTATGGATGCAAACAGCGCTAGATGTAGCTCAATCCTTAAAATAGCTCAGCCACACATTAGTGTTATTTATCAAAAGACATTACAGTTTTTCTTATGACACACACATTGACCGATCAAGCTTCATGATACTGTAATTTAGATGGCAGTTATTTTAGTTAACCACGTAACAGTAAAAACAGTGGAAGAAGTAAGTAGGCGTGGCACTGTCGCCGCTAGTAAGAAACGCGTTGCACACTAGCTGTTCAAGCGCTCTCATTCTTTAACTAGACTGCGCAACATAATAATTAACGAAAAATAATATTAAAATGCCTTATTGTCCCATACTGTACTTTAAAAACCATAGTTAGACTATAGATCTAACTGATTGAGGTGTATCATACCACCGAAAAGTATTATTTTCGGATTTATTTTAATAAAATGAAAAAATAAACATTACGCAGGATGTACAAACAAAACTAGTCCTTAAAAACATAAAAACAAAGTTGATTTTCTTTTCTCGGTTATTAGCTTTTCTGGAATATTCGTTAGTCTACCTATACTTTTGACGCTATCCAAATAGTGCGTGACTTTATCGATAAAATCAATTGATATGTATTACATTGCCTTTTTAAAATAAAAGTAATTATATATTATAGTTTCATAGTTTTTGTAAGTAATATAATACAGATAATTATTAAATTAATAAATTTAATAAAATAAAAATTGTGGTATGATATTTGTGATGTATTTTAAATAAATTTAGTTATAGAGTTAGGAACAACATTGAGCGTTTGAATTATACTTAATATTCCTATGTTTAGTAGTGGGCGGACGATGATTTCAGCTGAGATGATGATAATTGATGTGCTATGCAAATAAATACATTTTTACCACGTTTAAAAGTTGACTTTAATTATATTAATTTCATTATTTTAATACTATCACAGTATCGCATACAATTCTTTTTTTGCATTATTATGTTTTAAATACATTTGAATACAGTTAATATTATTTCGATCGAATAAGGTTACCTCACTACTGGAGTAGCAGCCTGCGTACGTGTCAGTGATACGCCATTCAAATATCACTCTTATTTTTACCAAGTTACAGTTCACACTGGATTAGCATGAAATATAGTGAATATATTCTGAACAATGCCATCTTGCGACGAGTAGCGGTACTTGCTAGTCAAAGATGTATTTCTTTCTTGTTTTTGTCAATTTGATTTATAGGTAATTGATTTAAAGTTGCATTTCGTATAATATTTTTTTTGCATTTCGTTTACGCCCTGTTTTTGTTTTCAGCCAATCATATATTTGGGTTTGCAGTAAGAGTAAATTGTAAATGTATGAGTTTGGCGACACCGGTTCCGGGACAAACATTTTTCCAAGCTACTTCCACTGTTTTTACTGTTCCGTGTAGTTAACCATACCATAACATCAAACTGCTATTTTTTCGAAGGAATAGAGAGAGATGTACCTTATAAATAAAATGTGGGTACTTCACTTTTTTTTGTCTCAAACTCTTAAATAAGTCATATGTATTGCCATCAACCACATAATAGATAGGTACAGAAGTAAGTCTACATACAAAGCGTGCTCGAGCAACATACACATAGACACCGCTTATAGACACTATCTCTTGGATCACTTGTCGAACAGTTCCGGCGCAAATGCTCATTAGTGTGCGTCCACCAAGCGTAGATATAAAAAAGGAAGTACATACATGAGATTGTTTTCTGTACCTATCTATTTTGTGCATCAACTGAGTTCCAGTCTAATCTGCTACTGATTTCAATCTGAGCATCAAACCCAGACATACTAGATACATCAATCAAAAAAAAAGGTCTACACGGTCTTGATAAGGTGAGGTGAGGACTAACACCATCTTTCCCATAGATAGCAAAGTAGTATTTATACCTACTTCAAATTGCATCAGTAGCTGATTGCATTTTTCAAAATCACTTATAATTGTCTTAAAATAAATGATTTTGAAAAATGCAATAAATTTTGACTTTAAATTTTTTAATATTAAATAAGAAAGAAGTTCGCATTAGGCACACTCAGCAAAAACTTGCATTAAAAAATATACTTTAATATATATATATATTTCTGTATATATTTCCTGTGCGAGAGCCTACTCTCGAGAACAGCTAATGTTGTATGCTGTAGTTACCACATACCATCTGTGGTAAAATCTATTTTGTAATATCCATATCCAACCATATGTTCAACAACAAAACGTTTGTATCTTTCAATTCTATGTAATGTGTGTTGACGATAAAATATTTTATCAAAGCAAAATATGGAGTGATCTTGGTCAAACAATCAAGATTCTAGGCTTATAATAACTATTTCAGTTAGTGGGTACTACAAGAATTTAGAGATTATTGACACAGAGTTGAAAATAAGTGGCACAACATCAAGCATGCTGCTAAGCAGTAATAAGTGACATAAATTAGAGACAAACAGTCGTATGCAACAAGTATGAGTAAACAAATACTTATCAATGTTAATACAATCGATCAGCAAGGTTCTTGTATGCAGGTAGATAATAGAAAGCATCTGTTTTTTGTTTGCGGAAATATAATAGCTTACCCATTGCGGCGAGGAGTCCACTACGTTGTCCGGGAGCTTGTCATTACATTCGTGTGTTATTTTCTTCCCCTGCCTGCTCTGGACCACTATTTGCGCCACCTTCAGGGTCAGCACCTTCGTAAATTTGTAGTACAATTTGCATCGCTCTTGCAACTCCGCGTTAGAAGATGCCATTTTCTGATTATTTAATACAGCTAAAGCAATAATTTCATGTTATTTCAATCATTTACGCAGCGTTAGAAAAAATAGTCTATCGTAAAATAACATCAACATCCAAATTGCACAGTGAATTTGTTACACCGAATTATTAAAACAATTTTATCAAACAGTACTTGTTTGTCCAAGTTTAATCTCAAATTTAAGTAAATCCAATTATGAGAAGATGGAACGCAAAGTCGCAAAGTAGATACGAAAACGCCACCAGAATAAAATTAAAAAAATCATATCACACAGAAACTTTGTTGAGATCCTCTTACGTCTCATTTGTCAGATGTTAATAAATTATACTTTCCTATTGGCAGAAATGCTTGGTAGCTGTTTCTTATTGGACAATGATATGTCACTTTATTTCGACTACGTTTCACTCCACGCAATAATCTAAAATTTGCTAGAAGCCTAGAATGATTTCAAACGAACAATTTAGTAAAAAATTACATTATTGCGCTGAAATTTGATCTTTGCGTTCAATTTACATTCTTCTTACATAGTAAACTAACCAATAATGTAGATCTTACTTACACAACTCTGTGTCTGGCCCATCAACTTTTGACCAATCGCTGTACGGCACACTTGATAATCGCGCGCGAATTTTTGGTTGCCAAAACTAAGAAGGTATTTCATTAAATTGAATGGCGAAAACAATACCACATTTTACGATGTTATTGAATTTATTTACCTATACATAATTTTGGATGGTAATGATAATCAAATGTCACAGTAATACTTTAGGTAATAAAAATATTTTCATTATCCCCAAACAGTCATGGCAAAATTTACCTACAGGAGCTATCTGAAGCAGAACACTTCATCAAAATACTTATAAACACTGCCGCCGCCGTGCCGCTTCGACACGAGTGAACACGTGTGCCTAGAACTTAGGTTAGAGCCATTAGGTATATTAAGCTCCTACTGAAGCTTGTTCTCCTGGTATCCGAGACTGCAAGTAATCGAACATATCGCGACTTGCGCAATGGGGTTGTCCTAACTACGCAGACTTGAAATAGGTTCATAAATAAACGTACTATATCAACAAGTCTACAAGCTACGTCGCCGCGTCGTACCTAATACATTCGTGTTGTGATTCCTGACCCGACCACAACATGGAACGGAGATTTTGCTATGGCACAAAATGGTTATTTTAATTGTGCCACTTATCCCAGAATTCAAATAAGGCACTTACGAAAAATTAAAAAACAAGGTAACTGGAAAAACAAGAACAAAACAAAAGTTTATTTCAGCATCCTGTAAATTTGTTTCAATACTTTTTCAGTGTCGTAGTCGGGTTTTAGTTTTTTACTTTTTTTTTTATAATTTTTAGTTTTAAAGCTGAAATGTGGGTAGTTGGTATAATTTTTCGTGAGTGCCTTATTTGAATTTAATTTTATCCATATCAAGATTTATTCTGTAATATGAATAGTTAAAGAATTTCGTGTGTCATAGGCACAATTTGGCACATATTTTTGGCATAATCAGTAACTTCCCACTATTGATATTTTATTAGATCTGGTTGTGGTCGGGTCAGGAACCGTGATTCCCAACCCGACCACAATCGTACTCTTATTACTCAAAAAGTACAAGGCACAAATTCCTGGGATAAGTGGCACAATAAAACACAATTAAAATAACCATTTTGTGCCACAGTAAACTCTCCGTTCCATGTCGTGGTCGGGTCAGGAATCACAACACAATCCATTCCACTCACTGCATCTTTAGATGACAGGCGCATATCTAAAACTTGCGATAACAACAACCATATTCAAGATCAAGGGAACTTTCCTAATAATGAAGAAGACAGTGCATGTCAATATTCGACATCACTAAATGTATTGGAGAGGTGTCCTCTGTGCACCTAGGCACGGTTTTTTAAAGGTAAACGGGGTCTGAAGAACGCACACAAACCCCAAAATGCACCTAATTCAGACCCTGTTATTGGTTTTCATCTCATACGCCGACTACATCAACTTTTGACGCGTTTTGGAAAACTCTCACAACATCCAAAAACTCTCTTTCTATTTTAAAGCGAGTTCGCATTTTTGTTCATTGTGTAAGTAGTGAAAAAAAATTTCTAAAGTTGTCATACATTTTAGTTTTGATTTAGATGGCAACAGCAAGCTATCGCGAGTACTTTGACGGCGCCGGCATCATAGATCTAAAGAATTCTCTTCAAATCATAAATTCAACATTTTTTTCACAAAATATAACATAAATAAAAAATTAATAGACTTTTTTCCCGCGCTTTACCTTTGCAGGTTGAAGGATATGCAAAGGTATCAAACCGGTAACCGGTAACATCACCCGGTAGAGTCTGTGCGGAAAGTAAACCATCGTGGGATTTGAGGGCGCTGCTGTAAATAAATATCGTTTTTACACCATCTGCTCGATAATGTCGTTTTATACGACACACAAACCTCACTTAAAGCATGTCATTATATCCCTAGGGAGATAATGCAGTATGGCCGATCCCTAGGGAATAATGAGATTTGAATTTGGAGCATCAAGGATCGTCAACATTGTGAATTAAAATATAGGCGCATCGAACAAGTTGACTCGAAATTCAAACCAAAGAGTATGTAATCACTATGATTTAAACTGACCACTAACAAAAAAAAAGAAAATAGATAGTCTGTATAATAAGTCAACCGACTTGAGAATTTTGTATAATATTTAATCAAATATTCGGTAACTTTTATAAGTTTCTTCTGTTAGTAAACAATGATCTCTATCTCTTAATCAACCTTGATTATTGAACTCGTGTTGACTACATCAGATTTCATTAAATCCTAATAATTACCCAAGTCGTTTAACTTATTAGACAGACTCTACTGACGACACGGGAGCATTATAGAAAATTGAAACTATAGAATCTTGGAGGAGCGAATTTTGTTTGTTTGATGAACTTGTAAATAATAATAATACTTATATTTCTCTAATTTATGATTTAGTCAACCAAATTGTCTTTTAATTATCTCACAGATGGTGTAAAAAGTAGAGTATGCAACACGGGGATAAAGCTGTCTATGTCTTGGGCGGCTTAAATTCCTCACTTCACTCAGGTTTCTTTATTAACTCCCTCGCAATGCTCGGGAGTTAATTTTATAAATCCCTCACTATCGTTCGGGATTAAATCAGCAACCTTCGTTTCGTTCGGAATTCAACATGCCGCCCGCGACTTAAAGACACTGCTTTATCCCCTAGTCACATAAACTACTATTTTGTTATGTAAGCAACATTGTGAGGTCATTATAGTGCGATTGTTAAATCTTGATATTTTTAGACTAGCTTCTTCCAGCGGCTTCACCCTATAATAAAAATTATCCTATTGGCTGAATTTGCTCACCTAATGAAACTGCAAAGTTATAGCTATATTATTGCAATGTTTATTATTAAGTTCATCTGTCTTGTAGTTTTTGCGCGACACATCCATACATACGACTACCTCCATCCATCTTCACAAACTTTCGCATTTATAATATTAGTAGCCTATTTATTGAACTTGCCCACGTGATGAAACACCTGGGGGAGGCCTATGTCGAACAGTGGACATCTTTAGTTAGTAATGATGATGAATATTTAAATGCAAACACGAACCGGTAAAGGAAAATAGCGTGAAGAAACTGCTGCACTGCCTATCTAGGTAGGTTCCACCAACGACCACTTACCCAGTTCCAACGAAAATGGTTCTATCACTTTGACTGGGATCGGTCTATTACCACTTATCACTGACAGGAATATTGTAGCTAAGAGCAAGTTTATGTTTACCCTAGTTAAATATAAAGGTAAAAATGGAACACACGATGACACGACCACTTTCTCGTTGTCTTCCTCAGTACGTTTTTCCCTTTTGCTTATCAATGAAAAATATGAACTTATGACTATGAAAATAAAGTACACTTCAGAATTTGTAATGATGCTTCGTAAAAAATTATTAATATTGGGTTAGACACAGACAAGTCTGTGCGATAAAAGAACCGTCGTGGCGTAAAGTGAAAACAACATTAAAGATTTTAAGTAGCAACCCAACCCAGCCATCCGTCAAATGCCAAATGTCATATAATATTGACACTGGTTTGTTTATTATGTTATTTTATTGTGATTTTTAATTGAAATCTTCAGAAAGGTGATAAAAAATTTCACTGAGCTGCAAGGGAAATAATATTTAATATATTACAGTTTTGCTAAACATAAAAAATGGCAAATCACACTATTATTGATCAAAACAAAGTCACGAACTTGGGAAACATTGGTATGCTGTGTTTTTAGTACGTAACACTTTTATTTTAATGTTTTTAGACGTGCTAGGTGTACTCCTGTCCCTGTTATCTCCAAATATATATAAATTAAACGGAAATTCATTTAAACATGACGATATTTGTTTATTTTGTTTTGGTCAATATTTTCGATGGCTAGTATAAAGAGTATTGATACTTTAAATTTATAATGCATTTCGACTAACTTAGAATATTTGTTTTCAGGCTTGAGTAAGGATACAATAACTAAAATAAAAAAAGGGCAAGTGCGAGTCGGATTCGCGCACTGAAGATTCTGTACTTTACCTATGAAATCAATTCCCGAATTAAGTTACGAAGATGTTTCTGAATTGCAAACAATTTTTTTTTTTTGTGGCGTATCTACATATTTACAATTTTCACATTTTCCCTGTACTTGTTCTATGAGTCCTTGATTTATGCCAAATTTCAGGATTCTAGGTCAACGAGATTCACCCTATGAACTATGATTCCCTTGAGTATCGAAATATATGTTTTTTTTTTGCGACAAACGGCCGTATCTTTTTTTTGTTAACTCAGAAGTCTGATTTTTTCACAACTTGAAAAGACCGCAGACTTGAGTGTATGGTTTTAATTTTAACTCGATACCTCCAAGCGTTCTCGAGTTAAAGGGTCTTAACAGATAAGCAGACGGACAACCAAGTGATCCCAAGGATCTAATATGCGAGATGGTCCCTTACAGGCTAAATAGATTTTTTACGAAGCAATATTACAAATTCTGAAGTGTACTTTATTTTCACAGTCATTAAGTTCATATTTTTCATTGATTAGCAAAAGCGAAAAATACTGAGGAAGACAACGAGAAAGTTGTAGTGTGTCCCATTTTTACCTTGAAATTTAACTAGGGTAAACATAAACTTCTGCTAGCTACAATATGGAACCTACCTCGATAGGCAGTACAGCAGTTTCTTCACGCTATTTTCCTTTACCGGTTCGTCTTTGCATTTAAATGTTCATCATCATAACAATCGAAAGACGTCCACTGTTTGACATAGGCCTCCCCCAGGTGTCACCACAATTAATGGCATTACGCAAAAACTTACAAACTGATGAATTTAATGATAAACGTTGCAATAATATAGCTTATAACCTATATTTTTGCTAAGTTTCATCACGTAAGCAAGTTCAATAAATAGGCTACTAATATTATAAATGGGAAAGTTTGTGAAGACGGATGGAGGTACTCATATATGTATATGGATGTGTCGCGCAAAAACTACTAGGCAGATGAACTTAATCATAAATATTGCAATAATATAGCACATAAGCTATAGCTTTGCAGTTTCATTAGGTGAGCAAATTCAGCCAATAGGATAATTTTTATTACATGGTGAAGCCGCTGGAAGAAGCTAGTCTAACATAGTTTCAAATTATCAAGATTTAACAGTCGCACTATAATGACGTCACAATGTTGCTTACCTAGCAAAAACGATATTTATCTACAGCAGCGCCCTCAAATCCCACGATGGTTTACTTTCCAAACAGTCTCTAAGCGAGGACGGACTCATTAGCAACGTGTGAGTGCAGAGCATATTCATTGGCTTTTGTTGATAATTTTGTTTATATCAATTTACATAATATAAAATTGAATCAATCAACTACATGGAAAAACGAAACATAGTTCGATATATTACTATACGCCCGTGTACAGCACTGCATATTTTACAAATCAATATTTTATAAATTTATAAAACGAAGAACTTCTGCTCATATTGTAGAATAATATATATTTTTACGGGATATATTTATAATAATTATTCTATAGCCACGCTACTTTCATAAGATTGGCAGTACTAGTTTGTTCGTATGACCGGGGCATTCCCCGCTTTGTCCAATACGTATCACAGACAACATTTTCGTACTAATTAATCGTTGAATTTTCACTTTGACGAATTTCTTTGAGAGTTTTACGGCCGTGAAAAAAAGAGAGTTTTACTGCTTGTGTTTGAAAACTTACGATTTTAGATCGTAGTATTGGATATTTATTTGTAACTAGCTGTGTCCCGCGGTTTCACCCGCGTTTTTCTCGTTTCCGTGGTACCAACTCTTAACATCTTACACACGTGATAACTTTTAAACGAAATATCCGATTGAGATGAAACAAAAAGTATTTTACTTCTATATAAATACTCTTGATAACATAATGCTTAATTTCGATAAAGATTAATATTACGATACATATTTAACGTAGTTTTTTTTTCTTCAGACGATTTAATAATTAATTTGAACACAAAATCAGTTTTTGTGATTAAACCATGATAGCCTAGATATATGTTCTCGCGGACTTAAAAATAGGTTTTCGATTTTACACCTCGTGTTACAAAATAGCAATTTTATTACGGATCCCTAATTTTGAAAAAAAAAACGTAGCCTATAGCCTTCCTCGATAAATGGACTACCCAATACTGAAAGAATCATTCAAATCGGACCAGTAGTTCCAGAGATTAGCGCGTTCAAACAAACAAACACTGCAGCTTTATAATATTACTAGCTGTACCCCGCGGTTTCACCCGCGTTTTTCTCGTTTCCGTGGAAATACAGAGATAAAATATTGCCTATAATTGCCGCCCATAACTCATTAATAGATACCAACTCTTAACATCTTACACACGTGATAACTTTTAAACGAAATATCCGATTGAGATGAAACAAAAAGTATTTTAATTCTACATAAATACTCTTGATAACATAAAGCTTAATTTCGATAAAGATTAATATTACGATACATATTTAATGTAGTTCTTATTTCTTCAGACGATTTAATAATTATTTTGAACACAAAATCGGTTATTGTGATTAAACCATGATAGCTAGATATATGTTCTCGCGGAATTTTTTGTAGGTCTTAATGGGATCTACAAACCCGTAGTACATCATTTTGTTCTATTGTCAATAGTTTTTGCAGCGCACGCAAAAATAGGTTTTCGATTTTACACTTTGTGTTACAAAATAGCAATTTTATTAAGGATCCCTAATTTTGAAACATAAAAAACATAGCCTATAGCCTTCCTTGATAAATGGACTACCCAACACTGAAAGAATCATTCAAATCGGACCAGTAGTTCCAGAGATTAGCGCGTTCAAACAAACAAACAAACAAACAAACTCTTCAGCTTTATAATATTATATATATATTATAATTATAATTATATTATATATATATACTAGCTGTGCCCCGCGGTTTCACCCGCGTTTTTCTCGTTTCCGTGGAAATACTGAGATAAAATATTGCCTATAATTGCCTCCCTCAATAAATGGACTATTGAATATTTAAAGTTTTCAAATCAGATCAGTATTTCCCAAAATTACCGCGTTTATAAATGTATTTATTATACTCTTCAAAGATCTTATACTTACAATCATCAACAAATATATTTCGAAAAAGATTATTACAGGATTTTATGTTGATAAAAAACTCTATGGCCCATAACTCATTAATAGGTACCAACACTTAACATCTTACACACGTGATAACTTTTAAACGAAATATCCGATTCAGATGAAACAAAAAGTATTTTACTTCTACATAAATACTCTTGATAACATAATGCTTAATTTCGATAAAGATTAATATTACGATACATATTTAACGTAGTTTTTTTTTCTTCAGACGATATAATAATTATTTTGAACACAAAATCGGTTATTGTGATTAAACCATGATAGCTAGATATATGTTCTCGCGGACTTTTTTGTAGGTCTTAATAGGATCTACAAACCCGTAGTACATCATTTTGTTCTATTGTCAATAGTTTTTGCAGCGCACGCAAAAATAGGTTTTCGATTTTACACCTTGTGTTACAAAATAGCAATTTTATTACGGATCCCTAATTTTGAAAAAATAAAACATAGCCTATAGCCTTCCTCGATAAATGGACTACCCAACACTGAAAGAATCATTCAAATCGGACCAGTAGTTCCAGAGATTAGCGCGTTCAAACAAACAAACAAACAAACAAACAAACTCTTCAGCTTTATAATATTATAAGTATAGATAAGTAATAAGTATAGATTATTATATATATATTATATAGTATAGATGACTGCAGAAGTGCTTCGGGCTTCGAGAAAATCGATGAAACGATGAGAAAATTAAAGTTTCATAAACTGAAGTTACAATTATTATATCTACGTAAGTTTTATTATTTTTTACATATTTTATTCACCTGATTACAGATGTAAGGCCGGTTTAAAACTAATTAAATCCATCCGTTTAATACCAATATAAACCATTTTTGTCGATTTAAACGAAACTATAATGGTTCTTAGTTGACTACGGAACCCTAAAAACAACGTAATTCTTTCATCGGTCATCGATGAAGAAGACACAAAATATAATAAGAAGTCAGAAAAGGGTGGGGGGCCCCCCGAGACGTGCATAGCCTAGGCGTCCCGACATGCATAAACTGGCCCTGATTGTATTGATTTGCTAGTTATTTCTGTTACGGCCCTCACCCCCTAGATATTCCGTGAAGTGACGCATGCGTAAGATAGTCGATCAGGCTAACGCTAGTATTCGAGAGAGCAGCTAGCTTATTAACTACTGGCAGCCCGGAGCGGACGCCGCCATTTGTTGATAAGCCTCTAAGAGCTTTTGAAAATCTACTATAATTGAAGTAGATTGTTGTTTTTTAATTTACCCCCGACATAACAAAAATTGGGATTCTGCGACAAGAGCCTGTTTTCGAGTAAGTGTATTGAAAAATTATATTCAGTAGTGATGTGATGGCTTCGTGTTCTTCAGATACTCTAGTAGCTCTGGAGAGCAAACACCCTGCCCCAGCAGATGACCTTTGTTTTCCTTATGCTCCTGATACGGATATTCATACCCTTACCATTATACGTCGAGAGGTAATCTCAGCCGTTTACTCTTTCCGGAGTGCCCTACTGACGGCCTCGACGGCTTAAGTCCTCAACTCCTGAAGGACCTTATCTGCTCAGGGGCCGGGGAAACCGGTAAGTTGCTCTTAAAGGAGCTTATGGCTTTGTTTAACCTAATGCTCTCAGGCAAAGTGAGTGAGGCCGTTATCAAAATTATGTATGGGGCCAATTTATTTGCCCTTCGCAAGAGAGATGGCGGCATCCGACCAATTGCCATGGGCACTATCTAGTCTATCTACCCTCATATGGCAGCTAAGATTTGCTGTAAATTTTAAAGTTTTTTTTTTGCGGGTAGGTGCATAAAAAGTAAACACATACACTCTAAATATTTATATCTTTTTATTACTTTAAAAAATAATTAAAATTAAAATTCCTACCAATTATATTACTTAAGCTTACCATTAAGCATATATTGTGTGGGCAGGTAAATACTTATGCCCTAAGACAAATTGCATTGACTTGCCGGTGTGAGCTGTCATTTTGTAATTAGCACAGTCATTTTACACTATTATGACCACTTTGGCCGACATTGCGGAGAACCAGCGCATGGCTGTGATGTTTTTAAGCCAGGGGATGACCGATTTTGAAGAGCACTTGAAGGCATCATCACCTGGAGCAGACTTGAGCGGCCTCCACAAAGATTTCAACGCCTTTAAAGAGCATGTTTGGAGTGTCCTTAGTGCCTTGCAGCTGCAGATTACTGAGCTGAGCAGGAGTGTTGATGTGATTGAGATGCGTCACAGAAAAAAGTTTTTACTACTTGGCGGTGTTCCTGAGACTCCGGGTGAGATGGTCCCTGAAGCTGTGGCAACCATCTTACAGACAAAGCTTGGGTTAGCGGATTTGAGACCATCTTCATTGACCGTTTGCCATAGATTGGACACCGCTTCCAATGGACGTGCTAGACCAATCTTACTTCAGTGCGCGGACAACACAGTCAGAGAAGTAATCTGGAAGACAAAGACCAAATTGAAGGGATCTTCCTACGTGGTATCTGAGTTCCTCACTCGACAGCGGCAGTCTGCGTTTTCAGCGGCTCGCAAGCTCTTCAGTGTGACAAACGTATGGACCATGGACCGCAACATCAACGTCAAACTTCCGGACGGTAAGCGACGCCGTGTCTTCAGTCTTGAGGAAGTCGTAGAGCTGGGAGCGGAGCATGGGAGACTGCTGGATCGGGAGGGTCCTCTGGTGTCCAACTCCAAATCTATTAGTCCGTTGGCGCAAGCTTCGACCCGATCCCGACGGGTTACTAAGAAGAAGTAGTAAGATTCAGTGTTGTGTTCTAAATTGTTGATTCTTTTTGTTGTTTGGTGCGTGTTTCCTATTAGTACGGTAGCTTTTTTTTCTGTTTTTCTTAACGAGTTTTTTATAGGACAGACACACAGAGTTTTACTTTTTGTTTTTATACCGATTGTTTATAATATATGTAATTGACATTGTTATTGTTTGCGATCTGTCATTTTTTTTTGTTTTTTCGTTCCGTTTACGGAACCGGCTAAGGTTAGAGACCATGCTGCCATTAGTTTTGTTTTACACTTCAGTGAATTTTATCAGTATAATATGTCATTAGTATTATTATTTATATAATTGCTTAGCTCACTCTTGATCTTCTAGCTTCAATAAACAGAGTTCTAAGCTCAATATTTGCTTTTTAGTCAATTCAATTCAATTCAATTTTTTAAGTGCATGGCTCTATCGACGAATGTCCGATGATTTTGCCAAAATTGAGTTCAAACATCTCATAACGTCATATCAAATCAATACGTCAAATCTGACGACCACTCAAGTAACCATAAATGAAGTGCCGCAAGGTAGCTTACTGGGTCCAACATTATTTATTATTTATATGAATGACATACTAAACCTGGAATTAAAAAACGCAGAACTAATATCATATGCTGATGATACTGTTATCATATTTAATGGTAGAAACTGGAAACAGGTCTACCATCTCGCAGAAGAAGATTAGCAACAATTGCTCAAACACTCGAACATAATTTACTAACACTCAATATAAAGAAAACTTAACACATTCCATTTTACAAAACACTCTCAGCTATCCCTCCTTCCAATCTAAAATTAAAATTTCATACATGTCAGCTAAACACAAACACCTCACATGAAGACTCGCATGCGACTGTATTGGTATTGACCGAACTCAGTCTATTCGTTACTTAGGTCTACTCATTGACGAAAATCTATCTTTTAAAATCCACATCAAACAACTGTCTGGTCGAGTGAGGAAACTTATCTACATGATTAAGAAATTGAGAGACTGTACCGCAATAGACATAATGCGAACGGTTTACTTTTCCATATGCCAGTCCATAATACAATATGGTGTGTCTATCTGGGGTGGAGCTGGGAAGACTACAATGATTGAGCTCGAAAGAGCCCAGAGATCTGTTATAAAGGTTCTTCTAAAAAAACCTTTTTTCTTCCCTACTGACTCCCTAAACAGTGAATTTCCAGTTTTACGTGTTCGTCAATTGTACGTCCTCAATGCTTTCTTTCGAACTCACAAAACCGTAAAGCTGCGACCTGACTATGGCTCATTAACCTCCAAACGTGTCTTTCATATACCACTGCAACGAACAACCGATCCTAGCTAGACGATGCCCTGCTTACCTACACACCTTCGTGTATTACAAGGTCATTAGCAGCTTACCTTGTGACACTAAAACACTCTCCTTCGCCATGTGTAAAAAAGCAGTCCAAAAATGGCTTTTAGGTCTTACATACGATGATTCAGAAAATCTTCTCACAATTAACTCGGAATCACATCACAGACACTAAACATTTACACAACACACTCACACATTAACACATCCACACACCCACACCACATTTTAATCTTTATTTTTTCTCTTTTCAATATTCTGTGCTAGGTTCAGCACATTTTTATTTTTTTATTATATTATAATTTTTGTTTATGGCTAAGAAAATAGGTAATAGATAGTTTTAAGACACCTTGATCTCCAGTGCTTATTTGTTTTACTTTAAGATAGATCCTATCTTTCATAACTTTATTTTGTAGTGTTTTTTAAAGTCACTTACATTGGTATACAAAATATACTAATCTCAACCCGGTCCCCAAGATACAGGCTCCGCCGAGTTTGGGGACCACCATAATATAGACTACATGATGAAGTTTGCCAATAGTTACGTTCCTACTTAAGTTACGATTGTTATAATTTAAGGCAACTCTTGTAACAATGGTTCAAAAAATTTATTATTTTTATTATTCGTTTATTCATTTAACCTAAGATATAAATTATATTTTTAATTATTTCAATAAAAAATAAAAAAACATTTAAAAATATAAAAAAATAGTGTCCCACCGATATCGGGAACAGGGTCCAAGCTACCGGCGGTCAGGGCTCCAGAGAGAGGAACCTCCTAACTATGCGAGCCGTGTCCAGGAGTACCGCTTTCTGAATCAAGCCCTTGATCCAGTTGCCTAACGAGAGCCTCTTAAGAGAGGGGCTGAAATAACTATCGATACAATGATCGCTGAATCCACTTCCCACATGTCGATAACCTCACGAGCCAAATCATATTATTATTATTATTAATGTCAAAATACTTTGTTTACATCAAAATTCAAAATCAGAGTCACAGAACACTTTATCAGTTGATAAAGTACCCTGTGTTAGTATAAAATCATTGTTCAAATGTTTCAGTCAGATAGGTAAGTAAATCAAAATGAATTACAAAAGTAACGAAACTATATAAAATAAAGATACAATAGAAAAAAATAGATTAAGCTTTTTGAAATAAAAATTTGTCCTACAGTATTCACAAAGAATATAAAGAAAGCCAAATATGTGGAACTATTTACAAGCAAAGCCTGGATGGTGCGCGGTACCAATTCAGAACTACCGTAAATTTCAATTAGCTCATACATTAGCACAAGGCGCTGAATGCCAAAGGATGTGTATTCGTAGAAAATGTGAGAGAGGGTTTGTTCTTGATTTAAGTTGCAGTGATCGCAATATGAACTGGGAACTATTTTTAAACGGAAAAGGTGATAATTTAGACGACAGTGGCCAAAACGTAACCTTAGAATAGTTGAGTAAAATTTCCTGTTAGTGAAAGAATCCGATTTGCAGAACCATGGTATACTTCAGTATACTTCCAATTGGAACATAATAATATAGCGTTATTGCGATCTGTCTGTCAGTGCACTCACACATGTCATTTGCATTTTTTTTTTCTTTTTGTTATGTTTTTGGCCTGGATACTAAGTTATTTAAGCTTAGTAGTCGGTTATTTGTTGTTATTCACGTTTGTGTTCGGAAACACGCAGTAGTACTTTTTTTTTTTGTGAACTGTCTGCCGGCAGATTATGCAATTTTATTAGTGAACTTCACATTTTATTAGTATTAGTTTTTATTATATCTATCATATTTTTATATCTATTTATTTTACTTTATATTATACATGTCTGACGACGACTCATTGTATTCATGCTGTAATAATTCTTTACGTCATTTTCTTCTCTAGACAATTCCATTTCAATCAATTCTTTTTTGATTAGTGAGTTCTGGATTTTAAAAATTGTTTCAATGTATGTCACGTGAACGCGCAGAGTATCCCTCAGCATTACTCTGAGATGTTGGAGTTATTTTGTGACGTTGCTGCACACGCTATCCTAGTTTCTGAAAGTTGGCTCAAGCCCGAACAACCTTCCACGTTTTATAGCCTACCCGGCTTTGTCCTAATTCGCAATGATCGCATGGGAAAAAGAGTCGGGGGTGTCGCTATTTACTTACGTAGCGACATCCCATACAAGATCCTTTTCTCTTCGCCGGCTGTTGCAAACGGCAACCCCGAATACTTACTCTTGGAAATTGATGTCAGAGGGGTAAAGGCTATTCTTGGAGTAGTATACTGCCCACCTGCTATTGATTACTTTTCCAGCTTGGATTCTCTCTTTGATTCTATTTCCTCAGAGTACAAACATCTCATAGTCATGAGTGATTTTAACACTGATCTTGTGAAGGATAACTATAGATCACGCAAGCTGAGAGCAATCCTGGAATCGTCGAGTCTATCACTTCTTTCACTTAATCCAACTCATCACAATCTCGACACAGACGATTCCTGGCTTGATCTCATGCTCGCATCTTCGGTGAATTTAGTTGCTAATCATGGCCAGATTGCGGTCCCCGTGTTATCGAGGCACGATTTGGTTTATTTATCTTACAAAATTAAGCCACCAAAACAGCGGCCTGCCATTGTGTTCCTCCGGAATTTTGCGAGGCTGGACAGGGATAAGCTCAACAGTGATGCGAGTTCTGTCGACTTGGTCGATGTCGAAAAGGCAGCGACTGTGGATGAAAAACTGGAAATTTTTAATAGATCTTTACTGAAGCTCATTGATGCGCATGTGCCCCTGAGAGCCGTCCGTGTTAAGCGCCCCCCGGCTCCATGGATTACCCCGGAAGTTCGAATGGCGATGAGACGGCGTGACAGGGCTTTTCGAAGATATAGAAGAGATCGCAGTGAGGAGATCTGGAACTTGTACAAGTTGGCTAGAAACCGCTGTAAACAGGTGGTAAGAGCATCAAAACGCCGATACATTTGCGAAAATGTCCTCAACTCTTCACCGGCTCATATTTGGAAGTTCCTTAAATCGTTTGGCATAACAAATTCCTCCTCTCATACTTTTCCCTCTAATATATCGTTGAATCAAAAGTCAAAGTCAAAAGTTTTTTATTTCACATATGCCTACATGGGCACTTATAAAACGTCAGAAGCTAGTGCACGGTTCGAAATTGGTCGTTTCCTATGGAGAAGAACCGGCAAGAAACTCCATGGTTACTCTTTTAAAAAAAGTGGTTCTAGTTACCATATTTCCATATTACAGTATTAATAGGTATTATTTAAGAACAGTGTAAACCGGTCTATATTGTACTCGAAAAGAACAATAAAAACATCAAAATAATCATTTAAAAAAAGTGAGTCTAAATATGAAGTAATCTAAGAATTCGTGGAGTCTACAGTGTTCTTCCATTTACATTATAAAAAGAGGCTATATAAAAAAAAGCTGTCAATAAATGAGACGTTAACAGCCAAAAAAGAAATCTAACGAATTTAATGTGGTTGGAGTCAGATAATATAAAATAAAATAAAAATATTGCAAAAGCAATGTGTTAGAAAAAAAAAATGTTACAACAAAGATACATTCACACAATATTATGAGTTACCACTTACCAGGGGGCACAAGTGCAGAGGTAGTCATTGCCAAACAAGCGTGTCTTCGACATAGTCTTTAACCTTGTAGCTGAATCTTTTTTAAAAGAAAATTTCACAAAGGATGTACCAACCTTTGAATTTAAGCGTATTTCTGTTGAAATGATTAAAAATACATACAAAAGTCTTAAGCTTTCAATCAAGGTGCGCGAACGCTGGCGTTCGCTTGGGGTCTAATGAATTAATATAAAAAACACTGAGGACTTATGGGGTATATCCGTTAAGGTTCTTGAAGAAATTATTGATACAATTGCTCCTGTCCAAACAGGCATATTTTATCAATGTCTAGACAGCGGTACATTCCCTGATTTAATGAAACATAGTAAAGTAGTACCAATTTTCAAATCAGGTAGTAAGAGTGATCCTTCTAATTATAGACCAATATCTGTGCTTCCAGCATTGAGTAAAATCTATGAAAAAATCATGCTCGACCAGATGTTGTCTCACTTTAATTCAAATAGGATTTTGCAGTCATCAGTTTGGCTTCACGAAAGGAAGGTCAACGACGGATGCAGGAGTGAAACTCATCAGTCACATTTTAGAATCCTGGGAGAAGTCCCAGGATGCTATTGGCATATTCTGTGACCTCTCAAAAGCATTTGACTGTGTTGACCATAATACTGAAGACCACACTCAAGACCATATTCTGTAAATTACATCATTACGGAATTCGTAGAAGAGTTGCTGATCTTGTTTTTTCCAATTTATCTTACAGGCAGCAAAAAGTATCCATAAATGGGGCGACGTCCTCGGGGTCTTTATTAAGGGTGGGCGTGCCCCAGGGTTCAATTCTTGGCCCTTTCCTTTTTCTAGTTTGTATTAATGACCTTCCTTACATGATGGCTAATTTATCAGATATAATTCTACTTGCTGACGACACTTCTCTTATTTTTAAAGTGGATAGAAAAGATGCGGATGTCTTGCGTGTTAACGAAAGTCTGGCTGTTCTTTCGAAATGGTTCGCAGCCAATAATCTTTTACTAAATGCAAATAAAACTAAATGTATAAAGTTTTCACTTTACATTTATTTTCTACAAAGAAAGATGATGAAAATGAAGTCTAATCTGACAGTCATAAGCCTGAAAACCATGAAGATAAATTTTCAATCACTAAAATAACATTAATAGCAGGGTTATCATCTATAGCCTTGACTGTCCTATTGGTCTAGTGGTTAGTGACCCTAACTGCTATGCCAGAGGTCGTGGGTTCGATTCCCACCCAGAACAAAATGTTTGTGTCTGGGCGTAATTTATCTATAAAATGTATGTATTTAGAAATATATAAGTATGTTTATCAGTTGTCTAGTACCCATAACACAAGCTCTGCTTAGCTTGGGACTAGACGGCGTTGTGTGATAGTTGTGGAATATTATATTATTATTATTATTATATTATAGCTAACGCGGGGCTCCACGCGCTGGACGCGGGCGACGACACCGACGCCGCGGCCGTGGTGGCGCCTAACTACGCCGAGCTGGTGCTGCTGCCGGAGCAGTCCACCGACATCTACGGCCGCAAGGTCGACTGCCAGCGTGTGATGGACCTCAGGGAAGCGCTGCACGCCAACGCGCAGCACGAAGATATAGTTGAAGCGGCACCCTTGGAGGAAGACATGCAGGGCGGGGCGGCGCCGGCGCCGGCAGCGCGGACGGGCGAGCGGGCGGCGCCGGCGCCGGCAGCCCAGACGCGCGGGCGGGCGGCAACGGCGCCGGCAGCGCGGACGGGCAGGCGGGCGGCGCCGCACTCGTTCCAGTTCGTGCGCACGGGCTCGCAGCGCGACGAGGCGCTGGCAGCGCGCAAGGCGGCGCGGGCAGCGCGCGCGGTGCGGCCGCCCCCCATGCTGCCGCGCGTCTTCATAGAGCTGCAGCCGCGCCTCATGTCCAAGGGGTGCCACCCGCTGCGCGACTATGACGGCAACATCATCGGCCAGCTCGACGACTTCTATGCGTGCCGCAATCTCTCGCACTCTGGAATGCTGGTCGACGACGATGACGTGCCGCCTCTACTGCGGCCCATATCGCTGGTGCACCAGCAGTGGGCCATCGAGAGGGCCGCTGGTCCGCTGCAGGAGCCGCTGTCGCCGCCGTCGCCGCCGTCGCCGCCGTCGCCGCCGTCGCCGCCGTCGCCGCCGTCGCCACTCAACTACCGTTTAATGGGGTGAATTTGCAGGTTATTTTATATTGGGCCTCCTCGCGAAGTTCTTGCCGCGAGTAGACGTGTTTTGTTACGCTCCTAATCTTTAAATCCATTAATTTTGTTTAACCCTTTTCTTGGCAGAAAAAAAAAATTAATATTATTATTGTTTTTGTATTAGTGAATTAAAAAATTTGAAAATAAAATCTTGTATGTTTAGTTTTGGAGATATGTAATGTATCTTATGATATACCTTGCCAAGTATCCGTAATTTTCCCTACACAAGGCAATGTATCTGAGAAGATACATTGCTCAAATAAATTAATTACTAAAAGTAAAAATATAATCAGAATTACAGAAAAAATCAAACACAAACATTAGATCTTACAAAATAACACAACTACCATCAAAGTAAGTATGTGCAGGAAAATAAAAAGTTTCTATTAGACCTACCTAAGACAAAGTCTTAGACTGACTTCGAACACATTGCAGTGGTTTGTCTTTTTTTTTTAATAGCCATTACTGTCCCACTGCTGGGCAAAGGCCTCCCCCAAGTCCTTCCAGACATTCTTCTCTCGCGCCGTCTCTAACCAGTTCTCGTGATACGCGTCTAGATCATCTCGCTACCTCTTTCTAGGTTTGTCTTAATGCATAATTTTCAACTCCCCTTGGTACTGAATATTGGGAAATATCCAATTTGGCCATAGCTGACACAAAGTGTAGGTCTTGGCATAACAGAGGCTTAAATTTTTTTAGCTGGAGTAGACCCTGCTACCTCTAATTCCTTTAATGAAGTCTTCTTTTTGTGCCAGTTTCGTTCGTTACCAGTTGGGACAATATTTATCAATACATTGTACCAACTGGTAACGAAACTTTTTGTATATGGCATATATTTTTTAGATCTAGTGTGCCTGCGCTAAAGCAATCAGCTATTACTGATACACATGTCCAGCATTTGTGAAACTGAGGGCAAATACCAACGGTGACAGGGTTGGTTCTATAACAGGTGATGGCGAGCTACTACGCCACCCATTTATAAGTTGTAATGCTTGGTTATTTCAGGACTTACTGGAAACTTCTTCTTATTATGTTTACAATATTTTTGAATTATAAACACTGGATCTGCTTCAACATAGTTGCTTGCAGTGGACACGCATTTATTAAAATGCCACTTTGCTACACAAATGTTGTTGCTATTGCAAACTATCTGGGAATAAAACCCTTTGGGTTTTGTTTTCCGCGCTTTGTCCATAGTCAGCTCTTTTTTCAGTTCCCTGTGACCTATTTAAAGGATCGAATAGTTACGTTCCAAGTGAGAATAGATAATGAATTAATTTTAAACTGGTGAATAAGGTATCGAAAGAGACCCCTGAAAATGTTGGTTCTGGAATGCTTTTTTATGCAAAATACTACAATTATTATAGCCCCTAACCCGAAGCCAGAATCTAGAGGGGTAAAATCTTCGTATCGAAGTGTGTCACCACCTCCATACACAGTAAAGTCGTAAATGAATTCAGACAACATTTGGAGCTCTAACGAATAATTTGATCTCCCATTTTTTAGGTTTGCTTTTTATATATCATTTCCAATGACCTGTTTTTTTCCTTTACATGGCACTATCACCCCGTCAATGAATCTACTCTCATGGTATTATATATATATATATATATATATATACATACACATATATATATATATATATATATATATATATATATATTATTCTTGAAGTTTTTCCGTAAGTTTAGAAAGATACATTGCGTACACAATAACTTGGCGGTGTGCACCTAGAGATACATAGTATGCTGTACCTAATTCTGTGACAACTTAGCAGTGTGCACTGTGAGATACATGCACAAACAAGATTCGTTTTTTTTGCACTATAGTAAATATTTGGTTTGTAACCATACTTGATACAAATGTTTACTTCATAGGGAATATAAAAACATTCAATACTACATAAAAATCCGGGTACAACATAAAAAATTAATAATATTCTTACCTCCATGCCTACGATCGTGACGACTCTGTGCACAATTTTTTAATTCAAAATATAACGATACTACCAATATCATCATGCTAAATATAAATGAATTCGGAATCATTCAAAATATAAATTGTTGTGAGAAGTTTTATGTTATTCACTATATTTTCGAAACCAGGATTTTTTTAAGTTGACTGTATCTGACAAGATACATTGTCAAGAAAAGGGTCCTGCCCATATGGACCTAATAACATTGAAATTCAGTTTTGTTAATTTAGAGATCCAATACTATAAAAACCATAATTACCATAAACACATCGCTTTGTGATTTAACCATCTACCTAATTAATTACTTGATTTAACAACATGGAGTACTATATTCCATTCTCCGACGTAGCCTTGTCTGGCCTAGCTCGCCCTTGGTTTGGTACGGAGTGTGATCGCGCTAACGGGCTCAAGCACGCAGCATATCAGGCATGGGCCGCTGCTTGTATGCACAAGATTTGTCTTGTGCATACAAGCTGCCAAGTCTTGCAAGAAGGTCATGCGGAGGTCTCGGTTCGACCACATTAGCCGCATCGGGAACAAGCCAGCTTCATACCCTGCGGGTAGTAGTTAAGGCGTTTTGGTCCTTGGCTAAGTCGGTTGAATCGAACTTCTGCTGCCCCTCACTACCACCACTGCTAAAATCCGACGGGTCGCTGGCACATACCGCTGAGGAGAAAGCAAATTTGTTTGCCTCACTCTTCGCGGAATCTTCGCGTCCAGATCCAGGTAACGCGCAGCCCCCTGTTTACCCTGATGATTGCAATACAAGTATGTCGGATAGTCGCATCCATTAGAAGGACGTCCGTAGGGTGCTACGTAACCTTGACGTGAACAAGGCTAGCGGTTCAGACGGACTACCAGCAATTGTACTGCGCACGTGTACGCCTGAATTGTCTCCGATCCTGACACGCCTATTTAGGCTTTCATTTGAGGCTGGAAAAGTGCCGATTGCATGGAAGCAAGCTAATGTACAGCCCGTGCCTAAAAAGGGGAGCCGGGCTGACCCAGCTAACTACCGACCAATCTCAGTAACGTCCATTCTCTGTAAGACCATGGAACGTGTACTCAACATTAAGCGCCTGGCATACCTAGAAGCTAATGATATCCTAAGTGACCGTCAATACGGCTTTCGCCGAAATCGGTCAACTGGAGACTGGAGATCTTCTAGCGTATGCCATCCACATCAGGAGTAAGGCCATCGAGAAGCACGGGAAAACGCTTGCCGTCTCCCTTGATATCTCGAAAGCTTTTGATAGGGTTTGCACGAAGGCCTTATTAGTAAGCTTCCATCTTTTTCGGTTTACCCGCTGGATTATGTGCTTGGATCACAGACTTCCTGAGTAACCGGTCCATCCGAGTGGTTATCGATGGCTGCTCGTCCGGTCAAAAGGCTATTAATACAGGGGTCCCTCAGGGGTCAGTCCTCTCGGCAACATTATTCTTGCTGCACATAAACGGTTTGCTTAAGCTCGGTACCTTCGGGAATGCAGATGACAGCACTGTTGCCGAGAGTTACATATCCAACGCTCGCGCGTTGGCTAGTAGATCACAGATCCAGTCTCTTCGAGAGGCTATGGTTGAGCGCTTGAACTTGTCTTTGGAGGCAGTCTCCGAATGGGGCGCTGCTAATTTGGTCAAGTTCAATGCTGCAAAAACCCAGGCGTGTCTATTTTCTGCTAAAAGGAGCCAATTCAGCCCCGCTCCAACTTTCCGGGGTGTAACCGTGCCGATAACCGACCATTTTGACCTTCTTGGTGTTACGCTAACATTAACACTCAACTTTGGGCCATACATCGAAGCAAAGGCTCAACTGGCTGCAAAAAAGCTGGGAATCCTCGTAAAGGTCAGACAGTACTTAACTTTAATAAGCTCAAGTTCGATCGTGTATGGAGTATTGCTCTCATCATAGGGACGGATCTGCCCGATACCAGCTCGATGCACTTGAGGCAATTGAGAGGTGATCCAGAAGGATAATTGGCGATGATACACTCGTCGAGTTGAGGCTTCAAAGTCTTGAGCATCGACGCAGGGTTTTCTACCGGTTGCATTTCGGAGAGTGTGCGTCGGAATTGCATAACCTAATTCCGCCTAGCCCGTTCCATTATTGGATTACCAGACGTACGGCAATGCGCCACCGGGTTCATGGCGGATATCCCACCTACACGCACAAAACGTCTTGGGAACACATTCATTGTGCGTGCAGCTAAGGAGTGGAATTCCTTGCCGGAGTCTATGTTTCCTGATAGCTACAACCCGGGAATCTTTAAGTCGAGAGTGAATAGGTTTCTTATAGGTAAGCGCGTTCTATCGTCGACCGCATCGTCGCTCTTCATCAGGTGAGTTAGCGGTCAAGCGCAAAAGAAAACCAAGCGAGCTAAAAATGTAAGTGTATGTATACCTACAAATAAAATTTAACCGATACGTAAAAATGTAAGGCACAATAAGTAAGTTACTTATTAGGTCTTTTCTGTGTATACGACGTATATCGTGCTATCTCTTTCTGGCGCTAATATTATTCGTGCCAGAAAGAGATGCATGAACGTACGAAGTACGTCGACTGATATGTTTCGGTGAAGAAGTCCTTTTTCGTGTGTTGTTGGTTTGTGTGTATAATCATAAAATAAATAAATATTATTTTTAAATGGGCAAGATTAGTTTTATATTGCACATTTATTTTCTACAAAGAAAGATGATAAAAATGAAGTCTAATCTGACAGTCCTAAGCCTGAAAATCATGAAGAGAAATTTTCAATCACTAAAATAACATTAATAGCAGGGTTATTATCCATAATTGCTATTCATGGCTTTTAATTTTTAATGAGTTTTAATCGATTATTAGCCAAATGATATTAACCGGATTATTATCATTGCCCATCACTATGCAGGACAGACGGAAGCTAAAGACATAGCAAATCTTTTTAGAAAGAACTTTCAGGTTGAATCGCCGCTAAATACCTGTACTGAGCCGTGAGCGGGTGCTCAATGCTGAGACAGCGCAGAATGGCATGCCATGTAGTGTTAGGTTCACGGCGAAGGAGATAAAAGTTACACTTCAGAACATGAGTAGGGGTAAATCACCAGGCCACGACGGGCTTAGCATGGAGCATTTGCAGTGTGCAGGATCACATCTGCCGCGGGTTCTTGCTATGTTCTTCTCCTTGTGTAATTCACATTCTTATTTGCCAATGGATCTGATGAAGACTATTGTCGTGCCAATAGTTAAAAACAGAACTGGAGATATAGCATATTGTTACGTGCGTGGGTAATCAAATGCCGATTTACTGACGAGAGAACTTTATTCACCACAAACAGTAACAACTGACTCGCTTCCGGCCGGGGGCTCGTATTTATATGCGGAGCCAAAAAGTTCTAGATACCAACATCCCCGGATCTATCCAGAATTCCAGAACAATTGAATCGCTTCTCGAAGTCATGAATCATTTTTATTGCTCGTGGTAATAAGAGTCACTTTCATGCGAATTTCGACTCTATTGTTAACCTCGGAGAGTACCATTTCCCTTATCGGTTAGATGAATACCTATTACTACTTGTAGGTACTGCGTGGATGTTTCGAGATTTTTCTAAGTCTGGCTAAGCACAACCATTCTAGACCTTTCGAACAGCAATGCGTTTTAATTATTATGTGCTATTTGTTATTTTCTCGGAGATATGGCGTGTTCACGTTTAATGGCGTAACAATATAAAAATAATTACAGGCCGATATCGTTGGCTACTATTATTGCGAAGGTTCTGGATCGTTTAATGGACAATTATCTTGAAAGGCACATAAATCTGCATGATGGACAATTTGGTTTTCGAATAGGTTTGTCTACAGAAAGTGCCATTTTGACACTAAAGCACACCGTGACGTGAGATACTATGTTGATAGAAAGACACCAGTATACGCGTGCTTTCTGGACCTCTCCAGGGCTTTCGACATGGTAAATTATGGAGTGCTGTGGAAGAAACTTCGTAGTACTAGTTTGCCTAAAGAGCTATGTCACGTTTTTGAGTATTGGTATGACAATCAGATCAATTATGTTAAGTGGGCAGGTGAATTGTCTGATGCATATGGTTTGGAATGTGGTGTGAGGCAGGGAGGAGTAACTTCTCCAAAACTCTTTAACTTGTATGTTAATAACCTGATACATGGCCTCAGCAGCATGCAGGTCGGCTGTTCCATAGACGGTATCTTTGTCAATAACTTGAGTTACGCGGACGATATGGTGCTGCTGGCGCCATCTGTCAGCGCACTTAGAAAATTATTAAAGTTTTGTGAGACTTACGCTTTGACCCATGGTTTGCAATACAATGTTAAGAAAAGCGAATTTATATTGTTTTCAAAGGGCGGTTTAGGACCTGAAACTGTGCCACCCGTGATGATGAATAATGTTACTCTTAACAGAGTTGATAGATTTCAATATCTGGGTCAGATTGTGACGGCTGATCTAAAAGATGACGCTGACATTGATAGGGAACGCAGGGCGTTGACGGTGAGAGCGAATATGTTGGTCAGAAGATTTGGAACTTGCTCAAAGCAGGTTAAGATAACGCTTGTTGGAGATAAAACCTTCTTGCAAGCTTCCTAAATTATATGAAAAAATATGACACTTCTATTTGTCACTTGTCTTCACTTGTTTCTTGTAAAATATATTGTTCACACCCAAAATTATTAAAAACTAATTTTGCATTGAGCATCCAGTCATTGATTTTCATTCAGAATACCCATAATTCTCGCACATGGTCCATAACGAGCCGGATGAAATATAATTAAGAAGATCAGCGATTATTTTCAAGAAAAAGAATAGAGACTGACTTCCACGCTGAATGGAGGTTCATGAGTTCACTGCTGGAGAACTGGATTGATTTCAAGCAAGTTAGTTAGTGGTGTACAGTTATAATTACGCTAATATCGTCACCCAACACTCAGGTAGTATATATAAGTAGTCATACTAAGGTCAGTACTATTTTATTAAATTACTAATTATATTGTGTTTGAGTAAAATCATTAGGTACTTTGTTGCATTGTGATTAGTATTTTATTCAACAGCAATGTTAAGTTTAAACTCATACTTTTAACAGTATAGTTAGCTATTTTGCTACATTATTAAACTTACATTATATTAAGCTGTAACTAATTACATAACTACTTAACAGTGGTATTAATTTTTAACAAGTATCTTGACATAATAAAAATATTTGAGTGTTAGATATTAGTACAAGTCATTGTTATAAATTATAGTTAGTAGTCAGAAAGGGCATAGACTACAGCTAGGCGTATAATTATTGAAATTATATTGTTGTTTTAATTTTTATATTCCTGTATCAATGCCAGGTTGACAACACTCGTCTCCCAGAATGTCTGAGGAAAAGGATTTAATTAAGAAGCGAGGCAGCTTCAAAGGTCGCTTGACTAGTCTCCTCAATTTTCTGGACTCATTCAAGGACAAGGAGCTATCTAGCTGTGATGTGTCCGAGTTGCAGTTGCGCATGGGCAAGATAGAGGCGTTGTATGAGCAGTATGATGAGGTACAGTTACGTCTAGAATGCATTGTTGACGACATCAACTTACAATATTCTCAGCGTTCCGAGTTTGAGTCTATTTATTATAAAACCTTATCTAGAGCCCAGAATATTCTGACTGACTACAATAAAGATAATAAATCGATGGAAAGTTGTAAAAGTACTCGTGTTAGCATAAAGCAGCCGGTTAAATTGCCAACGATTCAGTTACCAAAGTTTAGCGGATTATATTGTAATTGGCTTGAATTCCGCGACACCTTTACTAGCCTAATTCATTGTAATGATGACATAGACGCAATCAACAAGTTTCACTACTTGCGAGCATCACTTGAGGGAACAGCTGCTATAGTTATCAAATCCATTGAGTTTTCTTCAAGTAATTACTCTGTGGCATGGTCATTGTTATGTGATCGGTTTGACAACAAAAGATTACTGGTTCAGAATCATATAAGTTCATTATTTACTATTGAATCAATTACAAAAGAATCTTCTGTTGCCATTAAGAATTTGATCGATCAGTTAAATAAAGACTTGCGAGCTTTAGAGTCATTAGGGGAGCCTGTGAAACACTGGGATACACTTTTAATCTACATTGTCACACGAAAACTTGATCAAAAAACCTATCGTGAGTGGGAGGAGTGCAAAGGTAGGATAGACAAGGATGGCTTAATCACGTTTAACGCATTTATGCAATTCTTACGCAATCGAGCCGACCTCATCGAGACCCTGGAACTCCCCCGCAATCATTATTCGCAATCACCAGGTAAATCAGGTCCTAAGATCAAGTCAATGGTAGCACAATCTCCTATCAATTCTAGCACTGACTCAGCTTCTAAACCTTGTCCTAAATGTAATAACAACGATCACACATTAAATAATTGTCCACAGTTTCTCGCATTGAGTAACGATGACCGTCTCAAATCATTACCTAGTTATAAGGTATGTTTTAACTGTTTTCGTTCCGGACACTATGCTAACAAATGTAAAAAACCAGGCTGCAAACTATGCAAACGTAGGCACAACACATTAGTTCACGTACATTCTAATGGCACTGTATCGAATACACCTAGTGGTAATTCGATGAATAACTTGTCTGCTACGACTGAAACGAATAACGTAGCTTTATCCGCAAACATTGCATCTCCGTGTGGTCATACGCAACGAGATGTGTTGTTATCAACCGCTTTGATCAAATTAAGAGACCACAATGGGTGTGTGCATCTCGCTCGCGCGGTGCTCGATAGTGGTAGCACGTCTTCACTCATAACAGATAGGTTGTGCAATAAACTTAACTTAAAAACTAGCCAGGTAGATAGATCAATCCTTGGAATCAATAACGTCACTTCGCACGTAGGTAAAATATGTCGGGTTAAGGGTACGCCATTAGATGATAGCTTTGTATTCGAACTAAATTGTTTTGTTCTTTCGTTCATTACGAGTAGTGTTCCGTGTCGTCAGATAAATATTTCTGATTTCGACTTACCCTCGAATATTACTTTAGCTGATCCTACTTTTTATAACCCTGCCGATGTTGATATTTTAATCGGCGCTGATCTTTTTTGGGATTTGTTAGGATCTCAAAGACTAAAGTTAGGTACCGGGAAACCAATATTATGTGAAACCCGTCTAGGATGGATAGTTTCCGGTCCAATTACTCAGAATACTATCTCACTGCTGACGAATGACGTAAAGTGCAATATGTCTAAAATGGTTGCCGACAGCGATGGTGACTGGGAAAACCTCAAGTCAGAATTGACAAAGTTTTGGCAATTAGAGGAGGTGAATGCGAAGTCTTCCAATTCTTATATGCCTGAAGAGAAATTGTGTGAAGACAATTTCGTTACAAATACGACACGATTGTCTGATGGTCGTTTTTGTGTTCGCATCCCCCTTAAGAAAGATCCTTCAATTTTAGGAAATTCTTTTAATAAAGCCACACATTGTTTACATTCTTTAGAGCGTAAATTAAAGGTTAAGACGAACTTTAGTAGAATGTATCATGACTTTTTGTCAGAATACGAGTTACTTGGTCATATGACAAAAATTAATAAACCTAATTTATGTTTGGGTTATTTTATTCCACATATGGGAGTTTTACGCGAGTCGAGTACCACGACCAAACTTCGTGTTGTTTTCAACGCTAGTGCTTCTACTTCGACGGGAGTGTCCTCTAATGACCTACAGATGGTTGGGCCAACCGTACAGGACGGTCTATTGTCTATACTTCTTCGCTTTAGAGTCCACAAGTATGTTTTATCTGCGGATGTGGAGAAGATGTATAGACAAATAGTCGTCCACCCGTCGGACAGATATTTACAACAGATTGTTTGGCGTGATAATGTTAGTGATCCTATTAATGTTTATCAATTAAACACCGTCACGTACGGTACGGCCAGTGCGCCATTCCTTGCGACACGATGCCTTAAACAAGTAGGACTCGACTGTAGGAACCCTAAGATATCGGAAATCATCCAACATGACTTCTATGTCGACGACTTGCTGACCGGAGGGGATGACTTAGATGAAGTAAAGTTCATTCGCACTGAAGTCACCAAAGCGCTTGCGTCGGCATGTATGCCATTGAGAAAGTGGAAGTCAAATGATTCTCAATTATTGTCGAATGCTGTCCCTGCGTCATACGATTTGAACATTGGACAAAATGAGCCAGAAAAGTTGCTTGGTCTCTGTTGGCATATCGGCACTGATGAGATAGGGTTTCCTATAGGTCTGACTAAATCTTCGACTAGGTACACAAAGCGTGACTTGTTATCCGTTATTGCGCGAATCTTTGATCCCTTAGGTCTGTTAGGTCCTATTGTTATTACTATGAAGATCTTGCTACAGAAAATGTGGTTAGATAAATTATCATGGGATCAACCATTACCTAATGAGATTTGTAAACAATGGGAGATTATTATTAAATCTTTACCTCTTTTAAATCATGTTCGCATTCCGCGACTTGTAGTCTGCAATTCATTTACGGAGTTAGAACTCCATATTTTCACAGACGCGTCTGAGTCCGCGTACGGTGCTTGCGTCTACATTCGCAGTGTTAATGCTAAGGGTGAGTACATGGCTCGCTTGTTAATGGCAAAGAGTCGAGTTGCTCCCATCAAGCCTACGACAATTCCGCGACTGGAGTTATGTGGTGCGGTAGTCGGTTCTCGTCTTCACGAGAAGGTGATGAGCTCACTTCGAGTGAAGATCAGTCGGGTTTATTGTTGGACTGATTCAACCATTGTCTTGGGATGGTTACAGATGATGCCTACCAGACTTCAGCCCTTTGTGCGCAACCGCGTTGCTGAGGTTTTGGATAAGTCGGGTAACTGTACTTGGAGGCACGTCCCAACAGATCAAAATCCAGCAGACCTAATATCTCGTGGCATGGATATTAGTGATCTGCAGGAGTCAGATCTGTGGTGGAAAGGACCAGATTTTTTAAAAACTAGATTCGTCTGAATGGCCTTCTCAAATTACGAGCCCAGGACTACAATCGTTACCGGAGACTCGACCTAAAATCATATTACATGTTGTAAACGATTCGAAACCTGAAGTTTTAATTGATTTTAGGCGTTATTCCAATTACACACGGCTCGTACGATCTGTTGCCTACGTATTACGATTTATTAAGTCATGTAGAAAGCATTACCCTAAAACCAAATACTTGTCACATGATGAGGTACAAGATGCACTAACTCTTGTCATTATTAAGAGTCAGATTCAGTCATTTTCTGAATACCAATTATTTTTGAACAAAAAGAGTTTACCTAAAAAGAGCGCCCTTCTAAAGTTTAATGTTTATTTAGACGATAATAATGTAATGCGAGTAGGAGGACGTCTCGATAACTCTAATTTTGCTTATAGTAAGAAACACCCTATTTTATTACAGTCCACTCATGATTTCACTAAACTATTATTTAATTTTGAGCATAAAAGGCTGATGCATGCTGGCCCACAATTATTATTAGCTTCCATTAGGGAAACTTATTGGCCAATAGGAGGTCGCAAGTTGGCGAAAGCCTGTTATCATAAGTGTGTTTTGTGTCACCGTATGAAGGGTAAGGTTGTAGCTCCCTTAATGGGTAACTTACCACGAGAACGCCTTCGTCCAGGTTATCCCTTTGAAAGCACAGGCGTTGATTACGCTGGCCCTATTATGTGTGCTAGTCGCCAGGGCCGTGGATGTAGGTTAGTAAAGGTGTATGTCGCTATTTTTATTTGTTTCACAACCAAGGCCATTCATTTGGAGCTCGTTGGTGATTTAACTAGCAATAGTTATTTACTGGCTTTGTATCGGTTTATTTCTCGGAGAGGTAAACCTGCTGATATTTTTTCCGATAACGGTACCTCATTTGTCGGTGCATACAACGACCTTTCCAAATTTTTAAAATTAAATAGTTTGTCCTTGGGTGAAAGTGCAGCAAACGACGGAATAAGGTTCCATTTTATTCCCGCCTACACCCACATTTCGGTGGACTCTGGGAGGCGGGTGTCAAGTCAGCAAAGTATCACCTTCAGAGAGTGTTGGGAAATTGTAACTTGACTTTTGAGGAGCTGTACACCACACTAACCAAGATTGAAGCCATCTTGAACTCTCGTCCATTGACGCCGTTGTCTTCAGATCCTGCAGATTATACTCCGCTCACGCCAGGACATTTTCTTGTGGGACGGCCACTTACTTCTTTGCCGCAACCTGATTACCAGGATAGCTCTGCCAATTATCTGTCTCGTTACCAGAGGATCGAGCAGCTTCGCCAGCATTTCTGGAGCAGATGGAGCAAGGAGTATGTTGCAGAATTGCAACAACGCTCCAAATGGCGTTCCTGCAAGGATGGCTTGATGCTGAACTCCTTGGTGGTGATCAAGGAAGACGATCTTCCTCCGTTGAAGTGGAGACTTGGACGGATCGTGGCTGTTCATCCAGGAACGGATGGTATCGTCCGTGTAGCTGACATTCGGACGTCTACTGGAGTCGTTCGACGGGCATTCAACCGAATCTGCCCTTTGCCTGTGTCTTCAGAATCTGGTTGAAACCATTGGTTTCAACGCCGGGGAAATGTTGGAGATAAAACCTTCTTGCAAGCTTCCTAAATTATATGAAAAAATATGACACTTCTATTTGTCACTTGTCTTCACTTGTTTCTTGTAAAATATATTGTTCACACCCAAAATTATTAAAAACTAATTTTGCATTGAGCATCCAGTCATTGATTTTCATTCAGAATACCCATAATTCTCGCACAACGCTCTTTAAGGCATACTGCCAAAGCTTCTATTGCAGTAGCTTATGGACAACATATTCACGAAAATCCCTCGACGCCTTGCGCGTCCAATACAACAACGCCTTCAGGATGTTATTGCGGCTCCCGCGGTTTTGCAGCGCATCTGGTATGTTTACGGAGGCGCATACAGACGGATTCGCAGACATTTTGCGCAAGAATGTGGCCTCCCTATTAAGCAGGGTTCGTGCGAGCAGCAATGGCATTCTGGCGGTTGTTGCTGATTCAATAAGTTTGACTGCCCTTTACTACAGCATCAAATTAGGGTGCTAACTGATTGTAGAAAGTGACTAAGTATAATATGACATTTTTAATCTTTTAATTTTACTAACACCTAGGGTCCAACCATAAACATTTACAAAACAATCTTATTGCAGGAACGTTTTGTTTCCATCTTAAAGTAATATTACTTCATTTCGTACCATGAACTTAATCGCTCAGTATGATTGTATTCCTGCTAAGGGCTGGGAAAGAATGAACGATTTTAAAGATTTTGTCTATTCCCTGCTAAAAAGAAAAGATACGCGCTATATAGATCTGTATAGCGTTGTCTCTTTCACATGTTTGTTTGAATCGTTAGTTCATTGTGAACCAATAGAACACATTGAACTCAAAAAATGTCCTTTTAAATATATTTTTAAAACGATCTAAGTAACTTTCATAACAAGGACGTAATAACTTTAAGAATTTACATTAATAAAGTAGAAAAACAAAAAGCTGCAAGCGACTACGTTAACATTTAATTTTAGTTACAAGTTAGTGTGAATCGTATTCAGAATTCGGAACGTATGTTTACATTAACAAGATTCTTATCAGTGTTGATTTGTTACGTGCGAACCGATTTTGAAATATTAAAATAGTTTTCAAGTGCTTAATTATATTTAAAGTAGGTAATCTGTCTTCAAGTTGTTGGTGTTCGAAGCGGATAATTGAACCCACGAAGTGCGTATGTTATCCTTGAAACTTATTGTCTAAGGACGTCATGGAATCAAGGTAAAGTTAAACAGTGAAATAACTTGTTGTTTGTGTTGTTGTTCGTGCAATGTTGAAGTCAGAGTTATCTGCATCCAAAAACAAAAAATCATATTATATGTGCGCTATTTAGAATAAAATAATAAATTAATAACCCACGTAAGGACAAAAATTACTAGATTAAACAATTAACTGGGCTCTTTTAGGCATCGAAATAAGTTTTAAATACTTTATATGTCCCAAAAATCCCTTTAAATGGTACTTATTTGGAAAACAATAATAAATCCGCTGCGTCCGAGCAACTTTTTTACTCCTGCTAATTTGACGTAAAAACAATACTGCTAGCGGTCGAAAATCTCGTCAGAGTACGAAAAGAATGAACTTTTTAAGAGTGACGTCAAAAAATCGCTAAGAAAACAATCTTGTTTTAATATTGTAATAAGGTTGTTTTGAAGGCGTCATGGTACGAAAAGCCTAAGTAATATTAAAACAATACTGCTTTAAGGTCTTATGGTCGGCCCAAGTTTCTAAGTCGGCTATTGGACTTTGTTATGAGTGACGAAATTAAGGATCTATCTTTACTAATTTTTCCACGCTCAAAAAACAAATGAGTGGAGGGTGTTAGGTTATTTTCGTTACGGAATTTCTGGTTTCAATCTCCACGCTCAAGGCCCGCGATAAAAGCTATTCAATAGCTTAAAAACATGTTATTATACTGCCGTATACTCGAGAACTGGCGGGTATAACTCTGGGTTACTTGTGTTGAATGTCTTCTGTGGAACCTGGTTAACTTGTTGAAATAAGTGGCCGATTCAGTAATAAATATTACGCGACGTAATGCCATCTGTCGCGACGTGTAGCTCGCGAAGTAAACAGGTAACAGAGTCAAATTAATGTTGATAGTGCGAAACGTGTAACAAGCTTAGTCGTACATGATAATATGCGGTGATCTGCTGGCAACACCGAATCCATAGGGCGATCACCATAGATAAAGAGTACTTATAGTTTATGGTCATGACACTTAAGTAGTATCTCTATATAGTCTGTGGCGTTTGCCGCACTTTTGAGCCATTTTCTCAACTCATCGAAGTAAGGTAGTTACCTCAATAAATGCATAGTAAAAGTGATTGGTGTTTCATGGAGGCGTCCGGTACGGCGGCGGCTCATCTGAGAGAAATATAAGCTAAGTGGTATCACTAAGAAAATAGTGTAGTGGTTCCCCACCTAAATGTTTAAACTCTAAAATTCCTAACTTTATTATAGTTTCTGATGCTCTTGGAAGTCGGTTACATTAAGAGGTCTTTCGATGCTGCAATGCGAAAACCTCGTGAGAATCAGACTGGGCGAAAGGCCGTGATCAGTCCGTTAGAGGAGACCTTCGGTGCTGCAATACGAAGTCTCTCTGACAAATATGGCGTACTGTTGCATGTACTGAGGGTACATGCAACAGAGAGATAATAAGAGAAATAGTCCTGTGGTGCACGCAGAGATAGCGCGAAGTTGATTGGCAGACTTGGCTGCAGTCAACTCTAAGATACTAAGAGAAATAGTCCTGCGGTGCACGCAGAGATAGCGAGAGGTTGATTGGCAGACTTGGCTGCGGTTAACTCTCTAAAATAATAAGAGAAATAGTCCTGTGGTGCACGCAGAGATAGCGAGAGGTTAATTGGCAGACGTGGCTGCAGTTAACTCTCTAATACCAAACAAACTACGATGACTTGTATCTCGTAGAGCATGTAACTGAGTAATTAATCCTAACAGTTGTTTATGTGTCACACCTAAGACACCAGAACCGTTTAAGTATGTAATTATGTATATCACAATGTATAGAATGGTGGGAATCAATTTAACTTTAACCACAGATGGCGAGCTGAATCACGGTGCGAGCTAGTAAGAACTAAAGGCAGATTTACGCGAAGCAAACCCCAATACAAGGATGATTCCTCTCGGATCAAACCCCAGGTACCTACAATCAAGCTCCGATATTACAATTATACTCTTCGCCGTCGCACGTCGGTAGCGGGCGTTCCGGCGCCGGCGGCGGCGGCGAAGACACCATCAGTGCGTGTAAGCAACAATGGATAATTATTTACTTCTTGTAAGCAGCCACAATACCTACTTGGCAGTGCTTATGTGTAGTGTAGAGTCTGTGCGGAAAGTAAACCATCGTGGGATTTGAGGGCGCTGCTGTAGATAAATATCGTTTTTGTCATGTAAGCAACATTGTGACGTCATTATAGCGCGACTGTTAAATCTTGATATTTTGAAACTATATTAGACTAGCTTCTTCCAGCGGCTTCACCCTATAATAAAAATTATCCTATTGGCTGAATTTGCTCACCTAATGAAACTGCAAAGTTATAGCTTATGTGCTATGTTATTGCAATGTTTATGATTAAGTTCATCTGTGTAGTAGTTTTTGCACGACACATCCGTACATACGAGTACCTCCATCCATCTTCACAAACTTTTGCATTTATAATATTAGTAGCCTATTTATTGAACTTGATGAAACTTAGCAAAAATATAGGTTGTAAGCTATATTATTGCAACGTTTACCTATCATTAAATTCATCCGTTTATAAGTTTTTGCGTAATTAATTCTGGCGACACCTGGGGGAGGCCTATGTCGAACAGTGGACGTCTTTCGATTGTTATGATGATGAACATTTAAATGCAAACACGAACCGGTAAAGGAAAATAGCGTGAAGAAACTGCTGTACTACCTATCTAGGTAGGTTGCACCAACGACCACTTACCCAGTTCCAACGAAAATGGTTCTCTTCTAACACTTTGACTGGGATCGGTCTATTGTCACTGACTAGAATACTGTAGCTAACAGCAAGTTTGTTTTTTAGTTAAATTTAAAGGTAAAAATGGGACACACTACCACTTTCTCGTTGTCTTCCTGGGTACATTTTTCCCTTTTGGTAATCAATGAAAAATATGAACTTAATGACTATGAATATAAAGTACACTTCAGATTTTGTAATGTTGCTTCGTAAAAAATCTATTTAGCCTGTAAGGGACCATCTCGTATAGAAGATCCTTGGGATCACTTAGTTGTCCGTCTGTTTATCTGTTAAGACCCTTTAACTCGAGAACGCTTGGAGGTATCAAGTTAAAATTAAAACCATACACTCAAATCTGCGGTCTTTTAAAGTTGTGAAAAAATCAGACTTCTGAGTTAACGAAAAAAAAAGATACGGCCGTTTATGTCGCAAAAAAACATATATTTCGATACTCAAGGGAATGAGAGTTCAAAGTTGACGTTGACCTAGAATCCTGAAATTTGGCATAAATCAAGGTCTCATAGAACAAGTACAGGGAAAAATCTAAAAATTGTATAGATCCGACTCAAAAAAAAAAATTGCAATTCGGAAAAATCTTCGTAACTCAATTCGAGCATTGATTTCATAGGTAAATTTGTACAGAATCCTCAGTGCGCGAGTCCGACGCGCACTTGCCCGTTTTTATTTTAGTTACTGTATCCTTACTCAAGCCTGAAAAAAAAAATTCTAAGTTAGTCGAAATGCATTATAAATTTAAAGTATCAATACTTTTTATACTAGCCATCGAAAATATTGACCAAAACAAAATAAACAAATATCGTCATGTTTAAATGAATTTCCGTTTAATTTATTTATATTTGGAGATAACAGGGATAGGAGTTCACCTAGGAAGTCTAAAAACATTAAAATAAAAGTGTTACGTACCAATAAAACAGCATACCAATGTTTCCCAAATTCGTGACTTTGTTTTGATCAATAATGGTGTGATTTGCCATTTGTTATCTTTGGCAAAACTGTAATATATTAAATATTATTTCCCTTGCAGCTCAGCGAAATTTTTTATCACATTTATGAAGATTTTAATTAAAAATCACAATAAAATAACACAATAAACAAACCTGATATGACGTTTGCCATTTGACGGATGGCTGGATTGTGTTGCTACTTAAAATCTTTAATGTTGTTTTCACTTTACGCCACGACGGTTCTTTTATCGCACAGACAATATTGGTTAAATAAATCATAGAGTCCGTCTAATGAAAGCGTGACCTGAGAAAAGGAGGTTACAACCAAAAATTTTGAATGTGGTATTATTGAAATAGTAGGAGAAAAAAGTTTTGATACTAGAGTATTTTTTGTATTTAAGACAATTTTAGAATAGTTGTACAAGAACTTAAATCCTAGTCAAAAACATGTGTATAGACTTAATTATTTGGTGGGTGTATGGTAAATGTCAATAACACACAAAATGTTAGATAGTATTCCAAATCATTTTATTTTATCTGAACTCTCAAAAATCCCTATAAAATATTTAAATAATATTCTTTATTTTCCATTTGGCGTTCTGGCAAGAATACCAAGTGCACAACACCGTGATAGTCAAATAAAATAGTCAACATGATTTCAACTTCATCACGTCTCGCCAACACTATTAATGTGTTTCAAGATTATTGGGTTGGAATCGATTCGTTTTAGCATAGAGAAAATTCAGATCTTGGGATTAGTCTAGTGGGAACATGTTTTATACTCCACTGATTGTTTCAAATGATACAGATCGACTCGTGAGACACAAAAAGTTCAGCAGCTGCTGCAGCAGCATCTCTCTCAAACTTGAACTAGGATTTTCGCGATTTTAACTTCAGTTGCAGACTTTCATGCACTACCAGAAAGAGTGAGGCAAATCTTTCATTACATATCAACTGCTTTTGAACGCATTCTACCACTCACTAGCATGTGTTTTTGATTAAGTCGATTTAACAAAAGCCTTCGTTGTTCGATGTTTTTGTCCATTATGAAATTCGCAATATGTCAGATTATCTAAAAATATAAGAAAAAAAATATCATTACATTCTTAATATAACTATCTAATAATATTAGTCGACAAGGATCAAGATTATAACGTCATACTAACTTAAAAATCCAAAATCGTATGTAAACAATGTTGGTTTTCATTGAAAACACCTTCTTTCTCTTCTTGTTTTTGTTTAAACTTATTAACCATAGTGGTTATCGGTGGTAGCAGTTTTTGCACGCTTTCAGTAGACGCACTCTATAATCTTAATTTGTTAGAAAGTGTTCATTTAATAAATTAACTGATCTTTGTTTCTTTCATAAACAAACTTAAAATGCTACATAAAACCTCTAAAGTAGTTAAAATATCAAAATATTTAGTGCCTTTTCACTTTGATTTTTTGAGCAGATATGACAGTTAGTGCAGTGATGCTATTGTTATAAAATAGAAATATTATATATTTCTAATCATGTAACATGCAAAATAGCATGAACACCAGCGTAAAAATGAAAACTAGATACGACCGTAATGCCAATGCCAAGGGATTTGAGGAAGGTACACTGGTTTGGCTCCACAACCCGCTTCGACGGAAAGGGAAGTCGCCGAAACTCCAAGCTCGATGGGTGGACCTTACCGTGTTAAAAAGTATTAATGACGTGACCTACCGCATCAAGAAAGGGCTAAGAGGGAAACCCAAGGTTGTCCATGTGGATAGATTGGCGCCGTATCACGGAACTAATAATGCTCGGGACGAGCATGACTAAGAGGGGGGCACTGTTACGCCACTAAACGTCAACACGCCATATCTCCGAGAAAATACCGTAGCACGTAAGTAAAGAAAATGTAAAAGAGTCCACTTTTAAACCTTTTCTACTATTTTTTAATTTGATATGATATAAAAAGCTGATAAAAATTATACCTACAAAAATTAACTGGTTTAATTTTTTTTATAAAAAAGAATAAACTGTGAATTTTCTAAAATATTGATCAACTATTCTCCTGGATACAAAAGCAAACTTTTTCAGGCTACATATATTTTTTTGGTTAAATTGTCGATAAATCTATCGATATTTCATACTCTCTTATCAAAGACAAAATTGTGTTGTCTTGTTGTTATTACTGTTACGCCACTAAACGTCAACACGCCATATCTCCGAGAAAATAACAAGTAGGTAGCACGTAATAATTAAAACGCATTGCTGTTCGAAAGGTCTCGAATGGTTGAACATAGCCAGGCTTAGAAAAATCTCGAAACATCCGCAAAGCCAGTATCACTAGTAGTTAGGTATTTTATGTACCGATAAGGGAAATGGTACTTTCCGTCTTTAACAATAGAGTCGAAATTCGCATGAAAGTGACTCTTATTACCACGAGCAATAAAAATGATTTATGACTTCGAGAAGCGATTCAATTGTTCTGGAATTCTGGATAGATCCGGGGACGTCGGTATCTAGAATTTTCTTGGCTCCGCATATAAATACGAGCCCCCGGCCGGAAGCGAGTCAGTAGCTACCGCGGGATAAAGGTTTTCCTACTTCGACTTCCACGGAGAAAGCGAGTCAGTTGTGATTTCGACTGCGATCAAGAGCGAACTACCCTAGTACTTGAAGTGATTTTACTTAACGACCCAAGCGTAACGACCCTAGAGTACTGTTACACTATGTAACGGTACTCTAGTGGTAATTGCGATTCGGATTATTGTTGACTGGACTAATTTGTTAATGTTTGTGGTGAATAAAGTTGTCTGTTAGTAAATCGGCATTTGATTACCCACGTACGTAACATTACTATAGAATCTAAAAAAGTTGCGCAAAGATCAGAATTTTAGATTATTTTCTGTCAAAAATTTAGCTAGGAAGTTAATTAATTTGGGAGAGAAGTGAGAAAGAAGGGAGTGGAAATTGGTTGGAAGGGGAATATTACATTTGGGAAGTTTATGGTAGAGGTCAAAAGATTTATTATTTAAAGAGCAGGAGAAGAAAATATGATCCAAAGTTGATCATGTTATCCATAAAGATCACACTCGCACAGGGAACTATCCCGGACATGAATTTTGTTCAGGAACTTAAAAAACCAGGGCCTACGTTGGATTTCGGGCTGTATTGCTGCATAGTAGGAGCCTTAGGTTTTAGAGGTCGGTCTTCCATGTTTCAGTCCACGAGTTAAATAACTTGGGTCTGGCACCATTCCGCAAATCGTAATTGTGAACCACGTAGTGTTATCGATCAGCCGGATTCGATGTGGTATACTTTGCTAACGAATCAGCACACTCATTGCCAACAATTCCCGAGTGACCGGGGATCCAAGCTATCTCGATATTCAAACCGTTTTGGGAACATTCAAATAACAAGTTCTTAATATGTGCAATGATTTGACTGTGGATTTTACTATGGAGCTGATTTTGTTTTAGGGCCTGAATGCTACTGAGGGAATCGGAAAAAATGACTGATCTTGTTATTCGATGGGATTTAATATAAAGTATGGCTTTTTGGGGATAGTAGTAGAAGGTTGAAGTAATGATCTTGACTCCAAAACTGAATGTGTGTACTGTCCGGGAAGTCGCTGCGTCCCCGCAAGGGGGCGCGGCGGGCGGGGTGTAGGACATGTCATGTAGGACTACACCAGGTAGGTGTAGGTAGGTGGTAGCTAGTGTTTATATAACAATAATAATAAATAATTTATTAGTTTGGTGGTGATCACTTGCTAAGCAATCTCCTGCTTGGTGAGCTTCTACATATTTTCAATAGCGTTCATGTCTGGTGTATTGATTGAATAGGGTAAACATTAATGTTTTTTAGCCAAGTATGCAGTAACACCCCTGGTTTTGTAGCACAATGCAGATTCGGGCATAAAAATGGACTCTTCGTCAATAAGGAACCATTCTTCGAGATGCGGCAGCAGTCCAGTTTCTAGTGCTTGCTTGTACTGGTCATGCCTCACGGTCCCTTTCACGATATGTAGACCCTTGCTTGAGATTAAAGACCACATTATAATACTAATTGGGAATTAAGCTGTCTTCTGTTCTCTTAACACCAGTTTTTATGGAGCTATTCGCCAGAGCATCGTCGAAAAGGAGCATTTTTTGAACGGACAAAGGAGCTTTTGTCAACCAAAACCTGAAACGTCGATTCATCGGAGAAACATGTCTGAAAAATTATATTATTTCAGCAGATAATGATCATCAGGTAGTTTACAATGTACTGTACTATTTAAAGTCTTATTTTTAACCGACTTCAGTCTGAAACAGTCATATTTTGATGTTGTTTGGCCCTGTGCAATAGTCTCTTCTTATTCACCTCGGTGAGGCGTGGTTTTTTGGTAGGCTGATGACCTATCAATATCTCTTTTGCTTACTCTCGAAGAATTGTCTTATCGAAAACTTCTAGGCTCTCGTAGTTTGTAATCGTGGTAAGGTCTTACCTGTCAATATACATATTAGTTTTTTATTAGTTGTCTCAAATATAATGTATTAATAACATCTTGAACTTCTTTAGAACACAATGGCTCGTAGTACGAACTAATCTATGGACACACTAGTAGAAAGGAATAGAGAGTGTTCTTGAGTCGCCACGCCCAAGATCTTTTATACTATCTGGATCGAAACTCTGCTGCTCTGCACACTCTCCGTCTCGCTCTAGCATCGTTCAGTAAATTTCAAATTTTGACAACTAGCAAACCTTCGGCTTCGGCCAAACCTTCGCCAAATTTTTGGCCGAAGCCGAAGATTTGGCCGAAGGTGCTTTTTTGGCCGAAGGTGGCCGAAGCCGAAGCCGAAGCCGAAGCTTCGGTCGGACACTAATTAATAACATCTTGAACTTCTTTAGAACACAATAGCTCGTAGTACGAACTAATCTATGGACACACTAGTAGAAAGGGATAAAGAGTGTTCTTGAGTCGCCACGCCCAAGAATCTTTTATAGACCAGACCATGGGTGCTATTCTCTAAGAAAGCGCAGCGCTGGCACAGCGACGAGTCGTCAGCGCAGTACATTGAATTAACAACCCAATGCCCCTTTACATTGGATTGTTAATTCAATGTATTGCGCTCACGACTCGTCGCTGTGCCAGCGCTGCGCTTTCTTAGAGAATAGCACCCATGCTCACCCCGATACTATCTGGATTGATTACGTCAACCTCAAAAATGGACTGAAGAGTACGATACAAGAACGCCCGTTTTTAAATTCTTTTTTATTTTGTTTTGCATAATGTGGAATGTTGTTAGATAGGTCTTCCAAAAATATTGCGAGTGTCTGAAAACTATTTATCAATTTAGGGATCCTATTGTGAATTATAAATATAGTTTTTACCTAATGCTAGTTTTCAATTGAACCTTATTGAGTTAACAGATGAAAACTAGTTTATTTATTTATTTCCACACTGATAAGGTGTAATTTGTTAAGTTTAAAATAAAGAAAAAACAGGTTAAATAAAGTAACACTTATAGGTATTTCACCTAGTATGTTTTAGTACATTTGCTATTACTATCTTTGTCTTGGACGGCTTAATATTCTCACTTTACTGAGATTTCTATAAACACACTTGTTTTTCCAATTTACAATGGACTTGGCAGAATACTTGGAGTACTGCAGCCACATATGGGCTGGTGCTGCAAAGTGCCACCTGGCGGCCTTGGACTCGGTGGAAAGGCGTGCGAAGACGCTGATTGGTGATCCAGATTTGGTTAAGTCCAATCTTCAAAGCCTTGAGCACAGGCGTAGGGTAGCCAGCCTTTCGGTGTTTTACAGATTGCATTTTGGAGAGTGTGCGCAGGAACTGCATGACTTGATTCCGCCATCACATTTCTATCATCGGACAAACCGACGCACGGCGAGTATCCACCCTTACGTTGTTGAAACATCTACGGTCCGGACTAAGCGTTTCGCATCGTCATTTATACCGCGTACTTCGAAGGACTGGAACAGTCTGCCTGCTGCGGTCTTCCCGTCCGATTATAATTTGGGTGTCTTCAAGGCTAGAGTGAATAGGCTCTTAATAAACTAGTGCGCCTCACCATCAACGATTGCATCACTGCTTACCATCAGGCGGGATCGCAGTCAAGTACTAGTTTATAACAGATAAGAAAAAAAAAAGAATAGTCAAAATCGGCTCGACTTGAAAAAAGAATACACAAAAAACACTAAAACGGATAAAATTACTTTAATTTCGGAAGTCGATGTTTCTGTTATATTTTGTTATTTAACACCGACTTCCGAATTTAAAGTTATTTTGATCATTTTACAGTTACTGTAAAACAAACATCGACGTCCCCTGCGAATAATCCGGTAATGACCTAATACGGGGTTATTCATGTTATGCGTTTTTCGGCATCTAGAAGTTAAAATACATCATATAATTTTTTTCCAGAATTTTTCTGTCTTTATTTACGAAGATATGAAAAACTACGCGTATATTCCATAAAAATTCATGAATACACTTTCATGAATTTTTATGGAATATACGTTTAAACGAATAACATGGTTTTAGATCTTTACGAAAAAAAATATCAATATGATTTGACAGTAAACATTGTTACGATATTATTCGGGTAAATAGTTTTCTAACTTATTTAAGTAAGTGCTAGTACATGCTTATATTACGATATTATTCGTGTAAGTTATAATACACCGCTAAATTTTGATCGTTTTAATCCCGTAGAGGGTCGATCCGGTACATGAATGAAACACTATCGATTTGTAAAGATAAAGTTAAAAATAAAATACCTTCTTTATCCAATCCAATTAAAAATAATATACATACATTCAGGAATCATATTGATTTATTTCCCAACGTAGAATCGCATTACACGAGAAAAGAGTCTAAACGAGAATATTTATCTGAATCTCTTAATTCATTAAACCCCAAGCGAACGCCGCCGTTCGCGCACCTATTGTCTTACTATTGTGTCTCTAATTACCACGATTGAAAGGTATTTTAAAAATGTACCGACTTTACAAGTCATCGTTTGCAAATCAGAACTATCCAGATATTGTTGAGATGGCTTCAAAACGGCAGTATTAATAAAGAGAGTTTAATACTAACTACAACTATTCCTTTTTATGCCTAAAAAGGATCAGTGTACTTTATGTTCACAATAGCAAACTGACTCCGTTGAAAAGGCGTCTTTAGAAGAAAATTACAGGAAACATTTGAGTATGAAAGAACGAGTTCGTGAAAATAAAAAAGAAGAAAAAGAAACACTAAATAAAAATGGTACCGTTGTGGCCATTTTTTTTATTTAGAAAAGGTTTTGAATTTACCAGTCTGAAGTGTCAATTTTCCACTACAAACGTAAATACCCGATTTATAATTTTACCGTTCAACAAACTAAGGTGCATCGAAATAGGGAGAAGCTTGTTTCAATTTGTCAAGACCGTACATGAAAGAGGTATATGCAAAATTATATTTTACTCTGATGGTTGTTATGGCCAGAATAAAAACAGATACATTTTTGCATTGTGTCTTTACATTGCAATGACTCTTCAAATTGACATTACCCATCGGTTTTTTGTTGGTGGGCATAGCCATAATGAAGGCGACTCTATGCACGCATGTATTGAAAGAGCTCTGAAAAACAAAGTTTTGTATACACCGGACCAAGTATATAGTATCATCATGAACGCTAAAGTCTCCGGAGACAAATATATATCCTAAAAGAAATGCAACAATCTGAAATCCTCAACATAAAAGAACTTGTTGAACCCAAAAGATGGCTTCAAGATAAGACAGGAGAAAAAGTATGATGGTCCGATGTGATGGAGGTTAGGGTATCATACAGTAAACCTAACTGTTTTCTTTTCAAATATGATTTTGATCAGGATTATATTGAAGTGGATTACAATGCAGGCAGAAGTAGACAGCGTTGGTAGAAACAGGTGTCCAAAACAATTGAAAGTATTGAATTAAAGCCAGCATATTACAAGCCCCTTCCTATTATAAAAGCTTTGTATAATGATCTCCTAAGCCTATGTAACTCCCAAGCAATTCCCCACCATTATCAACCATTTTATAGGAACTTAAGCTTTTGTGATACTGAATCAGGTTACGATGAGGACTCTGATTAAGATTTTTAAATGTAATAGGACCTTATTATAATTTCCATGATTGCGTAATCATGTATAATAGCCGTGTTTTCAGTCCAGTGTCTATTTTTTATGATAATAATAACTATCGTGTTTTGTCAAACTAACCAAAGTTGTTTCATTTACTAGGATGTCCTTTATTTCATAAAATATACTATTATAATCATCAAATAATACTTAAGTAAACTATTCGAAAAAACAGTAACAGTCATAACAATAAAATGTACGTTACTGTTAAACAATCGAATAACCTAATAATTGCTTTTTACAAATGTTCAGTATACAAAACCAATTACACGAATAATAGTGCAACACGATTTTACCGTTGCCGTCGAAAATATAAATTCATACGAATAATATCGCAACAAGATGTTACTGTTGCCGTCGAAAATATAAATTTACACGAACAATATCGTAAGTGCCATTACTGACCAGAGCTTGACCTACACTAATATAGTAAAATGCATCCAGCTAAATTATAACGAAGCCCTTGGGACTACTTAAATTTTGTTGAAATAACCAGATAGTTGAAAAAATTAGCTTCCTTAAGCGATATAAAAAATCTGTGATACTTGTTGTTTAATGGAGTTATTAAGGAAAAATGGTTTTTTATATTTCCTGAACATTTAAACTTTCACGATTACCGGATTATTCGCGGGGGGGCGTCGACATATGTAAGTAACTAATTGTTGTTATAGATAGTTTTTGTTAAAAAACTAACTGTTAGTTTGGTTTGATTCTACAGTTTTGTACCAACTTTATGGTTATATATTTTGTATATTTAATTGGCTATTTATTGGTCTTGTTCATCAGTTCAACTTCATCAAATAATACTTTTTGACTGTAGTAGAATGTAGATGAGTATATAGACTATGAATATGAATACAGAGACTTCTTGATAAAAACACCAAAATCCCTATAGATATTCACACATACATAATCAGCCTTTTTAATGTTCTCACTGCTGGAACTCAGGCCTCCTCTCTAGTAGAGGGAAACGAGCGAAACGGCCCGTGCTTCTCAGAACGCGGACGCGTCTATACACAATAGTAGAAAGGGATAAAGATTCTTGTATAGTACTTCTTTATTACATCTTTGAGGTTGTCGTAATCAATCCAGATTGTATTGTACAAGATTCTTGGTTCACTGTCACTGACATTTGACAGTTGGTTAATTATAGTTTTCAAAGGTTAGATTTCCATCTTATTACATACTATTTGATGGGGGGCGTGACTGGCGGCCGGACTGGACAGGGGACACCTGTACCCTGCTACTGCACTGGTTGCGCCACCAAATTGGTTGCGCTACCAAACAGACACCAGGTGAGTAACGCTCTATAGAGCTCTATACATTTTGCTGGTGGTGCAACCAGTTGCGCTACCAGTGGTGTCCCGGTGAAATATGGGAAGTGCGAGCGAATAGCGAAGTGAAATGCGAGTTATTGTTTGAATTTTACAGAATCGACGTACAGGGCTCTATGAGAAAGCTGCAATAATCCATCGCACTTCTGACCAATGCATTATACACTAACTTGAGGATGTATGGGTGAGCTCCCCACCACATCCCGGCCAAAGCCTTTAGGACCGACACAGATCGTTCACATTTCTTGACCGTGTTGTTAATGTTGTCGACCCCAGACAATCTTGAGTCCAAAGTTACTCCCAGAAACCTAGCCTTATCCTTGATTGCAATGGTTTGTCCATCGATATTAATATCTATTGGGGGTACAGAACGCTTGCGGGTAAAATTGACCGCTGTACTCTTTGGCGCACTTAAAGTCAGACCGTGATCAAGAAGCCATTGATTCAGCGACGACAGAGAAACATTCATTGATAGAGCGGCATCCTGAATGGAACTGCCAGAAACCAGGAGTCCGATATCGTCAGCATACTGAAGGATTTTGCGGTCGTAATTGAGACAAGAGGGTAAATTAGCGGTATATATGTTGTACAGAGGGGGACTAAGAACCGATCCCTGAGGTAATCCTCTCCAGACCTTTCTTTGATCAGTGTGCACCCCAAGGATTCTTAATTGAATAGTGCGGTTGGTAAAGATACTACCGATGATACGAGTAATCCTAGCCGGTATTCTCAGCTCGTGCAGTTTTTGCCTGAGGTTAGGGAAGAGGACCGAATCATAGGCAGCTGATATATCTAAAAAGACAACAACCACAGACTCATTCCCGCTGAGGGCCAGCCGGACCTCTGACGTGAGGATACTCACACTATCAGCCGTGCCCAGACCTTTCCTGAAGCCGAACTGAGTCGGCGGGAGCAGTCTCTCGTTTTCCACCAAACACTATAAACGGTTTTATACCAAATGTTCCAAAAGTATTGTAAGTATGGACGATAAAGCAATAGGCCTATATGAACAATGATTATTGGGATCTTTGCCTAGTTTTAAAATCGGGATGATAACTTGAACCTTTTATAGTTATATTCCCACAGAATAGAAATTCTGTGGGAATATAACCGGAAGTAAAGCAGAAGTTAGCCAAATCCAGGTAATATTGGTGGGTTTTTGGACCAGTTTTGTAAATAAAGGAGTAAATGAATCCGTCCACTCCCGGAGCAGAGTCTCTAACGTGGGATAGTACTGTTTTTAATTCATTTAAGCTGAATGGCATGTGCATAGGATCGGTAGTGACATCTACATTGTCGATGTCAACTTTGCTTTCCTCTATGCTCGGAACATAAGCCGGAGCGATCTTAGAGAAAAAACGATACCCCAGTTCTTCTATGATGATATTTGAGCGCAGGCCACACCACCAGCTAGCGGGCGGGCGGACTAGGCGGGCGAACATCGTTTCACTTCTTTATATACTTCGGTTCACACCGCGAGCTACCGACGAACCTAACGAGCTAAGCTAACGAAATATCCGACGATTCCAGCGAAGCTACTCATTCACCTCGTTGGCACGCCCGCGCTTCGCTAGTTTAGCTCGCCCGTCAGCCCGCTCGCCCGGTTCGTTCGCCCGTCCTCCCCGTTTCGAGTAGACTAGTCGACGCTCGTCTTTCGAATAGCAGTGTAGTGTTTAGTTTGGGAACGATGAATATGTCATATATCGACGAAAGTTCTGATGATGACTTACACATACTACCTACACTTACTACCCCCGCTTCGCCCGCTTAGCCCGCTCCGCTCGTCGCTCGTCTTTCCGTAGTTTTCGGTGTGAACCCCATAGTTTAGTTTGCCAATATTTCGCGTAGTTTGTATAGTTTCCTTCGTTCGCTTCGCCCACCCGCCTAGCCCGCCCGCCCGCTAGCTGGCGGTGTGGCCTGCGCTTTGGGGGAAGGTGCTAGACTACTCCTAAAACTCCTTATCTTTCGCCAGACCGTAGACACCGGTGTGGACGGACTTAGCGAGCTACAGTATTTTGACCAACCTTCACGTTTTTTCTTTTTAAAGAATTTCCTGGACTTAGCCAATATTCGCTTGAAAGAGAGGAGGTTTTCCAGGTTTATGTCATTTTTCACTGTCTTTTCCGCTTCATTCCTGGCCCTAATCATGTCAGTGCATTCCCTATCCCACCATGGAGGAGAAGGAACTTTACCAGAGGGAGATTTTTTGGATGGGAAGCAATCATCTGCTGTGGAGGAAATGGTGGATGAAAAAGATAAAAACCATTCCTGGGCATTATGACTGTCAAATTTTGGGAGGGAAGATACTCTAAGGTCTAAAATTTTTGAATATAAATTCCAGTTTGCTGCATTAACTTGGTATTTTAGAAGGGGAGGGGAAGACTTAAGTGGAATATGTTTTGAAGGGAATTCAATTATGATGGGATAGTGGTCACTTCCATGGGCATTTGACCCACCCAAGCGTCGCCAAATGAGAAGGCTAGATATATTGGATGAACAGAATGTCAAATCAACACAACTATTACTCTGTCCAGGTGCAGACCTACGTGTAGCACTACCATCGTTGATGAGACAAAAATCGAGATCATCCAATATATCCAGCAAGCCTATGCCAAAGTTATCACAGGTGTCTGATCCCCAACGATAGTGGTGACAATTAAAGTCGCCCATAACAATTATTGGACCGTTAATGTTGGATAACAAATTTCTGATTATTGGAAGGTATTCGGGTTGTGGGTGCGCAATATAAAAAGAAAAAAATATTTATATCCTCAGCCTTAACAGCAACAACATTTATGTTATCGCCAACGGAGGTTAGAGGAATCTGGGAGTATGATACCTTGCTATTGATGAGCAAAACACATCCCCATATCCATCATTTCGATCATTACGAACATCACTAAAACATGTCAACCTGAAATTGCTATCAGGCAAGAGCCATATCTCGGCAATGCCGCAGACTGATGGTTTAAATTTATTAATTAGAAATGTAAGGTCAGGCTTTCTGGGAGTAATACTTCTCACGTTCCATTGAAGGAATGTCAGGGGATGGAACATCGTTTATAAAATTTAATATTGAGGTCAATTTTGAGGCAACGTGGTCAGGTATATTGATCGAGTCGGACTTGATAGTACAGACATTAATATATTGGTAATAAATTCTAATAAACAGTTTTACCGTACTCGTTAGCTTTCTCTATTACTTGCGTAACCACCTGTTTAAGATCTGTCGTAGAGTATTTTTTTCGAAATCCTGCCTGTTCGCGTGGCTGATTCTCGTCCAGGATTTTGGTGACTCTATTCAAAATTACCTTAGAAAATATTTTGTACAAGTTTGTTATAAGGCTGATAGGTCTATAATTTCCAAGTTCACTCCGATCACCCTTTTTGTGAAGCAATGTGATTGTGGACTTTGACCATTGCTCGGGTGTTTTTCCCTCTCTAAGTATGTTATTGATCAGGAATTGTAAAGGTTTCAGTAATGGGATGGTTTTATCGATTATCAGAAAGCTTTTGACTCTCTACATTACGATGCAATTTGGACAGCTCTTTCACACCAAGGAATGGACATAAGATATATAAATTTAATTAAGAGCGTTTACTCTAAATGTTGGGCTAAAGTGAAGCTGGAAAGAGAAGGAGTAGAATTTCCTGTACAAAAAGGTGTCCGACAAGGTGAACCGTTATCACCAAAATTATTTTCGGCGGTACTCGAGTCTGTTTTTAGGTGCCTAGAGTGGGACAATAAGGGCATAAAAGTGAATGGAGAACTCAGCCACTTACGTTTCGCAGACGATATTGTGGTATTTGCCGAGAGTGCAAACGAATTAGAATCCATGACATCCGAATTGGCAAGTGAAAGCAAGAAAGTCGGTCTATCGCTAAACGCTGCTAAAACAAAAATAATTACGAATGGAGAGAATCAGGACGTTATAATAGAGAACACAAAGATAGAATATGTCAACGAATATGTCTACCTAGGACAATTGGTGTCGTTCGAAAAATGTACTGAAAAAGAGATACAAAGAAGAATAGCATTAGCATGGAAGAAGTACTGGGGGCTAAAAGAAATAATGAAAAGTAGAGAAATTAGCTTAAAAGCATAAAAAAGAAAGTGTATGAAACAGCCATACTACCTTGTTTGATATACGGATGCCAAACATGGGCATTGAGAAAAGAAGATGAGGAAAAAATTAGGCCTACGCCGCAGAGGCGACCGCTACGAATAGCGATGACAATCTAGGATAGAAGAAACAGATGAAGAAACGAGTTTACGTTAAGAGATAGAGAAGAAGAGCAGATTTCTATATGTTTTTTTTTATTGTTTTCATAACTGAACAAGTTTCTTGTAATAGTAGTGGAATAAAGGGCATTTTTATTTTTATTTTTACTTTTATTTTATTTTAATAAATTCTAATGTACTTGCTGAGGTATTTTCTTGTCTATAAGTCAATGGCTCTGCAACTTCTGTTGGCAGGGCACAACCGTTGCCTGTAGAAAAGGAATAATTTTGTGTGAGTTCTTGGTGAACTCTTCTATTGTAGCCAGGTGAAAGAGGAACGTGGATCTTGGGTTTTAAAAATACCGTTTTGCGGCATGATTTTTGGGTTACCGATATGGGACTGGATGACGGGGACTGAGATATATTAACATTAGGTTTGTTACGAAGGGAAGATTTAGAAACGTCAGCATATAATCTGGAAACAGGAGGGAATACCCGACTCGCCTCCGCATACGAGATTGACTTTTTTGACATCAGAGCTTTGATGCTCTTCTGTCGTCCTAATTCAGGGCAAGCACTGTCATTTGCGAAATGGTTGCCAGTACACGAAACAACCATCACCTGAATGGTTATCACCACATTTAAAACACCTTGGTTTAGATCTACACAAAGTGCGTGTATGACCAAAGCGGCAGCAATGGTAGCAAAGGATAGTTGGGTAGGTATATCGCTCAACTGGAAGAGAAGAGTAAACTGATGACGCGTTTGGGTAGGACCTGTCCATCAAATGTTAGCACCATAGTTTGAGTGGGTTTCCACTCAGTAATTCTAGAAGAAGTCACCTTACTTTCTTATTAGTTTAAGTTCTTATATTCCATCCCAAGGTTGTCTGGAAGACATCGCTTTCAGCGATAAGACCGCCGCTGTGCACATAGGTTTAAGATTCTGTGAAATTGTTACTATTTTGGTGCACAATAAAGTTTATTCTATTCTATTCTATTCTATTCTTACGGTTCATCCTTCTGGCCTTGATGACAGGGCCACAGCCCTCTGGAACTTGGATGTTCTGGATAACATCATCCTCCGACCACTTAATCGGTATGTCCCTAACTATGCCCATTCGAGAGATATTGAACTGTGGAATGGTTACGACAGTTATTTTTTTCTAATACTGTGTTGTTAAGAAAACTGTTCGCATCCTGGTGAGACTTAAACTCAACCGACACACAATTTCTACCAATTCGTTTGATCCCGTCTAGTCGTATATTACTGACGTTATTAGCGGTCAAGAACATACCAAACTTCACTGGATGTAGCACTGTGCCTGTGGTCTGTTCATGTTTTAGGGATACGTGAACGATATATGGAGGGTTGTCTCTCATTGTGTATATCCTTCTACCGGTTACACCTTTTGCAATCTTTGGCGGTACGTTAGGAATCTCTGGAGGTGAAGCGGCCTTTTACCTACTTTTTTACGAGTTGAGTTCTCGGTTTCCATAGTGGGATCTTGCGGGGGTATTTCAACAGCATGAGGAAGGGTTACCGTTAAAATAGGGGAAGAAATTTCAAAAAGTTCATCAGGAGGGTCAGGGTCAGGTGGCTTTTTTGAATTCATATTGGAGAATAAGTTAAAAAGGAAAGACAATCACACGAAAAAACAAACTTTAAACCAATAACACAAACACTAAGAACAGTCAACACAAACACAAAAACTTTCTTGATTTTTTTTCCTATTCACCCCGCAATTTCTATACACCCCATTTTACGGTACGCTGAGTTTTAATCGATTATTAGCCAAATGATATTAACCGGATTATTATCATTGCCCATCACTAAGCACACAAAGCCGGAACAATCGAGTACAATGGAAATGTTGAACAATCGAATAAAACCTCTCGCCATCGCTAGTCTGTGGTCTGGTTACTTACCCTTAGTTCCGAATTACGTCAAAAGCGATCATATCGCAAATACAACCAAATTTAATAGTCACAAAATATGGTGACTTGTGAATACTATTTGTGACGTTGCGCGTTAGTTGGATTCGCGGTATTATCGCTTTTGGTGCAATTCGGAACGCAGAGTTTCTCTATCTATTACACGCTCTTTTATCTGTGATTATTAGAACTGGCCGCTAGCAGGCGGGAATAAAAAAAAAACGATTTTAAATTCCGATTTTATATTACCATTCATTTCATCATTTGTGCACTTATTTTATTGCGTGATAGTCATCTGGTATCGACGTCAGAAAATATCTAGTAAAAATTTAAGAAGTGCATCCCATTCGCTCTCACAGTTTAAAAACAAATTAACCGCATAATATTTATTTAACCTGAAAATGTTGTTATTGGGAGATTTTTTTCCTAATTTTACTGCCAACTCGACAATTGGAGAATTAGATTTTCATAACTATCTTGGAGATTCGTAAGTTGTTCTTAATTTTTTTTTGTTATTACTTTATTTGTAAAAATAGTTCTTTTGTCTGAAAAGTGCATAATATTATGTACTACTGGGACAAAAGAACTATTTTTATATGTAAGTATGTACTACATTCTATTTAATTTATTTACCAAGTTCACTTGTAAATGTATAATTTTCTGCAATAATCCCGCAAATTTTTTATTTAGATATAGCCCGTGGTTCTTGAAACAAGTTTTCACAGAATGTCAAAGGAAACTAGAGTTAAAAGTTGAAACCTGTATGTCCTAAAACGAATTTATTTTAAGACTACAACACAGCCCCCACAGGCTCTGCGTTGTGGATCATGGTCCTCTGATCTCACTGAGAGACCTGGTGTCCTCAGTGGCGTAACTACAGGGTGGCAAGGGTGGTAAAATGTCATGAGCCCCCTTGCCTGGTTGGCCCCACCACTAAGAGTAGAAGTAAATATTCTAATTCAAGTAAATTATTAACCTTTCAATCGTGGAAATTACAGACACAATAGAAATACAATAGGTGCGCGAACATCTGCGTTCGCTTGGGGTTTAATGAATTAAGGTTTATTAAAAGCATTCGTAAGAAAAGGATCAGTTTCTCATGGTATTTTGCCAGCCTTACCACTTTATTATTACTTTCGCCATTGAGAAGCCACCTTCAGAAATAAAATCCTCGTGTATTAGAGAACTTGCCGATTTACTTCAGTGATTTATCCAAATTAAATTACAAAATTGATGATTTTTCTGGGGCCCCATCCTATGATTAAGACTATACTATTTGAGGCCCGTGGCATAATGCATGGGCCTCAGATAGTATAGTTACGCCACTGGATGTCCTAGCAGTGGGAGCACTTTACAGGCTAGCTGAAACAAGTTATATTGTTTAAATTGTACAATGACATGAATTTAATTAATTCATTAATCCCCAAGCGAATACCGGTGTTCACTCTCTCAATGTATTTCTATTGTGTCTCTAATTACGGTATTCAAAAGCTTAATATGAATTTTATTAAAATTATATTGTATATATGAATTTTTATTACTATCTGACCAATTATTCATGATCTAGTTCTGTTTTATAAAGAAATATATATTTTTGTATCAACATCTTTCAATTAACTTACATTTATTTTCAGCTGGGGTATTCTATTCTCCCACCCCTCAGATTTCACTCCTGTATGTACTACAGAGTTGGCCAGAGTTCTGAAGTTAATGCCAGAGTTTCAAAAGCGCAACACCAAGGTTATTGGCCTGTCCTGTGATAGTATTGAATCTCATGTGGATTGGTGCAAAGATATTCAGTGCTTTGCTGGTAATATTACTCTTCTTAAAATAAAAACTTGATTCATTAAACCCCAAGCGAACGCCAGCGTTCTGCACCCATTGTCTTTCTATTGTCTGTAATTTCCACAATTGTAAGGTTAAAGGATAGTTTCTTAAACATAGGTATAACATTGATTTGTTATTTGGTAAAAAGTAATTTTTTAACAAAATTATTGCAATGGTCCCCAAAATACCTTAGGGGCCGAAATTGCATAACCATTAATTTAAAACAAAGTTTGTTATCATGGGCCAGCCATGATAACAAACTACGAGTAAACTAAAATAAGATAATAATTCTTAGTAGTATTGTGTTTTCGAAGTATGCAGTTAAAGGGTGTATGTTTTTAAAACTTAAAGGGTGTATGTTTTTAAAAGCAATATTAAAGCTGTTTACAATAGAACAATAAAATTTACAAGTCCGTTATATGACCTGTCGTACTGTATGGACCAAAATTTTGGGCAGTGAAAAAGACGGATAAAAGGATTGTATGAGCGGAGATGAGAATGTTGAGATGAATGTGAAGTGTGACAAGAATGGACTAAGTGAGAAATGAGTACATTAGAGGAAGTTTGAAACTGGCGTCAGTAACTGACAAGTTATTAGGCAATAGTTTGTCTTGGTATGATCATGTGAAGAGGAGGGATGAAACGCATGTTACTAAAAAAGTTCCTAGTATACATGTACGTGGATGGAGAGGGAGGCCAAAGAAAAGGTGAATGGATTGTGTGAAGAGTGATATGAAAGAAAAGGGAATTAGTGATCGCGAGACCGATGACAGGACAAAAAAAACGTGTTGCGCCGAACCAAAGTAAAATGGGATAAGGGCAGGAAGAAAGAGAAATGCAATAATAAAGCTACAATGACTTGTGTGCATGTCTGTGGGAATACTGATAGGTAGGTAATAAATAGTTTTCTTGGTTGTTTGTTGTGTTCATTTGTTTCATACACATTAATATAATCATTGTTACAGCTTGACCTGTCTTAGTCCTTATTGAACCATTAAACAGATGCTCCAAAGAGTTATCTGGTAAACTCATAACAGGTACCACAAATTGCCATTAAAAAGGTTTTGACCCAGACAGTCTGTCTAATAAAGTGTAAAGTGAAGAGAGATGGAATGTATGTTATTAAAAGAATTATGGGTATATTTATGGATGGATGGGTAAAGAGGGAAGCCAAAGAAAAAATGGACAGATTGTGTGAGGACTAGTATGAATGATATCGGGCTGGAATTCTTATTTAAAATGACAGAAAATATGTAATAATAGAATCATCATCATATAGCTACAAAACGTTACTATTTTTTTTATATATATTTTTAGGTTGCAATGAGGATGAGAAGTTCCCATATCCAATAATTGAGGACAAGAACAGAGAAATTGCCAAGAAGCTCTGCATGGTTGACAAAGATGAAGTGGATGTTTCAGGGATACCACTCACAGCTCGTGCTCTCTTCATTGTTGACCCCAATAAAAAATTCAGGCTATCATTTCTTTACCCAGCCACTACGGGTAGAAACTTCGAGTAAGTGATACTATTTATCATTTTGTTCACTGGTATTGTCATCATCATCATTAGGCTGGCAATACATGGACAGCTCCTGCAGTAACCAGTGATCGACATACACGGACCGCTCTTACAGTCAAAGTTAACAGTTTAAAGCTGCCAGTTATGACTGCTGGATGAGTACATTTACTGCGCTACCAACCGCCAGAAGCAGTTGCAACTGCTCAAGCGGTTCATGTATGTGTGTATGTGGAAGAGCATTAGTTCACTATGCAGTCGCAGCTTGAAGCAGTCCGTCCTGACTGCTTCAAGTTGTCCGTGTATGGCCAGACAATCATCATCATCATCATGCAGATCCTTATAATAAAGGTGGATGGTCTTAAAAGAACTGTTCTGGATGTGCTTCTTTACAAGGTTGTTATTATTTCTTTTTTTTGCGATAGTTAAGGTAAATTGTGAATTCCATAAATAAAACCAAACTATATTAATTCCATTACCAACTTTTCTCGAGTTGCTTGTAAGTCATTTGGGGTCGAAATGCATTGGGTCATGAGATCCGCGCGTCTCCTTTTCAAGGAAGTCTGGGCACATTTCCGGTTGACAGCAATGTGGAGGAGTAATTCGACGCTTGAAAAACTTCTCATTAAATTTACCTACATGTTACAATTACAAAGATAAATGGAATTCTATTAAGTACAATAAACCATTCAAATGGGGAAACAATAAATATTATGATTTGACACGAGATCCCATTGTTATGTCGAAGTTTACCCCAGAGGCAAGTTATCAGTAGTTCCGATAATATTTATCTTTAATGACGTTAAATATTATTGGACAATGGTTTTATCGCATTCGCATCGACTTGGTGAAGGAAGAATGTTGACATAATGACTTGACAATAAGCAACTTGTGGCGTGCGAGTATAAAAGTAATAACACTTGAATAAATATTGCTTTGTTCGTAATAGGTGCTTACAAGTGCCGAGTCACTCTTATAAAGCGACGGTCCCTACGTATTTAAAGACATGTCCTAAATAGCATTTTTTATTATTTCATTATTTACTTTACTTGATACTATCAATTAAACAAAGTAAATGAGATGTAATAAACATTATAATTAATTTAATAAACTTTGAACCGAAAGTATATCCGCTGTGCCATTAAGGCGCGTTTTCGCAATAAGAGTACTCTCGGACCGAGTGCGCTCGGATGACTACTCGGACGTTACTCGTACTATGTAAACACATAATCCGAGCACACTCGGATGTTGGAATGCGATCGAAGTGGACTCGTGTTCAGCTTTATTTTTACGAGTTGACTTTGATCATTTTGTAAAAACAAAATGGCGTCAAGTAAGAAAGTTAAGACAGAAGTCAAGAAAAAATGGAACGAACGTGAAACTTCAAGGTTTTTGGAACTGTATGAAGCTGAGGAAGTATTGAAACACGAATAAAATTATTTGAAGCACCCAGTTGGTCACGTTTTAAAATCGATTTCCGAGTCCAAATTTTTCTTTTATATTTTTTTCTTTCTCTTTCATGACTTTCCACTTCCATCCTTAACATATCCGCCACAATTTCAATACCTTAGAGTAACAGATCAGTCGTCGTCATCTTATTTGTACGGAAACAATCGCAAGTTTATTATAAAATCAAAACCGTGTGAAAACCAAATTCCGAGAGGGAGGCTCTTATACGATTTGGCTCGTATAAGCGCACTCGGCCCGAAAGTACTCTTATTGTGAAAACGCGTCTTTACCCTCCCACCCCAAATCGTATACTTCAAATTGAAAAATAATCCAATTAAAAAAAAAATGCTCCTAGCATCGAATATTCCCAGAGATAACCAGACGTTTAAAATATTATATTTTTATATTATTTATTTAATTCTTTATGCACAAAAGAGTACAAAGGCGGACTTAATGCCATAAGGCATTTCCTACCAGTCAACCTTTGGGTGATGCAGAGACATTATTATAATATTACACACACACAAACAGACATTATTTTTATTATTATTTGTATTATTTATCATTATTATTTTATATTTGAATAAAAAACTACCGGCCATTTCATGAAATGGTGCTATAAATGTCAACATCACTCATCAGGACGGACGTTATAACTAAAGTAGCTGCCAGCCTGCTATTACATCTGAAGGCTAACAATAATAATTTGACTGCATGCCGTAAACATTTTAGTCTTTTCCCGTCCATGGTAGGGTGTGCGTTTAGCTGAACCCCGACGCTCTGACAACCTATCGAGCTTTTTGGGACACGGTGGTGTCTCTGATCATTTTCATGGGGCGACTTCGGCGATACGGTTTTGTTATCCATACTATAACCATTTCAGTTAGCGGCTTTCGTCCGCATGAAAACTGAATGAAGCTTAATTAAGACCTTCATTATATATGTACAAACCTATGATCCACAAAGATATTGAATTGAATTTTATACGAAGGTCAAGACAGTCTACACAAAAATTCGAAGAAAAACGGAACAGTCGGACATGAGTTACTTTCTTAGTTAAAATACATATTACAGATAAAGTAAAAGTAGGGATATTATAAATGCGAAAGTAATTGCTACTTCTCCACGGCGTAACGGTTGAACGGATTTTTAGACCATGTCAGATAATCATATGATTTTATTCTGAGAGTATGTTTCTCTGGAATAATACCTAACTTTTCCAAGCAAAGCTGCTAGGAGTAGCTATCATATTGTTTATTAACATGTAATGTTTTATATTCCAGTGAGATACTGCGTGTGTTGGATTCCTTGCAGCTGACTGATACGGCCAAAATCGCTACGCCTGTGGATTGGAAGGTAGGATAGGACAACTTTAATTTTATCGCTCTTAATTGCCCGAACTGTTAATCCTCGTAATCGTAATAAGTTAACCTTAACATTACCGTGACTGGGTCCATCATGGTTTTAAAGTGTCTCAACATTTACGTGTCTTGATAGTTAAAACCTTATGTTTGCCGAGTGAGTGCTAGTAACATGCGCATCCGCAATGAGCGGTTTAAATACAACGGCTTTTTCCTGTAAGACTAGGAAAATCTTAGCTTTTAATGGCAAATTTCTTAGTTCAGGCTTTTACAGTAACACACCCACATTTATAAGGTTCTACTCTACAACGTGTAACAAAAAGGGTATATACATCAAGAAGCACTGAAGAGTACAGGTTGTAGAGAATCTCTACACAAAGTTTCAGCTCAAAATAAATTACTCAAAGAATTGATACCAACTTCTTGGTATCCTTGGTATCGTATGATTCTTTTATTCAAATCATAACAAACGTGTCACGACACTGCGGAGGGTCAATAACATTCCAAATCACTTGCTAATATTACGAAACATTTCCTCTGTAAATCTGTTCGCCTAGTACCTGTCTACTTAATTTTGAAACGCGCGGCGCGCGCGTGCACGAGACGCTCTGTTCGCCTAGTAGGTGCCTGCCTACTTAAATTTTGCCTCAAAAAAATATCTTAACATAGTCCGAGCAATCGGAAAAATAAATATGAAAATGATAAATAATTATTAAACTTACATTTTTTAAAGATGTGGTTCGATGTGACGACCGTGGTACTGTACACACAAGGCCGCTCGCTTGTGCATGGACACCTGGACATTCCGTAGCATGTCTGGTGTTACTGTCCTGAAAGCGGCTTCGATTCGCTCTCTCATTTGCTCTGCTGTATCACACGGCATTGCGTACACTAAGTTTTTAATATACCCCCACAAAAAGAAATCTAATGGAGTTAGGTCTGGAGATCGCGGTGGCCAAGCTACGTGTCTGCTACCGCGCCCGATCCACTGACGAAAGCGCATATCTAAATGCTCCCGAACATCACGTGCGTAGTGTGCTGGAGCACCGTCATGTTGGAAGATCAAATTGTTGTCCATCACGAGATTGGCGTAACCTAAAATTGATAGGCTTTCAGTGAGCACATCGTCCAATTCGTTCGTCAAAAAATTTAAATAATTTTGACCGTTTAGGCTATGCGGCAAAAAAATTGGTCCTAAGACAACATCTCCCACGATACCAGCCCACACGTTTAGTCGCCATTGGTGTTGAAACGACGACTCCGTCGAAGCATGAGGGTTGGCGTGAGACCAAACATGGTCATTGTGAATGTTGCTTATCCCCGCTCTCGTGAATGATGCTTCATCTGTCCACAGTACTCTTGAGCCAAAATCTGGCGAAGCTTCTACCTGACCGCAGTACCACTCGCAGAAGGTCACGCGAGGCAAAAAATCTGCAAGTGTCAGTTCCTGGGTGCGACGGAAGTGGTATGGGTGCTGACCGTCATTATGCAACACTCGCCATACTTGCATATGGTTAGAGGCACCCAGCGCTAATGCAGCTCGCCGAGTGCTAGTACGTGGGTTATTTTCGAAATGATCTAGTACGGCTTCCTCTAATTCTGGATCGGTAGTGTTCGGGCGACCCCCTAAACCAGGAGCGTGGAAGGAACCGGTTTCGTGCAGACGATGTACCATCCTATGGAAACACGCCATCGAAGGAAGCTGTCGACGCTCAGCTTCTGGCCTACCCTCGATAAATCGGCGACGATAAAGTTCGCGAGCAGCTCGCACGTTACCGTCCTTTCTTCCGACACACAACATCATTTCATAATATTCACTATTACTTAACGCCATTACACACGATTGTCACACACAACTACAATAAATCCAAATCACAAACACCGGAACGGTCGCATATCGACTGCAATGTACGATTATTGGTCGTCCACTAATGCAATTGCAAAATTTTACTTTATTTATTTACCTAATTTCACTTTCGGCTAGCCTTTCGGCGCGTTCAAAGATGCCGCCAGTACCGCCAAAGGGAGTAGCCGAACGGACGCTGGAAACATTGCAATCTCTCTCACATAATACACGCAGGCGGCGCGTGCGACTGTTATCACAATATTTTATCGTATTCAATATCATATTTTTGAGCTTCTGAAAGGAAATTAAATTAGGGATCTGTAATTGCGCAACCGCTGTTTAATTCAGCAATAACAATTCTCGTTTCTTATGGACTCCTAGTACTTTTGCATGTTTTTCATTGATTTTGAAAAGATAAAATTAAGACTAAACTGGCTAAACTACTATTATCGGCTGCTGAGTTTTAAGCTTGTAATATTTATGTAGAAAAGGCAAAAAGTTTTATGTCGAAGAAGTAAATTTTACGCAAAGACCTAATTGTGCGCAAACGTATAGTTTTTTGTTTTCTGTCTGTCTCTGTAAAAACCTCCCCATGAAAATGTAGGTAAAATAAGCGCGAAAGATTTGATTATAATCTCGGGTTAAAATGAAACATAAATAGTAAGGCGATTATCACACTGCCACGCACCATTGCGTTTCTCGGTTGCATTGGTCATTGCAACCGAGGCGAAATTTACCCGAGTCGTATAGGCGAGGGTGTTATGGAGCCGAATGCTGCAGTGACAAATCTACACGTGTATCAAACCACGTTTTTCAATACACTTACAAAGAAATACGTAATTTCTCTGAAAATTACGATGCATTTTTGTTCATTTCACAGAAGAAAACTTTCCAAAGTTGCCATACATTTTAGTTTTGATTTAGATGGTAGCAGGCTATCGGAAGTATTTTTTAACTTAATCACAATATCTATCGGCGGCGGTACCATCGAAAGAATTATCTTTAAATCTTAAATTAAACATTTTTTTTTCACAAATAGATAACACAAAAAAAAAAAATTAATAGATATTTTTGGAAGAACCAAAGGTGTCAAACCGTCATCCTACTTAAAATTAAAAATAGAAATTCAAATATTTTTGAATTTATGAACACTGATAATTTTTTTGTTGATAATAACAAATTATTAAGTAAATATTATTTATTCATGATGTTCTGTTCATAAACACAATTTTAATTTACATTAAATATTAAAACCTTAAAAATATCTGCTTCTATGCTTAAAAAAGTTACGGTTGACTGTGACGAAATAGAAATGAAAAAAGCCCTTGTTATGATAAATTAAAAAAAAAACACTACGGTATTGGTATTTAAAAAATATTTTAATTAAACTAAATTGTATTAAGTTCTACGTTCTAGGAAAGAAGTATTGATTTAAATCAACGATTTTTTTTTTTAAACATCTGATTTTAATCGAGATTTAAATTACCTACATAAAAATCAATTGATTCAAATCATCAGCCCTCTTATCAACCCTGCAAAAATGTAACAACTTATTAAACTCCTCTAATTAAATTAAATTCAAGAACGGAACCCACGGGGTGTTTATTTGTACTAGGAGACACATAAGTTGCTTAGAAATGATATTTTGGGTTCATTTTAACAGATATGAAATCCTTTTTCGTAGCGTCTTTCGCACGTTTATCTAATTAAGTAGTTAATTTTTCGTAAACTAAGTACCTACCTATGTATGGCAATGGCAACCGACATTAAAAGAATTAGGTACGTAATAAAATTCATCTCGACCCTGCAAAAAGTAGGTAACAACTTATTTAAGTCATCTTATTGAATTAAATTCAAGAACGGAACCCATGGGGAGTTTATTTGTACTAGGAGACACATAAATTGCTTAGAAATAATATTTTGGGTTCATTTTAACAGATATGAAATCCTTTTTCGTAGCGTCTTCCGCACGTTCATCTAATTAAGTAATTAATTTTTCATAAACTAAGTACCTACTTATGTATGGCAATGGCAACCGACGTAAAAAGAATTAGGTACGTAAGAAAATACTTCTTGACTCTGCAAAAAGTAACAACTTATTAAAGTCTTATAAGATAATTTTAATTAAATTCAAGAACGGAACCCATGGGGAGTTTATTTGTACTAGGAGACACATAAATTGCTTAGAAATAATATTTTAGGTTCATTTTAACAGATATGAAATCCTTTTTCGTAGCGTCTTTCGCACGTTCAACTAATTAAGTAATGTTACGTACGTGGGTAATCAAATGCCGATTTACTGACGAGAGAACTTTATTTACCACAAACAATAACAAATTAGTCCAGTCAACAATAATCCGAATCGCAATTAACACTAGAGTACCGTTACACTATCGCTTTAGTCGTAAGTAAGATCACTTCAAGTACTAGGGTAGTTCGCTCTTGATCGCAGTCGAAATCACAACTGACTCGCTTCCGGCCGGGGGCCCGTATTTATATGCGGAGCCAAGAAAATTCTAGATACCGACGTCCCCGGATCTATCCAGAATTCCAGAACAATTGAATCGCTTCTCGAAGTCATAAATCATTTTTATTTCTCGTAATAATAAGAGTCACGTTCATGCGAATTTCGACTCTATTGTTAACGTCGGAGAGTACAATTTCCCTTATCGGTTAGATGATATCTATTACTACATGTACCTTGGTAGGTAGGTACCTTGTGGATGTTTCGAGATTTTTCTAAGTCTAGCTAAGCACAACTACTCTAGACCTTTCGAACAGCAATGCGTTTTAATTATTACGTGCCACTCGTTATTTTCTCGGAGATATGGCGTGTTCACGTTTAGTGGCGTAACAGTGCCCCCCTCTTAGTCATGCTCGTCCCGAGCATTATTAGATCCGTGATACGGCGCCAATCTATCCACATGGACAACCTTGGGTTTCCCTCTTAGCCCTTTCTTGATGCGGTAGGTCACGTCATTAATCCTTTTTAACACGGTGTAAGGTCCCTCCCATCGAGCTTGGAGTTTCGGCGACTTCCCTTTCCGTCGAAGCGGGTTGTGGAGCCAGACCAGTGTACCTTCCTCAAATCCCTTGGCATTGGCATTACGGTCGTATCTAGTTTTCATTTTTACGCTGGTGTTCATGCTATTTTCACGAACTCGTTTATGCACTTCGTCCAATTGATCTTGAAGGTCACTTACGTAATCTGTAACTGGCTTAGTCTTGTCAGGTGGCACGCCAGTTATGGCATCGACCGGGAGCCTCATCTCTCTGCCGAAATTCACTCTTGCTGGGGTATGTCCCGTGCTATCATGCACTGCCGATCGGTAAGACATCAGAAATAGTGGAATATACCGGTCCCAGTCCTTCTGATGGTCATCGACAACCTTAGCCAGATGATTCTCCAGGGTTTGGTTAAACCTTTCCACCATTCCGTCCGACTGAGGATGCGCAGGTGTTGTGCGTGTCTTATAAATTCCCAGAAGAGTACACATTTCTTGGAACAGCGCAGATTCGAAGTTACGGCCTTGATCGGAATGGATTTCCAAAGGTGCTCCATACCGACATACTACTTCTTCGACCACCTTCTTCGCCACTGTCGTCGCTTCCTGATTGGGTATGGCGAAGACTTCGGGCCACTTTGTGAAATAGTCCTGGATCACCACTATGTACTTGTTTCCGTCATTTGTAACTGGAAAAGGTCCAGCGACGTCGATAGCGATGCGTTCCCATGGGGCTCCCACATTGTACAGCTGAAGCCTGCCCCTGCTCCTAGTCTGTGGTCCTTTCACAGATGCGCACGCTGTACATTTCCGACACCATTGCTCTATGTCATCTCTACAATTGAGCCAGTAATACCGCTGTCTCACTTTCAGTAGAGTTTTCTTGATTCCCAGGTGTCCTCCAGAAGCACCATCGTGTATTTCCTGTAGCAGGGGGACTACTTCGCATCGTGGTACTATCACTTGTGTGGTCACCTCCTTGCCATCGTTCGATTCCCATTTCCTACAGAGCACATCATTTTCTAGGACTAAACTGTCCCACTGTGCCCAGTAGCTCTTAGTGACGGGACTATGTGACGATACTTCACTCCACTGGGGCCTAGTTCCGCTACGCTTCCAGTCCAGTACAGGTCGAATATCGTCATCTTCTTCCTGGGACTTCTTGAAGTTGCCTTCAGCCCTAATTAAATTAACGCGTTCTCGGGCTTCATTCTGCTGGCAGTGTCTGCAGTCATCATTACATGGACGTCGCGACAGGGCGTCAGCATTGTTATGCCCTTTTCCACTACGATGTTCTGTCACAAAGTTAAATTCCTGCAGCTGCTCGAGCCATCTTGCAACTTGGCCCTCAGGGTTTTTAAATTGTAGAAGCCATTTCAATGCAGCGTGATCCGTCCTCAACGTAAATTGTCTTCCTATGAGGTACTTGCGGAAATGCTGCAAGGTTTTAACCACAGCCAGCAGTTCTCGTCGAGTCACGCAGTAGTTCCTTTCCGGCTTTGAAAGTGCCTTACTGAAGTAAGCGATTACGACCTGTCTGTCGCCCTGCACCTGTGACAACACTCCACCAATTCCCGTGTTGCTGGCATCGGTATCAACGACAAATCTTTCGTCTCTGCTCGGGTACCCCAGTATAGGCGCTTCACACAGCCGTTGCTTTAGCGCGTCGAATGCTGACTCACAGTCCTCGTCCCAGATAAAATCTCGTTTATCCTCAGTCAGCTGATGTAAAGGTTTTGCAATGTCCGAAAAATTCTTGACAAACCGCCTGTAGTATGTGCATAACCCTAGAAATGCACGTACTTCCGTTTTGTTCTTTGGAACCGGCCACTGTTGGACTGCCTTCTCAGGGTCGGTTCTCACCCCGTCGGCGGAAATAACATGTCCTAGGTAGCTGACCTCCTTCTTGAACAGGGCACACTTCTTTGGGCTTAGTTTTAGGTTAGCCCCTCGTATCCTGGTGAACACTTTCTCCATATTCCTCAGGTTTTCCTTAAATGTGCGACCCATTATAATGACGTCATCCAAATATACCAGACAGACGTCACCAAGAAGGCCCACCATGACTCTCTCCATGAGGCGTTCAAACGTCGCTGGGGCGTTGCATAACCCAAAAGGCATGACGTTAAATTGCCAAAGGCCGCTGCCAATACCCGTACTGAACGCTGTCTTTTCTTTATCTTTCTCGCTGATTTCCACTTGCCAGTAGCCACTTTTCAAATCAATGGTCGAAAACCACTTCATGCCACTGAGCATATCCAGCGTATCGTCTATCCTTGGTAAGGGATAACTGTCCTTCTTCGTCACATTATTCAGCATTCTGTAGTCCACACAGAATCTGGTGCTGCCGTCCTTCTTCTTCACCAGAACGACTGGAGAAGACCATGGACTCGTAGAAGGCTCAATTATTCCATTATCAGCCATGTCCTTTACCATTTCTGCTACCTCAAATTCCTTAGCCCAGGGTATGCGGCGCGGTCTCTGTTTAATTGGTCTCGCATCACCTGTATCTATCTCATGCTTGACGAGACCTGTTCTCCCGCAGTCTTTTCCCGTTGCAAAGATATCTCGAAACCGTAGCAGAAATTCCCTTGCTTGCTGTAGTTCCGAAGTCGATAAGTTGCTCTTAGAATTTTCCAGAAGTTGCTGGATGTGATTAGTTTCGACTTTGTTCGTGTCTTGCTTTGCTGGAGATTTATTGATTTGATGGAGATACTGAACTTCTTCACATCTCCCAACAACACTGTTTTTCTTCAGTTGGACCTCTTCTTTCCCAAGGTTCACAATCCTGACCTTGGATTTCCCTGTCGTCATAACTAATGTTCTGGCAGTGATGAGCTCCGGGTGCCGGCCAATATCTTCAACCATTACACATCTTCGTTGCCTGATTTTCTTAGGGAATTTTACTTCAACTAAGGTTTCTGTTCTCGGAGCCAGTGTGGTATTCTTTAAACAATAGAGGTTGCATGACTTAATTCCTCGCAGGAAGACTTCTTGATCTGGGAATTTCAATACTCCCCTGTCGATATCTAAAATACATCAGTTATTCCGCAAGAAGTCGAGACCCAGTATGCAATCGTCGGTAATATTCGCAATTAACGCAGGATGGATATACACTTGATCACCGATTTTGATCTCAATTTCTGTATCACCGAGGACGGAGACTGGCTGGCCGGTTGCCGTCTGAAGTCGGCAGGATGGAGACTCTCTTTGCCACAAGATGGTGCGTTTCAGCAACTCAGGTCTTATAACAGTCCGTGACGCCCCCGTGTCAACGGTAAAATTGCAAGCACGATTATTCAGCGTCCCTTCGATGATCAAACTATTTCCGTTCTGAACTTGATTGATGGTGATGGTTGGGGCCTTCAGTTGACCAGCCAGCACCCGCCCCGCGGCCCTGGCGACATTTAGTTTAAAGACTCCTCGTTAACTTGAGTTCCGGAGTCCACACTTCCCCTCTTCCTCTTGGGGCAATCGGTACGAATGTGCCCTTTTTCTCCGCAACCGTAACACGTCGGAATATAGCGGGACTTTGCCGAAGAAGAAGCCACCACTTCTCGGTGACGTGGTTGCGCTGAAGGCGAGACCACCACTTCCCTAACTCTCTGCGTACGTGAGTCTTGTCGTACGGCTTCTACTTCCAGAGCGTGAGCCATCGCACTCTTCAGAGTTTGGTGGTGTCCGAGTCGCACCGTAGCTCTGACTTCAGTATCCCGTAGGCCGTCGATGAATGCTTGCACCAGATTTACTTCCACCATCTCTGGTGTCATTGACATGTACGCACGCCGGACCAGCCGTTCAACCTCAACTCCCCATTGCTGAAGGCTCTCGTTCGGCCTCTGCGTTCTCTCGCGTAACTGCGCACGGAAAACGTGCTCGAGGTGCTTGTCTCCATAACGAGTGTCCAGTCCCTCCATGAGACGCTCCAATGTCCTGCCGTCCGCAGGGAGGTTCTCTAGGACCAGCAGGGCGTCCCCTCGTAGAGCCAAAGTTAATGCCGCAAAAGACTGCTTATCATCCCAGCGGTTCGTTTCGACCAATGTCTCGAATTGGTACTTAAATGCCGTCCAGGAAGACGTGCCATCAAAACGCGGCACATCAAATTTTGCCGCGGATGCACAGGGAGTGTGCGGTGGTGAGCCGACAACAACGGGTTCGCGTGCTTCGAGCTTGACGATTTTTTTGTTGATGTCCAGCAGGCGATCTTCGTGGCCATCAATTCTTGTTTCGAGGCTATCAGCTCGGGCGGAAACCTCCTTGACATCCAAGGTGAGATTCTTTACCTTCTCACCCAACGTGACAAGGCCGTGGTCGATTTTATCGAGGATCAGGTTCTGCTTAGCCTCCTGATCGCGGCGAGCGGCTTCCTGGTCGCGGCGAGCGGCTTCCTGGTCGCGGCGGACAGCTTCCATACTAGCTTGCATGGCGGCCAACACCGCAGCGAGGTTCAATTCCGAGGATGGTCCTGTTGGCGCCTCAGCAGCTTCTGTTGCTACCATACCAGCCTGATCTTCCTCCTCCATACGATGACGCGCAGCATCCATCTCCATTTGCCTTCTTGTTCGTGGTCGCTGTTCGTCGTCTCTCGGTGTTAATGGCATTTCACTTCTGACACCAGTTGTTACGTACGTGGGTAATCAAATGCCGATTTACTGACGAGAGAACTTTATTTACCACAAACAATAACAAATTAGTCCAGTCAACAATAATCCGAATCGCAATTAACACTAGAGTACCGTTACACTATCGCTTTAGTCGTAAGTAAGATCACTTCAAGTACTAGGGTAGTTCGCTCTTGATCGCAGTCGAAATCACAACTGACTCGCTTCCGGCCGGGGGCCCGTATTTATATGCGGAGCCAAGAAAATTCTAGATACCGACGTCCCCGGATCTATCCAGAATTCCAGAACAATTGAATCGCTTCTCGAAGTCATAAATCATTTTTATTTCTCGTAATAATAAGAGTCACGTTCATGCGAATTTCGACTCTATTGTTAACGTCGGAGAGTACAATTTCCCTTATCGGTTAGATGATATCTATTACTACATGTACCTTGGTAGGTAGGTACCTTGTGGATGTTTCGAGATTTTTCTAAGTCTAGCTAAGCACAACTACTCTAGACCTTTCGAACAGCAATGCGTTTTAATTATTACGTGCCACTCGTTATTTTCTCGGAGATATGGTGTGTTCACGTTTAGTGGCGTAACAGTAATTAATTTTTCATAAACTAAGTACCTACCTATGTATGGCAATGGCAGCCGACGTAAAAAGAATTAGGTACGTAAGAGAATACTTCTTGACTGTGCAAAAAGTAACAACTTATTAAAGTCCTCTATGATAATTAAATTAAATTCAAGAACGGAACCCATGGGGAGTTTATTTGTACTAGGAGACCGATAAATTGCTTAGAAATAATATTTTGGGTTCATTTTAACAGATATGAAATCCTTTTTCGTAGCGTCTTTCGCACGTTCATCTAATTAAGTAATTAATTTTTCACAAGCCAAGTACCTACCTATATGTATGGCAACCAACATAAAAAGAAATAAGTACGTAAGAAAATTTATAGGAATGTAGTTAATAGATAGAGGTATTATTTACTGTGTTGTAGTTACCTACTCGATTTCATCGATTTTTTAGTTATGTTCACTCATTTATTTGTTGCTATCCTATCTACCTACATAAAACAAAAAAAAATCGCAAGTGACTAAAGCCGCTAGCCCAAAGTTTGGGTAGCATCCGTCTTTAGCCGCGCGGTAAAAATCGTGGGGCTCTAGTCATTCGTGTAAACCCCGCATGCCGGGCACGTTCCTACGTGGCCGGCGGGTTTTTCGATGTCCAGCGCACGCACTCACTCTAGTTTTTGACTTGGTTTGTTGTTCACAAACATAATATTAGCTTTCGTAGGAAAAACTTATTTCTTCCTCAAACTATTTTTCTTAAAAAAAATGTTAAGAAAAATAAACATCCGGAACCCTTTATCCACTGTTTGAAGAAATACCAGGAGCAAGAGGTTTGTTTTTATTCATGAACTGTTCACTGACACCGATCAGCTGACTTTTTGCTAGTGATGTATTGATTTCAGTTTGAAATTGCGGTTTCTGGTATCATATGTATTGGAATAATTCATAACTTCCTACCATGTAAACATAAGGTTAGAGGACCCTTTCCGTATCGTTTCTTATCTTATTAAGAGGCCGTGTACTTGATATGTATACCCCCTTTTTGTTACACATTGTATATAGGGTGACTGGTAATTAGTGACGAATACTTATAACGTGTTTGTAGTCATGATTACAAACAACTTTTCCTAAGAAACTTTTTTTTTATGCTTATTAGTTTTATCACAATAACAGCTGTTCGCGCAAATTCCCTCAGCTGTTAGCCGCGTAATGCCGTTGTCTCGTGTACCTTACCTACAATTGTGATAGTGCACCTGCGTCGCTTGCAAACCCATCGGTATAATAATGTAATCAGTGTAGGTACCTACACGTTCCGGTTAAATAATATAAGATAAACAATAAGTATAAAAAAATTTCTTTGGGAAAGTTGCCTGTAATCATGAGTACAATTCCGTGTATCGGTCACTAATTACCAGTCACCCTATATAATCGAATTAACCTTTGACTGGGCAATGGGCCTCATCACAAGACATAAGTCATCCAAAGGACAATGGAAAGCGCTATAGAGTAAGATCCCAGGGCCGCCAGACGTCACGTATTTTCTCACGAAGGAAATGTGGACGATTGAGTACTGTAGGTATGTACTAAGAACGCATGCCTATCTGCTAGCTTGCTTAAACGGCCAATTTTCAGGGATCAGGTAATCAAAGTACATGTAAACAGTACTTCACGTAAATTCTCCAAGCAAATTTTTACGTATATTTTAGGCAACATCTTTAAAATCAAGTCGACTATACTCCCAGACACATTCTGTGGGCCGTATTGCTTTACAAGAAGCTCCCAAAATAAAGACATAACGAAATTCACGTAAATCCTCATGCTTGATTTTCATATGTGTTCACCAGACAACTATTTTAAAACCTTTTACAAGAAGACACTTATCCGACCGATTTTTTGTCGAGCATGATGATGACCTTGACTACGCCGACGACATGGCGTCCCAGTGATGCACGGCCCATAACACACCTACTAAAAAATAACCAATTCTTGAATTAATGGGTACCTACTTTAATTTTTTTCCAGGTTGGAGATGACTGCATGGTACTGCCTACTGTGCCCGAAGACCAGATACCCAAAGTGTTTCCGCAAGGCACCACCATTGTTCCTATGCCTTCCGGCAAGAATTATCTGCGGAAGACAAAATGCCCAAAGCTGGTAACACCGTAATGATTAACTGGTTTCAGTTTATAGACTGACACATTTCAAGTTATTACCTAATATGTAAAATCTATTAAAAGTTATTTGAATAAATATTAAAGTTTCAAATATTGTTTAATTTGCCGCACAATGACGTGTACGGTGTATGAGCCTGATGAGTTAGGTAGGTACGTGAAATCATGCCAGATACAAAATGATAGTAAATAAAAATATCACACACTAAAGTTGTGTTTGTTGGTTTATTCCCATTGAGTTACACCTCTTTGCACATTGTGTGCGGATTTAATAGCATCACACACTAAAGTTGTGTTTGTTGGTTTATTCCCATTGAGTTACACCTCTTTGCACATTGTGTGCGGATTTAATAGCATTATATTTCAATTAGTCTCATGTATGAACAGTTCCTATCTATGCTCTGAAACATTAGGTTGGATGATTATTTATGTCCGTTTGGATTGAGGAGCCTCTTCATGATTTTAAAAGGAAACTCTCCCCTTATTTAGTAGGAAAGCAGATAATTCTGTAGGCCAAACCCCTAAATTTGTAGTAAAACATACATAGCCAAAGTTATATCAATTTAAAGTGGCTCCTCAATCCAAACGTCTGAACTGAGGAGCCAGCTGGAACACGGAAAGTATTCAATAAACATTTTTGAAAATTTTGTATCATTTAGTAGTAATTGTGTGTAGTACCCACTAAAAAATCTGAGTCTAATACTATTGATATTTAAGAATTGTTGATTCTTTTGATGTGGCTCCTCAATCTATAAACAAGAGCGTGCATTTACATGTTAAAATTCCAATGCAAAAAAAATTAGTAGTAGGCAAGTATGTTTGAATTTGTAGCATACAAAGAAAGTAGTAAAACTGATTAATGTCTTCTACAGATTGAAAACGGGTACCACCGTTTTCAATCTGTAGAAGACATAAAGGAAAATTCGCGGCGAGAACTGAACTCAATTTCGGAAACAGCGTTTAAAAAATGTTTTGATGATTGGATTATTCGTTGGCATAAGTGTACCTATCGTTTCCGAAGGGGCATACTTTGAAGGCGATAAAATAAATTTGGATGAATAACAAAATTTTTGTGTATTATTGATCTTTTCCCGGTACTTTCTTGACTGAGTAGTAAATTTGCAGTTTTGTGCTTCTATAAGCCATGAAACAAAAATTGTCTTAGTAAATAATGTATTTATGGTCACCCTTCAAAACCATTTCATAGGAAATGAAAGAATAGCTAATAACTTCGTAGATATGTATTTTTCTAAAGCGGGGATTATACGTACATTTAGTAGAATTTTATACTAAATATAGGTGTCTTTTGTTTCAAATTTCATCACAAGTATAGTTGATTAGAGGCCAATTTATTTACCGAAGCATCTCAATTGAGGAGCCACATTAAATGTGCTATATCTCCTGATCCACTCATTTTTGATATCCGGTTCTTATCCTACAAATCTAATATACTTACTACTAAATGATAACAACATTGCGAATCGATTGAAGTAATGCTTTTCTGGAAATTGACGGGTCATGTGTATAGATTGAGGAGCCACATTAAAAGTATTGTATGTTCTTGAATATCAATAGTATTAGACTCAGATTTTTAGTAGGTACTATACACAATTACTACTAAATGATATGTACAAAATTTTCAAAAAATTGGTTGCCTGTAAAGTCGGTATACGGGCGAAAGTTTTACGTGTTTACAACGACTTTGAGTGGTAAAATAATTTTAATGTGAATATTCATTCGTATAGTAGGAAGAAGGATGAAATAATAGTAACAATTTAAAACATTTATTTATACAAAGAATTATTTCACTTTTTATGTCTGTCTCTCTCGCTCTTAGGCGGGCTAACCATGCCCGAGTGGAAGGGACGCGTGCCTCTCACTCGCTCTCATTGTGAGCGCATAACGTGAGCGGAGCGTAACGCAGTTTCTTGAAGTGTCACCCGGCAAACCAATTTATAAGACGTTGTCACGTCAAAATATTCATTGAATACCTACTTTCCGTGTTACAGTTGGCTCATTTCAGACGTTTGGATTTAGGAGCCACTTTAAAATTGATATAACTTTGGTTGGCTATGTATGTTTTACTACCAATTTCGGGGTTTGGCCTACAAAATTATCTGCTTTCCTACTAAATAAGGGGCGAGTTTCCTTTTAAAATCATGAAGTGGCTCCTCAATCCAAACAGACATGATTATTTTACAAGTAAATATAAACAAAGATTCAAATCAAGTGTTTTATTTTAGTATAGTATAGTAAAATAACATTTTATTAACAATAATAACATTCATTACAATTAAAAATTGCTGATTGCTCAATCCAAGCGTAGTTCTCTATGGAAAAGAATGTGCAAGAAACTTCAAGGACATTTTCAATCTTGTTATTATTAGACCATAGCAGATCAGCAATTTCATCCTTTAGAAACTGTTGTAGGAGAGTTTTCATTTCTGCCATTTCATTTTTTTGACTGAAACAAATAAGTTTGTTAGAAAAATATAATAAAATTTATAAGAAGACGATCTTTCTAAAAGTAGGTAAAGAATCTTTCTAAAAGTAGGTAAAGAGTACCTAGATATATTTTCTAAATTATATAGGTACCTCTCCATCTATATTGTTTTATTTGTTTATCTAAAATAATTTGCCAAGTTGATCAGAAGTTATAGATCTGTATTCATTATAGCTTGCATAACAAAGACATTTGCCGATTGTATACTATAGTTTCATTTTCACTAGCGATGTTCTGCCTCGTAACCCTTTTCAAATTCGAAAAGGCAGTGTAGAGCTGACTTTGTGTTCTGGGCACCTCAGCGGTGCTGTTTTGCGTGACATGTCTAATCAGCGATGCTGTTACAGCACCGCTGAGGTGATTAGACATGTCCAAGCTCATTTTTTTGTATAATTGAGATCGCATTTGTTGCTTTATTTTCTGTAAGGTTTTTATCTAGAAAAAGCCTCTAGAATGAATTGTATATCTATTAATTACTAAGATGCAGGTGTTTCTTGTAAAATTTGTAACGTATTTGTGGCGTACTTACTTTTGAACCAGTTTTAACAGTTTGCACTTTTCTCAACTTTCAACTTCAACTTTTAATTAATGGCCTTTGTGGAAGAGACACCACAATTTTGCCAATAACACGTGCGGGCTGTTAATAAACCATCAAACGTTGGAGAGTATTTAGCGTGAATTAATAGTAAAAAAATATATCTTTCTTAAATGAATTACTTAATGAAAGTAGAAAATAAAAGAATTTCTTCGCAGATACAGACTGACAAGTGACCACAGATTAGAGAGAGTAGTACAAGTGACAAGTCCTATGACCACAGATTATGACCAGGACCAGTACATGACAGAGAGAAAATAAAAATATATAAAAAGGTTATAAAAGTTACAACTTAATTTTATTAATTTCAATGAATTTGCATAGTTTAAATATAAAACGTGTAAACACAAAATGTAGAAGACATTTGACCGAGGTTGGGCGCGGAATATGAGGAGGAATGATTTCATGAAGAGAGAAGCGCAATTTAGGACAGGAGAAAAATAAATGATCCATGTTTCCTTCATCCAAACCGCATTCACAAAGAGAGTTATTCTTAATTCTAAGTTTGGCCAAGAAATGAGGAGAGCAACAATGATTTAAACGTATACGACAGATAGTTGAGGTAGTGGTTTTTTTTTTCCAATTGATATTTGAAGAACCAAGGTTTGTGTGGTATCTCGGGTTGTATATCTCCATAAAATTTACCCTTTATGGATTTAGAGATTTGCCATGCCTTAGACCAAGATTTAAACATGGTTATAGGAAGAGTAGAACAAATATCATGGGAATAAATTTCAGAATGGGCAAGAGAGCCAGAGAGGACAGCATTTTTGGCGCATGAATCAGCTGACTCATTACCAGGAATACCGACATGACCAGGAATCCAAGCTATGACAACATTAATTCCAAGTTCATGACATTGAAATAGCAAATCTCTAATTTTTAGAATTATAGGGAATCTTGACTTAGATCTAAAAGGATTAGATAAAATGGCTTGAAGACAACTTTTTGAGTCAGAAAAGATTATGGAGTTATTTAACTGATGAGATTTAACAAATGAAATAGCTTCAAAAATGGCAATTGATTCACCTGTAAAAACAGATGTAATAGAAGGGCACTTATAATTTAAAATAATTTTTGTATGAGGAATCCAAACAGCAACTCCTACAGGGCTGTCATCGGAGACTTTGGAAGCACCAGTGAATATTGTAGTCCAGTTATTATAATTAGAAGAAACTTTTTGGACAAACATCGTATGAGGTTCTAAGGTATTTTTGTTAATTCCAAAGTCCAAAACGATCTCCGGTTGAAATACCAGAGCATTATAAGGCACCGAGTATAGATATAAGATGGGGTTTTGAAAAAGTGGGCTAGAAAGACGAGTGAATTGAAGGTAGGCACGAAGAAGACAAGGAAGTTCAATATTCGAACGACGACTACAGTAGTCAAAGATGGATAATAAATGGTCCAGCTTACCAAGAAGGGGATGTTCAGAATTTTGTACAAGTTTAAAAATAAATCTATTTTTGAAATTGTCTACGAATCGAAAGAGGAGGCTCAACACACTCAACTTGCATGGCATTAATTGGGGACGACTTCATCGCCCCGAGAATAATTCGTAAACACTTTGATTGGATTTTATCAAGTTTTTGAAGGCCAGATTTATTACAAGGATCTAATAGGAACATACCATAATCAAAATGACTACGAACTATTGTATTGTAGATCAGTTTTTGAGTATAAGGGTGAGCACCCCACCAAACGCCTGAAAGAGATCGAAGAACATTAACGTTTCTTTCGCATTTTTGAGAAACAAAGTCTGTGTGGGCAATACCTGTTAATTTTGAATCTAACCAAACTCCTAAAAATTTAACATTGTCCACCTGAGAGATATTTTCACCGTTAACTTTAATATCAACAGGAGGAACAATCTTTTTTTTTTGTAAACACAACTACAGAGCTCTTAGAGGCTAATAAGGACAAACCGTGTTTTAGAAGCCAATCAGATAAATATCCAAGGGCGGAATTAAGACGGTTAGTAGCCTCATCTAACGATTTTCCAGAACAGTATAAAGCTAAATCATCAGCATACTGCAATATTTGACAAAATGAATCAGTGGAAAAATGTAAATCATAAGTATAAAGGCTGAATAAGAGAGGACTTAAAACTGAACCTTGTGGTAAGCCTTTCCAGATAGTCGTGGGAAGAGAGGAGTTTTGATTTTTAATGGAGATGGTTCTCTCCATCAAAAGATTACAAATAAAACGGACCAATTTTTTAGGAACTTTCAACAGCTCAAGTTTATCCTTTAGCACCGGAAGTAAAACATTATCGTAAGCTGACGCAATATCCAAAAAAACTCCTACTAAAAACTGCTTACTTATCAAAGAAATACGAATGTCAGAAATTAATACACTAAGACTATCCATTGTGCTCATACCTTTACGGAATCCAAACTGGGATGCGGGCAACAAATTCCTATTTTCCACCAACCACTCAAGTCTATGCTTCATCATATGCTCTGCAACCTTGCACAGAGTAGACGACAAAGCAATAGGCCTGTAGCTATTAGGGTCTGACGGGTTTTTTCCAGGTTTAATGACCGGAATTATTATTTGGTGTTTCCATGGTTGAGGAACCAAACCGGACTTGTACTACTTGAGGCGTTTTTTAAAAATGAGTACGGGATCCCATCTGCTCCAGGAGAGGAATCAACAAGACCGTCAAGTGCCGTTTGAAGTTCAGAAAAAGAGAATGGGGCATCAAAATCATTTTCGGAAGTAAGTAAACCCGGAGGAGAGGGAAAAGAGTCCAAACTAGGAACTGAAGGGGGAGCCAGTTTATCAGAGAAAGAATCAAGCCAAGAAGAGGGATCATTAGCTGAAATGTCAACAGAATTACAAGATCCTCTGTATCTCCTGATTTGCTTCCAGATTAACGAAGAAGGGGAACAGGGAGATAAGCTCTGACAGTAGCGAAGCCAACCTTCTTTTTTCTTTTTAGAAAGAAGTCTTTTAGCAATGGCTGCTTTTCTTTGATAGACCAAAAAATTCTGAAGGGTCATTGAATTAGAATAATTATCCTCTGCTATTTTTCTTTCCTTGACAGCAGAAGTGCATTCTGAATCCCACCAAGGAGTTGAAACTTTGAACTTAAAGGGTTTTTTAAGAGGAAAATTATCATCAACACTACAAATAATGGCGTCTACAAATTTAGAATAACAATCAACGAGATTGTTACTGTCAGGAGGGGGAAGAGAGACTAACTTAATTTCAAGAAAATCAGAATAAGAAGACCATCTTGCATCATTTAATCTATATTTAAGGGAGGGGTTAAAATTACGCATTGGTACTACTCTATCGGAGATAGAGATAATAATAGGAAAATGATCACTACCATAAGAATTAGGCAAAATATTCCAGGAAAGAATGGAAGCAAGAGAGGTTTTTTGACATTAGGAAGGGATCGTGAAGCCTCTTCATAGGAAAGGTTTTCCTGCGACATTAATATTTTGATTGATTTTTGTCTTCCTTGCTCGGGGCAGTTACTATAGATGGCAAAATGGCGGCCCAAACAATGGATGCAAGACGCCCTGGCCTCTTCCACGTCACAGCTGTCACCACTGTGGGGTTGTGAGCACTTAAAGCACCTTGCCTTGGACCGACACTGTGCCTTAACGTGCCCAAAGCGGCAGCAATTTAGACATTGAATCGTGGAGTATTGATAAACCTCCACTGGAAGAGAAGTGTGATATAAGAACACCCTTTGAGGGAGGGATTGTCCCTTGATCGTTATAACAATTGTTTGTGTAGGGATCCAGGAGGTCTTGCCATCCGGTTTACTTTTTCTGTTTAATCTTCGTGCTTTTAATATAATTCCGCACCCATCAGGAAGTATTACCGAATTTACAAATTCATCCATCGACATATCGACCGGGACTTGACGGACGATACCCATTTTGGTAATGTTGTATGAAGGAATCTTGACTATATATTTTGATTGAAAAACAGGGTTACAAAGAAAATTGTTGGCCGCCTCACCAGAGGTGAATTCGACAGAGATTTTATTTCTGCCCACTTTTTTAATACCATCCCTGCAGATGTTTTTAATGTTGTTTTGTATTAAAAATTGGCCAAACTTAATTGGACGAATAGATGTCCCAGCAGAAGGGTCTGGTTCGGCTCGGGAAACGTGGACTATAAAGGGTCCTTTATCTATGTTAGCGTAAGATTTTATGCCCTCTACCAAAGAAGAGTGAATATAAAGTGTTTGGATGGCCGCAACAGCCATGTCCTTATCAATAATAGGTTTCTTGGAAACAACCTCAATTGTTTCTGGGTCAATAAAAATATGGCGTCGCTTACCAGGCGCCGAGTTTGAAGATGGGACAGCGTCGGGAGGGTCAGGAGGAGCAGGAGGGGGAGGAGGTTGGTCCATGTCTATCTAGGAAAAATGTATTAATGAAAAAATAACCCTGAAATCTGCGAAGAAAAATATATCTAACTGTTATTTTTCTAAAATAAGAAGATTTAAAAAAAAAATATCACTCCAACACGACTGACAGCTATAAACCCCACTTTTCTCTTTCTGCGAAATCTGTGTCCTCAGTCCTTTGGAAGCCATTTTAAGAATATTATTAATTGACATTAACGCGAGTCTTGATTTTTTTTTTGCATTTTATGACCTGGTCACTTGGACCTTTAAGTCAATTCTTATTTTATTTTTCAAAAGACTGCACTATGTATCACTTCACTTTTTATAAAGATTTAATTGTGTTTTTAATATACACTCGAGAGCAAAAAAATCGCACATCATAACTCTTTTTGTAAAATCACTTTTTGTCATGTATGTGAATAGTTATTGAAAGAATATCGTACACTAGTTGAAATCCTATTTAATTACCTTTCTAATGATATGAAATACAGTGTGAAAAAATATCCTTGAAAGGATTTAGAGCACAAAATCCAACAAACGGGAAAAATTACCAAATTTCCCTTAAGAAAGAATGAGAGTCAAACTTAAAATTTTTGGTCATCATGATTGTCAATGAAGTGTATTCCCTCCCTTAGCTTTATTTACAGCTGTTACTCGTTTTTTCATCAACCGTATTAATTTTATCATGTAATCTTAGGGTATAACGTCTCACTTCTAGTCAATGACCAATTGAAGCTCTTGGAGGCGTGGGCAGCCAGGTTTTTTGCACTAAGTCTTCTTTTAAGGTCATTCCAGATATGCTCAATTGGATTAAGATCAGAACTACAAGCTGTCCTCTCTATCGCAATGATTCCAGCGTCTTACATGTAGTCGCAAACTGTTCTAGCGACATGCGATCTGGTGTTGTTCTGCATTAGGGAAAAAAAATCTACCACAAGCCACACAAGTGGCTTCACATATTCTTCGAGCATTTTTTTGATGTATCATAAAGCTGTCTACCCTCTCGATATCAGACCAGTAATGGCCCGGTGATGAATACAATGTCAGTTTTAGTGTCAAAAATTATGCCACCCCAATACGCCTCCAAAACCCACTTGTTCGCTTATGTAGCAGTGTTAAAATTGCCCTGATGACCTTCTGTAGACCCTACAGCATCCATCATGGTCATCTAAGTCATTCTGTACTTATCAAAAAACACCACAGCCTGCCATTAGGTATACATCCAATTTAAGTGTTACGTGGCAAATTATTGCCGGGCTTGTCGGTGAGCTGTGGTCAACTTGGTTCCATTTGCTGAGTGATGTGTAGTCAGGCCTGCTTCACCCAGTCTTTTCCTAATCGTTTATTGATTTGTACTGACATTGGTAACTTCTTGAAGCTTTTGTGTCAGTTCAATCGTGTTCAGTGGCCGAATTCTCAAAGTACTTGTTACAGAAAAGCGATAATCACGCCCTGATCCTATGCGTCACCGGCCATATCCTGGTCGCCAAATATACCTACAAGTCTCTTAAAACCTCTGGTATACCAGACGAATAGGGAAGTTACTGAAATTTAGCTGTCGAGCGACTTCATTTGGATTATGGCCTGCTTTGGGCAAGGCAATAACTTGAACGGCTTCTGCGGGCGTGGTATCCATATTTTTCAAGTAAATCCGTCTGTTTCTAATAGAGACGTTGTTACTTTAACGGAAACTGATTAAAACTCCAAAACAGCACCTTTTTTGTAGCTCCAGGTAAAGGTGCAAGTAGTGAAATGCAAATGGGTGAATTTGAGGAATTGGGTATATCGCTGGTTTTTGCGAGTTTCGTGAAGGTCAATGATCTTAATTTTGTGTTTTTATAATGCTAACTTTGTATGCTTTAATTTTGCTTAATAATTTGTACTCAATATCTTTAGCATGGCTTGTAATTACAAGCCATGTGCGATTTTTTTTTGCTCTCAAGTGTATTTATAGAGCGGTTTGAAAGTGTTTTGATCTTTTAAAAGGTGTAAAATTGACGGCGGGCGGGCAGAATAATCACAATGTTCACATCACTGAGTTCACTAGCCAACACTAATCTGTCAAGCGCTGGCGGGAACTTCAAAAAAGAGCGCGCGGAAAAAAAATCTCAAATTCTTTTTTAATTAAAAACTTGCATTTTTTACTTAATAACTTAATAAAATAACAGTGCTAGGTGTGCTATATAAATCGTGGGAAACGAGGGGGGTGGGGACAACCCACTCACCCCAAAACGTCTTCGGTCTGAGGCCGGAGACGGAGGAAAGAACATGGACTTGGATGGCGGCGGTGGTGAGCTTGATTTACCGTACATTAAACCAGATTACAAAAGACTATACCCGGAAAATGCTAATTACGTAGACTTCAAAGTCTTCATTGAAGCTACCAATAATAAGGACAGAATAGGCAATAAGAGCCCTATCTACCTCAACCATAGCGAAATAAAAGGTGTGACGGCTATACAAAGAATTAATGCAAATAAACTAGCAGTAATATTCAAACAATTTAATACGGCCAATATTTTTTATTAATAACAGCGCTTTTCTTAACAAACATGGCTTGAAAGCATTTATCCCGGCTGCACAAATAGAAAAAACAGGCATAATTAGATAGGTACCAGCAAACATTTCCAACAAAGAACTTTACACTAAACTATCATCAATTTATGAAATATTAGCAGTAAGATTTACAAAGAAAGTAGGACAAGAGCGGGTACCACTACAAACAGTTAGCATTACTTTTCTATCAAATATACTTCCAGACAATGTACAATATGATTTGTTTTGATACCGAGTTTTTGAATATGTCGCCCCATTACAGCAATGTTTCCGCTGCTTTAAATTTAACCACTCTGCTAGGATATGTAAGGGCAAACAAAGATAGTTTTATAACTACATAATTTAATAAGATAGATTACAGTTTTGCCAAAGATAACAAATGGCATTTCACACCATTATTGATCAAAACAAAGTCACGAACTTGGGAAACATTGGTATGCTGTTTTTTTGGTACGTAACACTTTTATTTTAATGTTTTTAGACTTCCTAGGTAAACTCCTGTCCCTGTTATCTCCAAATATTTATAAATTAAACGGAAATTCATATAAACATGACGATATTTATTTATTTTGTTTTGGTCAATATTTTCTATGTCTAATATAAAGAGTATTGATACTTTAAATTTATAATGCGTTTCGACTAACTTAGAATATTTCTTTTCAGGCTTGAGTACGGATACAGTAACTAAAATAAAAAGGGCAAGTGCGAGTCGGACTCGCGCACCGAGGATTCTGTACAAATTTACCTATGAAATCAATTCCCGAATTGAGTTACGAAGATTTTTCCGAATTACAAACATTTTTTTTTTGTAGCGTATCTACAAATTTTCAATTTTCAGATTTTCCCTGTACTTGTTCTATGAGACCTTGATTTATCCCAAATTTCAGGATTTTAGGATTTACCTTATGAACTTTGATCCCCTTGAGTATAGAAATATACGTTTTTTTTGCGACATAAACGGCCGTATCTTTTTTTGTCGTTAACTCAGAGTTTGATTTTTCACAACTTCAAAAGACCGAAGACTTGAGCGTATGGTTTTAATTTTAACTCGATACATCCAAGCGTTCTCGAGTTAAAGGGTCTTAACAGATAAACAGACGGACAACCAAGTGATCCCAAAGATCTTATATACGAGATGGTCCCTTACAGGCTAAATAGTTTTTTTACGAAGCAACATTACAAATTCTGAAGTGTACTTTATTTTCATTGTCATTAAGTTCATATTTTTCATTGATTAGCAAAATGTACTGAGGAAGACAACGAGAAGGTGGTAGTGTGTTCCATTTTTACCTTTATATTTAACTAGGGTAAACAAAAACTTGCTATTAGCTACAATATTCCAGTCAGGGATAATAGACCGATTCCAATCAAAGTGACAGAACCATTTCCGTTGGAACTGGGTAAGTGGTCGTTGGTGGAACCTACCTAGATAGGCGGTACAGCAGTTTCTTCACGCTATTTTCCTTTACCGGTTCGTGTTTGCATTTAAGTGTTCATCATCATTACAATCGAAAGACGTCCACTGTTCGACATAGGCCTCCTCCAGGTGTCGCCACAATTAACGGTTTGTTACTCATTACGCAAAAACTTATAAACGGATGAATTTAATGATAAACGTTGCAATAATATAGCTTATTACCTATATTTTTGCCAAGTTTCATCACGTGAGCAAGTTTAATAAATAGGCTACTAATATTATAAATGCGAAAGTTTGTGAAGATGGGTGGAGGTAGTCGTATGTATGGATGTGTCGCGCAAAAACTACAAGACAGGCGAACTTAATCATAAACATTGCAATAATATAGCACATAAGCTATAACTTTGCAGTTTCATTAGGTGAGCAAATTCAGCCAATATGATAATTTTTATTATAGGATGAAGCCGCTTGAAGAAGTTAGTCTAACATGGTTTCAAAATATCAAGATTTAACAGTCGCACTATAATGACTAACTCAATTTTGACATTTATAATTCCTACTCAAAAATGACATTAATAATTCTGACGCAATTTTGACATTTATAATTCTGACTCAATTTTGACATTTATAATTCTGACTCAATTTTGATTCAATTATTTGTTAAATATTTTCTTAGTACAATCTGTAATTTATTATTGTATGCCTAATTGGCAGGACATAATGGAACTGTAATTTATTATTTAATTTTAACACCTGTATGTAACCTATGCCCACAATAAAGACATTCTGATTCTGATTCTGATTCTGATTCTGATTCTGAATGACGTCACAATGTTACACAACAAAAACGATATTTATCTACAGCAGCGCCCTCAAATCCCACGATGGTTACTTTCCGCACAGACTCTATCTAAAAAGTAATATGTTGTCTATAGTAGTATCAACTGTGCCGCGAATGGCACGACAACCAATCAGAGCGCGAGGATTTGAATATTGACAAATAGGGAAAAAGCGCGGGATTTTTGCGCGTCGCACCATTCTGACGGGCTTACAGTCGTGCATCATTTTGTATTTTTTTTAGTTATTCAAAAAGTAGTTTCACTCTTTATTTCATTCATATAAGCCATAAACCCAAATAGCAGTGGGATACATGATTCGTATGATATCAACCCATGAGAGAGTTTACAATAGTTTGTCACCTTTTTGATGGCGTGGCCATGGGGTTTTTGCTTTATAGCTCCTAAAATATAAACCTAGGATTTTTTTCTGTATTTTAAAATTTGTTTTACACATCAAATCTATTATTTACCTAAGTTTCAACGCTTAATTTTAATGATCTCCGTGGCCTCGCAATTCCGTGCGTTTCAACGGAGTAGCCACATTCAAACCCTTTTAACTTCTTAACCCTAGCTTTGACAAATTTGGTTTTGGGAATCAACTTTTACAAAATTTTACAACTTGGCATTTTTTTTTTCATTAGTTGTCATGGCCCCGCGGTTGATACGTTCACGAAAACACTTGTTGGACCGTCAGATGCAAGCGGTTAAAGGGTTAACTAATCTAGACACCTTGTTTTTGTGCCTAAGTTTTATTATCTTGTTAGCCGGCTCTCGTTTAGTGACGAGATGTTGGGGACTTTTTTCAGTTTACGTGTGATCGTTGTTTGAGTCTCTTTATACGTAGTCACGCTGCTATTTATTATGTTGGATAAGTTAGTTAATGAACTCGATCTGCACTGTTAGCGATAGGTGATTCGGTGAAGCCATTTTCCTCGACTAGACTAGTGGTTTATTTGTTTTAAAATGATTTTATCGCTGTTGTGGTTTTAACTCCTACAATATTTTGCATGAATTTCTACCAAACCCGAGTATTTTTTATGTGGTATTATTTTTACTTTTTCTACCTTTTTTTATGGTGGAAAAAATCGTGCATTGACATCCCCCGCCCTTGGGCAGAGCGGGAGATAGTGTCAGACTCTTACTGACTAAAAGACCCACCCCGTTCCTTCTAGCCTTCATACCGGGGCTCGAGCGCCCTTTCAGATAACCCTGGCCCCAGTAGGCTTCGACCCGGCTGGGTCCCTGCTGTTGCTGACAACTCCTTGAGGCACGCGGGAACAGTGCGCGCCGTCGACGACTTGGGCTTGGTCCGGACAGTTACCGGACGGCCGGACAGTGAGCTACCCATTGCTCACTGTCCGCAAGCCCGCGTACTTCTTCTACCTGCCACTAGACGACACAATGGCGCTAGTTGTACCTTTTTTATTTATAATGATAACCCATTTTTTATAAAATGGTAACATTGTAGTTCTTCTACTTGCCGCTTGTGGTTATAATGGCACTAGTAGTACTAATAATTAGTTTGTCTATTGACTGCTTGGGGTAATTATGGCGCTAGTTGTTGGATAATATCGACATCAGGGATCGCCTCCAAGAGCTTCAATTTGTCATTGCCGAGAAGTGGGACGTTAAAAAATATTCTATCCACAGAAGTTAGTTTTTTAGTTTCACAAAATTGTCTGAGTATCCCACGTATTAACCGCTTGTGCACGAATTGTTCCGTCGAGTGTTTTCTTGTTCTATTTGCCAGGGTCGTATGTTTGCGACTGGGTACTCTCTTGTTTAGCTGTTCAATCTCTATAGGTGACAGAAGAGCCTATGAGAAATATTAGTTCGTGGATATGCGACCTTGACGGCATAAACGTGAGAGTTTTTGTCGGATATCCGACATAGGCGGTTAAAAGTTTGATCCCGCTGCTTGCAGCAACAACTAAAGGGTCCATAGCTACTATAGGTACAAGAAGTTTATTCAAACTGTTCTCCCTGCTGCCGCTACATCAGGCCTAACAGCACCGCACCTTCTGTCTCAGCGTTATACAAGGATTACAAGGTGTAAGGGACAGCCCTCCACAAACTTTAAGGGTTTGCTCAGTAGACGAAACTGAACAACCTTCTACAAAATTTTTTTTCAGAAAACGAATAGAAATCTGCCTCACCATAGAAAATTATAAACTCGATTGGACAGTTTGTATGGAGAGGCCGAACTTATTTTTCGTTTTCTGAAAAAAATTACCTTGTATTATAATATATTAAGCTTTAACTAAAAAGGTTTCCTTACCAAAAACGACGCACGGCAAGTATCCACCCTTACGTTGTTGAAACATCTACGGTCCAGACTAAGCGTTTCGCCTCGTTATTTATACCGCGTACATCGAAGGACTGGAACAGTTTGCCTGCTGCGGTCTTCCAGTCTGATTATAATTTGGGTGTCTTCAAGGGTAGAGTGAACTGGCTTTTAATAAACTAGTGCGCCTCACCATCAACGATTGCATCACTGCTTACCATCAGGCGGAATCGCAGTCAAGTACTAGTTTATAACAGATAAAAAAAACCGGCCAAGAGCGTATCGGGCCACGCTCAGTGTAGGGTTCCGTAGTTTCCCGTCCGTCACAATAAAGTGTACCCACTTATGAGTTTAAAAAAATGCTTGCTACGATTATACTACAAACTTAGTCCAGAAATTATTTTGTAGAACCCTTTTGTCTTTTTTGTACAAAAACTGTTCTTTCCATCAAGTTCAAAATAATTTTACTAGAAAGTCCTTATAAAGTTCTACTTCTCAGATTTTTTTCATATTTTCTAAACTTATGGTTCAAAAGTTAGAGGGGGGGACACATTGTTTTTTACTTTTGGAGCGATTATTTCCGAAATTATTGACATTATCAAAAAATGATTGGAGTAAACCCCTATTCATTTTTAAATACCTATCCAACGATATATCACACGGTAGGGTTGAAATTAAAAAAAAAATCACTTCCCACTTTACATATAGGGAGGCTACCCTAATAAAACATTTTTTTTCCAATTTTTATTTTACCACTTTGTCGGCGTGATTGATATACATATTGGTACCAAATTTCAGCTTTCTAGTGCTAACGGTCACAGAGATTAAGCGAGGACGGACAGACAGACAGACAGATAGACGGACAGACAGACATGGCGAAATTATAAGGGTTCCTAGTTGACTACGGAACCCTAAAAAAACGATTAAGTAGGTACTGCATATTTTTATCGGGGAAAATTATAAGAAGAAAGAGACTACAAAGACCTAATAAACAAAATAAAAGCAGCCCTGCAAAGAGTAAATCATTTTTTAATTCGTTATTGTACACCATGATAATGGCAATGCTTATTCTTCGCTCAAAGAATTAGTTAATTAATTATTATATATATTATTATTATACGTTGAGTGGCAATCATTCAACGTGGTAATTTAATGCTGCCAGTCTTCTGGGCACATTTTCGGATGACAGCGATGTGGAGGAGTACTTCGACGCCTGAGTACACTTTGTGTTTTGTATTTTATTTATGTTCGTTAGGTATTTATTTAGGTTTTAGTATAAATAGTTTGTCTTTTTTTTTTGTACATAAGCCTTAGTTGCCTGATAATTATTATTATTAAACTGTTTCCAACCATGATAAATAACAAATATGTGGATGTCAGAGTTCATGTACCTACAATGGCAAGCTTAACTCAAAGTTGAGTTTTCTTCCAGCAAACCATTGAGTGATGAGAGAGATCACAGTAGAGGGTAAGATCCAGTGCACAATTTTAAAAATAATATGAATAAAATAATACGTAAACATACCTACATATATAAATACATACTTATATAATATATACTTAAATACATATATTTACTATGTCATTGTGAAAGGAGATGCTCTTTAAGTTTCCTCTTGACGATATCTAGAGAAGAGCTGTCACGTAAGGAGTGCGGAAGAGAGTTCCATAGACGCACTGCAGTGACAGAGAAAGAGCCATCTGATCATCATTTTTCAACACACCATAACATAATACTTTAATGGGTAAATGGGATCTATTATGCCGAATTGCATACAGAACTCTCAGAAGTAGGAGGAAGAAGTCAATTGATATCCGTAATAAAATGGAACACAACATGAAACAGCATCAACATTTATATTGCTAATTATTCACTAGCAACATCCTACACTAGCGATGACAAAAAAGGGGGGTCATGCATTCTAATAAAACCACATTTTGAGGTTATTAATGTAAAGAAATGGGCCATAACTTGAATGTTGAAAAAAATCGAATAAGTAAGTACCTAACTTTCTCGCTGCGCGCTTCTTCACAAATGAATTTAAGCCTAATTGCACATAATTGTTCTCCTGATGCTTCAGTTGATTCGAAATGCTCATGTGACCCACTGGAGCGTGTAAAACAATTAAATATCTAGGTATAATAACACTGCCCAACAAAATTGCAACGTTTGTCTGATGAATGACTTTTAGTACCTACCTAATGTTGCTAAAGACGTTGCTGATTCCAAATATGCCTTTAATTTTTTTGTAACAGTTCTTGTTTACGAGTACCTATATAGCTTTCATTAAAAATTCGCTGTGTTACAGTACTTATTAATTTCCTGATAACTGAGAAAATATTAAATGTTTTGATATGATATCATCAATACATATTATGTTTTCTTATGATATTAACATCATAACAACAGTTTGTGTAAATGATCCGAATTACTTTTGTTTAATTTGCAGAGAGTAAATTATGTTGAAAAAAATACTGTTTGAATGTGACAGTGTTTGTAATTGAGGCTTACAAAAATTACTTTGATCACCCGCTCGAAATGAAAGACAAACTTTGGATTCCGCAAAAGATATGCAAAACGTGAGTTAAGTTTCTACGTTTTTGGACCAATAAGAAAAGGAATTTTAGGGGCGAAACCTCTATGATCTGGAATAAACCCGCACTACCACGACGAACGTTACTTTTGTTTGGTGAACATTAACTGACATTAACCGAAAATATTTAACCAAATGGACCTCCATTAGGTACCCATCCTTCCATATGGTCGGCACATACACGGCTTCTGGCCTAATATATCACCTGAACCTCAAGTTGATGCTTCACAGTAGGAGCCTATGCATTTTGAGGCGCAAACTGACAGTAGTGAAACTGAATGTGACCTGAAAGCGCCAAAACAAGATGATTGAAACTAGAGCTGATACAGAAATTTCAGTCACAGATTTTAAATCGTCATTGAAAGTTGGACTGATATCTTATAACATAACTCAATCATTAGAAATGCTGTTGTGCAGTGAAATTGAAAAAAATTTTAGTACTGACCATTCGAATACCGTAACTAGAGACAATAGAAAGACAATGGTTTAATGAATTATGAGGATACGCTACATTTTTAAGACACTGAGGCATGTGGTCACCCCAATAGTTCTAAATCAAACTTATGCGCTCTGTCAGTCTCTGATTACTTATTGCATATTGGTGGTGCACCGAAAATAACCTTAAAGCAACTTGAGGTATCACAAGCACACACTTGCGCAAGTACTTTTAAGTATTTCCATTTCACTCCTTAATTTATATTGCTATCAGTTCGCCAACTACTTGTCACGAATATTATTCTAAACAACATGTTTCTTTGCAGTATAGTTTGAATGTTTACTAGGCGCAGAGGTTTACCAGTTTGTAAACGACCACTTGAGAACTGCTTTTATTCGCAGATATTTTTCTTTTTTGAGTCCTTTTGTATATGACCAGATTAATAAAACTCTACAGATCTATTCTTTGAATAGATTAACCCTAAAAAAAACTGTAACTCAATGGCTTTGGAAGTTAACGTTCATACGTTCATAGTTTGATTATTCAAACTGAGGATTTGCTGACCGTATTGAGGTAGAGTTTAATTGACAAGTCGCGGCATGGCGGAAAGAGCCCCGGCGGGATCACATGGTGGAATGGCGTCAGTGACTATCACAACCCCGTGATGGGCACGCCACAATTATGACGATAAGTCCCCTCTTTGAGGCGTGGCTGGAAAGACCTCACGGCGTCCTTACCTTCCGCATGACACAGGTCCTCACCGGAAATGGCAAGCTCGGGAGGTTCCTGTTCCGAATTAAAGCGGAAGTGACGCCCGGGTGTCGCCACTGTGCGGAACGCCCGGAGGACACGGTGGAACACACAATCGCGGTGTGCCCTGATTGGGCGGAGCATCGCCGTGCCCTCGTGGGGGTGATCAGCGGCGGAGAGCTCTCGCGCTGGGCCTTGCTCGAGGCCATGGTCCAGAGCGAGGAGGAGTGGCAAGTAGTCGCCGACTTCTGCGAAGCAGTAATGCTCGCTAAGGAGGAGGCCGACCGCATCAGGCAACGGCATTCTCGTCGCCGCGCCGCCGGGATTCCGATCCCGATTTCCTGCCACCGTAGGCGCGGGCTTGTGGACAGTGAGCAATGGGTAGCTCGCGGTCCGGCCGTCCGGTAACTGTCCGGACCAAGCCCAAGTCGTAAAAAAAAGGTAGAGTTTAATTTATGATAAAAATGATTAGGTACTTATAGGAATCTAAAGATGAATGGATAGTTGATCTAAATGCTACACACTCTCTATCACACATACACTCACAATTTCACCCAGACACCCAGACACCCAGAGGACATTTACAATTCATTTTTTAATTAATTTGTTCTATTATTTCAAATTCCTGTACTTGTAATAATAGAAACGTCATCATTTTCTTGACATCGTATTTACAGACCCAGCTTCAGGGTTTGAGGCACTGCGTGCCGAAATACAGGCATCGCTCAATGGTTTGCTGGAAGAAAACTCAACTTTGAGTTAAGCTCGCCTATGTACATGAACTTTGTTATCCACTTATTTTGTGTTATTATAGTGTACAATAAAGAATTAAAGAATAATAATAATTAATAAATTTACCAATATAATAAAATTAATATACCATGCAATTTCTCGCAAAATATTAATTTCAATTTCGATGTCAATTTGAATATCAATTTCTATGTCAATTTGAATATCAATTTCTATGTCAATTTTAATATTAATTAAAAGTCAATTTCAATGTCAACTTATCCAGTTTTTTTTTCGTCTATATTGACTGGATTACTGATACGGTTATATTTTTACTAGACCATTTGTCAGTTTACTATACTTAGCTGATTAGTTCCATGTGATGAATTTAACTCTGGTAGATATTGCATAGGTACTCTTTGTCATCAGTTGTGGCTTATGAAGTTACAGCGTAAACATTCGATTTTCCACCACTTACAAGTTCAATCTCGTAAATTCGAAACGGAATTTCATCAGTTTTTACTAGATTAGTAAATATTGACGAAAGGAATTCAACGACTAAACGTTATTCTGAAATCAAAGATTTATTTCATTGAATACGTTTTCCCCTCTGACCACACATTGCCTAATTAAATTATTAGTAGTGGGAAAGTATCTAAATATGAAATCACAAAAATGGATTGGTAGTTCAATACATTTTTGTGTCCAACATAAACTAAAGAAAAATGTAAACCTTTTTTTTTATTTCTGATTACAAAAGTCCAGTTCCATAATATATGGAATGGGTACCCAAATATGGAACACTACAAGACTGTACTGTAGCTGTATGCAAATAACGGCCTCCTTACCCCTGCGGCCTCCTTTGGTCTAACTTGACGGGCCTGACAAGAATTCAGATCTTCAATTTGAAGAGGAACTTCAGTCAACTTATAAAAATCACGGACGAGGTATCGTTGGGAAGCAAAGGTAGCCCAACGAACTCCATAGCTTAATGTATGGAGTTGGGCTATCTTTGCTTCCCAACTCCAACACTAGGAAGTGGTATGTACAGAGGGGTGCGTCCTCCCTAATTTAAAGAAAAATTAAGACTAATTGAGCAGTGTTCTCTATTGTTAAATAAGCAAAAGCTTAAGAAATAGTTGAAATCATCAAAAGTTTCCTCCCGCTTTAGGTAGAGTGAAAGGGAGTGTAGACTTTTACTGACTAAAACCACACTAAACCCACCTATATTCGTGATACAGGGCGACTGTAACTCTTTCGAACAATCCTGCCTGCAGCCCACAGATATTCATATGTGTTAGGCAGTAGGTATTCGTAGGATTCTACTTCTAACTGGTAGATTTTCTTGGCTTTTACCAAATAAATACCTGCTGTTAGATTTGATTAAGCCCGCATCCTAATTTATTATTATTAATTTGGCACATGAACACCTTTTTCGAAAATAAATATATTACCTATATCAATTACAGGTTGAACGGCGAAATTAAAAATTAACACAATTAAATTAGGTATTAAAAATAAGTCACATAAAAATAACAATATAATTATACCAGAGATACAATTTACAGTTAATATTGTATTGGAAAATCACTACAGATTAATTTAAATATAATTATTTCAATCATAATCATTTCGGTTTGCGCCAGGTGTATTTTTGTTCCAGCCTTCCCTGTCAGTCGCCTTTTCAGTAATCAGCTAAATTAGAAAGAATTAAAATAAGCTAGTTGTCAAAAATCGGCATCGATATGTACTGTAGCTATAATAAATTCATGTAACTGGTAGAAGAAGAACCATGCTGTGCCCAGCGCGCATCCAAACAAATTGGGACTAGGGCACTAACAATAAAAACTAATGATTATCTAATTAAGTAATTACCTAAGTAGGTATATAGTAGGTTTTTTTAGGTGGGAAATCATCCAATCACTTCTCCCGGTCTTGGGCGGAGCGAGAGGGCGTCTATGTTCCTTCGTTGCCTTTCCATTCAGAGTCCCGAGTTTATCCTTTCAGAAGCGAACCCATGACCCCGGTAGGCTTCCACCCTGCTCGGCCCCGATGGTTTTGCTGATATCTCACTACGCGCTGTCGACGACTTGGGCTCAGTCCGGATGGTTACCGGACGGCCGGATGGCGAGCTACCTACACATTAGCCCGTAGCCTGTACCAAGGCCGGGCGCTAGAGACCGTTGCCGCCGATCGCCACGAGGACACGGTGGTGCTCTATTCAAGTGGGGCACTCCGGGCGATCCACACAATGTTGACACCAGGCGTTTCTTCCGCATCGATCCGTTGCAGGAACGTCCCGAACTTACCACGTCCGGTGAGAACCTGCGTCTTGTGGAAGGTGGTAGCAGGTAGTAGGTAACTTTAACATATTTGGAAGTAATCAAAACTAAAGATCACCCTGAAATAATCTAAAATAACATAGTGGTTAAGATATTTTTGTGCCAATAGTCAAGTTGGTTAGCTTAATAAGCGTATCTGCAAAATTACTTTATTTTCGGAAGTCAGTGCCAAAAAAAAAACGAACAAATAAAACCAGACACACCGGCTAAGTTAAGCTAAATTTGTCACAAAACAAATCGTTCACGGTTAAGACGGTGCGATTGTGGGACGCGTTGCCGATGCCAGTTAGGCAAGCCCAGTCAATAATTCTTTTTAAAAATCTTGTGAAACAGCATTTCCATTTTCTCTGATGCTATTCTGCTTCTACCATATTTCATTTCTTCCAACACTATTCTACCTTTGTAAAAGGATAAAACGCTCCCATCTTTGAAATTGCGTAGTCTAATTAATCTATATGTATGCATAAACTAAAAATAATGTTGTAAACTACGAGTTACCTATATACAACACTAGCTGTGCCCGCGACTTCGTTCGAGTTATTACATCAGCTACCTGCCAAAAAAGTCCCGTCAAAATCGGTCTAGCCATTTCAGAGATTAGCCCGGACAAACAGACAGACGTACAGACTAAAATTGTAAAAAATGTTATTTTGTTGTATGTACCGTACATATATTCATATGCATGTAGTAAAAAGCAGTTATTTCAATATTACAAACAGACACTCCAATTTTATTTAGATATAGATGTTTAGATGTATTATAGATTATTTTTAGTTTATACAAACCTGAATAAAATTTGTTCAGAATCAGTAACTGAATTTATACCAATAATTTTTACACTCTGTTATATTTTTTCCCAAAGATATTAAAAAATGTCACAAGTTGGACATCACCGACACTAAGCACAACACAGGTCACGCCAGATCATAGCGGGCATTAGGAACCAGAAACAGCTGGGTGCAAGTGCAAACCAACGCCTCAGTCGCCAGGATGGCCCGGTGACTGTATTTATACTGAACAAGCTTATAACTTTGTTATTTTTCATGTTAAAGTTATGTTTTGTACCTACATAGATTCTTTATGTCCGACTATAGCAATTGGGGACAAAACCACTAGTGTGAAATAGACTGGATTCTGAACCTAAGAGTAATGAGAGCCGGGATGCCAGATGGGTCGAAAGAGTTACCGTGGCCCTGGAACGTAAAGGGCTGCTGAAGGAATACAGGTGAACTTTTGTAACTAAACGTCCCAAGACTTTTATTGATTAAAACCTACTTGTGTTCCTTCCACTACCTCACGGCAAGATAAGTTATTTTATGAAGTTCCACTTGAAAAACAAAGGGTAATCTGAAAAAAAGAACCAGTTTTCTAGTAAATGTGTTAAAACAACCTTTTAATAAAAATATATTTTTCATAGCAAGCTTTAAAAGCTTGGTAAACCTATCAAGACGAATCATACGAGACCAAACTCGATGAGGTTGTTTCGATTAACTACCAAGTTCCTATAGCTACATTCGGTTCCATCATCAGATCAGCTCCATGTCATAATAATTTTGCATTGTCATCAGATTTACGAATGTATGCAAAATTTCAGCTCAATCGGTAGCCCAGAAGTGGGTCAAATTTAATTTGCAAGATTTGATTACATATATAGGTACCTATATATCTAAATTATACAAACATCGAGACAGGTGAAACTAAATAAAAGCTAGTAAAATAAACAGAGAGTAATAAAATAAATATGCGGTTCTTAGTATATTTTGTAAAGTCAAAGTACTTTATTTGCCAGAAACATGGTAATGAGGATGTTGAATACAGTACATAAGTTCTACATGTTTTACCAATGATCGGTAAACAAATATTAGGTAGTACAGTAAAATTATGTCAATTAAAATGATTAAACATTATTTTAAAAAAAATAAAAAAAAAAACATTATTTAAACATCCTACAACATTTAAAAGTAGTTGTAAGTACGGACTGCAGTGCTAACTTTGTAATGCATCTTTATCAATATTACAAATTGTGTTGAAGTTCGGCTAAGTAGCTAACATCGGAGGTACACATGCAGGGGCGCCGACTCCGTGGGTGCTCGGGGGCTCGAGCAGCCATGAGAAATAAACAGTGGGTGCCGAGCACCCCTGAGAATAGACTTCAAGAAACAGATCAGTAATCGCCTTAAAGGTATGGGCGTTTTTTCATTACCTAAAGATCCGTTCAGCGCAGTGGTTTAGAGCGCTGGTTGAGACGCATGGTGCACATAATTAGTAATTACTCTACTCTTCTCACACTTCGCAACTTTTTCGTCTCAATAAGTGAGCATGTGCAGAGCAGCCGTGAGGTTTTCTAAAAGCCAGCGCCCCTGTACATATCTAATCACTATGTCTCTCGTAACACATTTCAATGGCTAGAACTAATACTGTTTAGCAGCAGGTGTCCTTAACTTACATCGCTCGCCTTTCTCTTATAATCGGCTTAGCTATCACCTCGCTTCATCCGGCAGACCTTAAAGGTCATAATATTGTCAAGTGTCAAGTGTGTGTATGACGCACGGGGCTGGGCTTACAAAAACAACATTCAAACAAATGGTTAATGGTTTGCATTTTAGTTAAGTCGATCATTTTAGTGATGAGTCAGCCTTTGAAATCGATGATGTGGTGTATGGGAACTCTTCAGTATATAAGCTTCTTTTTTTTAAGTAGGAAAATCATCCAGTGACATTCCACTTTTTTGGGCGGAGCGGGAGATAATGTCATACTTTTACTGACTAAAAACCTACTCCTCTTCCTTCTTTCCCATTAGCCTCGGTCCCCGGGGATCTCTTTCGCATCACCCAGGGCTCCAGTAGCCTTCGACCCTGCTGGGCCGCTGCGGTTGCTGACAACTCCTTGAGGCGCGCGTAGTACACTACGCGCTGTCGACGACCTGAGTTCGGTCTCTACAGTGTATGACTGACGTAGATTGTCAAACGTCATATATGAAAATATTTATATTGTGATTGAAACAACAATGCAAAAGATTTTTTTCGATTTTAGTGAATCTGTTTGTGTGAAACTTTATCGAGACTGTTCCTAGCGTGTGTGTTCTTGGTATAACCTTATTAACATCGACCACGAAGTACATATACAGTTGTACATACCCAATGGGCCGCCACAGAATAGTCGCAACCGGCTTAATTGTCATAAAAAAAAAAAACAATACAAAAGTTTAATTTGGTATTTATTAGAAGATTTAGATGATATCTACGATAACGATGGACCCACAGACGGAACGAATGAGCCTAGCAGGTCCTTTTCACTTACACTTACGTTGAAGGCTGATCGTTATGTGGCACCACGTAGACGTTGACAGAGAATTCCTCAATGAGAAAAGTATAAATATGATAAGGATCAGGCGGTAGGCGGTTTCTAAAAAAAAAATATTTATTTATTACTTTATTACACACCTTAGCACAGGACATTTACAAAAAAGAATAACTGTACAATAAAATAAATTGGTACGAATTTTGTGAACTAAATATTTTGTGTGTGCTAAGAGAATATAAGGAAATTCTTCAACGTTTACGTTGCATAAGTTGACTAAGTGATTTTCTGTATAATTGTCAAATGGACGTTTTCCCTTCACGAGACGCGGTACAAAATACTTGAGCTCGCTTCGCTTGGCCTACGACTATCATCATTTTATTCTTCTACTTTCTAACATCATTTGTAGTCGACATCTAAAAAAATTACAGCCATAAGTCAACTTCACCCACTGCTGGCCAAAGCCCCATGCTCGGTGGTCCTGTGACAACTTGATACAGGTTGTAGTATCGATATACCACTGTAGTCAGTCCGTCGCGTTCCAAAAGATAAAATTATCAAAATTTCTTAACCAACGTAGGTACATATTATTTACCATCACACCCTCATAGGTAGTACATTTGCTTGTTTAAAATCCAAGGTAAAATTCTGAAGAGCATAAAGCAAGGTCTTATAGCAAAAGTATAGAAATCTGAAAACTGTAAAGGATCATGGCGAAGTCCCAAAAACTTTGCTGGCATATTTTTTTAGCTTATTGTGAAGAAAAATATACAAAAGTATACAGATTAAACTAAACAATTTTGTTTTATCTAGAGTGCGTCTACTGAAAGCGTAACCTGGAGTTTTTTTTTAAATTAAATTGGCAACATTGTTTTGCCGAAAAAAATCACGTCAAAGTCTATGGTTGCAATTGTCAGTTTTTGGAAACTGATATTTATTTTTCAAGAATAATTGCTTATTTGTGGGAAAAAGAATTAACAGTAACGTGCAAAAACTGCTACACACTATGGTTAATAAGTTCAAACAAAAACAAGAAGAGAAAGAAGGTGTTTTCAATGAAAACCAACATTGTTTACATACGATTTTTGATTTTTAAGTTAGTATGACGTTATAATCTTGATCCTTGTCGACTAATATTATTAGATAGTTATATTAAGGATGTAATGATATTTTTTTTTCTTATATTTTTAGATAATCTGACATATTGCGAATTTCATAATGGACAAAAACATCGAGCAACGAAGGCTTTTGGTCGACTTAATCAAAAACACATGCTAGTGAGTGGTAGAATGTGTTCAAAAGCAGTTGAGATGTAATGAAAGATTTGCCTCACTCTGTCTGGTAGTGCATGAAAGTCGGCAACAGAAGTTAAAATCGCGGAAATCCTAGTTCAAGTTTGAGAGAGGCAGCTGCTGCAGCAGCTGCTGAACTTTTTGTGTCTCACGAGTCGATCCGTATTTTTTGAAACAATCACTGGAGTATAAAACATGTTCCCACTTGACTAATCCCAACAAATCTGAATTTTCTCTATGCTAAAACGAATCGATTCCAACCCAACAATCTTGAAACACATGGCGAGACGTGATGAAGTTGAAATCATGTTGAATATTTTATTTGACTATCACGGTGTTGTGCACTTGGTATTCTTGCCAGAACGCCAAATGGAAAATAAAGAATATTATTTAAATATTATATAGCGACTTTTGAGAGATCAGATAAAATAAAATAATTTGGAATACTATCTAACATTTTGTGTGTCATTGACATTTACCATACACCCACCAAATAATTAAGTCTACACACATGTTTTTGACTAGGATTTAAGTTCTTGTACAACTATTCTAAAATTGTTTTAAATACAAAAAATACTCTAGTATCAAAACCTTTTTCTCCTACTATTTCAATAATACCACATTCAAAATTTTTGGTTGTAACCTCCTTTTCTCAGGTCACGCTTTCATTAGACGGACTCTAGTAACAAAATTCGTAAACCAAAGATATTCCAGTTTAAAGTTGGTGAGATTATATACATATATAATGTCAATAATACCTGCGTACCGCCGTATGAATTTTAAAACGCATTTTCAACTTCAACTTCAACTTTTAATTAATGGCCTTTATGGAAGAGACACCACAATTTTGCCAATAACACGTGTGAAAACGCATTTTTGAACGAACGACAAGATGTCATGTCAAATGTTTTGATTTATTTTTCTCTGTGTCATTAGGCTGGATGGCTGTTGAAATTTTTAATGCCATGCTTTTTCTGGGGATGTGATTCTCGATATTGTTTTAATTGTAGTGACACAAACAGTTATTTTTATTTTTATGTTTATTATCTAATGCGGAAATGTATATATTAACATAGCATATTATGTTACTTGACCAAGATTTTTTTTTTAATGGCAATTGAGTCGGTTGCGACTAGTCTGCCAGTGTTACGTTGAGAAGATTTATATTAGTGGCAATATTAAAATTTTAGCTTAGCCAAAAGTCCATGTACATAGTTAAGAAAGCAAAAAAAAAATAAGTCGTGATTATTTACAATCGTTAAAAATCTAGTTAATTCAGTTTCTAATTATAACGATTAATAATTTTGCAAGTCACACTGATATACGAGTATGTAGACACTTAATAATTTCATCAACAATTTTCTCGCTGTCGTCCTTTTCGGATAGAAGCTCTATGTAAAGTCACACAAAGTTCAAATTCCACTGTTCTGCAACCACCGCTTGTTTAAGGGCCTTATAATCAACTTGAAATACAGAACTCTAGTTTGTACTTGAATTGGTGTCTTCTATAAGGAATAATTTGATCAATATAACTTTTGGTGAATATTTATTTCTTATTCTACAAAGTTACACATACAATTTTGTTGTTTCAGAACATCGATGACCCATGTACAGAACCCATGTAAAGAACGTTCTTTACAAGTTCTTTACATGGGTCATCGATGTTTCAAAACCACAAAGTCATTCATTCACGTTAACTTTTCAGCTTATTAAATAGTACCTAACACACCCTGTTTCCATAACTATATAAACTTTTTTACAAGGATTACTGTCATACTCACTTCTTAGTATGTAGGTATCTAGTCTTATTGTCCGGCTATTGGTTTCCCACTCCTCGGGTAGAAATGACGTTGACTTAAATTAATATCATTTATGATGTAAAAAGTGTCTTCATCGCGCCATGGTGGCATTATTTTCATAACAAAAGTTTCATGGCCCATTCTTTTGTCTCACACTGACACTGAGCAGCGTAACACCCGTTCCCAAATTGAGAAAAAGCCATTCTAGCACAAATGTACTTTTTATACTAAAAAAAATCCCACCGAATTGAGAACCTTCTCCTTTTTTCAGAAGCCGGTTAAAAAAAGTGGCGAGGAATCAGTATCTTTCTGGTTCTGGTGGTTAATTAAATCAGCAGAACAGCTGGTTACATCTGCGGGCTGGGTACTGGGTAGCGCTCTGCGGCCCGGCGCGCGCTGCGGCTCTAGTGAAAGCCCACTTTCATCGGAGTGGGGCGCCGCCACAAGCACAACAAAAGTGAACGTCGGTGCGTGCGCGTACGACGCCGTGAGTCGGCGAGTGGCCGCTGTGACAGTACGTTCCGAAACGTGAGCCGCGCGACCCGTGCGTATCGTGATATCGTGATGAACAGGTGGTGGATGGTGGTGCTGCTGGCGGGAGCTGCAGCGGCGGGCGGGCGCCTGCCGCGCACCTCCCCGCCCGCGCCGCAGACGCCGCCGGCGCCCTCAGCGGCGCCGCGCTTGCCCCAGAGGAATCTCACCCTCGCATCTAGATCTTCAGTAAGAAACAGGTCAGTACCCTTCATTTCATAACTTTACGATTTGAGCTAACTAATAGTCTTGTTTTGAATTAAACTGTTTAGTTTATATCCCCACAGCAAAATATAATTATGGCTTTGTTTCATAAAAGCCCATATCAAAATCATATGTTCGTGCTGCAGTGATTTGCGAAACGGTCACTTTAATGTTCTTAATGAAGCACCACCCTTTGAAACCTGTGCTTTGCGTTGCATAACAGTGGTTAAATATAGGTTTGGGCTAAATGAAGGTAATGTGGGATATTTGGAATGTCATGGCAGTTTATATTCGTTAGATTCACTTAACATTGAGTGAGTATTATGTGATTCTCGGCTGGCCGTCCCAAGCTAATGAGGCAAGAGTAAGTGCGCATACGCAAGCTTTTGTGCATAAAGTTGTCAAGTACGACGACTACCCGAGTGCCCGCGACGTCAGCGAGCTATCAATGAAATACTACGGCGTCGCGGTCGGCCCAGTTTTGAAATTCCTAATTGGGGATATCAAATCAAAAGGTGCTGATGGAGCTGGCAGGAACTGTTACAGAGTATGACCTACTGAAAGTAAGAGTGTACATAGTCATGTTGTTTCTATTTGCCACACCGCTGTAAAATGCTAAATCTCTCCACAATCAGCTAAAATGCCCCTGTTTTTTATATAGGTGTGTATGTATAATACATTATCAGACCACCATTTGAGTAAATTAAAACCCTAGTCTCTCATATTTGAGCTAAGAACTTCAGGGCCAATTGAAAATAACATTATCATTAACTATTATGATGAACAAACAAAATGCTCACTTTCGATATTTTCGCAATGAAAGAGCTAAGCGCTTTCGGTAATCATTTCCATAATTATAGAATTTTATTTATAAAAAAACAAATGAATTAATATACCATTTTGGCTTTCAAAATAACCTACACTACGTCTATTTGCTAATCGTTTATAAGTACTATTTCATAATTAATATTCGATAACTGATTATTTACGGCCTATACGAAATCTTAATGATCGATGTTATCATAAAATTTTAATGCTTGGTATGGGAAGTTATTAAACCACCAATTGTTTTTTGCTGATTGTTTCCTGATTTAAGACTGTGTAGGTGACTCCAGGGTTATCAGTTAGGTCTTTACCACTAATTTACTTTAAAGAAGGTCTCTCCAGCTTAAATTATAGTCATCACCCATGGATACTTTTAAAATGTCTGGCAAGGATCACAACTAGCCACTTCGCTCTTATCATTCTTCTTTCACTTGCTCGATGTCTTAATGAGTAGAATTAAATGTTTTCTTTCAATTTTGGGTAGGACTTATATCTCTCTACAATTCTGCTTTATATTATAGCCGGCGTTCGCTCTCTCGTTGTCTTTTTGTTGTGTCTCTCAATACGGTATTCGTTAAGTTAATATCCATGAACTGATTCTATCACAGGATTCGGAAGTTTCTCAGGTTAACTGTCACAGGCGCTTCTATTGTACTTCATTTTTCATATATGCCAGCTTAATAAGTGCTGTACTGTCATTGCAGGGCAAAGATTCAAAGTGGCCTTTTTAGACCCTTCTTCTTAGACAGAGAAGGTGCGAGAGCGCTCTTTGTAATACTCGTTCTGTATTCAACCCTTATGATCATCAGTTTATGGTTGCTCATAGTAATTATTTGAACATAAATACATAAAAAAATAAATAAAAACATTATCACAAAATTAAAAAAGCAATATCTCATTTTTTTTTCGAAAATTTGTTGTTTTTTGTATCGAATGCCTAAAACGCTCCACATCACCGAGAATATTCGAAAAACCCGTGCCTTTATTGGAATATTTAAAAAAAACCGTACTGTTTGTATGTCATGTATTCACGTCTAAGTCGCTAACCCGAGCTTAATAGAATTTAACTTGGGACATAGTCTCAAACATGGAAAAGGACTGCAGTACTTTTTAACAATATACCAAGCCAGTGAAGCCACAAGGAAGCCTATATTCAGTATGCATACGTCACAAAGATGAGGGAAACCGTTCTTCACAAAATCCCTTTTCCTCTTAACTCACTTTCATTCATTGAGTTACCATTTTTAGGCTTCATATAATAATATAATACAATATTCCCAAGCTAAGCAGAGCTTCTGTTATGAGTACTAGACAACTGAATAGGTCCGTACCTCTTATAAATCAAGGGAGGTCAAAGAAAATATAAATGGATTGTGTGATGGTGATGACTGTGATATGAAAGAAAAGGAAGTTAGTGATAGCATGACGGGTGACAGGACAGAATGGAAAAAAAAATGTGTTGTGCCGACCCCAAGTAACACAGCACAAGGACAGGAAGATGATGATGATGATGATGATAACATCAGCTACAGTTTTGTGGAAGAGCTAGGGTTCATTACTTATCTTTAAACAGCTAAAACTAGGAGCCCTCTCCTGGGAATTTACAATCGAGGTAAAAAAGTACTAGTTTTCTATATGGGTATGTTACAGAACCAGGCTATGTTCTACCTTTATTTCAAATTGGTCTTATAAGTAATAATTAAATAAAAATCATTTATTATTAAACAAGAGTATATAGCCAGTAAGTACACAGTCTCATATAAAAATAAAAAAACTGGACGAAACCAAATGAAATAAAAATAAAAACAGTGAAATCATAAAATAAATCAATTAAAATTATAAATCAAAATCAAAATAAAAAAATCAATTCAAATTATAACCTAAGTCAAAATAAATAAAACAATAAATTAAAATCACAATAAATAAATTAAATCTACGTCTTAACAAGCAAGTCCTAATTAAATGAAGAATTTAAAAAAATACACAGACTTTTACATCCTTTTTTAAGTAGCAGTATTGTACGATTCCAGATAGCCACTGTTTGGACTCTTGCATCTTGGGCAATACAACTTTTCTAAGTAGCAGTATTGTACGATTCCAGATAGCCACTGTTTGGACTCTTGCATCTTGGGCAATACAACTTGTAGGCTGGCGTACAAGACTTGTGTCATCATGCCATGAGCATTTCATTCCCATATTGTTATTGACACGGGTGTGTACACACATTTTTTTTTTTTTGTTTTTTATTAGTGAAAACTACATCAAAATTAGTTTAATGGTTTAGGAGTTAGCGGATAAACAGAATGACCGATATGGAAGCTGTTTTATTTTATATATTTATGAGAGAAGAAACTGGTATAAATATGCTTCTTTGTAATAAGTTTTGACCTGGAAGTTATACATATACATATATGTATATATCGCACTAATCACATTAATGTTTTACAGGCCGAAGAGGGTGTGTTTGTGTGTGTAAGTTTGTTACTTCGTCACGCTGGTTTGCGTTCAAAAATGCCAGGGTGGAGTTAACTCTAATGACGTCATTGGGTAATTACTCTACCCTGGCATTATAAGTGAACGCGAACCAGCGTTTTGGCCGCTTACTCCATCCTACCTTGCTCAAAGTTAGAGTTAGTTGGGTTAACTCTAGGGTAGCTACTCAAGTTATTTAAGAACGACCTGGGGTCGCAACTCTACTCGACCCTGGTTATTTATGAATGAACAACTGGAATGGCTTAAAGAAAGTCGTTGAAAGTTGGCACATGGGTAGACTATGTACCGGTACAACGCAAAGGACACTTTTTATGCTGGAAGTACGGTCCCTTAGGATAATTTCTACTTTGGTATTTTTTTTTGGGGTTCCCTACCCAAAGGGTTAAAACAGGTCCCTAAAAAAGTTAAAAAGATAAAACAAAATGAATTAAATCTTGCACTTGGTCAGTTTTTTTACATTAATAATAATAATAATATTTTATTAGCCCAAAATAACAACTTTGACACAAAAGTCAGGTAATTAAAAATAAAGAAAAAACTGTATTACACTGGTGAAAATAAACATTTGAACCCTGCCTCCTAAACTAGGAAGATCCTGTATTTTAGGAGGCAGAAACATTAGGTACACACTAGCTGACCACGCAAACGTTTTGCTACAGGCCAAAGGGCCACCTTTATCACCTAGGGGTGTAAAAAATTGCCTACGACTTATTCACAGACATACCAAATACATATAAAATTTTCATAAAAACGAGTTAAGCACTTTCGGGGGAGTTCGATAACAAACACTGTAACACGAAGTCTTTATAAATATGTTAGACTAGCTTTTACCCGCGGCATAAAATACCTATAGCCTATGTCACTCAGAAATAAAGCAACTTTCTATTGGTGAAAAAATTTTTGCAATCGAACCAGTACTTTCAGAGATTACCTTCTACAAACAAAAAAATAACATTTAAAAAAGAACAAGCTTTACCTCTTTATTATATTAGAGAAGAAAAGAGAAGGAATGGCTTTCTTGTAATAGTTGCAAACTAGTTCTTAAGCAATACAACCGCTGAAAAGTTAGATTAGCTTTCAGAGTCATGCGTGATAATTTATGAAAGGTAATATTTTAACACACTTATAAACAAGTATCTGTTACCTAGCAACACATCAAGATATAGAGATTTCAACATAGTTGTATCTACACTTCACTTGTGCATGTTTGTGAACGTGTGTTTAATACCACCACCATGGTCCTACGACGATGGTCCTCCTCCTCCTCTACCGTGGTCCTGGACACGGCATTAGGCATTGGCGTCATGGCCGTGTTGACTTCTGAAAAGCTTACTCGAGGTCCTAGAACGTAACAGATAACTGAAGGAACAAAGTTATACTTCTAGTCAGTAAAAGTATGACACACCCTCCCGCTCCACTCTAGAGCGGGAGCAGACACTGGATGATTACTTATCTTAAAAAAAGCCGTTAAATTAAAACGTGAAAGTATCAAAACTTGTCACATTGAAACGGTTCATTATTTCGAATGTATATATACATATAATATACCGCTACGTTACCAGTTTTTTTTAATAATACAGGCCTTATTTTGAAATAAAGTAAAGACCTGTTTTTTTATCCAAGACCTGTTATGATGTCATATCATAACGAATTAGTAAACATTGTTAGAATACCAGTTTTTCTCCAAAACAAAAATGGTTCCTCTATTTAAATTGATCAATACGAGCTCAACTTCTTTGAAGCCAAAATTTCTATGGTATTGTGAAACACTTTACTTGTTACAACGGTTATGTCTTAAAAGGTTTAGTAAAACTGAATTTTACTTTTGTAGTTAAGGTGGTGGTCCACCTTCTTAACGTTTTAAACAAACTAACATTATGAAGAGAGAATAATTAACTTAGGTAGTACTTTTCATTTGGTAAATGCTTCATCACCTTATTTACGTATACCTATAGAGAATCTGTTATAGCATGGATGGTCTGAGATATTATTCAGATCGTAAAATAATATCATACACACTGATCAGACAAACATAATACAATTAGGTATTTCTGATCAGTGTGCGGCTAAGTTGGTCTCATGTCAGGAGATGCGTGTTGCAAGTCGGCCGCTTTCCACATTCTCTCGCGACAGGCCGCTTGTCGTGTTGAATCATTACATTTTTCTATAATTCATATCGTTTATTTGTACCAGGTATGTAGGTTCTCGTGCAATAAACATTTGAGCAGTAACGTGGCTATATCATGGCCACGTTCACTTCCTCTAAAAACTAATTTGTGAACATGAATTGTTTAAATCGTCGTTTTGGTAACATATAATATTTTACTTTCATTTTATTGCTCATAATCTTTTATTTATCATTATTGGAAAATACGTGAAGCTGGCTATAGTTGCTACGCATAAATAAATATTATTATAATTATCTGCTTATACACGAGTCGATATCAAAACCTTTAGAGACTATTATTTATTTGTTGACATTTTATCGTTATTGCCGTAACCAAATTATATAAAATTAACGCAATGTAGTGGCGTCAAATGACGACCAATAATGCCTAATTCTGATCAGACTTTATAATTGCTTTTATGAATATGGAAGATAATATACAAGATAAACGTCTAAGTACAAAGGTAATACAGTCGCCTGTGCCGCGAGTAGGTACTTACATGACGGCAGACCGATGCGGCTGCCTCGGGACATGATGATGAAACTTCCATTTCGATCGCAAATATTCTGCTAAATTGCTCTTATTACACTATGCAATAAATGCGAAATTTAAATCTAATAACACTCCTTGGCGACCGGTAACGTCAAGTGCTGTGATACAAATTACAACTTCAGATTCTAAGCCTAATGTGTTCTACAATTATCGGAAAATATGCCGATACCGTAGCCTTTCTAGAACAAGTATATTGTTGGGCGGATCCTTCTAAGCTCCAAGTACAAACAAGTGGATAAGCGCAGCTTGCGCACAAACCAGATCAAGGTCACGAGCCGTATTGTTACTGTTCTGACGCTAATTACAAGCTCTAATATCTACAAATAACAGCTCCGTTCATTGCTTATTGCTACTACTTGCACGAAAGCAAGCTCTGTTTACGTTACAAACAACTTCAGGTAGGGATACACCAGGAATGTTTGCCTGCTGCCTGGTATAGTAATTAATCGTCGCATGAGACATCTTCCATTCAAGTACTAATGAATGGATTCGGTACGCGTTCGCAAGTCGCGAGCGCATCTCCGTTCTCGAAGGGACAGTCGACCGGCCAAGGACGCTAATCGAGCGAATGTATGGCATGTAGTATATGAACTTTGCAAGTGGTCTAAAAATATATTATACAAAGAGTATTTTTCTGTGCAAGCGGCCTTTCGTAGGCTGTTGGCGGACCAGTGTGTGCGGTGCGCGGGCCACTGTCTAAATGTCAATGTCGGCATACGTGGATACAGGAAGAGGTCTGGGCGTGTTACGACATCGCCGGCTGTCCACTCCGACTGTATCTATGTATAACAAGGACACTGCCGACAAGGATATGTTTTGATTGTATCGCCTTTCGGAACAACTGCGTTCCAAACCGCGCCTGTTGCTACCTACCTATATTTTACATTACCCAATGCACCTAACTTCTAATTTGTTTGTTTCTACGAGCATAGGCACTCGTAAATGCCTGCCACTACTACTGCAAAGGCATTTGTTTATTTAATAATTAGGAGATCCATACTAGGTAACCTAGATGCATGTTAAGCATACAAACACGCGTTCTCCATTAGACTTTACGTGTATATAAATGTTATATAATTAAGGTGTGTGTTGCCATTTTTGAAACAAATTAGAATGATATATATTTTAATAATAACTTTGTCAATTATATTATCCTCGCTTTTGAGATTTGTACTTATGCATCAAAATATCTTTTAAATAAACCATAAACTCTTAATTTTATGAGATGAACATATCACAACTGTAAAGTATTGATTATCTATAATTACCTACTTATATATCTACAATTTTAATAGATCGTATTTAAGTCTAGAGCTTCTTCTTACTTAATGTGCCCTTTTCTTTCACTTTTGCCATTTATATTATTTAGCCTTTAAGTTCAATCAAATTATTATCTACATACCTACTCGTACAGTTTTAATTTTTATAATTTTGAGTCCATGTAAGTACCCTGTCCTCGTGTCAGGCGTTTAGCATTTAGCGGTTACGCGACGTCTGCACGAGGGCTACGCAGCGTCTACGAGCGTTTACACACGGTCAGCGCTTGCGCCAGCAAGCCTCGTGGTTACACGCCGCGTTTACATTAGCGTACGAGCGTTGAAGCTACGTAGCGTATACGCATGGTCTAGTTTATATTGGCCAAAACATGACAAGCTATTCAATTTATTAATTAGAGTTATTACTCTGCGAATAAATCATTATAAAGACTTATGTGAGCCTCAATCTAATTGCAAATGCCAATGATCGAATAATATCAAATCGTTTTTTTTAGTCCATCAAATGGGTTTTTTTTGTTAAAGTTATAATCGGAGTTCCGGGATAAGTTACAGCATAGGGTCACGGGGTAAAGGGTACCGATCATTATGCCGTGGCAGGTTGCTGGCAGACCGCAGCGAATGCAGGCACTCTCTTAACGTGACTTGCATAATCAGGATCATCTTCATTCGCAATTCGCAACTAAACTGCGTAAGAACGTTTACCACGTAAATAAATATTTTCAATGTACATATCTTACAGTGCCGGCGGGAAAAAAGTACAGTTTTCTGAACGATTGGTGTATTTCTTGTCTATTCATAAAGAATAAAATACAAAAATCTAAGAATAGTAGATAGGTACATGTGTTAGAAAACACAGAAAAGACAATGGTTCGAAATTAATGTTACGAATGTATTTGTGAAATTCTCACGATCTTTTCCAATCCTCTTATTAATTTCGTTTCACTTTTGTTATTAAACCACAGAAGTAAATAAAATGAGAGCACATAAGGTATATTTTCACACAGCTAATTTGTGTTAGTTAGGTATATATCTATATAGTGTACAGTAAAAAGTATTCTATCTACGCCATATAACCGCTTCTCGCAAAACTATGGTCCCTGGGTAATCGCAATCGCAAAGTAGGTGACTGACTGTTTTATTTACTTTGTGGTCACCAATTCACCATACTCTATGGTGCTACGTCTTATGCAGTTTTTTTTTGGTTTTCTGTTGAAGCTTTCAAAAGGCGCCAGGGTTTTTGGGGAAAACACCAGGCGCCTAATATTTTTATAAATTCGTCAATCCAACACGATGCCATTGTCATTTTGCTAAAAGTTTGTAATCGATCGATCATTGATCGGTCAATGGTCTTGTAATAGAATTGTGGTAGAATGACAATATTGAGCTTATTAAAAGCACTAACTGCGCAATGACGTCGTAATGGTAGGTCACTGATCAAAGGATCTGTCAAAATTTGTCTCAGTCCCTCTCAAGGAACTGAAATCATTTGTCATTATGTGCGAGATTCACATTCTACGCCATTTCTTTCAATGGAGTGTCAGTAGTTGACCATCAGAAAGTCATAATGACGCCATTTTATTAGTAGATTACCAAAACTTGTCAAAATCAACAATTATGAAATCAATGACAGACCATTCTGACACCATTGTAATAGCAGACTTGAGGCCCAGGGAGTGTGAGATTTTTACCTCACTAAACCACCCCAGTGATGTCCATATCCGGTGGTGTGGACATGGAACTGGTGACCTCATACAAGAGCACTCCAGAACCTCAACAAATAAAACCATACGAAAAACGATTACAAAGTCGATTTGTTCAATTTCTATTAGTTGCAGAATTTCTCTCACAAATTACGTAAAACTAGGAACCTAAGCGATCATATTTTGTTTCAATTATGTACCTACGAGAATTATGGTTGTTCACAAAACCAATTGAACGTAATAGTGTTGCTACAAAGAAGGACATTATCCAACAGATAGGTAGTAGATAGTTATTACATGCTTGTACAATAGTGGATGTCGCATTTATTTAGCCATCATGTGGGTAATAGAATTGATGACTCTGTTTCGCGTCATTTACGATCGAGTCGGTCTTTGAAGCGTAACTAAGATACCGTGAAAGATGTGCTTTAAACCAAAATGATGACTGCAGCCGATAATATTCGCGACAAGTCTTTTAAATGCGTGATTCTTATCACAACTTGTAAACTTAATTAGATCTGTAGTTAGTACAGTGGCGTAGTTAGCGCCAAAGGGTTTTGTATCAAAAAATATTTCAGGTTTGCTAATCTGCAATCGTTAACGCATGTATAAAAGTTCAAATCTACAGGAATGACGTCATCTCAACGCTCAGTCACGTGGTCAGAACAAAAGCATTGGGGGCGTGGCCAACTGGAAGCTTTCGACGCAAGCGAAACGATTGTAACTTGGCTAGGGGGGCTGAAGTGGTAGTACAGAGACAGTGAAGAGGACGAGGTAATCTATGATAGTTATGCATTTTTGCTAGCTTAGTGGCCCTGATTCTCTAATACAGCTCATATGGCGGTACCCTCTGAATTGGAATTATTGCTACCATTATTGCTTCAGTTTCAACGGTTCATTATTTCTCGCACAAATCAAGTCAAATCTACTTACGGGCGTATTGCACAGTCACTAATCGCCAGAGACTGTTTGCACTTTACGTAACTGCTGCGATTGTAGGGCGGAAGCCTGCTTATGGTAATATTCGACTCACAGCCGTATGACTATTTCCATTGACATGTTTCAACGTGGAGTGACATGTAAAGCACACTCGTGGGCGACAGTAGTCGTTGAGCACTGATTTATATAGGATCGTTTGTTACATAAATGGAGCAAAGCGAATGTATTTTGAATTTGTAATAATGGAATCGATATGCTCGTAGCCAGATGTGTTGGCTTCGTGAAAATATGCCTATTGAAATAGTTTCAATGTTTTTTAGCGTTCTGTACCTCAGAAAAAATGGTACCCTTAAAGGATCACTTTCTTGTCAGTCTGTAAGGTCCCACTTGTCTCAGGAACCCGTGGAGGTATTGAGTTGAAATTAAAACTGTACACTCAAGTCTACAAACCTTTGAAGCTGTAAAAAAAATCAAGTTTCTGAGTTAACGAAAAAATTAAATATACTTACGGCTGTGTTATGTCTCAAAAAACGTACATTCAGGGCCTCACTATTTTTGTAATTGTCAATAAAGAATTTATTATTATTAACGTATATTTCGACACTCTCAAAGGAATGAAAATTTATAGGGTACCTACTTCCCGTTGACCTAGAATCCTGAAAATCGGGAATCGAACTTATATCATAGGTAAGTTAGTACGAAACTCATAGTGCGCGTCTCTGAGTTGCACTTGTTTTACGGAATTAAAGGTTTTTGTTGATTATCGTTATCATTATTAGATATACCATCCGGAATACGACAACAGCTGGACGTGGTTAGATTAGCTTATGACTTTAGTTTATTACTAATATTATTTACCCTCGGTCGTTATGGCGACGCTTGGGGGAGGTCTATGTTGAACAGTGGACGTCTTTCGGCTGACGTTTTTCTTTTTATTTTACTCCCAAATTGAGTGCGTAATCGCTCTCCAGCCATTCGTTAGACCTGGTGGTCAACTTAAAATCAGCGATAAATTCCTCGAGTCAGACCTCGTCTATGCCTGAGAACAACGTCGTTATCTCCGCCGCCGCTGCCGCCGGGATACTGATTCCGATTTCCGGCCACCGTAGGCGCGGGCTAGCGGACAGTGAGCAATGGGTAGCTCGCTGTCCAGCCGTCCGGTAACTGTCTGGACCAAGCCCAAATCGTCGACAGCGCGCACTGTTCCCGCGCGCCTCAAGGAGTTGTCAGCAACAGCAGGGGCCCAGCCGGGTCGAAGCCTACTGGGGCAAGGGTTATCCGAAAGGGCGCTCGACCCCGGTATGAAGGCTTGAAGGAACGGCATGGGTTTTTAGTCAGTAAGAGTTTGACACTATCTCCCGCTCCGCCCAAGAGCGGGGGTTGTCATGGGATGATTTTGACTCATCGGAAAAAAAAATGCCTGAGAAGTACATCATCTCTTCTTCTACAAAATATTAATTACATTTTGTAGATATAAAAAAATCACTCAGCTTTTAAGTTTCCAGGCGTATTCCTCGCCTGCTGCAGCTGCTGTTCTCACTTCTTATGCTTTGCGAGAGGTTTATGGGACCTTATGGGTCGCAACAGTTGCCTTCCTCAACTATGTAGCGTGGGGAGACGCTAATGAAAGGCTTTCAGTTTATTTTTACTAAATTAAATTGCTCAAGCCTTCGAAAACATATTTTTTTTTTTTTTTAATATGTAAAATTATATTAATTATTTTTCATCGTTGACAACTTCGATCGTAATTCCAATCTATTTTTTTTAATACCATAAACCTTAAACGATCCACTATGTGGCCAGTTTTAACTACAACTAATATGTGACCTTCATAGTCGTCACAAATGATGATGATGACTATTTACCCTGTTACATCATTACTATAATCTACTAGTGACGAGCTTGGCAAGGGTGTTATAAATCTTTGAAATTTTCGGTTTTTCTCCACTACAATATGTATGTTTATGTATGATACACTTAAATCTTTATCATAAATCGCTCTGTCAATTCGTGCAAACCGCATGAAAATCAGGTCAGTAATTTTCGAGTTTATCGCGCACATAGAGACATACCGACGCGATGGGGTATGTCTATCTCTGTCTGTTGACTGTTTAAAGTTGACAATTTATCAATATTAAATGGTAAAGTAGAATTAAACGAGTTCTCAACTACAAATTCTCCAGTCAGAAACTGAGTGTAATATTTTGAAACAGTGATAACTATTGGCGATCTCGATCATATATGAAATCACAAACGTTTATATCAAATAAACCTACATAAAATAAATTTACAGGCACTCTCCTATTGTCAAAATGTTGGTCAGTTAAAAAGTGAAACTAAATTAAATTGAACAAGTCAGTGTAAGTAAGTATTAATGCGATTTTTTTTTGTGTGCACGTAATATTTATCGCTCTAGTGACCTGTAAAGAGCCTTCTTTCAGATATCTATTTCAGGCAATAGTTAGTGGTTTACAACCTAGATTTTATTTAATGAAGAGAAAATGAACGTTTTGTTTTATATTAATGTTTTATTATATATATTACTAATATTAATGCAAATGAAATATTATCGAAGGTGAATATGCAATGTTTATGATAATATTGTTGCTACAGTCAACTGACTGATGACTTATTCATTAATTATAGAATCCACTCCTCTAAACAATTTACTTTCGACTATATTTAGCGTTTGCCTTTCGTTTATAAGTAGGATACTATTTATAATAATACTAGCTTTTGCCCGCGCGGCTTCGCCCCCGCTCTTCCCTACTTCAGCCTACTCTACCCTACCCTACCCTACTCTACTCTACTCTACCCTACCCTACTCTACCCTACCCTACTCTACTCTACTCTACCCTACTCTACTCAAAGCTAAAAAAAAAAACAAAAATAAAAAAAAATCCTATATCCTTCTCCTGGTTCTTAGCTACCTCCCCACCAATTTTCAGCCAAATCGGTTCAGCCGTTCTTGAGTTATAAGTGGTGTAACTAACACGACTTTCTTTTATATATATAGATAAAAAATATAGCTGAATAATAATAATTTCTTAAAAACTTTACAGGGTGTGGGTAGTGCTATAACGTTTTGTTTTCATTAATTAATTAACATAACGTAGCTTTCGAAGACTTCCAGCATTGGGCGAGGCCTGACCGAATAGTAAATGGTGAAAATCTTAGGGTCGAGCACACATGCACATTGGCCACTTGCCACAACAGCTCTCATATATTTTATATAGATTCACCGCACACGGTTGACGCCGGTGGCCGCCACATGCTACAAATCGCCGCTGCTCGCTTCTTGAGCTCCGCACTAGCCACTAAACGCCGACACAAAACGCCATCACACGCCGCTCGCGCATTCAAACCTTCTTCGTCAGAGTCCATTATGATACTACGCGTATGGGTTAAAAAAAGTAGCAGCCACCGGACACAGGGTGCTGTCGCGCGCCTCAGCTTCCTTTGTGGCCACTTCAAGCTTCTCGTGGCGGCGTTTGTGGCTGTGGCTGTGGCGACTCTAAAATTTGAACAATAGTAAGTGATATATGCAATAACTATTATTTTGTATGTATTACTAGCTAGGTACTGTCAGCGGTATCACTCGCAAAGGTAGAAAATTATCTTCAGGGAACGTACACCAGGGATCAAAAGTATCCTAAGTGTTATTCCAGTCTACCCGTGTACTTTTCCTCCAAATCCGTTGAGTCGTTTGAGCGTATAAACTTTCTCATCTACATTTCTACACTAATATTTACAAAGAGGTAAAGTTTATTTTTAGGTGGTAATCACTGAAAGTACCAGTCTAATTGCTAATATTTTTTCACCGATAGAAAACTGCTGTATTCTTGAGTGACATAGGCTATATTTTATAACGCAGGCGAAGCTGCAGGCAAAAGCTAGTTTTTAACATTAGTTTTATGTACCTATTTATACAACAACCATGTGCCAATATAGGTAATGGTAACTATATACATTTTCAATTTAGAATCCTGAACCTACTCCAGGATAAGTAGTTTTTAGGGTTTAATGCAAGATCAAGATCTCAGTTTCAATTTCATAAAACGATGGTAGCTTTTATAGAATACACCTTATAATACTTAATTGTGCTTTAAGGTCATGTACCAAAACATTTCCTTCACTCGCGTCAATCCTCTTGACGACAATATTTATTGTCAAGTCGAGTGGAGTCAAGGAAGTTTCATTGAAAATTACTTAGAATATAGGTGTTACTACAGATTAAACATATCTGCTATAAACAAGATCATTCATGATACGTTAGAGACGTAATATTCTTAAAATAACTTATAAAATAATATTTGGCTGCGCAGATAGTTCGTCCGCAGAGGCACTGTGCCCACGCAACCAATACGGACGCCTTACACACCCATTTGTATTAAATTATAATTGATTGTTTACTATCTCTACGGGCTATCGATCCAATGGAAAGTTTTGATCATAAATTATTTACGTAACTACTGTAGTACATCTTTGCCTAATCCTTAAAAAAGTTGCAGAAAAGTAAGCCTGATGATAATAATAACGATAAAAGACCCAACTGATATTGACTTAATAACTGTATTAAGAAAAAAAAATTATACTTTTAAAGTTTTTCAAGCTCTACAGTATTCTAATTTAGCTTCATTGGAATTCCGTAAAAAATGAGCAGTTAATCAAAACAAATAATTAACTTACCTGCCCAAATTGGTCAATTATGATGTTAGTCTTTCTGGATCAAATTTTTTCTGCAAACTTCAAGTTATTACTGCGATAGATAAATGGCTGCTGTTCAAACTATAATGAATTTAAATCAACCATAGTCTATGTTTCAAACAACGTCTAGTTTTTATAACCTATTGATAGAGGTTGTTTTTTATGGGAAATCAGTTGACTCATTTCTGTAAATAGGTATACCAGTCTAAAACCAAACAATATTAATGGGCCGAAGGCTCTGCCATGCTTACTTACAAATAAGGAATAATGACTACACCAAAGTAGTTACAAATCGACTAGCAACCTGCTCCTGCTTCACCTGGTTTGTCCGACTATATGTACAAAAACCTTTGGAAGTAAACTTTCTAATATCTATCTTATTTGTAAAACAACAAAACCTTGTAGGAATGTATTAATAACATTATAAACAAAACTTTTATTCTATGACTTTTTACTAAACATAATTCATTTATAAAAACAAACCCTCAAGATTTTGTTGATCTATCTAACTCATTTAAACCCTGTATTTTGCTGTACCTACCTACATCTGTATGACACGACGCAAGCGATCCCCGCTTCCCTCCGCTATCGTACAATCGCTTGCTTCGCAATATTTACAACGTTCAATTGAAATATTTTTATTTTTGTATGAAAATCTGATGAACTAAAATATGATACATTTTTAAAGGTCATAGAACAAAAGCTGTCTTTTGCAGCATGTTAGTAACATAGTCCTGGGAGGTTTCTAGTGTTTTACAAATAACCCTGTATATATTATATATAGTGGACACAGAACTACATGACTTTATGTATCACCATGTATTGAGCGTTTGATCAAAGCGTTATCGCTGCGTAGCAGTACCGTAGCACAGGCGTAGCAGTACCGTAGTACAGGCGTAGCACATTCGTAGCGGAAGCGTAGCAACAGCGCTGACGTCGCAAAATCATACAATCATTAAAAACTTGCTGGCCATGAGGAAAACGTACAATTATGGAAACCTGGTATCGGATTTTATGCTAATAATAAAATTATAACGAAAACTAAAGAAATATTTCTATTAGGGAATTCCATTGAGATGTTTTTGGTGATCTGTCGGAAATTACAATTTAGTTTTTATTGTATATTTTGCTGTTGTGTATTTTGTGTTAACATAATTTTTGTTGTCCTCATGGGGCGATCTTAGACAGGAAACAGCAAAGGCATCAGCATGAAGTCGTCGAAAGTTGCCGTTTGGTTTAGTATTTTTGTTACAGTTTGAATAGTCACAGTTAGAATTCAAATATTCTTAGAAGTTTCTTACCGTATCCTGCAGGATGAAATGCACTTTGTAACTTTGTAGTAGCCTGCCATATTGACAAAAATGAGATAAAATTGCAGACAGATATGCACATGAAATCTGTTATGTAAAATTAAATAATAATAATTGATGCCATTTAAGTTAAAGATTAATTATGTCTATGTATTATGATATAGATTTTTTTGAAGTATGTTAATGTTTCTAATTATTAAGCTTTATTATACAAGAAATAACCGCCAAATACAATCAAAGATAAAAAATATCTGAGTACCTATTATTAGAATTTAAATTACAAGTACATTGGCACAGAGAAACAAATCATAAAATATACTTAATATATAAATCGTTCATAAATTACGGAACAAAAAAATTCGCACCAAACGAGTAGCACTACAAAGTAATAGCTTTTTTAACCTCAAAATTAAAAGTCATAGTGAACGGAAACATTGATATCGTTCGTATTTTTTGTAACAACCCATATTTAATTACTCAATTCCTAATCTCAATTTAACATCTTGTTGGTACACAGCGAGGTCGCGTTGCTTAGTAAAAATTTATGTCTTTAAAAACTTTGCCAAGTACCTACCTTGACAGCACAATATAATTGTGAGCAAAAAATATGTTATTGATATCATTTCAGCGCACACACCTCTTTGAGCGACTTACTATACTTTATCGCTGTTTATTTTTATCGTCCCTTCTTTTCAATGTTACGACTTAACTGCTCTTTCAAGGCTCAGTTAAATGCCAACCAGGTTAGTTCAATTCGTAGATTTTTCATTGCGCAAACTGACGTAACTGTGATAACAAGTAGGTAATAACGCTCATTTTGCTATTATATTGCAGTAGAATTGTTATTCTGACTGGAAACGGCTGCATGGTTACTACTTTTGGACGGTCAAAATGAAAAGTTTGAAATCCGCTTGTGGTCGCCTTGCACACTTCCCACTGCCCTTTCATACTGTAATTAAAGATAATCTTCGGATATGATCCGGTACAATTCTAAAGGTTTTCAACATCACCGAAGTCATTAACATCCAATACATAATAAATATCCACGATAACCGACTAGAATCGAGTTAAGAGACTGTCGAAATGATGTCGAACATAATTTCTTAAATTGCGTTCGACGAAAGGCGGTTTCGTCACTAGTGTTAGTGTTTTGAGCCCGACACGACAGTTCGTGCCAACAATTGTTTAAATACTCGTTATTTGTACACAACAATCCACAACTTTAAGACTAATTGGCGCAACACCTCAAACTCCGCTTTTCAACTGTACGTTATCAATCGGAGCAGTCATCAGCAGCATCTCGGTTGTTGTTAATAATACACACAACACATAAATCACAATCACGCGATCCGGCCGGAGTCCGGCCACATGAGGTCCGGCCGCTACTCGCCGCTCGAGCTGGAGTCAGGTTTTATAAAGCTCGAGGGGATTACATTTCAAAACTGGCGACCTTCAAACATCAGATTATCTAAACTTTTACATTCGAGAGACCGACGTCTGACTGAATGGAGGCTGCTACAGCAAATTAAGTTGACATTGTGTGACTGACCCGCTTGAGTAACTCACGATGTTATGCATTTTTCTTCAATACTCGTACATAATTCGCGACAAAGGTACTTCATCCGCTAGGTCTTGTTGGGAAATAATAGCTACATGTTTTTCTATTGACGTGCTAATTTGTATGATTTATTGTGGTGTTGGCTGAGAATATCCGAATCCGGAGAAGGCTTGGCCAATTTATTTTGATAATAGGTTATAATGAAGTCTGTATCATATGCTCCGACAGCTCACAGATAGGCTCGTTAGTATTGACATTGCATTGCAACCTTGTGGACGCAACACAATTCAAACAACTCTTGACATAGTAATTGAAATCGTTAAAATCATCGATGCATGAAATTCTCAGTCTCGTTTCAATAGTGAACAAAATGTTTGGCAAATGTAAAGTGATGTCGTGTTTACAATCGCCGTTAGAATTCCAAGACGAAAGTCAACGCACTGAGTCTGCGCTGACCTTTTCTCAGCGGTCATCTGTCGAATTTATATTGGTTTTTTACACAATATTCATTAGTATCGACAGATGAGCACTATTTGGGTTAATATCTGTTGGCAGAGCCTGGCCTGGTGTCGGGGGTCACCGCCAGCCTCACGCGCATTTTTTCGAGATCGGTTCACAGTTCACGCTGGCGCCTCTTAACACACCAGCCGCGACCTACCCTTGACCTCTCCACTACGAAATAACTCCTGGCTTTTCTTCAATATGATATCAAACTCATACGAACGCATCGTTACGCAATCTGTCGAAATATCGAGACATTTCTTCGATTCGATACTCTGTTACTGTTGTCAATGGTTAATTGTGCATGAAACTTAACCGCTAAGCAATTATCACACATAAATTGCTGTGCGAACGTAGTGTTCGCTGATTGTACTTGAACAAAACTGGTTGGTTTGCGTCGAGTTAGCACTTATTAGCTGAACTATTGGAACATTGTCCTTCGTAAGGTTGTGTCTTGTTGTGCCGACAACATTCACAGTGCTTGTAACGATTAAATCAATAATAGGTACGTAATGGACATAACTGTATCCGCTTTAGTGGAAATATTCGTAGCACTAAAACTCAAGCACTAAATTGTTTGACTTATAAAAGTTTCCCTCTTATCAAAAGTGATTGGTACAACCAGGGCTGCGGGATTGGCCGAATGGGTTACCGTGTTCCTGAAACGCAAAAGGCAACTGAAGGAGCATGTGTGATGCAGGTGTGATTGAGTCAGTAAAAGTCTAACACTCCCTCTTGCCCCACCTGATTCCAATCAGTTATTCCATAATAAAAAAAAGAATAAGGCACCAATAGAAATAACCGTGACATGACAGGTAGGTATGACATTCCTTAAAGTGACACGAGCTGTTGGTCCAGTAGTTACCTATTATTTTAAGTTACTGAACACAAGTTAATAATGAAAGGAATTAAATGAATATCTCGTGTAAATTGTTAAGATTTTATGCAACGGGAAGTAACTTATAACTTCCGTTTAACTTACCCGGGGTTCAAGTTTCGGAAACAGCGTGTAGTTTAAAGATCTATTATACAGTTACTGCATTGATAGAATGACGAAAATATTTTCTTTAAATGCCATCTACTGAATTCATAGATGATAATTTGCTGTAAAACAGTCCTTGAATCGTCCGGTGTATTCCTTAACTGAATTCATTTCAATGTAGAATCATAAGCCATTTTAACATTGTATAGACCAGTAATACTTACTGCCTTTGCGCTACTCAGGCACGATTTCCAGAAAGAGCAATGTTCCTGGGCTAGTACCCGACTTCTGGTAAAAGCTTCGTCCACTAGCTATAACATGGTGCGAACATAGAATACAGGAGTGAATTTATGTAATTTAAGTTATGCGTGATGTTAGGGTCTTTTTTATTTTTTTATTATTGATAGGCTTGCGTTTGACCACCATCTCACCTGATGGTAAGCGAAGATGTGGTCGACGATGGAACACGCTTGCCTAGAAGTATTCTATTCACACTTACTGGTCTTAAAGAAGCCTTTAATAAGAAAGCGGAATAAATAGTATAATTTTCCCACACGTAGCCTACATTTGACATTGACACTTTGACAGCACGCTCTTCCAGTCCACAGGTCAACCCGTGACCTGCGGACGTGCGCTCATACATTTCTGATAATTGTAGAATAACTACAAAGTCCATTGTTGAATGGTATGCGATGTTCTCCGCAACAGCAGCCAGCAGTCCGCACCACCTGACCTCGAGCTGCGCCCGCGCCACGCCACCGAGATACATTCGATAACAATACGATTGTTGAAAACTTGAATTATGTTCTCTAAGTTACGTCAAGGAAGGTTACTTTGATTGTATCACTGTATGAAAATTGTTAGGTCCGTATTTGTACTGCTTATCAGCCACTGCTTAGAACTTTAATAATAATGGACAGCTTATTTTTATGTTCCCAGATCATTATCTTGCTAATAACCCTATTAACAAATATTTTCTTTTGTTAAGTGCAGGTTTATTGAAAACATTTTTCTTCAAATGTACTGTGATAAGATTGGTGTTTGGCGATAGTACAGCACAAGGTGCTAGGAGGGATTTAGGTTAGATATTTATTACACGCCATTCTTCGCAGTAAGTGAATCGAATAAAGAGTTGTATGGGCATACTGCGCCGCTCTCAATCGAAATGATAACGGCCTCTAGTTGCGAGAGCCTGGCCAAAATACAAGTTTCCAGATATGGTGGGAAGCGACTAGTATTTATAGGTTCACTACTTGTCTATGGTTGACTGACCTTGCCTCTACGAACTCGGCGTGGAACTTGCTGGGCTTATTGATTCAATTCTAAGAAATAAAAAAAGTAGCCTATCGGTTTTATAGGAGATGTCATCAAAATGATGTCATTTGCGATTGCCCACTCAAAGTAGGGACAGCAGAGTATCTTGTAAACAAATGCTAACATTAGCAATTAACCTTAATACGATGTAAACTTAGTAAAGCTGATGTATGTATCAACGACGCTCGCTTATATTGTGATATCACAAGCAAAACAGGGCCGAGTTATAAGGTATTCACAAAAACAGTCTGTAAAACAATTTATTCAAAGTATTGTAAAAGGCAATAGGTCACTCACATTTCATTATAGTGTGGAATCATTGACATCGGGTAACTGTTAGATAATCTAACCATCCGCCATGCTTAAATTATGCCACCTCGTATTAAGTAATGTTCCAAATCACTCGACCCTTTACCCTACTTAAATTCCAGATACAAGGTAAAGTAACAAAGAGAAATCGGATTAACTTACTTTAAATTCTTTTAGTGTGCCTTAATTACTTGCTAACTGCAACGGGTGCCATTTGCTCAAGACAATCGGAATTAAATAATCATTGCGTCAATGCAATCGCAGTTCGTACAATCGTTCTATTTCTATGGGCCTTTCGCCGTTTCGATGGGGTATTAATTACAGCATATTGGCGGGAAATGTTTGAAATTTTTGCGTCAAAATAAGACGACAGAAAGAACGTCAGCAAGCCCCAATGTAATTATTGCAATAGCACAAAACTTGCCTAAACTACCCGAAATACAGACATGAGGTAGTAGCGCCACGCCGCGCCGGCGGGCGGTGTCGCGCAGCCACGCTCCGCGCCCACAAGCCTTCTTACGAGACCGGCTGCTGCGATGATTTTTTGTGCCTTAAAAATAGGCATTCTGACTGCGTAACCTCGTCACCGAGAAGAAAACTATAATTTGTACTGACACAATTGAAGCTAACCATTTGTATTTCTCAGCGTGGGATCATTGAGAAAAACCAATGAGACGCTATGACATCAAGTGCAAGATTTTTAATATATTTTTATTTAGCAATTCGATCTAATCTTGAATCCAGAGTAGTAATAAAACATTCGATGAATAACTACCGTTTGCCCATTTCCCACGGTGTAGCACTCGCTAGATTCTAAATACTCGATACTGTTTTAATGAACAGCTAGTGATACTAGAAAAACTGTTATAATGTTCGACCTGTTTTAACTTTGCCGTAATAACTATAAGTTGTGATAAATAGACAGTAGTGGTCTGGTTAATTGTGCAATAGGGCGATTAGCTAATTACGAGTAGGTATCGGGTGCAGTCACAGTGCTGCTGTGTGTCCGCGACAGTTTCGCGGCGAGCCCGGCGCGGATGCAGGTCGGTGGCGCTGCCAGCCGAGCCTCGACGCCGGCTCTTGCGACACCGCAGCGCATGAAAAAGTATGCAATGCACATGGTGTAAGCCGAAATACGGTAACAAATATTATTGTTACAGTTATTTTGAATAGGAAATGCTTTTTCATCAAAACTAGACTAGTCTCAATCGACGTTATACAAAGGAATGGACTTCGTATAATAACTGAATTATCTACAGTGTTATGGTATGATTCAATATATCCATCTTGTTCTGTGTATAGGCAAAAATGTTGGTATTCATTTCGCAACTTGACAATACTTTAAACTACATAATTCAAAGACGCAAGAGTGTCCATAATTCGTTGGAAAGTTGTCATTTTACATTAAAAAAGTAACGTTACGCTTACGACATCGCTTGCTTCGTAGTAATCGCTCCCACTAAACTTTGATAGCTTTTCCATGTAGTCACCAGGAAGTGTGTAATGTGTGTATATAGCACCTCCAGGAAATTCTTTGCATTTTTCATTATCTGTACATATAAATAAAATTGGAGTGTTTGTTTGTAATATTGAAATAATTGCTTTTTAGTACATGTATATGAAATATATACGGTACATATACCAAAATATTTTTTTTACAATTTTTGTCTGTCTGTTTGTCCGGGCTAATCTCTGAAATGGCTGGACCTATTTTAACGGGACTTTTTTTGGCAGGTAGCTGATGTAATAAGGAGTAACATAGGCAATATTTATTTTAGAAAAAATAATATCAAAATCCTGTAGTCCACGCGAACGAAGTCGCGGGGCACGGGTCGTCTTTACGATATTGTCCTGTGCGATGAAACTATTTATTGTACACATGCTTAAAAAACAAATTTCATGTGTTTTTATTTATGAAACGTACTATAAAGATCCTAATAAATAAAAACATTAATTTTATGGATCGTAAACATGCAGTTAAAAAAATAGTGTTTAATAATGTTTTCCAGACGTAAGATGTATATTGTAATGTCATGCTCAGTCGCTTGTAAAAATGCGCGGCGCTAGTAAGTAGGTACTAATGTAGGTAACACGCTTTAACTTTATTTAAAAGTCCCGGGTTGAGGCAACATGGGCGCGTCTATGAAATATGGATTAGTTTTAACGCAATGCAATGGTGTAACAAACAAGAAGTCAAGAATGCATTTTTCATTTCTGGCAATTAAGAGTTTGGTGTCACTCACATCATATCGCTCATTGAATCTATTGCTGTTCCCTTAAATAGTTTGATCAAGATATCCTTACTGGCTGAGTGGAGTTTATATTATTATCTTGATCTATCATTTAGGTGACCTAAGCTTCCAAGATGGTGGTTAATGGACATAGAAATTATGTCCCTTCTTGGCTGACTGTCTATGATTAAAAAAAATGTGATTTCAAGTACTTAGTTAAGTCAAAACACTGTCCATATTTGCACGACTGGTGTAAACAGGTTTCTGGTAGCTAGCTAACCTGGTATGAATGTATATGTACCAATATATATTTTTAACCCATAACCTATTATTATATATTTTTTAACGCTGCCCTATACTTTAAATTAATCCTGTATTGTGGGTGCATTTTCCTATCATTTAAACTCGGGGCACTCTTCTTCTTCTTCTTCTCTCGAATCGATGGTTTTCCTTTTCCTCAAAGCTTTTGGGTCCACGTTTATAGCGTACAGACACATAACAGTCTTAAAACATAGGACAAAACCTATGTTTATACAAATATTGGATTGGTGAGGGAATCAAACCCGCAACAAGTAGCGCAGCATCCTATAACCACTGCGCCATCCGGACTTTTTTTTTGCTGTTCTACTCAACACAGACGTAATGCGCTCAAAATGACGTTTAAAACTGGGTATAAATGCCGGATGGAGCTGCAAAATATGTGGAAACAAGTCCGATTCGTGTGAAGGCTGCTGGCCGCCCTGCGCCGGCGCATACGGCCGTACAACAACACGTGCGGACCAAGGCTAAGGTGATATTTACTTGCATGTCAATATTTCGTAAATAGCTTATTTTAGGCGTCATTTACACTTCGCCACTGAATCTACTGACCTACGTAACAAGTAGGTGCGTAGAGTTTCCTACTCGTTAGTTTACCAAGTGATGTAAACTTTGATACCTACTGTCTTGAGAAGTATTTTATACTCAGTTTTTCTCGCGACTCCGTGGCGTATTTCACCAAAACCATTAATTTTTTTCGGATAAAAACTTTCGTGTATTTAATTTCTGTATGTCACCGAAAAGTTGCTGATTTCATAAGATTCAAATAAATCTCAAATTATATTTTCTCGATATATATGAAAAAAAGGTTTTGTACAATAAATCACATCCAAAATCATCAGTTTTCAAAAGACTTTGTCATATCGACGTAGAAGCAAATATTCAATTTATTTATTTACAATTTACTTATACAACATTACAGTCTATGACAGCTTAAACTAATGCCTTGTACAGAAACAAGAAATAAAACATTACAACTAATATTAAATAAAATACTCCATAAAACCAAATAATGTCTCTGTGATCAATGCTATGAAAATAGGAAGTGATCACCACATGGTAAGAGGCACATTGATTTATCAATACCAAGCTTAAAAGATCTCGACTGATGTAGCTACGCTCCATCCAGCACAGATCCAGATCCAAAACTCCGAAAGCTTTCCTCAGTACAAACTTCGAAATCATTTCGAGTGCCTAGACGCCTTCGTGGACGAATACAACGATGAGTTCGTGGAAACTGTCCACACGGTCGGGTCTAAACTCTTTGAGACGAGAAGCTCTCTGACCCAACTCTGGAACTCATGAAAGAGGGGCGTGAGATGATTCTGCAGTCTTCAGACGTTGCGTGCATTTACCGGCAGCTCAATGTAAGGATCTCCAAGTTCTTAAACCGTGATCTCCAACGCTTTAATACCGACCAGATTAAGAACGCGATTGGGCGGAATAAGAGCTCCAAGGTTTTTGGACGAGATCTGACTATTGGGAAGAGCCAGCTAAAGAAATTAAGGACCGACGATGGTGGAGTCATATCCGCCAAATCGGAGTTTCTATTATTCCAATTGTATTGTATGTGAGGTGGCGGTACCTACTCTAAATAGATAAATGAAGAAAATTAAAGGTACTGCCTATTTCGAAAAGAACTTCTTCTAGCAGAGCTGTGACTGATGTAGGGAGTGGGATGATGTATGAAGATCCAGTAACTTATGTCACGAGATAATGTAGCTTTGTTTCAATACAAGACTTGTCGTAATAGAATCAGGTCTTTCAAAGCCTTACTTACCTTTGACAAACAAATCGAACATTCATATATATTTGCCTTTGTTTTTATTCTTGAAAATCCAATGAAACGAGACGGTAACGTTGAATATAATAAGCATAATCGACTTTATAGTGTTCCCACTGCTGAGACCCATGGCCTGCTCTCTAAGAGAGGGATTGGGGCATGATTCACTACACGAGTCCAGTTCGGATTGGTGTCTTCGAATTTTTTGTTTTTATCCATACCAGTTTCTTCTTTTTGATGTTTTTCTTCACTATTTTGAGAGTATACCGCCTGTCTGAGTTTGAACCTGCGACATACAACTCGCAAGTCGGGGCCATTACCGTTGAGGCATTGCTTTTCTTCGTGAGTATCTAAATATAGACACCACTTTTCGCCATCCTGTGCGGAAATTAAAAGTCTAACTCCATGTACCGAGTGGTTTTACTTATTAGCTTTTAATTCAAAAAGGATATCAACTTCCTCAGCCGCAGTAATTGGTTTATTTTCTTGACACTATATGACACTATAATCATAAGTTGGTTAGTATTAAGAAATTAAAGTCTTTTGATTTCTTAGCAACCTTTCAGGGGATGAATCTACTTACGTTTATGAACAACTATTACTAAGTGGCAAAACCAAAAATGTAGCATTTACAGAGTTCCTTCGTTTTGTTGTTATTATTAGTGTATGTCACAGAGATTAGTCTAAAACGTATGGAAATACAGAACAAGTATTTTTTTAAGCGTTTATCCTATTATAAACTGTTATTCATTTTCCTGACCACTTCCAGCACCTGTAAATGACATTTTCTTCACCATCGTCATCAATAATATCATTGTCATCACTCTGCTCAAGTCCCGTTTTATTTGGAGTCAGCGCAACACAGGTGTTTTTCTTCCATTCTGCCCTGTCAACCGTCACGCTATCGTTGTCTCATTTTTCTGTCTCATCGCATTCCACACAATCCATCTATATTTTCTTTGACCTACTCTCCCTCTCTACCGTCCACATTGTAAACTTATTACTCTTAATTTAATATTTTCAGATTGTTATAACCCACTTTACTCAACAGAAAATAGAACGTAATTCTATAAAATGTACGATATATATAACTAATAAATATTGAATAGCATGACATAAGTGTTTCAGAAACGTAATTCACCGCGTCCATTATTTTACAACCGATTTAACATTCACATCTTACTAGCTAATGGAATAATAAAAGAAATATAAGTAATTACGTTGTAGGTAACCTAGAAATTGTTCTGGCTGGTTCAGTTCCTATAGTCTATAATTCAGCTAAGCGCTTACTTACTGGCGACTATTAGGTGTCTACACAGAAAGCTATATACTTTCGCTTTGTATTTTACAATAATATACTGAGAATGATCTCTACGTAGCTTGAGAAACTTCAAACGTACAATGAACCTGTCACAGCCGAAACTGTTAACCCCTCTAGCGCCAGAGTTTAATGACCCGGAAAATTGCCGTTTTTACGTAAATCACCAATAAAATAAATAAATAATAAAAATATTTTATTGTTTTTTTCTAGGAAACACAAATAATATAATAAATATGGAATAATATAATATAGAAACTAAAATTTTCGGCCAAATAAGTTTCGTACAGACGTGTGTACAAAACGAAAATTAAGCGTTTTTCAAGATCTTCAAGTTGTACAGCCGTATGTACAATCGGCGCTCGAGGGATTTAATCGCTTCAACCACTTTTAACTACAAAAATTGGTGAAATATGTTTTTTTGCTAAGTTAAAGCTTCTTTAAAATTATTAGTAGTTAACTACTATAAAAACCTGTTAGTACGGTAGGTTATTTTTAGTACATTTTAAAAACTTTTTCTGTAGTGACTCATTGATAACTAAAATATTTTTTTATATATTTTTTTAAATAGTAAAATAAATGCGTTTTAACTTAATAAGGGTTTCGCCTGACCCAATCAAAACTATTAGTATTTATTTATTTATTTATATACACTTTATAATATTACGTTAGTAATTGCATCAAGATTATAATTTTCAAAAAGATACACCAGTCATCCTGATGTTTACGAAATCTTACACTAAAAACCATACAATTGGTGGCCTTATCACATTTGGCGATTTCTTTATGGCAGCCTGGTATATATAAAACAACAATAATGTTTAAATATAATTTACTGTAACCCTGGTTGTAAGTAACACGGATTTCGTGTTACAAGCAAACAGGGTTTTTTTTATGGATTTGTAAAAGAAGAAACTAAAACTCGTAACCAAATATGAACTCATAGGTATGCACTGAATGCTGACAGATATCGTGTTGTTTTAATTATAATATTATGTTAAGTATATTAGCCATTTAATAAAAATATTTTTACGCGGCGACGTAGGCAACAAGGTCTTATTGATTTGCACCATATGAGTGCATGGAAACAGCCACTGGTTAAACGCATATTCAAGCAGCCACTTTCATTACAGTTGCAATTCCGTTAATACGAGTAACAACAGCTGTAGGAACTACAGCAGCGTGTTATTATTGGACCTACTTGTGGAGCCTACTTTGTTTGTAAATACTTGCCTATAACATAATTATCATTGTTATAATCTCGTCATTAAGAATACTTACGTATATATTTCTCTGCTGTCAAATATTTGTATATTTATACCTACCTATGTAGTGTTAGTATTACAATATTTTGTTTTTTATGTATTGTAAACAATATGTAAATATACACAACGGTTTACCTGCGAATCTTTTTTCCTTTTCTGTCAAATCCATTCAAAAGTGGGATGTTAAGATCCTCGTAATTTTTATGCTATAAAATCAAGAGTATATTTATCTATCTTGTTTATTGTTTCTATATTTACTAGTGGCCAACAGAACAACTTAATACTGAACGTGTATACATGACCTTTTCGTGAACTCAGGCATACATATGCACCGGTATACATATCTATGTACAATCATCACATGGTCAACCGTAATCGAGTTCGTGATACGTTTCTTTCGTGTTTGTTTGCAATGAAAAATAATGACACGTATGGCCAAATGTTCGGGGCAAACATACGTGTTGCATGGCTTCATTTGAGTTACTGAGATTATTATGTAGTTATGCGAATGGTATGATGATAAGACATGACGTGTCAAAGAACTTGTAATGAATGAAACTCGACCCTGTTAACATTCATGCGTTTGGTTGTAGTGCTTGATCATTAATTTTGGTCCTATGCATTAGATTATGGTTATATCTTGCTGTTGTGCACCAAATACGTCTATGGGGAAGCCAAATAGCCTATGGGTGAGTTGCTCCACGCAGCACACGTCTAACCCGGCCGCAGCACTGTTCATATCGTGCTTGACTTATCAGATAAGTCTCAGTATCAGATACAGTGCAGCACACTTGGTAAGCCGTTCAACCGAACTCAGACCTACGCACTAACTTACGACCTTTCGTAATCCCTCGGCGAAAACGTCAAATACGTGACGCAATGCCCTTTCCATGATCCACGCCATCATACGACTCACGGTGCTGCCACCACCACAAATAGTTGCGAGTTACATATTTAATAAAGTTATTGTGGATTGTATAGCTATGAAAAATTGACTATTTTCTCGTTACGTATACGCAGTGCATTTCCTATTGTCAGTGTAGTTAACGCGTAACCAGCCGCGTTTAGGTTGCAACAGACGGCGACTGCCTCCGTAGTCGGTAGGTTCACGTTTCTCTCCGCTTAAGATCTACGAAGTGAAGTAATACGCGCAAGCTACACTTATATCTATCAAAACAATCTCGTTTTAATTAAATTTCCTACGTTTACTTAGACTTGTGAAGCTTATTTAGCGTTATTGTATAAGCTGGAGTAGTTTGAGAGAATGGCTTAGCAGCAAGCGGCCGGCTCCATCCATCAATCTTGTTGCATCACCGCCGCTATTTTCATAACGTTCCACACTTATTGCAGACTGATACATTTAATTCCTCAGCGGATGTGTGATTGCGTGTTTCTATATACCCTATATATTATTGTTGATACACCAATTCGATATTGTTAGTGAATCATCGAGACCGGTTCTATAAATTAAATACGTTGCGGCAAATCGGGTATTTGTTATATTAGACTTACAAATATTTTGCAAGTTTCAATGTAAAATGCTCTACAAAAACATAACAACATCATCATATATATGTATATATAAGAATAACTGCCACAAGTAGGTACACATTGTATTATCACTGCTAGTAATATCGAACTAAAATGTATTATCGTGTTTCATTCAAGCGAGCTCTCGAAAAAGAAGAGTTCAACGAAATCCGATGTTTTGTTTTTTTTTACAAGACGTAATGCAAATACCCATTTAAATAAACACAATCAAGTCGATCAACTCTGCTATAGAGAATGTTATTTGTTTATTTTTATAGTTCTCTTGTAAATCAACACAATAAGAAGGAAAACACGCGCGCCATCGCTAGTTTTAAAACAAACTTTAACTAGGTTGAATTGGAGGAAACCTTGTGACTTCATTACCTTAAAAATCTGATTGATTGCTACATAGAATAAATTAAAATTTATTGTAATATAGTTCAGAGTTTGATTCTAAAAATATTGTTTAGCATAGCTGGCATTAGTAAATTAATCATCATCCTCAAGATTTTTGAGTTAATTTATTCTCAATCCTGTTAATTTATAATTTATATGATTGGAAATCTGAAAATTTAATTCTTAGTTATGTTATTTAAACGTTGATGATGAATGTCTAAAGGTTGTGTGAATTTGCTATAATTAGGTTGCAACACCAAATAAATAGGAACTCGTTTAAATGTTTAATTTTTTTAACACTCACGTCTTATTTTTAATCGTAGTGGTGGTTCTATTACTGCCAGTAGATATATACCTAAACCACAAACAACAGGAAGAATTGTATTTTTATGCGTCAAAGTATATTATAATGCATAAATCATTTATGTGACAAAATCGTGTCATGTTTTGTTAAGTTTTATTAATATTCGGGTTCTTTTTTTTCCGATGGGAAAAATCATCCTATGAAAAATAATTCTCGCTCCGGACCATGGCCTCAACCAAGGCCCGGCGCGAGAGGTCTCCGCCGCCGATCGCCCCCACGAGGGCACGGCGAAGCTCCGCCCAAGCGGGGCACACCTCGACTGTGTGCTCCACCGTGTCCTACGGGCATTCCGCACAATGTCGACACCACCGTCAGCGTCACTTCCGCTTTAATTTGGAACAGGAATCTCCCGAACGAACCATGTCCGGTGAGGACATGCGTCATGCGGAAGGTAAGGACGCCGTGAGGTCTTTCCAGCCACGCCTCAAAGAGGGGAATTACCGCCATGAATATGGCGTGCCCAGCACTGGGTTGCGCTAGTCGTTGACGCCATTTCACCATGAGAATATTCGGGTTGCAATGATACGATTGATAATTATATTCTATCACCGTTTCTGTTTGTAAACTTCAAATTAGATCTCTCTGGCATGTAAAGCCTATGTGTTAAGATATCGTTTGAAACTTTTATTTTATTTTTAAATGATCTATCTAGGAATATCATATTAATAATATCTAGAAGAACAATACAAATTGCATCGCATAAATATGTCAAAAACGATTTGAAAAATTCCATTCAAGACAGGTTGACCTTTGTTAATGTATGGGTATATTGAAATTAAACAATGGGTGAGCCTGATTCTTTATAAATATTGTTTTTTATTTTGAACAATCCTGTATTGTCCAGTCTCATTGTTATAATTTATCACAGCTATTTTTTTTTTAATCTAAAATCTTTAATTTAAATTTTATTTGCAACAGAATAGAAATACTAAACATTATAACAAATAACTAACAAAATATGACAAACAAAGTCACACGTTACACTAAGAGAAAGCTAACCCAAACTTATATCAATCTTACTCCCCGAACCCATCGTCAAATCGGGCTCTAACGCTATCTTAACCAAGAATTTCCTAACAAAAAACGTGATTTGCAATATCGCTAACCAGTGCGTAGAACGCGATAATCACGTGAGTGAAAACAGGATACATGGCGACATGGCGACATGGCGATAACACTCATTATCGAAGAGAGGCAAGCTTTACTTTGACAGCCGTGTCACTTGCCGGTGACGACTATCTATTAACTTATTACAATAGAGCTGTTTCCCAGAGGTTTTCAGAACGACAATTGACAAAGTGGTGACAAGTGTTGCGCAGATTCGCTTCCAGAATCGGGCAAGGATTACATCTGGAATTCTTTAGCACCAACCCGAAATCTGCATTTATGCCTGGTAGAAGGTATGAGATTTATCATTGACATAAAAAATTTAACAAGAAGCGATTGAAAGGGTAAATGTGAAGTTACTTTCAAAATGCTTCCTGATCAAGAAAAGGTTGGGAATAGAATAGAATAAACTGTGTTGTACACCAAAAAAGTAACAAACCTTTTACACAAACTTAAATCTCTGAGTACTAACAATGGCGGTCTTATCGCTGACAACGATATCTAACAGACAACCTTAGAGGATGGACAGTAAGAACTTAAAATAAGAAGTCTACGATATACTGCTAATTATGAATTATTAAACCGCTGGGTCGGACAAAGCGTACAGTTGCTAGCAGGGACGAAAGTCGCGAAGAAAATTTAACAATGTTACTTATGTAAATACTGAACATACTTTACATATTTAATTCAAAACCAGAACGCTTATTTATACCAATCTGTTTCGACTTTAGGTATCTCGAATCGCTTATCCAAGGAGATGGTGAGGTAGACCAAGACATCAATGGATCAATTCAGGATGGATGAAATGGCGACAGGTTGGAACAACTAGAGACCCACGGCCAACTCAACTTAAAGGGTAAAATCTACAATTCCATGATAAAGCCTGTCATACTGTATGGATCGGAATGTTTGGCTGTGCAAAATGCCGGATGTGAAAAGAATGCATGTAGCAGATATGGAGACGGACTTGTGGTGTGACGAGAATGGATAAACTGAGAAATTAGTATATTAGATAAAGTTTAAAAGTGGCGCCAGTGACTGAAAAGTTGAAAGGGAATCGTTTATCTGGTATGGTCATTTACAGAGGAGGGTTGAAATGCATGTTACCTAAAGAGTTACGAGTAGGTATACATGTAAATAGATGGAGAGGGAGACCAAAGAAAAGATAAATAATAATAAATCATAATATTCCACAACTACCACACAACGCCGTCTAGTCCCAAGCTAAGGAGAGCTTGTGTTATGGGTACTAGACAACTGATAAACATACTTATATATTTCTAAATACATACATATTATAGATAAATTACACCCAGACACAGAACAAATGATTATGCTCATCACACAAACATTTGTCCTGGGTAGGAATCGAACCTACGACCTCCGGCATAGCAGACAGGGTCACTAACCACTGGACCAACAGTCCAGATGGATGGATTGTGTGAGAAGTAATATGAAAGAATAGGGTATTAGTGATAGCGTCCGGTGACCGGACAAAATGGAAGAAAAAAACGTGTTGCATCGACCTCAAATAAAACAGGAACAGGCAAGAAGATGATGAAGACACAATTCAAAGCTCGTCACATAAAACACATTACTTCTGATTGAATTTTAAAATCATTTCACATTAATGTTAATATTCATACAGTTAGATAGTTTGAAATTTTAAGCATTTCACGGACCATATTTCGGCTTTTGCGACCGCGCGGATCACAAGTTAGGATACCCTGAATTCTGACCCTTCAGACAATGCAGGCATGATGTTATACTGACAGCTTTATACCAGCAGAAGGTCTAAAGAACTTCAGTCGATAAAAACGCCGATCTTCAAATGTTTTTCACTGCGAACGTTCCGCGCGAAGACTTTCCACTGCCAGCCTTAATTAGGTTTAATTACTAATTTACATAATGAACTGTTATCGCTTATACATAAATCATTACGGTTTTATAACACCCTATTGATACACGTAATCAGTGTAATGGAGGTAAACTTGGATAAGATATACTTTTTAGGGTTCCGTATCCAAAGGGTTAAAACGCGACCCTATTACTAAGACTTCGCTGTCTGTCCGTCTGTCTGTCACTAGGCAGTATCTCAAGAAATGCGATAGCTAGACAGTTGAAATTTTGACAAGTTATGTATTTCGGTTAACGCCGCTATAGCAACAAAAACTACTAATTAAAATAAATATCTAAGGGGGGCTCCCATACAACAAACGCGATTTTATGCCGAATTTTCCTAAGGACGGTACGGAACCCTTCGTGACTCCCGCACTTGGCCTGTTTTTGTAATTAGAAGACGATTGGTCAAAGTTTGCTGAGTTTTAATAATTTATGCTTTCATTTTGCTTTGTATAATATGCACTAATCAGTAGAAATACGGATCATAAAAGTTTTGAGTTATTAGTAATTAATTGCAATATCACCTCTTGAACCGATCTGTTGCAATATTGTTTCGACTTATTTGCAATAGAGATTGCAAATGGCGATGCAACTAAAATTCAGGCAACAATTTTAAGAGGTTTTATTCGAGTTGCATTCTGATAAAGATAACGAAACGAGAGCTATTGAAGACACTGATTTGATTATTTGTTGAAAATTATCTTTAATGATGATGAGAATCGAGCGAGCGACCTTCGAGGTGCTTCAAAGACAATTGTGTTGGTAAAGAGGCTCTGATTGTGGAACCGTTCGGAGGCAGTCACGTTTCCTTCCATTCCCAACGTCTGCAGAAGCACGACCGACTTCTCGCCCGCACGACTATCCTCTAAAGATGCCTAGACGTAATTTGCTTATCTTACTTATGAATTGAATTGATATAATTATTTTATAATCGTAACACCTGCATTTGCTTAATAAATAGGTGAACGGCTCTGTTTACATTTATAAGGGCTACTAGCTGCCGCTAGCGGTTTTCCCTGCGTGAAATAAATAGGATAAAAAGTATCCTATATGCTGTTCCAGGATATGTGACCTACGTATTCATCAAGTTTCTTCGAATTCCGTTCAACCTTTCATACGTGATTAAGTAACAAACAAACACACACTCACAAACATTCGCCTTGTAAATGTTACTAGAAAGAAAGAAAATCAAGAAAAACATTTTATTTGGCGGAAGAGCTGGAAACTTAAGACTGAGATTCACCGCTAAATTTTTATCGTTTTAATCTCCACGGGATTAAAACGATAAAAATTTAGCGGTGGTCGATCCGGTACATGAAACACTATTAAATCAGTAATTACTAATTAGTAAAGATAAAATAAAAAAATTAAAATACCTTTTTTTCAAAATTTGTATTAATTTACGCATGTACGAAATTAATTTCTTTAAGAAAACGTCAGCTGAGTGAGTGCAATGACCTGCAGGTAATAGTCGGCGTTGCGCAGAAACTACCTACAGGTCATTGACCAAATTTTTTGTTTACATAATTAAATCAAATCTTTGATGTCAAACGCGTCTAAATATTAGTTGACAAGTGACAGATTTTTAGCAAAAAATAAACTAATTTATTTATAATTGACTTATGTTTGTATGCAATTGGTTTTCAATGAAACAAAATAACGTTTATAAAAGAAACACCTAAATTATTTGGCCTTGCACTATTTTTTGCAAACGAGAGTATTTTTTTAGCTGTAAATAACATTAGAGGTACAGGTCCGGTTGGCAGCATGTTGTAGCGACGTGATCGCTAGATCACGGCTATGCTCACAATGTTCTTAATGCTCGGCTATCTAGTTCAATGACGAGTTTTACTAATTACCTTCGTACGTAATGTATCTATGTGCTTAAATACACTGACAGTTGACATATACATATTCTTGCACATGTACAACAGTCAACAAGGAAATCAGAGCCTCGCTTAAGGTCACTGGTTTTTGGTGCGAGTCGTCGTTTGGTAAAAGTAAACTTGGACAGGAAGGACCTATACGTATTTGTGAGGCTTTTTTAACTCGACTACGATAATATTGATCACTAGCGGGCCCCACAGTCATTATTCCGTCTAAAAATTAGTTTTACGTTAAAAAATGAGAGCCCAATTGTGCGTGCCCAGCGCCACCTACCGGGTTCAATTGTATTTTCAAATCTTCCAAAAACTTACTCAAATATATATACACCAAATTTCATCTAAATTGGTCTAGCCGTTTAGGAGGAGTTGTTACAAACACATACAGAAGAATTATACAGGGTTATAGGTAACTCGACGTATTCCTTGCAGGAAGTCATGTTAGGACTAAAATGCAATAAATTAAGCCACCCGATGTTCTACCGATATTCAGTAGTTTTCGAGTTAGTAAGGCTTTTAGATTTTTTATGCAAAATCCCGGATTTAAATGTTTGCCGCCAATTTAAAAAGTATTTATGGCGCGACTGTACTGAAATTTTAAGTTATTATCTTAATTGATGCCATAGCAGATCTTTTGAAGTACTTGAAAGTCCAAAAATGACTAAAACTTTGGCAAATATTACTAATCAAAGATTTTTTTTTTTTGTAAACTTTTGCTATTACTTCATACACATTGTTGTCTAGTGCACAAAAAAATAATCCGTTTGATGTACAAATTGCTACAAAAATATCCTTGTCTCAGCTATTCAGAAAGGTATAATTGTTGAAATGGTCGAGATTACCTAAAACAACTAGTGCAACAGAACTAGGGCAAATCACAAATGAAATTATTTCTATTTTTTTAGATAGTTGGAATCTAACTACGCTTAAGTACAAAAACTACCGGAAATTCCGCATGTTTTCCAAAAGGATGAAAAAATTAAACCTCTTTCAACTGAAACGCTTGAGTATTTTTGAAAGTAAATTCAAGATAATTAACATACGGACATACTTGCATGCTATTATGCCAACTATTAGCAATTTATTATGACTGAAGCGCTACAAATTATACATTTGGTGCTTATGAAGTTAATGGCTTCGCAGTAAGAGCCCGGATAGAAATAAAATGTACAACAATGCGGCAGTCGAAACACTTTTACAGTCTAAGCAAGACGATTGAATATATGATTGCCTAACCGATGTTGGGTGCAGTACCTCATTTTACCCCAAATACGGAGAGAACGTCATCACAGACTTAGTAACTAAGTAATGCTCATTTACGTTACTTTAAAGGCTCTGAGAAACATTTTAAATGTTTCCAGTAAAGACTAAAACTGTTTAATTACTGCACATTGGAGTTAATAGCTGCAACGGACAGAATAAGCATCACAAGACCCCAGCGAAGCGTAATAATAACAGTGTATGCTGTGTTACTACTAAATATCCGCATTTATTTATGTTTTCCTCTTTTTTCAATAACTTTTCCATCCGGCAGTTGAGAAATCACTGTCGTTAACTACTTGTGTAGGTTGGAAGAAAATATTTAGTCAATTAAACATTTAAAACGCAAGACATTGGTACCAGTATGCAAGTCATTAAGTGTAGCGCGTAAATTGTGTGCTGCTGCTAAACTAATACATGCAATCCGAGTGATTAAATAAATACCAGGAAAGTACCAATGTAGGTACGACTCATTAAACCTGATCTGGTCCTATGATCAACATTGCATACAATTATAATGTAACGAAACGAACTTAAAATTGGTTTCCACACGAAATGTTCACAGAGTTGTAATTATACGAATTTTCTGGAACCAGGCGTAAAATGTCTATTTACTTTAAAGTATCATTGCAATATAAATGTTACTAGTTTATTTTTATTATTTTTTCTATTCCATCGCAACTATTTCATGTACAAAGTCATTTTTTTTTAAGAAATACAGGTGGAAATAAAGGCGAGCATTGCTTTTTATTAGCAAAAAACCACCTTGTCGTTATAATGTGTCTCAGTTTTTATTGAACTTTAATCAAATTGGTGCTTACTTCCTGCTTGATCTACTTTTGAAAAGCAGACCTACGTGCCTACAGCCGGAGCAGGCAAATATAATTAACATGCCACGGGGTACGACGTTTACAACTTAAATCATTTCCGAGACGATTTATGACCGACTTTAGGATCTACCTACCTGCTTAAATCTTAACAAATCTTGTAACTACAAATTCTTTACGTATATCAAAATATAGATCTAAATACTTGAACATAAATCACATGCACATAATTACGTTAGTGCTTAAATATTATAATTCAAAATGATACATATACTTCGTTAATAAACACAATTCGCAGACGAAGCCGCCAAACTGAAATGGAACAGGTTATGTCTGCTGGTAGAAGCAACACAATCTGTCGAAAGTAACCGTTGACTGGATCTCTAACAACAAGAACAGTGCGCCGAGTGCGAGTTGTTTTTACGTTAACGCGATCGAAACGTTTAGCGCGTTTGGCTCTCTGATTGGTTTAGATTTCGGAGCGGGCCAATCCGAACGTCATAAACGTGTCGATCGTAAAACAAACTCACACTGGGCACTCTGGAGACGCGGTAGGCCCAGAAAGAGGTGGCGTGACGAGGTGGATTCCTACATAAGGTTTAGCTCGATGAAGGACAAGAAAAAAATGAAAATACAATAGGCTCAAAATCCTTAAATATAAAACTATGGTGGAATATCTATACATATATATACTAGTAATTATAATATGCTACAATAAAACAAACATTTAATTAACTGGCTGGTTAATATTAAGGGTGTTGTCTACAAGGCCTTTTACGCAGGACTGGGTGACAAGCTTTAATTGCCTGTCTCAGTACATTAAGGCTATAACCACAACTGCCAGAACACAGCCAACCAATCTATTAGGCGGATTTAAAAAAAAAACACACGTCCGTTACGAAAATGGCGAAAACTCGCTATGGCAAGATATAATAAATTCTGCATCCTTTATTCATATTTAGTTGCCAGTTATAGATTTGTAAAAGTAAAGTAGATTATGTTAACATAAGGGCCCTGGATCGTGGAGGCTGCGATTTGTGAGTCACTGCTGACACCTGCGCCATTCGAACCACTCAACTTACAACTGAATTTGAACTGATTTAAAAATAAAAACGAACTTAAGACTACAGACTTTCCGTGTTCCAGCTGGCTCCTCAATTCAGACGTTTGGATTAAGGAGCCACTTTTACATTGATATAACTTTGGATATGTTTTACTACAGGGTTTGCCAACAAAATTATCTGCTTTCCTACTAAATAAGGGGTGAGTTTCCTTTTAAAATCGTGAAGTGGCTCCTCAATCCAACCGGACATGCCAATCGCCAGTTTTATAATGCGCAACTTTTTTTTTTGTTATAAACTAGTACTTGACTGCGATCCCACCTGATGGTAAGCAGTAGCTGATGGTAACTTTGCTAAACTTTCATCGTAGACGAACAAATTGAAATCTTAAACACATGTAAGCTTTTTGTTCTTACACCGTCATTTCTGCGCGGCGGGATGGCTATCGAACGGGTTGATGGGTTGTTCGATACAATGTCTCACGTCATACATATATTTCTCATTAAAAATTGCTACCTAATAAAACTTTGCTCGACTGGGAAATTAGCCTGCTGTCCTAAGTTAGATGCCCAGTCCGGCCCAGCAATTGCGCTCTCGACCAATTAATTAACAAATCGAATGAAGATAACCGTCCACAATTCAAACTATAATTATAGTTTTAAAGCTCAATAAAATCGATCACTACTATAGAACTCAATAAACTATATTTTTCCCGCGTCCTTGACCGCCTTCGATAGCACTCGAAGACGATTCATTGTTAAACATGCTGCAGTTATGAGTTTGATTAATGTAATTTTAAAATAATTCACAGTTTGAATCACTTCATACTTAACTTTGAAATACCTTCACAGATTTAATATTATTTATTAAAGCTTTTTGTTTTGTTAGGCATTCTGTCTATGGACGCGTGCTTCATATACGCGTATTCGTCATTATACGCTTGGTTTACGCCGGCGTGAAGCTTACATATAAAACTATGGCCTACTGGCCACGGTCGCGTGGCTTCATAGACGCGTATTCGTCATTATACGCTTGGTTTACGCCGGCGTGAAGCTAACATACAAAACCATGGCCTACCGCTCCCGGACGCGAATACGCGTCTGTAAACAGTAGGCCTTATTCTTAAAATAACTTCGTCATTGCTCGTCGTCCGCAAACCCGAGCCCATAGTAGCCTTGCGACCACCGACGCCCGGGGACTCTCTTCAGGCGGTGACTGGCTGACGTCTCCTCATACCTCTCGACCACGTCTGCGGTCATCATCTTCGCTCGCATTATTGCTTCGTAGATGAAGGTATCCGTTTTTCATTCTCTCTCGTTTCGGACCTAGGCTCTAACCAGGGCTGGACGCGAAATTACCTAGCCTCCTGCTTTATATGGAACAGAATCAAATAATTATCTATTACTAATCCTAGACTTCTACTGTAAGATTCCCTTTAAAACCTTAACCCTTTAAGTACCTGTAACCGACATAAGTTAATTCGTAAGTTAATTAAAATCGAATCATAAGTATCCGATAATTTTGATTGGATGACTTCGCTCGTGTTATTAACATGCAAATCGAGCAGTTTTATCATCAACAACTTGAATACATAATGACAGAACTTTAAATATTTATAGCGCATCAAAAGTGACAAAACTATCAAACATGTTATATATGATGTTCCGGCAAAGGTCCAGCCTCCGCTATTTGCTGCCATTTATTTTAATAACCTATTGTGAGTGATGAAATAATTTAATTTAATCAGATCACTCAAGGAAATATTCAATCTTGTTTTTATAGCATGCTTCGAACGAAAAATATTAGAACGGATTTCCAATCGAATTTTAATATACGTTTATTGTATTCAAATGTAACATTTATAAATTAATTTGTTGCTCTATTCTCGAATTATAATCAAATTATTCATTCTTGCTCTATCAATCAACATGTACGTATGTATTCTACAGTGTAAACCATCGTAACATTGAAGGCAACTCATAGCCATTTCGAAACTACCATTTCAATGAGCGCACACACATGACGATTGATGTTAAGGACAGTCTTTCCTATTCATATGGGAGATACCGCAACGCGATAACGTTAGGACAATAGATTGAAGCAGCTACGTTAACAGTAATTGTAAATAAATTAATCTAATCTCATCACAATTTGCAGAAAATAACATTAAATACTCGTAAGATAAATATACAACAAAAATGAACATTAAGCTATTCAATTTTAATCAAGATGTTGGGAACAAAGCGTTTCCAAGTAATCTTCACGCTTTGGGAACTCATTACTGTATCTACCATCAGACGTAAGGCCAAGTGCGTCGTGCAGGCGACAGTGGCCAGGGCGACAGCCCCTTACATAAGCATGGTCATCGCTGGCTCATTATAGATAGATAGTATAGTCAATAACATTATTGGCATCTAAGTGCGTGCGCCCGCCGCTCAAACTACTTTACCAAACGCCAACACAATTCGATTCAATCATATCATTGTTACTTCACATTGCACACATTACCTATTGTTATTATGTAGTGCACTACATTCCGCTAATTAAGGAAATGTACCCTTATTACCACTATAAGTATTTGTAATCTCAAACATACCTATAATTAGCAGTTTCACACTTTGCTTTATGAACCGCAGCTCCGTAGTTTCTAAGTCCCCGATCTAATGATACCCGGTGGGATTTCAAAGCCTTAAAGTAATTCTTTTAATTACAGTTTACAATATGTAATTTATAGTACTTATGAACTGGGGTTTAATGTCCACATTTAGAATAAACTTTCCATGCCGATCTACTGGTGAACAAGATGAAGTCGAGCCGACAATCGGCGCGGTGCCCGCGGAGTTATATTTATGCAAAGTTCAGAAAGATTTCTCTAGATGAGACGGTAATGAATTCTCAAGCCATTGTGAGATGAAAATGAACTTTCGCTTCGTGGTCATTGTCGCGATACCTGCTTTTAAAGGCCTCAATAGACACTGTGCCGTGTGTCGCAACATTTTTTTTTAAATAAATTACTAACTAAAACCAATGTCAAGTCGTGAATGTTGGCTCGCGTGATTGTAGCTCTCTGCACTGATATTGTTTCTATTCAAGTTAATGTATAGCGAGATAAATAATGTTTTAGCTTTTGTTTGTTGATCCGCTTGGTTTCGAAGTTCCATTGCTAAGCAATCGGTATGTTCGTAAAGGCCAACCTGCGGCCTCAGCGCAGCAAGTGAGCCTCCTCACGCCGCTGTATCGAAAGTATTTGTTTGTCAAGTTTACGTAATGTGCACTCACCCACTCGCACTCGCACGTGACACCATCATTGTATTGGAGTTCATTATGTGGACCTGTGGAACCCTTACCTGACACTGATAACTCTAAGACGGCTTTGTTCAATCATTTGTACGAATTGCTTCACAATTTGTTACATTGCAGTGTGAATTGCTGTGTAAAAACAAATCAGTTTGTTACGTTTTATAACAGGCCATATTCGCGTAATGTTATGATATATTTACTTCAGATTCTTGTGATATGTGACAGATTTGTCGACATAATTTATGTAAATAGTAAACATTGGTAGATATATGAATAAATAATTTTGAGTCAGCTGAGTAACCTTTACAAGCTCATATGGAAGTAGGTATAGTTTCCTCGAATCTGTTGATTCTCGTGTAATAGGTTCTCTAAGCGCAGAAAACGTTCGAGGTTGGCGTGGCTCTGTGGGGGGTATGATTGCCGTTATACAAACGTAATAAATAACTCTCAAACCTGACGTTTCACCTGTAGATGTATTAGGTGGGAGTGCACTGTATAGTCTAGTTTGTGAGTGTGGTCGCATCTTGCTTCCCTGCGCGCGCCGGCGCACGGTGCAGCGCAGTACAGGCAGTGGCGATGTTTGCCAACTGCACTCACACCAGCGGATTGCGCAAACGCGCTTCCACTCGCCTGCCACTGATTTGTGGCCACTAAGATGTAGTTCGCAGACGCGGAAGCGGTTGCCAGTATCTTTGCACATTAGGTAATATAGGGCACCGGCGAATAACTGGTGCAGCTAAATGCCAAGCGCCAGAGAATGCCTTTATATAAACCTGCTGTGTTTCCACTAGCTTTACCTTCCTATAGAATATGGCCGGTTTGTTGTACAATACTAAATGTAATCGGTTTACTTGACATAACAAGATAAATCTACACCTCGGATAGATACTAGGGACTTCTAATTTGAGTACAAGAGTCGACCTGCGGAGTGATTGATACGATAATAAATGTTGGCAATATGTTAACGTCATTTCCTTTATATTTAAGTCTTTTCGCCTTGAGCTTCACACTTTACAGTGGCCCCACACATACGAGTCAAATTAACTTTTGACTGGTTTTAATGAGAGATTAAAGAGTCAGCCAATCGCCATCGAGGAAACCAAGTGTTTAACTTAAATACGTTTGCAGATAATACGTGTCATAACAATATACTTCGAGGTTAACGATTATATTCTAATTAGATTCGTGTTTGAAAATAAAAAATGTTATTTACACTACATTCTTTTATTTTACTTTATTAACGATTGTGACCCAAAAAGTATCGATCGCGTAGGTACGTTGTAACGTAAATTGGCATCGACTGTGTGCGGTTTTATGTTTGTAAGGAATGAGTGATATTTCGGAGATGCATAACATTGTAGGCCTCGGAGTTTAATTTAAATGATGTAATATAAATAGCGATGCAAATAGCTGGTGAGCCTGTAAAGGTTACAATTTGTTACTGCAGTACGAGAGCTGGTTAATTGCTCATCGCGTTTATGTTTAACATCACTTGAGCGACTGGCGGCACACGTATACCGGTCAAGTACTGTGGGTTATCTTAAACTAGAACATAAACTGCATAATATAATCTAACTGCTTTTTTTATAATATAGCCAGCCTTGGTTGTGATTGCATGTATAAGTAGATGCTTAAAGCTTATTTAGAAATCAACAAAAGGAATTTAAAAAATGCTTCCTGCATATTGTCAAGTAATGGTCTGTACCTAAGTACAGACCAAAGACACTGTTATAGTGTCACTGTTATAGTATCTTTGGTCCCGCTCGCTACCATACCCGCGGGTCCACTTGACTACATAATTTATCTTCTGTATTTTTATTGGACCAACATAAGTTGTGGGGCTACATACATACCTATATACATACATACTCTGCCTTATAATGTCCCCACTGCTGGGGCTCAGGCCTCCTCACCAGGAGAGGGAATGGGCCGTAATCTACCACGCGGGCCCAGTGCGGGTCGGTGGAAGTCACATACATGTCTTCGTATTTTTGGTTGTAAGACATGCCAGTTTCCTCACGATGTTTTCCTTCACCGTTACCGTTGTGGGACTGATAGTATCATTTATTATGACAATGTCGAGTTGACATTAACCAAAAGCTTGGATGCGTTGTACCACCGAGCGATCTCGAGTAGGCATGGGACTGCTCCACATCATTTGTCAGAAAATGTATGAAACTACCAGTTCCACGATATCGGGTCATTATCGTTGATAAGGTTTTATGAAAAGGAAACCCGTGGTATTAGATCGCAAAGGGCAGCTAAAGGACGCAGCTGTGATTTTAGTCAGTAAAAGTCCGACACGCTCTCCCGCTCGAGCTTGAGCGGAAGAAGTCATTGGATAATTTCGAACGTTAAAAAAATCGATAGATCACTTAATTTTGCAAATAAATGAAATCAAGTTTAATATTAAATACATAAGTAACAATTTGTTTGTAACAATAGAAAGGTAAGGAATATAATAAATTATTATGCAAGTAATGGCAGTCTAGGTAATTAGTTATATCCTAAGGTACAATTGTTTTAAGTCCATCGAGACCAACTCTCTATTGCTAGTTCCGTTTCCTGCCGCTCCATAATACAAGGAAATAGAAAATTGAGTTTCTATAGTATGGTGTGATAGGATCGTTAATCTATATGATATATTGAGTGGGTATATTGTACCACCTTCTGTATGCATAACAAGTACTTAGCTTACAAGAAAGTATCTAAGCGAGTAGAGAAGGATCATAGCAAGTTGATCTTAGGTACTTGTTAATTCAATTGACTGGCCTGTTGGTCTAGTGGTTAGTGGCCCTGACTGCTATGCCGGAGGTCGTGGTTTCGATTCCGTGTTGTGATTGCTGACCCGACCACGACATGGAACGGAGATTTTACTGTGGAACAAAATGGTTATTTTAATTGTGTTTTATTGTGCCACTTATCCCAGGAATTTGGGCCTTTTACTTTTTGAATAATAAGAGTACGCTCGTGGTCGGGTTGGGGATCACGGTTCCTGTCACGACCTCAACCAGATCTAATAAAGTATCAATAGTGGGAAGTTACTGATTATGCCAAAAATATATTGGTCAAAATGTGCCAACCAATTGCACACGAAATTCTTTTACTATTCATATAACAGAATAAATCTTTATTTGGATAAAATTGAATTCAAATAAGGCACTTACGAAAACTTATACCAACTACCCACATTTCAGCTTTAAAACTAAAAGTAATAAAAAAAGTAAAAAAAAACTAAAACCCGACTACGACACAGAAAAAGTATGAAACAAATTTCAGGATGCTGAAATAAACAAAGAAACTGGAAAAACAAGAACAGAACAAAGTTTTATTTCAGCATCCTGAAAATTTGTTTGATGTATATAATGAGAAAATATGTTATTATATACATCAAATTCATATGCGCGAATATCGTTCGCAAAAAAATACGGATATATAAAATGGGTAGTTAAATCAAAATTTTGACGGAATCGGTGGCCGTCAGCTAAATTATTTAGTAAGTAGATATAATTGACAGTTTCGGAATGAAAATAAATCTATTCGTCAGTCGGTACTTTCACGGGAAACTAGAAACTAGTCCTAAGTTGTGCACTCGCACTAACATAAAACATTTTGATGAGATAAATATTCCATAAGTTGAGGTTATCTTCGACGTTTCAGTATTTATCTCCCTACTAAAATTACTATCAAAACAAACTTAATAAATTATCAACAAGTTAATTATATGGAATTGCGTTGACAGCATGAAGGTCGCTGACAACTAATGTGTGCGAGACACTTCTATTCGAGAAATATCTTTTTGTGCTACAGACCCACATTTCTTTTGAGAATTTAGTAACAGAGGACGATTTGTGCTGTTGACATGATCAATTAATTCTTATAGTTATATTTATGAGTTATTGAAAGCCTAATTGACGAAACTATAACACCTGCATCACCCGCGGCACTCCGCATGTGGAGCGAGAGCGACCACCATCCGCTTGTTATTGCTATACGTTACATATACACTGTAATCAGAGATACGTTACTTTTCACATATACGTATCGATTCTCATAAAATGTTATCGGTTTCTAATTAACTTTACGTTTACAACTTACTTCGCAATATTTTTATTTCTGCATAATCAAGAGCTCCATTTTCGGTAGTTATAATACCATTAGCAAAGATTTTTATCTAAATTAAGAAACCTTTATACACTGTTTAATTTATTTCACATGCGGCTCGATTATTGAGAAAACGCGAATTTTTGAGGCAATTATACGCATTAGCACTTGTTAGGAGAACTGCGCCTGCGGTGGTTGTTGAAAATGTAACAAGGTGGTCAGGCGTTCATTCTAATCTTTCTATTTTTGGACCGGCCTGCCATAATATACAGACCATTAAATCGGGACGACAGAATAAATAATCATGAATATGTAGCTTGTGTACATAAGCCGTTCTTTGATGTCAATCATTCTTTAAGCGAGTGCGTCGAGTCGTCGACCAATATGTTCATTCTCGCAAGCTGTGCAGCCGCGGCATGTACACATACACATTGATTCTAATCGCTGTCGAACTCCTTGTAAATAGTGGTTTCAGGGTGACACAGCTTTTTAATGTGTATTTCGTAGTCGTGTGCCTTCATTTCTATTTGCATTTAGATTATTTCAAACTAGTAATGCTTGTAATTGTGTCGAGAAGGTGAGGTCTGTCTGACATCTTCATTACATCTTCTGTAAAGTGAATTGTACTTTAGAGATAAGGATGATTACGGCCGAGCTTGGGAAAAACATGACTGTTAGTGCGAAGATGCGCAGTTTATGGTCGATGACATATCAGCTGTTGCTACGCTTTTCTAAATGTAGTTTACATCAAAAGATTGATAATAAAATGTCAGTACAAGTCATGTGACAGACATGACTAGAACCTAACTCTCGCTCCAGTCAGATTGGAAGATGTTATGTGATGATTTTTAAACTCAAAAACTAAGGAGGACCAAGATGACAGAACCGAAAATGGGCAAGTGCGAGTTGGACTCGCACACTGAGGGTTTCGTACAAACTAGTCAGTAAAAGTCTGACACTCCCTTTTGCTCCACCCATACCAGAAGAAGTTATTTAATGATAACCCACCTAAAAAAAACCTATTCAAGTAATGATTCTCTCGACTAACCTAGTTGGCCTTTCAGTATTTTAAACACTATTTAAACCTTGGTTCATAAGTGTGTTTAAAAACGTTAAACAATGCAACTCGTTAGAAAATAACAACAATGCAGGGAACGGTTGTCTAGTCAGCACTCGTGCCTTCTAATTAGAGAAGCAAGATTTACGAGTACCTTCCGCCCTTGTGGGAGAAACAAGAGCGAACAATAGGAGATACTTATTTAATGAGTGTATAGTGCAGGGTCGCTCAGGTACTCGGTCAAGGCGGACGAACTGCAATAAAAAGCTTGTGCAAATGACGATAATTATATGATTAAACGAACTTACCTTAAGTGAAGTTCTATCGTAATTATACGAAGTTCCTTCTCCGAGACAGATTTACGAGTAGTAACGCGGTAAGGTCGAATGACGATAATTAGGTACCTAAATATAGGCCCGGCGCACCCTAGTCCCGTTACACACATATTCATCACTTACCTACATATTTTTAGGGTTTTTATTATTTAAACATGGAAAGAACATGAAACATAAAAACACTTAACTTATTAATACTTTAATAGATACAGAATAACTCTTACCTAAAATATGGCGTCCAAAATTCTTCCGCATCGTTGTCGACTGGAAGTGTGCCCAAAAGACTGGCGGCATTGCCACGTTCTATGGCAATGCTTAATCTCTGACCAAGGTAAAAGCCAGCCTTTGGGTCACGCGAAGTGTCAACGAGGTGTTTGGATGATTCTTTAAAAAGCTCATGAGCACTCGGACCTCACGGCAGTCACGGCCCAAGAGTTGCAGAAACTTCCAAAATGAAAAAAAAAAAACGTGTCCCGCGGGGTAGCGCGTGCGGAGCAATCTCGCATGGATGATAAAGATCGCACGATATTTAGAACACCCTTAGAGGAATGAGATTCTTCAAAGGTCGATCAGCAAAGCTGAGCTACGCTCGACAAGGTCCGAGGACAGTGACGTCCATTACATGTTGAGACCGACGTGCCTCGAAATAGACAGTCGTTTAAAGATCTTGATGAGCAGACAGAAACCCTAAGGCGGCCCTAGGCTGCTAAGGAGTAAATATATTATGGAGGTAAGATTAGCAGCAGCTTCATGTAATGTAACTGTATCTCCTTAAACTGGAAACTAAAAACCGTTGAATTTGGGAATAGTCTAGAGCGGAGAAAACGAGGGCCGACGAAGACTCATATTGGCATTTACGACCTAGCAAATTAGTTGGTCAGAGATTCTAAAATGGTTTAGGTAGCGAAAGAGATAAATTGTTTAAGTTAGATAAATGTATTTCTAATTGCTGCCTCTGAAAAAAAAAAAGACTATGATCAAAGTATAAAGTTTATTCAACAAAGCTCCTACTTTTTTTTTAGACTTCTACAGTTGGCACTGCAACGCTGCTATACGATGTCAATTCCCGCGCGGAACATATTTGTATGGCCTAGCTTTTCCGTGTCTGGGTATCTTGTGCATGTGAATTTACATGTACGTGAACACGCCCTTGATACAAAAGTAACTGCTTAATGTGGGGCTGTATCTGATTAGACTGCAAACCAACAACGTTTTGGGAATAGCCTAGAGTGGAGGAAGATGATGCACAGAAGACTCATGTGTGTAGGTACCTTTGTTACAAGTAACATCGGAGAGAGCAGTGGTGACCGAGTTGTAATAAGGTTTTGACTTACGAGTCGGTCGCGGGTTCAAACCCTGCCAGGCGCATTACTTTGTGTAATTTATTTCATTACCACTGCTCTCAAAACGGTGAAGGAAAACATCGTGAGGAAAACAGCATGTCCTAGAACCAAAAATTCGATGACATGTGACATTCACCAACACGTATTGAGCCCGCGTGGTGTATTACTGCTGATTCCCTCTCCTGGAGAGGAGGCCTGAGTCTCAGTGGGAACATTAAAAAGGCTGATGATGAACATCTGGGGGAGCCGACTGTGAGGACCGGTCAGCTGAACAGTCCAACGCCACGGACCTCGTTACGCGGCACTTGATAAAATACCTTTACCGGTATTTATTATTACGAAACGCTTGGAGAGCACATTGTGAAACCGGGCGATTCGCGAAATGTCCACTTCAAACTTTCACCACACGGAAAGGGTTTTATCGTTCCTACAAATATCTACTGCGATTCCATATCGGTATGTTAAAGTTGTAATCTCGTCCACCTTGCAGTCTGTTACAAATTTATCGATGAGATCTTAATGGGATCAGACTTATGTGTCAATCAAACAGCTGTATCTACTCTCTCCATTACGGTTTGGTCTGATCATTGCGCTTATTACTAAAAATAGTCAACTTAGTTTAACAATCGCTATATAATACCACTAGCTTTTGCCCACGACTTCGCACGCGTACATAAAATAGCTTATGTTACTCAGGAATAAAGCAGCTTCAATCGGTGAAAAAATTTTAACAATCGGACCAATGCTTCCAGAGATTATTTTATCAATCAAAATAATACACATTTTAGTATGGCCAAGGTTTGGTCATGGTATAGTATGTATGATATAGTGAGCAGACTTCTCACCACGGTAGGTAGGCTGGTCAAAGTAATAATAGTTGTGTTTTAAAGTTATATAAATAAAGCATAAACTCATGCCCTCATATCTAATTAAACGGTAGCCATTTCTGTAAAGTAAGAATTCGAAATCACATCTTGCAAGGCATTGCATGCCGCGGCGTGCAATACTAATTCGGGTCACTAAATAAAACTAAAGAAGTTAGTGTAGTCGAGATCCGTAAGCAAGTAAAGTGTTGAAGTCGCGTGTGAGTGTCCATGTAGTGCTTGCGCAGCCCTGGATATGTATACACCGCTAAATCTTAATCGTTTTAATCCCGGATTTTGGAGGGTCGATCCGGTACATGAAACACTATCGATTTGTAAAGATAAAATTTAAAAATAATGTACCTTTTTTTTCAAAATACGTATTAATTTACGCATGTGCGAAATTAATTTCTTTAAGAAAACGTCAGCTAAGCAAGTTCAGTGACCTGTAGGTAATAGTTGGCGTTGCGTACAAACTACATACAGGTCTTTGGAGGTATCAAATAATAAATATCAATAACTGCTAACCATCGAATAGAATTGTAATAATTTAAAAAATAAAATCAATAAAATAAAAATAAGTACAAAATTATAAAACATTAAAATTATGAATAACATCTTTATATATAATACCTTTAATTTTATACTATTCAATATTTTATTAAAATCTATAAAATAATACTCATAACATCATTATTCGGATTGCAGTCTAACCAGATGCAGCTAAATATGCAAATAATCATATTTTACACGGGGCCTGTCTGAACTCCAAAAATGTAAATGGGTAACACGATAACCCTTGGCCAGACTATTATCCGATTTTCTGGCTTCTGATTATCCATAACGATTCTCAAAGGTCTACAACTGACAATTGAGACCAAGCTGGCCATTGAAGAAAAGAAATTATGACGGTAACGGTCGTGGTAAGGGATGCCGAAATCGCTTAGACACTTCTCGAAGCCTTTGCTCTTGGTATTATAAAAGTATATAACCGTTTGCTATACGGTTGGAAAACTACGAGACTGGCGACACAAGGGCCACCTGCCGATACCCACGCAATCCTCAGCGTCACCAGACAGAATCAAGTTCGTCCGCCGTCGATCCATCACACGAATCGTTTATTTGCGAAACCTTCGCCCTCCTTCAAGCGGCGCGTGAGGGACACGACCGCAGGTATCTAAAGCAGTTACATAAAATTATTTAAATATTATGTCCCCGTCCCCACGTTGCATAAGCTATTAATAGTAATTATTAATGTAATCTCATTCATGTGCAGGTGCCATGTGTGAGTAAACACAAACTTACGCCGTCCAATTTTATATTCTGCTTCTTGTCTAAAGATACCAGTGAAAGAACTGGTTTTAAAAAGTGGTTTTCATACAAAATAGGACGTTGAACTTTTTGTTCCAATCGCATTATGTAATCAACGGCAAGTTATTAATTTGTTTTCTCTCCATTACTGGGTCATAATCATAACAAAATAAACTTAACACATTAAGAAATAATTAATGTCCTAAACATAGTTTTTATTTATTTTATTTTATTTTAATATCAAAAACACGCTCGTTAATCGTAATTTTGTATAAGTTAGCTGAATTTGGAATTCATTAATTTATTATTACTTGACCTACATTATATTAGACAAGTTAAGATTGGATCATGAAAATTCATAGATTTTCTCCAGATGGCGTCGAGGTACATATTTATTACATAGGTTTTTAAATTATGTTGTTAATTTATAATTTTGTACCTACTAAGGGTACAGCGGACACGACAGTAAGAAATAGTATGTCATGTTTTAATAAGTCTATAAATCTTTTAGCGTTAACATCAAAATGTGAACGCGCGCAAACCAAGGAACTCACGCATATCTTAATTCTCACAGCTATTACGTAGTTAGATTGGTGAGTTAAGTATAGATAATATTAGTTTAAGCCATGCAAATTCGCTTGTGTAACAATCATAGTCAGTAAAGGCTGAAAACACATCGATTTGATCATTTAACTGCGCAGTGGTCAAACGATCACATACAATCGTATCAAACAGTAGTTTACAATCGCGGTAACGACTAGATAGTGATCGAGTTATCCATTTGAGTGCGCGGAGTCGGGTAATTGCGAAATGTGCGCATACGCCGATGGAGCATTGCGTATCGACAAGTCTCTTATTAAAACGACTAACTCCGCCCCGCGGCTATGCCAACCCGCCGTTTTTGCTCTGGTTGCCTTACACGTAATGATTTCATATCCGGGAGTTGATTCATTATATCCAAGTTTTTATTAACAAATGTACAGTTGACTTTCGTCAAGCTTGCTCCCCCATTGGCCAACAAGTCGTACGGTGACCCACCGTCGATACATAGTGGACATCTCAGCGGTTCTCAAATAATAGATTTTTTTCTTTAGAGCTATTTATAGTTTAAAATAAAATAGGTTACTTCTAGGCAAGCATAGTGGTCAACCGTAAGTTAATCAATAATAATAATATTTTAAAAGTAATGATTTTAAAAAGTAGTCGAAATGTTTGATTTCAAGCTTAGTGACGATGCTATCTAGCCGATTTCGGCCCCAACGACCACATCATATGCTACAGACAAAAATTTAAAAGAATTTAAGAAAGTGGGCCTTGAGTAGCGCGCCTACGCAGCTCATACACTATTGTTCTAGAGAGATTTCATTAAATTCCACTGACATCATTGTAACTGCTTAATTACGCTCGCGATCGGTTCATTACACCACTTCTGTTACTATAGATAGGGAATATATCTCATAAGTAATTGGTAAGTTTTTGTGCAGAGTGTTTTCAACTTCTATAAACTGAAGTTCAAAATATTTTATTTACACATAAAACTACAAGAGCCTGAAATCCAGTTGGTGGTTTCTTTTTATATTTTTCCTTTTTAAAATGTGCAGGTGTACCTACCTAAATATAATAATAATATACCAAAATCTAAGTGCGTGAATTGTTTTAACTGATCCAACATCATGAACATTATGATGAACGTCTGTTCATCATAGCTCTTGCTCTTACCATAGAACGCAAAGGGCAATTGAAGGACACAGGTGTGATTTTAGTCAGTAATAGTCTGACATGCCCATCTACTCCACCCAGACCGGGAGAAGTCATTGGATGAGTAAGATACCGCCTTAACAAAAAAAAAAAAGTCATAGAGACATTTCGTTTCAATTCTCTAAAAAGTATTGATATCTATTATAGTATTGAAAGCGGCGTTGATAGATATACTTTGGTAAAAACTATTTATGCTGTAAGTAAGCAATTGTTTATCGGATCAGTGTATTGGATCTTGATTGGATCCAACTTATAATACTAGACGTAGAGACGTAGCACAGTGGCCCTATGAACAGTGGTGGCTAATTAATAACGGCCTCAACTTATGAGTTGGGTCGTGGACGCATTACTTTGTGAAATTTATTTCATCACCACCGCTCTCAAAACGGTACAGGAAACCGACATATCCAAGAACTATAAATTCGATGACATGTGACATCCACTCGTTCCCTCTCCTAGAGAGAAGGTCTGTGACAGTGGGAACATTAAAAGGTTGATTAAGCTGGGCTATGCTGCTTACAATACCTAATGTGTATATCGATACATTTTTAGACACTCACGACATATCTAGTTTCGTTTCACATAAAAAACTTCTTGAGTCCTTCTCTTAACAATCGTATCAATTTACATGATACAGCGATTATCACTGTATTGCAATAGTGCAAATGCTGCTCTATTCTCTGAAAACAGGTGGTGTTTGTTAAGACAAGCATTCCTAGACATTTCTAGCTGACCCGGCAAATGTTATTCTACCATATAAATCATCAATGAAGAAAATGGGGGCGGGGATGGGAGGGCAAAATTAATCAACGACCTACCAAACATACACACAAAAATATATAAAAATCGGTCAAGCCGTTTCGCAGAAGTTCGATAACAAACACTTTGACACAAGACTTTTAGATAACAGATGTATCTTGTAGAGATTTTCTCACCTATTATTTCACATTCTATTTTTAATATTAGTGGTTCCACTAACATTAAACTACATGTAACCGTTATCAAAGGAGATAACTACGAAACAAGTATAATAACTGAAGTGTACCTATAGGAGTCTAAGAGCTGTCAGACAGTAAAGGGCAGCATATCTTATCCTCTCATTAAAAGAGGTTCGACACCGATATCTATAAAAAATAAACTTGTTAGAGCGCATCTCTAGTTAAGTTTAAAAAGCATCTGCCAGACCTTCAAGGCGTAAAACATTAATTAACTTAAGTATTCAGAATGCAGCTTTAATACATAAGCTATCGGGTAGTTGCAGGCTAATCGAGTAGTTGCAGGCTAATCGAGCGATGCATCCATAGATCAGAACTTAACGAGCGTTGCATGTTTGACAGTGAGCGTCTGATCTAAATAAAGGTCAGCATCAAGATCTTAGGCAATCTTAACTTTAGATTGGCTGAATATTATAGGTTTCGTACCTCATATGCTTCACCTTCATTTTATAACAAAATCTTTGTATAAAATCGGGCCAGATAAAGTAAGAGGCAGAAGCTTTACTGCACAAACTAACACCATCTGGTCCACTCATCATTATGTAGGTACAAACTATGATCCACAATAAAGATGATTTGATTTGACAAAGTAACATTTTCTTAGTGATAACATTGTCGAAAAGTACAAAATATAGGTTAGTCGAATATGTGGGTTAAGATGTGCTACCGAAATGTCACGTTGTCTATCTCAAACATGTACTTTTCCTTTGATTTGCTATGGTTTGTGCATTTAACCAGTGTCAAGTCTTAATGAATATAAGAGTAGAAAAAGAAAAATAAAAATCGTTTATATGACAAGAGCTACGGATAGCTGTCTGTCTGTAGCTCTTATCATATTAAGATAAAGGTTCTCACGAACGATTCTTTACTCTGTACTAGCATTACTGCTCCTAGATTAAGAAAATAAAACACACATACATTCAAACTTTCGCCTTTATAATGTCAATGTGATGCTGGTTCGTTTTATTTCCATAGATATTCCACCTATTAAGCCAGTTTTCAGACCTTTTAAGCACTTACAGTACGATAGCTTTTATCAGATGACACTGACAATGAGGCATCAACGCTTAAAAGCTTTTACAACCTTTAAAGCGATTAAAAGTAAATTAAAAACCAATTTTTCATCTTCCAACTTTAAAGGCCAGTCAATATAAAGAAAGAACTTTACTCGTCAAGTTAATCTAAACTCATTTACTACTTAACTATAATAACGCTGCAAATTTATTTGAATGTACTCAAGCACACACATGTCTAACAGAAGACCTATTTATATCGTGCTAATATTTTATTACTAGATCAAGTTTAATGCTTTACACGAACGCTTAGGTTGTAGGCTTTATGATTTCATAACATAATCAATCAAAGAAATATAATTGCAATAAAATATTTGTGTTTTATACAATGCACGTTTTAAAAGATATATTATGTAGGTACTGTACTTGTTAGTGAACGCCGGTCATAAACAATAAGACCTATTTTCGTATTGCTGATATAAAATATTAACAGTGATTTGATCGTTTATATACAGTACCTACCTGTATTTATATCAAGGCATGTATCAAGTTCCTAGTAAATCTACTGATTGGATATCAATTCCGTATCACAACAGCAGTGAAGCATGAAGTAATTTATCTAAGATCTTTTATTCAGAATACAATTTTATTTAGGCACGTACCTAAATATGGCAACATATTTGCGTATTTCATATTGCTGTTGGTTTTACATAATTCCCAGTCGAACCCACAAAGCCCGTATCATGAATACCAGAAGCGAATTCAACGAACCAAGAAACTCGGGTGAAGAAAGAAGTGGCCCAGTAACGTTGTATCACTACCGCAGGCCTAGTTACGTGTATTAAGCCATCTCTCTTATGAAATAATTATAAATCTGTCATTGACACATATTATTTCACACTAGATAAACCAGTTTAACGAGACCGTTTCCAGTTTCCCGCTTGTTAAAGCGCTCATCGTACACTCGGTTCGATGACATCAATTTGAATACCTACCATAAAAAAAGCTTTTAACAATAATTATGTACATTTTGTCATTAGTTACATCGATATTTTTGGCGGTATACGACGTGTAAATTACGCGGTGGACCGATCTATAAATCTAAAAATAACGAGTATCGTAATATAATAGGTGTCTATAAAAAATGTCCTTGTAAAAAAGGCACAAAATCATCAATCAGTCACTACAAAAAAAAAACCATTCTTTATAATTTGGTCGACACCACGAATTTTTTTGGGAAACTATTATATTGCGATGGCAACATTAAAAATCATCGATACAATCTTCCTATATCGACACTTCCGACATGGGATATTAAAAACATAACAGTAGACGCGAATTAATTGTATTCACACGTTGGTTTAAACCAACATTCGATATGCGAACGTGCAAGAACATCATTAATTTGAGATTGATTCGCAACGTCCTACAAAGTTACGTTGCGGTAGTAAGTGTAGGTTCCGGCCGGCGGTTGATACTTGTCTGTTTTGGGATTTACTTTATTAAGCGTGATCTGTTAGTGGATTTGGACTGGGATTTTCTGATTACCTAACTGAATAAAACATATCTAAAATAAATAAATAAATAGATGTGATTCTGAGAAGTGTTTTGTTACTCGAGACCTGATTTGACTCAAATCAGGTCTCCTGTAACAAAACACTTCTCAGGATCACATCTTTGAGTATCCATCTTAAACCAAATGTGATAGCGGGTTCTTTACCATGAGCCAGATATTGGAGTAACCTGAGTCCCTGCCGCTACTCATTATTTCGAAAGCTCACTTTAATTTGAAACGATGAAAACCTAAGTAGTTGTACCCCACTTTTATACTGGCTCCTCAGTCCTGTGGGAATACTTAGACCTTGAACTGGCCGAGCGTTCTATGGCGGAATTACATATAAACGCTGGATACACCAATCAAAGGAAGTTATTCAAGCCTACGTTATATCACAATGATCCAATGAGTATCACAACACCGTAACCGGCTTGAGAGAGCTTTTAATGTTTCGATGATGTGGTCTACTTTACAACGCTCTATTGCTATGAAGAATGAGCTCAAGAGGTACTTATATCAAGTGTACTTGTTTGAAAGATGTGTGGTCCATTGCTATGACTTGTGAATGATAGCGAGTAGCAGTGTAAGTGGCGGAGACCTTGCACAGTTTGATAAACGGGCCGCAAACACCGCTCGCCGACCTCACAGCGAGTTCCGCTCAGCTCCACCCAACACACTTACCTAGAGGTACTTACACAGTAAGCACAGTGTCAATGCACACTGAGACACTCACCATGTGAGTGCATGCGTTTTATAGTGTTAACTTTTGTATTGAACAACGCCTCCACTGCTTACAAACTATTTAGCAAAATCTCGTCTCTGGATGATTGTCCTATAGCCACCTACGCCGCGTCCGTCTTGACGGTTCTCATAAGATTCTGGGTTAGATCGTATCGTGCGATGATGGGATAAGGTTCATATCTTGTAGTCTTGACGTTTGTGTTATCCTTTAAAGAAAACAGACCATTTTATGATTATAAATATAATAACGGCAGTAGCTGTCAAAGCCCTACGAAAACCGGTAAAGCTAATTAGCGCTGTTTTATGTTCTTCCCATAGTGTTTCTTTGACAAACTATAAAATGGACAAACTATAAAAAACCTGCTACAGCAATTGCCCACGTATATTAATCGAAGTTTTTCAAGACACCAATAAATAAAAAGTATAATAATCAGTAAAACATATCAAGTGAATAAAAAAAATTTACAAAAAAAGAAAAAACAATTCTCTTCGTTATTTATGACCGACTTCTGAAGTTAAAGTTATTTTGAACTTTTTAGTGTTTTATTTTTTTTACATTGAATTCAGTTGTATTTATTTTTATAAAAAGTGTTATTACTTTACACTTTTTAGTCATCGTGCCACTCCTAAAAGTAGATACCCCTCATTTAAACTTAAATACCTTATACCCAGAGTGCATCTCATAACAATTCTAATAATCCCAAACACGGTTAGATTACATTATATATCCCCACTCCTTTTTTTTTCAGTCAGTCATAGACTACACCTCTTTACAAAGTAATTTTACTTGTTTTGACAGTTCTGCTATGATTCTATTGAAGAGTTCTGTTCCATATCTACAAAGTTCATGATCCGATCAAAATAATATTTCTATGGAGCCAACTTGGAAGCATAACCTTTCAATCAAAAAAATAATTTTCAAAATCGGCCCTCAATTGACCGAGATATCGGTGAACATACATAAAAAAATACGTACAGCCGAACAAGGAACCTCCTTCTTTTGTCGGTTAAAAAAAGGCTCGTGAGTAAGGGCTGTCCAGCGACCATTCTGATACAATAAATTGTGTTAACCGTCGCGCTTTTTCGCACTAGTTCCAAATACGCTACTTAAAGCGGCAGGAGTGGGTTTTTGCAGGCCTTCGAATTAATTGTATACTCTCAGTGTGTGTTAAGTACTAACTGTAGAGTTTTTATAAACAATTAACCTTCTCACGGCCTATCAATAACCGCTGATCGGGTTAAAGTCCCGGCGCAGATGTCGAATGGCAATATTCTCACAAGAAAAAGCACCACTCCGCTACGTCTTCAGTAGAATGGAGCTGTTCCATGGAGTCACGCTATTCTTTCTCACTTTCTTATAAGCGTGCGTGACACTTGGCGACAGAAGACATTAATGTGCTCTCGTAAATTTATAGATACTAGTTTTTCCTTGTGTACAACACCCACAACACTAACAGAAAATTTATTAGTAGAACTGTGTTGGTCCGCCTTACATATTGCGTTGTCCCTAAAACTTAGTAGTTCCAAAGCCACCGGCTTTTCTCTTGACCAGGGCTCTTCAATTTGCATTAAAGTTTGTACGTTACTGCTTGAGGAGGAGGGAGGCCTACCCAAAACGTCATCACTACTGATATTTGAAAGTTAGGCAAACTATATTAAGGTGGCATTAATTGGATATACATGTATTGTGTATGCCAGGATAGCTGGATTGTTCAAGGCAGTAACTGTGGATCTTTAAGGAACACATGTGGATATCAGATAGTAAAAATCTGACACTCTCTCTCGCTCCACCAAGTGTGGGAGAAGTCGGGCTTGCGGACAGTGAGCATTGGGTAGCTCGCTGTCCGACCGTCCTGTAACTGTCCGGACCAAGCCCAAGTCGTCGACGGCGCGCACTGTTCCTGCGCGCCTCAAGGTTTTGTCAGCAACAGCAGGGCCCAGCCGGGTCGAAGCCTACTGGGGCCAGGGTTATCCGAAAGGGAACTCGAGCCCCGGTAGTGAAGGCTTAAAGGAACGGGGTGGATTTTTTTAGTCAGTAAGAGTCTGACACTATCTCCCGCTCCGCCCAAGAGCGGCGGTTGTCATTGAATGATTTTCTCCACCAAAAAAAAAAAATAGCGGGAAAAGTCATTTGATGATATAACACAAAAAATCTTGTACGTTTTATGATTAAGCGCATTTTGTGTACGGACTTACGTCTAAATGTACCACGAACTATGTCCGCCGATTCAAGGACTCTCCGACCATCCGGTCCTTATAGAATGAATCATTTGTAAACAGCAAAACACAAAACTCGTATCTTCTTATTTCCATAATCGTTTATATCTAGTTATTTGTCTTCCTACGCGGATTATATGTTATGTTGATGGTAGGCCATTAATTAGACCCAGATTCGCTCAAGTATTTGTGCTAATGTTAAGTAATAATGAATGGAATAAAACCGCATGTTTTGCTACAACTTCATACTGGAACCGCTTAGCTTAATTACTCACCTATTAACTATATTGAGAGCACTATACTCTGTTCAAAATAACATTAGAAATTTATAGATATTTTATATATATATTTTGCTTTTAATACCATCCTTATGCCTACGTTATAGAAGTTAAAATCAGTTGACCAGGCGGTAAAAAAGGTTTCTTTAAATTTCTATTCTTAACGCGAATAGGGTATGGGTTTGGTTACACACAAAATCGGAAATTTTTCCGTTTTTTCTTTACTGAATCGCAAAAAAAAACACTCCTGTTGAAGGGAGAAACATTGATTGAACATGATTTAATATATTACAAATATTTCAATTTAGCAGCATTCGATTAATTCTTAATATTCCAGTCTTCAATTAAAAATCCAATTTAATTTAACATGGTGTGTAATAAAAATTACATAAATTATTAGATGATTTTATGGCGTAATTATAAAAATATTGAACAGTGAATTTAAATAATATAATCAAACAAATTATTGAAACAAATTTTCTATGTAGATAGTTAATTAGGGTTTACTTAAGGTTAATGAATTTTTAAAGGCACTTAAAATTAATAAAAATGTTTAAACTTTGAACTTAAGTGACCTGATGTTTAATCTTCTTAGAAAGAACCGCATGTTTTTAATTGAGAAACATTAACTCTCCCAATTAAGTATGACTTCAATTGCCGAATACTACAACTCTTCACATGGCAGTACCTACATTTGCAAAATTTTCCGTACATCATCATCTGCAGTGAATGGTCGTAAATGGGAATGCGTATTTGCATTTACGACATTCAGCAAATTTGTTGGTCAGTTGGTAAGAGGTTGTAAAATAGTTTCGGCAGAGAAGGAGATAATTAGTTAAGTTAGTTATAGGTATTTTCTAATTGCCGCCTCTAAAAAATGATCTCAGTACCTACCCATACTTAATTCAGAGAAATTAATTTAAAAAAATCTAAATAATTCCTAGAACCTTTTCCATCATCGGACCACTCAATGCTTGGCGTTGCAACACCAGTAGAATCATGATGGAAACCCTACCCATACGCACAAAACGTTTTATTCTCCGTATAGGGAATTCTCTGCCGCAGTCTGTGTTTCCTGATACCTAATAGCTAGGGATTTTTAAGTCAAGGGTGAATAGGTCATTACCACATCGTCGCTTACCATCAGGTGAGAAAGTGATCAAACCTGAGCCTAACAATAAAAAAGCTTTTTATTCCTTGATAAGGTCTTATTAAAAACTGTACTTCCACATTACCTAAAAGTTTTGCGAATGCGGAGCTGACCATAGGGCAGTGGAACAGGATCCTATAATTACGAGTGAAATTAAATGAAAATAAAATATCGTAAGAGGAAAATCCGTAAGGACCAAATTCACGTGATCATAATATCTCAATTTACAAAATTATGGAAACATTGTAAAGTCCTGTTTAATTATTGCAATGAATATGTCCTCTATATTTTAAAGTTACTTAATTAATAATATAAACCAAAAATATTCGGCGCATATTTTTCTTTTGCAATTTTTATTTTCAGTATTGCGAAATTAACATAATTTTAAGCATTAAGAACGCAATGCATTGCAATGCTTTAATGGCGGAGCAGAGGTTAGAGGCTAGCGATTTGAGATCTTGCGCCAGAGTTGCAACCTCAAATGTGGTTTAGTAAAAAGCGGTCTAATTAATTGACGTGACAGTGCAGTGCAATGCACGCGGGAGATACCGATCTGACCGCGAGGCGCGGGGCCGCCGGCCGTGGGGCCGCGGGCCGCACTGCCGGGCTCCCCGTTATAATCCCGTACCTCACGACATCTCGTTTATTTTTTGTTTACGATTCGTGATCAAATCGTCAGCTGCAATACGCAAACTGTTACGTGATACATTATAACAGCCACGACCTTTTTTACTTAAGCCTAATTCACACGAATAATTTCGTGTTATTACTTCGTGAATTAACATATTAATACACATTATTATGCACCAGAATAATATAGAGGTACATTTTGAAAGAATTTCGTAATTTTCCTTATTCTTCAAATTGGGCTTTTTATAATTTTATAAGGTTCATAAACGGTAAAATTACGTAAAATCGGCGCACTGTATTTTTCTCAAAACTTCAATGAGCACATACGATTACTTAGCTCTAGAGAAAGAGCGAGATGTTATAAAACTCTGTGGTTGCGCAACTGCGCCAGGAATGCACTATACCGATAATTGTTAAATTGTCAATGATTACAACTCATTTTGAGTGGTAGCTATCTATCATTGAGTCACGTCGTAGTAAAAACGTGGCGGTTGTTGGCTCGCCCTGCTCCCACCTACTGCTGGACATAACAAGTCTAACAAGAGTTCGTAATGTATGGCAAAAGACAAATACTCGTTCATTATACAACTGGCATGCACTAATGCGTCGGTTGATCGCTATCATATCACACGAATCGAAACGCGGTTAGCAGCGCTTACACTCTATAAGCACACTAAAGCCATATGTGTAATATATGGTACGATAGCTATTTCATACAAGTAAAGCGGTTTCTTATCCACAACACGGTTCTGTTTCGTACCAAGTTTTTCTATCGCATCGCAGTAACAACAGCGTTACGCCATGCTTAGTGCATTACGTGTAGATCAAGGAAGCACTGCTAATATATATGCAATAAGTACTTATCTATATATAGGCACTGCCTGGTAAGCTTCCTTCGCGTGTTATCTCAAGAAAAGCTTTAGATACGTTTGCATGCGATTACCTCGGTGTACATAATCGGATATAATTGGAAACTGAGAAAGATTGTTGTAATCATACTAGTTAATATTAGGATTTTTTATTAAAAACCTGCTTTCTTAAGTTAATTGCAAATAACAGCGTTTAGTAAGACCGATGATTGGCTGATATGAAATAATGTTATGTACTGACGGGTAAATAATGCTGATACCAACAAGAATGAAGAAGTTATGAATATTATCTCTTAGATTAGGGAATCACCATCCAACTTTCCGACCGTCCTAAACAGATTATCTCATATGATTCCGAAAATCTGTCTTGATTTTCTTTTATAATCAGGTAATTTTATTCCTGCGAAATAAGTTATAGTATCATCTACTAGTTCAGTGTTCCGTAATCATTTTGTATTCAAGGTACTTATAGGAAATTGGAAAACTTTGGAAGTAATATTTTTTTGCGGTGGGGAAATCATCTAATGACATTTTGGAGGTACATCATAAATGAAAAATTACTTTTTACAGATCAACATAACAATAAGGAGTTTTCTATTTTTTTAAGCGTTTTCATTTTCAATAGTTCTTTCTGATCGTTAACAGGCAAGTTACAAAAAAGAAACTCGCTCGAAGAATGAATTTCGAATTCAGGCTATAGGTTGATCTATATTTTACTTCTGAAATAGCTGTATTTTTTCCGAAATACACCAACTATTCACCACAGTCCACGATTGTGCCGCGGCACACGCTTTGCCGAATATCGTACTAGTTGACCGTTTGCATTTTACTTGAATCGATGCTTTTTACAGTCACTACAAACCTGACGACATAAACCATGTGTTATTTCCATCAGTTAGAAACTTATTCTAAAAAAATGTTACTAAATTGAGAACCTTATCCTTTTTTCAGTCGGTAAATTAGCATGACACTTAAAAAGAGGCTTAATATGTTTTTGCATACTGTACCCTAGTGTGTCAGCTGCAAAAGATGTTACCTCATGTGACCTCAGGTATCAGAGTGACTAGGACCTAAAGTATGTTGTAATGTAACCGTATGTTAATTCAGGAGATCACCAGCTGCATTTACTATCCAAAAGTGTCGTCATCATTGGATTACAGCACCTAATCAACGGGTTAACTAAACGGTAATTAAAATCAGTTTCACTTTTCTGTGACTCAAAAGTAAAATTAAACGATTTCCGATTTCCATAGGTGTTACATGATTAGGTTGTTAGCGTTATTAGAGAGTTCAATTTTACTATTAAGTGGAAGAAAATTAACATTGATTGCTTCCCGTAACATCAACGTTGTAGGATGAGAAACGGAATAAGAAAAACTTTTGCCATGTCGTACAGATCTATAAGAAAAATAACCTCAGGGATAGATGGAATTAAAAAGTTCAAGTGAAGTTAATCTTTGTAAATGAAACTCAAAATCTAGAACTAAAAAAATCGTAAAATAAAATATACAAAAATCTCGCGTCACAGTGTTTACACGTATTATCGAACTCTCCTGAAATGGCATTGAATCCATGAAAATGGAATGTTTTGTGTATATTTGGTAGGTCTGAGAATAGGTCGTTGGCTATATTTTACCCCCCTACCCCGCCTTCCATGTCTTAAGTAATGTCTTAAGTAATGACAGCACAACATTTGCCGAGACTGGTATTTTTATAATTACTCTGTAACCGCTCCAACAAACCGAAGTCATATCCTACTGAACGGTATGAATTTAAATTATCTGAAACTGACGGATCAATTAATCAATGTAACGTATTATTATATAACAATTATACAGAAGACGATAGTGATAATGAATGATAATTATTGAACAGCCCATCATCGTTTACTGACAATAAAACGTGCACAACGTCGTCAACATATTTGTTTAATTCAATTAATTGGCTTGAGCCATCGTAAAACCTTTAAAGGAAACAAAATAACCTTTACATCTAACGTAATCACGTAATATGTGGTCTTACTAAAATATCTTTCTTATGGCATACAAAATAGAAGTCTGAGATGTAGATACAATTTATATACGTTACTAAAGTAGATATATATAATAGTAACTGACTTGAAATAGATGACAGCTTTGACATAAAGCACAAATCATTTTATTACTTAGTATAAATGAAGTTCTGAATATTATTTCATTATTTCAAGATTAGCACCTACATATAATATTAGGCAGGTTACCTACTATACATATGTAAGTAAATATTAAACCATGACTGAAATGTGTCAGTTTTTATGTTTACGCGCTGTGTACCAATAGTAGGCTTCTATTTTCGTAATTGATTAAGATATCAAATAGATTATATTTTCACCAGTTGTTTTTTTTACATTTATTTTTTTCCTTCCATTTTCATTGTTTTGCTGTAAGGCGGTCGCCGCTGCCGTAATAGCAAAGTGCCGTTTTTGTAGAACGAGTTTACAAAATGGCTTTATTTTTGTTTCACAATAATTCGAGATAAAAGAGTTCTTAAAATGAGGTTGCCAAATATTTCTGCGTCTGCGACGTGCACATCGAGACGCAGATTTTATTAGGTATTCAGCAACAGGTATTGCTAATCCCTGTGTCTAACAAGGTACACGTGTAAAAATTAGAAATACGCAACTCTAGTTAATTTATGTGCTACGAATAAAATCACACTACGTTTCAGTACTTGAAAATTTCAATGTTTTGACATATGGTACTCAATCATCGGACTGTCGTATTAACTGACCAGATTATATCAAACGTTTTTATGAGATCACCTGATCTTTAATAATGACAAAATGGCGTGTGAAATGTTGTTTAGTGTTATTTTAATAACAGTTTATAATTTCGTCACAATAAAGATGGTTATTAAAATAAACAACGCAAACTTGTAAGCTCACACGTACACAAGATATCTTAAATGCTTGATTAATTTAATTTATTGTAAAAATTGTTATCACGTTTTTAGGGTTCCGTAGCCAAATGGCAAAAAACGGAACCCTTATAGATTCGTCATGTCTGTCTGTCTGTCTGTCTGTCTGTCTGTCTGTCTGTCTGTCCGTCCGTCCGTATGTCACAGCCACTTTTTTCCGAAACTATAAGAGCTATACTGTTGAAACTTTGTAAGTAGATGTATTCTGTAAACCGCATTAAGATTTTCACACAAAAATAGAAAAAAAGCAATAAATTTTGGGGGTCCTCATACATAGAACTGAATCTCAAAAATTTTTTTTTCATCAAACCCATGCGTGTGGGGTATCTATGGATAGGTCTTCAAAAATCATACTGAGGTTTCTAACATCATTTTTTTCTAAACTGAATAGTTTGCGCGAGAGACACTTCCAAAGTGGTAAAATGTGTGTCCCCCCCCCCCCCTCTAACTTCTAAAATAAGAGAATGATAAAACTAAAAAAAATATATGATGTACATTACTATAAAAACTACCAACGAAAATTGGTTTGAACGAAATCTAGTAAGTAGTTTTTTTTTAATGCATCATAAATCGAAAAAAATACACTATTATTAAAACATCAATCAAAGTTACAACACATTACAAGAACTTTTATATTATGTTACTTGACTCTACGGAACCCTTCATGGGCGAGTCCGACTCGCACTTGGCTGGTTGTATTTTCTTTTAAGACAATAAGTACTTACATAAAAGTAAATAAACGTGTGTTTAGTAATTATAATAATAAAATTATTATTTAAACCTTTTACTTAAAACTGTGGACTAAATAAAATGCGTTATTTGTTTCAGGTACATTATTTCCGCTAAGAACGACCTGCTGAAATCGAACCAAGAGTTGATTCAGGTTTGTGATAATGAAAAATAATCAAAAATACTAAAAGGATCAAAATGACTCTAATTTCGGAATTCGTTGTGCCTAGATATTGTTTGTTTCTTATTTAACACCGCCTTCCGAAATTATGTTTTTTTCTTTTTAGTGAAGTGATTTTTTTTTTGTAAGTAATTTTTTTTTTATTTCACACTTTTTAGTTGCAATACTTATAACCAGAGTGCAGCCTAACCCAAATACTGCTGGGATTAATATTTTTATTATGAAGTTTCCGTGTCTACCTTCCACTTTCCGGCTTCATCATCAGTTCGATAGTACCTTATAGCCAAAGCAGATCTCATGACAATTCTAATAAGCCCAAACACGGCTAGGATACATTGATTTATTACGAAGTTCCAGTGCCTATCTTCTGGTTCCATCATCATCATCAGATCACTTCGATGGTACCATTTTCGACATAACTATTCAAAACCTAGTCGCTTAACTATCTTCATCGTAATATCTATGTGAGTTTGAAGTTCCGTTGGCCATTTCTGGTCTTCTTCATAAGTTCCACTTCATCAAATGTTACTTTTTGACTATTTGCATAAGTTCTCGATGAAAATACCAAAATCACTATAATATTAGCCTATAATATTGGAGGAGTTCCTTCGATTTTTGATGGATCCATCATCAAAATTAGATTTTGAAAAAAAAAAGGACCAATCTAGAAGCATATCCATCAAGGGGAAAAAATATTTTGCTTAAGAAATAATGGCAAAAAAAATACAACCGAATTGATAACCTCCTCCTTTTTTTGAAGTCAGTTAAAAACAACTACAAATTATACAAGGTGTAAATGACAGCCCTCCACAAACTTTAAGGGCTTGCTCAGTAGACGAAACTGAACAACCTTCCACAATATTTTTTTTCAGGAAACGAAAAAAAAATCCGCCCCACCATAGAAAATTATAAACTTGATTGGAGAGTTTAAGTATGGAGAGGCCGAATTTTTTTCGTTTCCTGAAAAATATTTCGTGGAAGGTTGTAAGGTTTCGTCTACTGAGCAAGCCCTTAACGTTATCCTCCGCATCGTTGACATTTATATAAGTAAAATCTTAAGTTCAATCAACAAATCTGTCGAATATATATCTGGGTCAAGTAGTTAACAACGTCAACGTCAATCGTAAAGTTAATTTCAGTTATAATAAATATCAAAGTCGTAAACATATTTTACTCAGTTGACATTATATTTTAGTTAAAAACGTTCTAGTCGACTTTAAAACAAGCTGCCATAACGGGCATAAAATTTTAGTTCAGTCATAACTTACAGTTTTCCAATATACAACATTTAGTAAATATATGCGAAACCCAAAACACATCGTTTGTACCGCGTACGTCGAAGGACTGGAACAGTTTGCCTGCTGCGGTCTTCCCGTCCGATTATAATTTGGGTGTCTTCAAGGTTAGAGTGAATAGGCTCTCAATAAACTAGTGCGCCTCACCATCAAAGATTGTATCGCTACTTACCATCAGGTGGGATCGCAGTCAAGCACTACTTTATCTCAATTAAAAAAACAAACTTTCTCGTGTAGTAAGCTAGGTAGAGTGAAGCGGAGCTGGGTAGACTGGAGCGGAGATGAGCGGTGAAAATTGACAATTGTTTCCACTGAAGTGGAGCTGGGTATAGTGGAGCGGAGATGAGCGGTGAAAAGTGATAAGTGTTTCTATTGAAGCGGAGCGGGGTAGAGTATAATTTAGCTACCCTTTGCTTTGTGTTCTCCGCTCGAACCAGACTCCGTTCTATCCAATTCGAGACGCTTTAATTTCGCTCAGCTCCACTCCGGTTCACTTTTCTGTTTCCACTGACGTATAGTGAAGTTTTCATGAAATTGCTCTATCACAGTACGCTTCTCTCCACTTCGCCCAGCTCGGTTTCAGTGGAGCAAACGCAATCTTAAAGAGGAAATACAGACTGAAAATTAAATGGTTAACGATCAATTCATAAACAAAAAGGTTTAAAGTTAATGATGAGTAATCCCAAAGCATTAAACAATAAAATGTGTTGAGATTGAAGTCACGGTTAAATATCAAGTGATCATCTATGTGATAGTTACCGCATATTGTTTCTCGTTACTGGTTATTACCAGCCTTTGTTTCACGGTGAGAAGATTACCTTCCATTTATAGAACCGGTAGATGTAATAAATATGTAGGTGTTTATTTAAATTGATGGGCTTTAATAGGTTCATAGAGTAGCGGTAGATCCGGCTGATACCAACTGAAGGATACGGTGATACTGGCACAGCACTACTAGCACGGCTGAGATTTCATGAACTTAACTTTTTATGAAGTTCCCGTATCAGAAGTGGATTTAATGTTTCAAAAGTTTTAAAAGTCACAACTTTTGTCGTTGTTCGGGGGAGGCCTATGTCCAACAGTGGACGTCTATCGGCTGCAATGATGATGATGTTGATTTAATGACAAAGAAACCTCTGCGCAAAATTTCAGCATCCTAGGTTCAAAGGTTTGGGCTGGGCGTTGAATAGTCCGTGAGTGAGTTAGAACTTTTCCTTTTTATCTAGACTAATATTGATTAATTTACCGCATTTTGAAATTAATTATACTTATCTGATATCGACATCTCTTTGTGTCAATGTGATTTCAAAAAACTCTCAGCCCAACCAAGGCCCGCTGTTATTATGAAATTGTCAGGTTTGATGTAAAAATAATAGAGCACGTATTTACCGACCGTGATAATGGCGGACGTGTTTCTAGTTCTTACACAATATCTATTAAATACGGCGGCTAAACAAGCTGATGAAAATAATAAACACAAAAGACACCTAATCTAATTACGCTCAATGTTGATAATTAAAGATTGTATAGCCCTAGTTCTAGATATTAAAATTGACTGAATTGAATTATAATTTAAAAACTCAGAAATGGTAGATATCCCCACAGGTCTATAAAACGTATTGCAGGGTATTAATCCATTTTGCGTATGGAATGACCTATGTTCGCTGATGTGTAAGACCCAAACTCAAGAGGAAATAGGCTACTTTAAGACAAGTGTGCCACATACTCGCTTATGATCATCCGAGATAGCGGTCAAAGTCGAGCGCGTTATTAAAAAATTGCGTTAACATCGAATGTTTTCTAAATATTACTTTGATCAACAGTGATCTTCAAGCCTACTTTCGTCTTCATCGCAAGAGCACCTCTTATCTGTATCGACACGTAACTAAACGCTCAACAGTACCGTAACCGGAGCGGTGCTAGTGGTGCCCAGACACCGGGCGCAAACCTCGTTGGAGGGCAGATATGATCAAATCAAAAACAAGTTTTGTGTTATTTATTTCATCAGAAGGAGATTACTGTTTCCCATTCCCTCTCACCCCATGGCCTGCATCAGGACCTGACGCTCACGTTACGCATCCAAGATAACACGGCGTGGCTCTGCCCAAGCGTAATAAAGTTCCTTCATATGTTCACTTCACTGGGTGCTGCTGAACAATTCACATAAATGGTGACACCCGAGCGTTTCTTCCCACCAAATCCGAAACAGGTACCTCTCGACACATTCATGTCCGGTGAGTATCAACGTGTGGCGGATTAAACTTACCCAGCTGGTACTTTTATTAGGGGTGCAATTTCAGAAATTGGCACCAGACGTATAAAAGGCTCGTTACGCCACTACCGCTCAATGAGCATACATTTATTACACTTTCTGCGCGTTGGCGCCGACACGTCTGGCAGACTTACACTGCTCAGTTATTCGTGAAGAGAGTGAACTATATTAACGAGCCGTGTCGGTGCATATCGTACTCATTCATTGCTTTGTTCATACTTTTGCATCACCTTTGTCAAGTACCTACTGTGAGGACTTCGTGGCTAAATCATAACGGCTACACGGCAATCTTCGAGGTGAAGCAATACCTGCCCGGTCCCTACGTGGATGGGTGATAATTCAGAAAGCAAGTTAAGACCCCGCTGTCTTTTGTTGATCTACTAAGACTGGCGTTACGAGATGAAAGAAAAGAAATTTAAAATCTGATAGCAGGCTTGCCATAAGAGTTTTTTATCATCCCATTTACTAGGTTGTGGAAGTCAAATAAGCAGTCGCTGCTTGAAATCCGCCCCCAATATAGGAAAAGGCTGAACTGATTAGTTTTACGTAGGTGACAGTTGGTAGCTGAATAGGTGGATCATGGTCAAATAATTGATTTAATTATGAATTTACCAATTATGACAAATTTTCTTATGCAATTTTGGAATTTCTTTTTTCCGTACCCAACGGGTAAAAACGGGATCCTATCACTAAGACTTCGCTGTCTGTCCTTCAGTCCGTCTGTCTGTCACCAGGCTGCATCTCAAGAACCGCGATAGCTAGACAGTTGAAATTGTCACAAATTATGTATTTCTATTACCGCTATAACAACAAATACTAAAAACAAAATAAAATAAATATTTAAGGGGGCTCCCATACAACAAACGCGATTTTTTGCGCAATTTTCCTAAGGACGGTACGGAACTTTAGTACGCAAGTCCAACTCGCACTTGGCCAGTTTTTTTTTACTTTTGACTACACAAATATGATCAGTAACGGGTTGGAGTTGTCAGCAACAGCAGGGGCCTAGCCGGGTCGAAGCCTACTGGGGCCAGGGTTATCCGAAAGGGCGCTCGAGCCCCAGTATGAAGGCTTGAAGGAACGGGATGGGTTTTTTAGTCAGTAAGAGTCTGACACTATCTTCCGCTCCGCCCAAGAGCGGGGGTTGTCATTGGATGACTTTTCCCATCAAAAAAAAAAAATCAGTAACGGATATAGCACCATTTGGTTTGTATAAATAAAAAATTGGGGTATATTTATACAATTTATAATTGTTATTTTGCCATTATTGAATTACACACTGTTAAAACTTCACTGACGATCAAACGTTTATGTTAAGGAGAGCAACAAAGTATAGAACCTGCAGTAGGTCCTCAGTGCTATACATTTATTTTCTTCACGTACATGCACCTATGTGTCATTGCATAAGTCCCTTTCCCCGGAGTGTGAGCCGTCAATCAACTTCGAGCCGATCGTATCGCCCGGTGAACCCGCTCCGAACATGTTAAGATCTTCATCCTATTTCAAAATGAGGCGAGTTTGTTTGTCATTTGCACACATTGGCTGTGGCAACGTTTCGACTAGCTTAGCCGTCGTGATAATACAATGTTTACACTTTGTAAACCGTCCAGCTGTATAGGAGTATTATCGCGTTATGTCCTCCTTGATTCAAAGAAAGAAAACATGTTTATTCCGCCTAAATAGACTCCAACAATCACGATTTTCTATGTATCGATGTAAAAGCCACTAGCAAGCGGCCCAAAGGTTGACTGGGAGAAAACACTTATAACATGAAGTCCGCCTGTGTACATTTGTGTAAAGTGTCAAATCACACTATCATTGCAAAAGCGAAAGTTTGTAGATATGCGAGTGTATGTTTGTTACCCCTTCACGCTAAAACGGCTGAACGGATTTGGATAAAATTTTGAAAATATGTAGATCACGTTTCTTCATGTGATTCAAGTTTTCAACGCAAGTGGCAATGGGCAGGGCATTGCTCGCAGAACAGATGGCCGTTGGGGTGTTCTGGAGTGGTAACCACGTACCGGAAGACGCAGCGTTGGAAGGCCTCCTACAAGGTGGACCGATGACCTGGTGAAGGAAACCGATGGCTGCGGGACGCACAGGAACGTTCGATGTGGCGACGATGTCCAACAGTGGACGTGTATCGGCTGAAATGATGATGATGATGAGATCACGTTTCTTTTGGGGGCGTGAGAAATCGTCAAATAACTCCTCCCCCTCTGGGAGAAAGAGGGAGTGTCAGACTTTTACAGACTAATACCCACCCATATACCGTATACCTTCCAGACCTGCGGTAACTCTTGTAAACAATCCCTCAATGAGTACACCATGTTCTTTTATCCCAGGAGAATGTACTATTGGGATAATTTAATACTATCACGCGGCGCGGCTGCTGATAGAAGTTAATAAACAAATAAAAGCCTACCGTACGGTGTTATCACCCAATTATTACCATGTCTTTCACTAATAAGCCGCCAGATACAATCGGGTTACCGAACGCACTCGTAAAGCCCGACCGCACATTAATCTAACCATGTGTTTATGCCGCGCGCATACATCTGTGTCGTATGCCCGTATTAGTCAACTCAAGCCGAATTCTTAAACAGAATCAGATATAATTATTCAGTCGTTATGCGATAGAATTATGGCGCGGTACGAATACTTGCACGAGATACGTCAGTTATGTCAAATGTTCAACTTATGTACTGTCAGAAGATTAACTCACTTGTACCTACAACCACGCTAACTACTGACCATTTATTTTAAAACCAGTGAAAGGCTTTTAAGAAACAATCGCATTTAACTACCTATTATGTACTAAACTGCAGGCAATTAATATCTTGTGATTGTATAATATTTACATGCTTTCTATAAAAACAAACTGTTACCAAGTTACAGGAAAGTTGTCCCTTTCTAGTTTATATTATGAATATATAAATACGTGATATAATAGAGACATATGAGCATAATTATAAATTACCAATATGAATACAAATCGGACCGCCCGTCGCGAGAACAACACGAAGCTGATACTTAGTGATTGGTTTGAAGTTGATAATAATCGGTTTGATGTTGTGATATCACGAATGTTACGCTAGCAAAACTAAATCCAACTAACCAATACCGAAACTAACTAATATTATTGACAACAAGAAAAGTTCCAACAAAAAAAAAAAAAATATTTAGGACTTCATCATTAGCTGCGTAGCTGTGCTACGCCGTAGCTCTCCCGTCGTAGCGGTTAAATAGGTCGAGACTTCGAGAGAGCGTAGCGCTACGAGCCTACGACGGTACTAAAAAAATACTACGGAAATAAAAATGGTATCTTTTTCAAATTATGTCGTTTGTAGATTAGTGCTTAACGTCGGCATTTCGTAAGACGGTATTTGGTTTCCGATGTCCTTGTTAGGTGGGAATGCCTCCTTTACTTTACATAAAGTGTTCCGCTCTCTTGAATGTAAATTGGTCCTTCAGACGCCACAAACTGAATGTGAGCTTAAATTCCATAATCTGAATTTTAATCAACATGATCAGATTGCAGTAATTTTCCTCCGCCTTTCGTATAATATATCAAAATATTTCCTAATCAGTCGGCTATTGGCCACATATTTTCGACGCGAACTCCTTATAATACGAGTTGGTCTAGACGAGTTGTCATTTGATAAAGTTATGGTTAGTAGAAACCGGCACAGTGCACTGACTGGCCAATCCATCATTTGTGGACGCTTATTTACTAATATAGAGCTGTAATAATCATGCATCGACAAGATAAAATCGTGAAATTACTTGCAAGTTTTACTCAGTAGTAGGCGCTTTTAAATATGTCGAAACGTTCATTTAAATTACGGAGCGAGGTAATTATTGTATCATTTTCCAAAATATGATTATTAATTATTTCATAACTGTCGAGTTAATTACATTTACTTATTTGTTTAACGTTGTTTATTTAATTTATAATATAGTATTCAAACGATATAAATTAAATGTTCCACTCAATTAAAGTTGTTTTATTTTCGGAACAGGTTGTATTGTATTGTCACTGATTTTGTAAACGTTTGCTTTCTGCGACGACCTCGGGGACCGGCGGTTTGGAATAGTTTAGATTGTAGACGCTTTTATCGGCTTTCACAACATCCTGCCAACTAGGTAACTACGCCTAGAGCATGGAGCTGTTTCAATAACTAACACTTTAATTGTCGTTTTGAAGCTTTACTTTAAAGCTGTGCAGCTCTTGAAACTATAAATTATTTACGTGAAATTGTTTTAGTTTTAACTTTGATTTAGTCCTTTATGAATAGATATTGGAGATTTAAGTTCATTTATAAATACATGGCGACCGACCATGTGGACCAACGACCTAGTGAGAGTCGCGAGAAGGCGGTGGATGCGACACGCCCGGGATCGGTCGTTGTGGCGACGCTTGGGGGAGGTCTATGTCCAACAGTGGACGTCTTTCGGCTGAAATGATGATGATGAATACATATATGTTCATAGATATTACAGGAACTTTATATTTATAGAGATAAAAATAGACTAAGTTTATTTTCGTAATTCAAGTCGCTTCCTGCTTAAATTGTTCACATGATACTTGGCGCATTGTGCTCAGCGCTTGCGGTTGGTTCCCGCACCGAACAAACATTTGTCTGGCCTTGTTCCGTTGTTCCGGGTACAGCTGTTTGTATATGTGAGATCTGTATTTACCAACGCACCCACGACACAGGAGAAATTCCTTGTATTATTATCTATTATTTTTTATATATTATGCTAAGTATATTAGCTTAGACACAGACCAAACGTGCAGACACGATCGTAAAATTGTCAAGCTTTAGTAGATGTACGCGAACGCATCTCTCGCCACTTTAGAGATGGTTTCTTTATTTCTTATGTCAGTGGATAGAAAGTTAGGCTATCATGTTTCACAGCAATCACATTTTCACAAAACGATTGATAGGCTTCATATTTATGTAAGATTCTTTTTATCTAACATTGTATTATTTGACATTTTAAACATTTAATATTACTTGTCAGAGTCTACTAAGTGAATCATTATAGCTCTATTGCATGTAATATATGTTTGTGTTTACAAACAGTCGACAAATGTGTCAAACATAAAAATATCAGTGACAGGTAAATACATATTTGCCGTGAAAACAAACAGGTCTCAACTGTACCGTTCCAATACTTGCGTGAAGCATGGTCTGTGAGACCGACAAAACACTCTTTAGTGATTATTTTTTTCCTTTATAATTTAGAAGAAGAAAAACCTAGTATTCTTTGTGCTTACCGTATTATTTTTTAACTGAAACCTCATGGAGGTTTCAGTTAAAAAATTTGGTTTGGTTGGTTAGAAAAAATAAATATTTTTTTACAAAGTTCTTGCTTTTTTCTAAGACTGTTCTAAAGAATCTTACTCTGTAATAGATTGGATAATTGAAGATATATTCGATGTATCTTAAGCACGATATTCTATTATTTCAGAAAACATAATTTAATATATTTTTTCTTAACATTTCATTATGAAATTGCGTTTCAAATCCTCGGTCTGCAAGACCGTACGCGGATATAGATGTCACAAAACTTGTTGCGACATTGTCTGCCAGACTGATAGATAACCATAACAATTTTCGTTCTTGTCTCGTCTCAAATATACAGAAAAACACAAGCCAACATCAGGTGAATCGTTTCTGTTTATTAAAGAATAATTCAATGTCTTCTACCGCGGGTGGATCGGAACGGCGTGTCAGACGTTTGATGACTAAAACCATCCTTCAATTACCCTTGGTGTTTTAGGACCTCAGTCATTTTTTCATAGCCCTATCAGGCCCGCATGGAACACAATGTGCCGTAGATTCAGACTTGATGCTTACCAGTCGAGCGGAAGGCGAGCGTCTTCCGCCTGCTAACTGTCCTAACTAGCAATTGCTATTTTTCCAGGGCAACCGTTTCTCGCTCGGGCGTTCAATCATGGTTATGTAGTTGCGTTAGCTGTAGCTTTATTAATGAATTAATAAGTTTTTATCATGCACTTGGCTTATTCTTTAAGTTATTAGTGGCTCTTAAGCCCTAAGGTACAAAGGTAGTGAGGATATTTTTTTCCCTCCACTTACACAAAACAAAATACGTGATTATCTTCTAAACAGTAAACGACACAGATACGAAAATTTGAGAGAACTTATTCGAAATAACGTTATAAATACGTAACATTAGTGCAGATACGCCAGTTTGTAAGATAGCACAGTTAGCAGGGAAGGTGACGATATGTGACGTCTCTCAGATTTAAAAACAAACCATGTTAGTTGCGTCAGTCAGAGTGTGGTTGTAAGTGCATAGTGTTTGAACACTGTAATAACCGGTTCCCCTTGGTTAGCTGTAACCACTGCGCACCGTAATAACGCTTGCTCTTATTTCTAAACTCCTATGTTGTACAATTAAAAAGAAGTATCGACTAATTAGTCTTACAAATTGGATTTACAGTTTCGACATTTTTTTCTAACAGGAAATGTCTTATTTGAATTGGCTGTTTGTTAGAGATCTTTTACTGAAGAGCACACGTGTAGTCTAGCAAGTATTAAAGACTAAGAATGTATTAATATATATTTTTTTAATATATTTTATCTTTATTTCAAAAAAAAATTGTTTGATTTCACATTCTGCTAATTAAATAAAGCTAACAAAATATTGGTACCTAAGCTTTTTGTATTAGTGGTAAGTCATAGAGTAAATTCTGCCACTCTGTGTGGTCCGACGGGGGCTATCAGACTTTCACTGACTGAAACCCAACTGGTTTTCTTCAGTTGCCCCTGGCGTTCCGCGGTAGCTCTTTCGGATGTTGAATGACAATGTTTAATGTTCCCGCACAAGGGCTTAAAAAAAACGCCGCTTCAAGCTTCATTTTGAGGCGGCCTTTTTTTGTGGCTCGTGTGCGGCGGTACCGCCAGAAAAAAACGCTTGAAGGTGTAGTGCGCTTCAGCTGTTTTATGCGGCTGCTTCTAGCTTTTTTTTTGTGGCCGCTTCTAGCGTTTTTTTGTGGCGACGTTATGTTAAGAGTTTAAGACCCGTGTGCGGGGACAGTTAGGGGAGGCTTGTCAAGTGGTGGATGCCCTCAGCTGAAATGAAGATAATGTTAATAAACCTGTTCCGATGATGGAACAGGTTCACCAGACATACTGCGTTGCGCCACCAGTGAAAATCCCAAACTTACGTACAAAACTTTTTGGGAACACATGTCATTGTGTGTCTAGCTAAGGAGTGGAACTTAAAGCCGGTGTCTATGTTTCCTGACGGCTACAACCCAGGGTAGGTTATTTCTAAACAAGCTGCTTCATCGTCGGCCAAACTTGAGCCTGTCAATAATAAAAATACTACTATAAAACAGCTCTTTCTAAAAAGATAAAGGTCGTGAATCTATTAAATTAATTCGAAGCTAACAGGAAAATTGTGCAAAATAATTATTTTGATAACTTTCTTCAACCTGCAGCACTCCGGCATAATACTAACAATTGAGCTGTATTATATGCATATTATACTTTATATTGTGCTGTTATCCGAAATACGATGTCCATGATCGTTTCAGCCTGGAGGCACCTATTTTTTTATATGGCAAATTAATTACTATTCCCGCTCTAAGTTGAACGAGAAGTGTCAGACTTTTACTGAATAAAACCGACTTGTGATTCTACAGTTGCCCTTTGTTTGGGCCAAGGTATTCCCTGACGGCTGGGGGGTTGTTCGAAGGGTATCGGCCTCCACTGGCCGGGGTCACACACTGATAGTTAAATAGCCCCTGTACTCAGTAAATCCTTCAATAAGTCGTGTTCCTCGCGATTTTGACGCCGCCGATTAACCAACCTGCGGGGTTACCATGACGTTAAAAGTAAGATTGTTTTAATCTTGTTTCAGTGTGGGTAAGAGATGCCATTAGACAACCTGTATCGCTCTATCTTTTACCCACACTGAAACAAGATTAAAACAGTCTTACTTTTAACGTCATGGTCTAGGTCCTGATCTTGCCTGCCATTCCGTTTTCCAAACTTTTCTCTATATCATATTTACAATTATTAGGTATAATATAAGATATTACCTTCCGCCAGTGGGTCCGCGCACGCATCAACGTCGATTTCTCGATACATTTTTTTAGCGAATGCCTACGTCCTATCACAGTGTACTTGACTAATTTCAATGTAATCCGTTCAGTGGTTTAAGCAGTGTGTTGATAGATCAGTCAGTCATTAACTGTTGACTTTTATATTTATACATATAGATTTACAATCTATTTATTGTTCTGTAGTATTATAAACACATGATTCACTTACGTAACAAATTAGGTCTTAGAACAATAATACTTATTTCTAGAAATGTTTAACGTTAAGTTATATCATCAGAAAAATACAAAAATCTTTATGAGTGTGTGAACTCGCTTTCTAGTTTGACAATCTAGCGTTAGTTCGTTTAAATTCTAGCACACAATCATGTTACTCGCACTTTGCTGGTATTAAGAACATTTAATTTTGGATTAGTAGGTTACTTATATTTATTCATACTTATATTCGAGTTATGTAACTAAAGGAGATAAAAAAATAATTCACGAGTAATAATAACATGTGTTACATATACTTATTTTATATAAAATACATTTACTTAGTTTAAATACAAGTCATACAAGTATCTATCTATATAATTATGTTCATTACTCTTTCACTCTAAAATTGTTCTCAAGGTAAAAATAAATGGCATATAGCACACGAGACGGCAACCAAAAAATTATTATTAAAACGGTCTTGTTAAACTGGTGTATTCAGATTTAACGTACTTATTAAGTTTTATTAGTTTAATTTTTAGTAAACAAAGAGACAAACAATTGATACGCTTTATTGCCTGATATGTAGGTACCTACTTATGTACAAACTCAATGAATAGCTATTGCGTGGCCAACGTCATGGAGTGAATATCAACATGAGGTGTCTGAACAAACAAACTATGTATATTGTAACGGTTACTAGTCACGGTTTGTTGCAACCATTCAACAAATGGGTACTTCAGGTTTGCCTCGTCAGTAGCAAAATCATCATTATTTTCTTGCACAAATCCCATGTTAGCACAGTTTTTTCTTCCATTCAGTTCTATCTATGACTCCCTTTTCTTTCATATCGTTCCTCGAAAAATCCAACCAACTTTTGTTTGGCCTCCCTTTCCCTCTCCATCCGACCACATGTATTCTCATTAGATACTCTTTTAGTAACATGCTTTTCATTCCTACTCTTCAAATGACCATACCAAAACAATATAGAGGAAAGAAAATTAATGTTTGAAAATGGCTCGTCTAGAGATGTGATGACAGTAGCATGCGACAAGAAGATTGATGATATGTCTAAATGATGATAGAAGGAGAGGAACTTCAAAGAAAAGATGAATGGATTGCGAGAGAAATGACATGAAAGATATTTAATCATAAACTTGATTGTATTTAAAAATAGTGTGACGGTTGAAAGGGACTCAGAAAAGAATACTTGTTGCGTAGGCTCTCAGTACAGTGGTCCATCAAAGACTAAGTGCGGAAACCAGATCACAAAGATTTGTGAAGTCTATTGACTCCACGTAGCACGGGCCAGGGATGAATAGCAAGAGCGGAGAGATGAGCCTGAACGATTCATTGTGATCCCATGGGAGTATCAACATATAAACATTTTTTTATAACAAAAATATTGTTAAATTTAACTAAATGTTAAATAAAAATACTATCTTATGTGCCAACATCAAAACAAACCATATCTTCCATCGCTTTTTTTTCGTCAATATCTGTTGTAACAATTAACAAATGAACATACTTAAGCAACTGTCTTGAATATCACATTTTATACAAAAAAGTTACATAAAGTTTCATACTGACTTCGTAATTTTATTGTGGTCTAATTTCATCTGACGGAATCGAAGTGCTCGAACAGTTTTCTCATGATCTTGAAACAATGAAAATGTAGTAAACATTTTATTAGAGCCAGGTGCGGCCGCTCGGACGCGTGTCAGCCATAAACCTATGGACCCATTATTATGGAAACATAAAACTGCACGTAGAATGTAATACAAGAACATTATCGGCGCATATTGAGTTATCATGTGACTTTTAAGGCCTCTAAGATTACGTTGTCAATATTTTTTATGGGAGAAACATAAGCCTCTGACCACTATTATTTTATATCCTAATTATGTTGTCAATAAACAGAAACTCAATGTACAAGATGGTTATGTAATGAAATAAAATATCTCGTTGTATCGGCAGCTAGACTAATCACAGCTATTAGCGGCGAGCGGCGCGCGTGGGTGCTCGAGTGCTGCCACATGGTCACGCGAGGGTCAGTGCGCATGCGCACTCACTTAATCTCAAAGTCGACGTCGAAATATTCGTACCACAATGATGTGCTCAACTCAGCGGCAACAAACAAACGGCGCGCGCAAGGTCCCACGTGTGACACTTATCATTCCCATGAAAATATTTGTGGTTTTTACTATAACATACTTGGTGACATATTAGTGCTCCATTGTCAATCATATCGCCGTTAAGTTCCAACTAATTATATTTACCTAGATTCTTATGAAGTCCTTGTAGTAGAGTGGCCGTAACACACATCAGGCTGTATACCAGACACATACCATTTGATAAGATCCACGTAATAACAATGAACTAGAAAATCGTAACAGTACTTATTGTTATTCTCATCATACTCAAAATATTTCTTGATCTAAACATTTTTCACCTAGATTACAGTCGTCATGAGAAGAAGAGCAGTTATATACTTATTCAAAAGAGCTCCAACTTGATGCATGCCAGATCTAACATCATCCAAATTGCGGTCAGGTCAAAAGCCGCCTGCTAGAAGATAAAATTAGATAACACTCACGATTCCCACAAATACAGACAAGAATCAGAACGTGGAATACTTTATTATGATTCTTTCAGATTTTACACATATAAAAACTAAACCAGGATGCTATTTTTAAATCGAAAGATCAACAAAAGTCATAACTATTGAAAACAACACAGGCTTAAAAGGTGTTAAAGCAACAGATGTTCACAAAACAACGGCCTCTAATTAATCAAAGACAATGCCGTCGCAAACATGCGAACAAAACAAATCCGTTCTCGATTATAACAGTCTAAAAAATGCACGTGGGTCTGTCGGACTTCGTGCAGAGACAAAGCTTGTTCAGTAACAATATGAACGGAACAAATAGAACAAAATATTGGTCTGACAATGGCCCCTGGTACAAAGCAACCCGCGCAATCGGTGCCTACAATACTCGGACCCTGAACCACATTCGAGTCTTAGCAAAAGAATTTTCTGCCCTCGGATTAGTCCTGCTAATTAAGGAACAGTTGAATTTTTTAGGTTAATTGGTCTTTGTTTCGCTGTCTTCAAACATGTCATAGAGCGAATTTTTACTATCTCGCCACAGAGAGGTTTTGGTCCATGGATTTGGTTGTATGTGCAGATTCAAGTTAGAAGCGTTCGGTATCATAGAAAAAAGCTTGCGCACACACAAACTATGTCCTCGTTGATCTACACAAACAACCAAAACCAACCCGCCTCTCCGAGATTTATTTTTATTTACGCACACAGTTTTTAAAGGTATAAACCGAAGTTAACAAATTAAGTCAAATAATAGAGACGCCAACGCCACTCACTTACTGATCACATACATTAGTGCAACCAATATTGATCCACACGAAGCGGCAGGCCTCCTTGCTGGCCTGCCACCATGGGATCTGGAGGCAACAGTCCTTGCATGCATGCACGATTTGTGCGTGGAGATGCAACGCCGGGGCGAAACTCCGCTGCCGTTCCGGCGGGATTTCATGGTGAAATGGAGACAACGACTGTCGCCACCCAGTGCTGGGCACGCCATAATTTCCCTCTTATTCCATTACAAACGCTTCATAAAGATCATATGGGACCTAGGATAAGGAGCTGCACAACTTGGTAGGCTACATCGTAACGATGATGGATACCTTCACTAAATTTACTTGTAGATTTGAACCAAACGTATGAAAAACCCATTCCTGCCAAAAAGGCAAGTTGTAGCATACGATGTTCTTCCTAAAAAGATTCGATATTCAAAGCCCTATACCGGATTGCATAGTTTATATTTTTTTACACTAGCGGCCCGTCCCGGCTTCGCACGGGCAATAAATATAGCCTATGTTACTCAGGGTGAATGTAGCTTTCCAATGGTAAAATAATTTTTGAAATCGGCACAGTAGTTTTTGAGTTTATTCATTACAAACATACACACAAAAATACAAATTTTCACTTATATTATAATATTAGTGTTGAAGTGTTGATGTAAATAAACAAGGAAACAATTTGTGCGTAACAACAATATTTTTTATAACATTCTTGTATAATATTGAAGACCCATCTATTTTAATTGTCAGTGATGGTTCTCAATTAACAAAGGCTTATATAATAGCATTAATATAATTTGTTCATATAATCCGCCTAACGTTTATTGTGTAACGGAATAACGGAATTTTATTTTACATAAATCTATTATACCATTAAGCCGTACAAAAGTGAAGCTTGTAAAAATATGTTCTGATATATTGGTAGGCACTTTTTTAAATATGCTGTGAAATTGTTCGAAAGAGTTGCCGTTGCCCTGGGACTAAAGGTGAGAACAAACGAGCGTAATTTTGTGAGTCGTGAGTCGCAGAATTTCGGTCGCGTAATTTCTACTGCATGCATTTCAATTTGCATCGCCGTGTGTATGAAACCGAATACAGCAGAAATTACGCGATCGAAATTTTGCGACTCACGACTCACAAAATTACGCTCGTTTTGCCGCACCCTAAAGGAACACAGGTGGCTTTTATAAGCCAGTAAAAGTCTGACATCTTAAATTCTGACTTCTTGTTCCACCTAGAGAAGAAGGAGTAATCTTGTCTAATAAAAAATAATATTATACAATATATTAAACGTAACATTGAGTATGTTATTAATGTAGTATTTTGTCTCAAATATGGCAAATTGAAAAAATTTAGAAATTCTTTAATCAGATCTATTTAATATTCATGTTAGCTAAAATTTCAATGATTTTCTTTTAAGAGTTCCGTACCTCAAAAGGAAAAAACGGAACCCTTTAGGATCACTTTGTTGTCCGTCCGTCTGTCTGTTTGTCAAGACAGGAACGCGAGGGAAGAAAAAGAGAAAAGGAAAAGGAAAAGGAGTTGAAATTAAAACCATATTACTTAGGTCTGCGGTCCCTTGAAGCTGTGAAAAATTCAAACTTATGAGTTAACGAAAAAAAAAAAATACGGCCGTTTATGTCGCAAAAAACGTGCATTCCCGTTTATCTAGAATTCTCTCTATTTTTATGGTAAACGTATACGAATAAATCTAAAAACGGTGAATTTGTAGTTAGATCAGGAAAAAAAAATATATTTTGCCATTCGGATAAATCTTCGTAACTCAATTCGGGAATTGAACTGTTTTCATACGTAAGTTTGTACGGAACCCTCAGTGCGCGAGTTCGACTCGCATCCGCCAAGTTTTTTTTAATATTTCTCAGGATCTCTAGATCAGGATGCAGTGTTACAATGAAAAATGACGTTTGTAAGTTATCTATCATAATACCTAGCACCGAAACAAGTGAACGAATATCTAGCGAATTAGACACGCGTGGTATTAATATGATCGATTAACACATCGACTGTTAGCCCAGGAGTTAGTTTTCGCCGCAAACTGCGAGCACACAGTCGCTAACAATCTACAGAATGCCTCCGTGGACAACTTACAAAATACTTCCAAGTCTAACGCGTACCTGTTCACCCAAATAGTTCCACTGAATGCTTCATTAATCAACATTCGATCGATTTAATTCCTAGAGGGGGAGCACGGTGCCACTGCCTACAATGCGTTCGAAAGGAGGCAGGAATTGCAAAATACTCAATGCCGTTGCCACACTTAAATGTATCGTATTCAGGAAGTTAATGTATCGGATAGGACAAGTCGTAACAGGCGATGAATTTAGTAAAGCAAACACTGTTAAAGTGGGCCGGTTGACCAAACTGCGATTTTACAGCGGATTTGCATAATACCGGGCGATATCGCTTCACTTTAGGCCGATGTGGTGCGGCCGCAACTATACGTACAATAACAGGTTCGTTGGTGATTTCGAAATGAATTTACGTTGCCGAACACCTTGCTATCTGCAAGATTAGCAGAACTTAGCTTCGAAAGTTATAATATCAGAGATATTGTTGCACAAATATCTTTAATTGGTTCTGAAGTCGTTCACTGTAACGTGAACACTAGATCATGTCGTCATTTCTTCTATTCGATGTAATTCCACAGTTATCTCAGTTTCTTATGAATGTTGTACGCGCTGATGATCACATTTTCTATTTTCTTTTATATACAAAATTATATATATATATATATTTAACCCAGGGGTAACGACCCCGACTTATGAGTTGTAGGCACCAGCCTACAATGGAAAAATATTTATGAAGTTATTATACCACCAGGGTAAAATAACTTCATAACCCTGACAGCCGCTTTACTTTGTGTCATTTATTTCAACATCACTACTCTCAAAACGGTAAATGAAAATGTGAGGAAACCGTAATGTCCAACTCGTACTTGACCAGTGTGGTACATTACGGACAATTCCAACTACTATAGTCCCTGAGTTCCAGCAGTGAGAACATTATAAGGTTGATTATGTTTTAGGATTGTTATAAAATCATAATTACGCATCCAAGACTTGTTCTCGTTCATACCAATGAATCATACTTATTTTAGTCAAACATTAAGAAGAAAGTGTTCGTAAACATATTTATATAAAACTCGTTTCTTTCATTGACACTGTCGTGATTAATAATTTCCACATGAATATGAATATATTGCTCGTACATAAATATCGGTTGATTCAACACATCCCGCGACACATTCTTGTTTATTAACATACTAATGATACCCATTAAAGTACAATATTATATAACTGTATAATATAATATTGGAGATCTCGCCTTTCCGCCTTTTTTTCTAAAAGATTTTTATGATTTATTTTCATTGATTTAGAATGCACTTCATCGATAACTGTCGACTATGAAGTCAGGTTATTCCTACGTTTGTGTCAACGCTGTTGAATTCTAACTGGACTGACGTAACCTCTTTGCATTATGCTGTCACTGAACACACTCGTATTGTTTTATTACACTTCAATGCTACTTATGGCTCTCTGTATCAATATAAAGTATACACCCATGACTCTATCAGACATACCACCACTTAAAAATAAACAAATTGTTATACTCAATTATAAGATCAAGTGTTTACCGCAGCCTATTTAAATTAAATTCAACAAAAATATTTACTATCTCGACTCATAAAGTGGTTCGACATGACGTTTAATTTACGAAATCGCTGGAACAAATTGCTACATGATATTTTATAGGTTCATACATTTTCAGTGGCTCTGCGCAAGCATAAGTGAATATAAAACGGTTGATTTCAAGAACTAGTTTGTACTTAGTTAGCGCCATGTCTACAGAGTCGTAGGTCTATGACACTATTCAACATTTTGTGGCACCGTGGCACGCACGTTGTACTAGTAGCACGTATTCAAGGTTTCTATTTCTTTCCTTGCATAACAACTCTGATGATGACAGATACGTCAATTTCACTGTGTTTACATGAGTAAATAAAAAATAACTAGGTAATATTCACCATTATCCTACTATGTTACCCAACGTATTTAATCTACTTTGTTTTATTTTAACTTAGTTTACTCAACAAAAATTTTTTTTCTGTTGTTTCAGAGAGCAGTACATATTCAACGTATTCGAAGTAATAGTGAGTACCTTGGAGACAAAACTACAAAGAATAGAAAACTTGGACAAGGCCGTGGAACACTTAATGAGAAGAGTAGAAGCGCTTGACTCGAGAGTAAATGACAACATACATAAAACAGATGCTATCATATCAAAACTGGGAAACCTCGACCTAAAATTGTTCAGTCACTTAGGCCCAACCGACACGGAAAGCGTTACCGAAAACACCGCAAAAAGACAGGCCGAAAATAAAAACAAGATAAGTGACGCAGCGCAGTTGCTTGACCGAAAACTGGAATCTCTAGATCAAAAAGTCTCGAACATCGACACCACACTGCTAGGCCTTAAAAATCAGATCGATAGCAACTTTTTGCCCGTCGATGACATCAATGCCGAGGCCAGTGAAAAGAAACCTATTAATTTGAACGTTATAGAAATTGCAAAAGGTTTGAATACCGAGGTTGTCAATGAAATCACGAAAGAAGTAGATCAACTACGAAGCTCCGTGTCGACAGTTGATCGAAAATTACAGTTCCATATAAACCTTGTTTCTGAAAATCTAGGAAAAGTGCTTTATATGATGGCTGATGTTCACGCCGCCATCGTTGAACCTGAAGACGCATCGATTAACGTCAATAGTCTGTTTAAGAACCGAACAGCGACGAGCACGCAAGCTCCCGTTACGAAAAGCAGTAAAATTGATAACCTTGTAAACAAAATTATCCCTATGATGAGTGTTTCAGAAAAGATGGACGAAGTTTGGGATGTGGTCGTCGGTACTAAGAGTTCAGTAGATGATTTGGTTCCTAAGTCCGACGAATTGCTCACGCAGACGCAGCGGCAAGAGCGCGCTATTGGACAGATCCACAATGACTTACGTTTAAAGACGAATCTCATCATCGAGAACTTAGACATGGTGGAGAAACGGTTGAAGAAGCAGGAGGACGACGTAGCGACGCTGGCGCAGCGGCCCGTGCCCGCAGAGCTGCTGCTGGATCCCACTATCGACAGGCTGGTGGAGTACGCGCCCAACCGCTACCGCGTGGACGAGCCCTACGCTGACCCCACCACCAGCACCGTGGCCGCCACCACCACTCCGTCCTCTTCCACATTCAACAACAGGTGACATTGTTCTATTTCCAATTTATTTTGCCTTAGCGACTGTGCTGTATCGATAATTTATAACTGGTTTCCTGTGCGACATGTTTATTAGCGAGCCCTGGCGATTTCAATTTTTAGTCGTACATCCTACACACGCGATATCATTTTGGTGGCCGGGGTGTAGGGGTGTACGGTGACTAATGTCCGTGTCGCACGCAGCCCGAGCACGAGCACGTCGAGCACGTCCAGCACTTGGAGCACGGCGGGCGGCGGCGCCACGGTCACCGTGACGCCTGCCAGCACGGGCAGCAGCAGCGCGCGCCCCACCAGCCGCAAGGGCGGCATCATCTTCCCCAGCGTCAAGAACAAGCCCATCATTGGCAATAACACTTTCGCTTCGGAAATCGTCGCCAACTATAAAGACGTGAAAGTGAGTCAAAGTTACATAAAGAATAATATTACTCATTATAACACAACACACTATCGTTGTCGCTGAACAAATCATAAAGGTGCAATTAATAAAATGTGCTAACTGAGCGAATGATATAACGTAACGTATTGAAGTACCACGGAGCATCATGTTACATCGTCCCGTGGTATTGCTATTAATTATAATTGAAATTGTTTATGGTAAAACATTTGAAAAAAGATTTTTCTTTGGTCCACGATTGAAAGAGTAACAAAAACAATCTCACAGCTTCACATATTTGTTTATTATTTATAAATGGTTACTGAACAGACAGTTTCGCTGAAGGAATGTTTTTCATGCGACGATCGCTCAAACGTAAGACTCCGTAATGTGTATCAATATCATAATGCATAACAAAAACGTTGATTACGAGTAACCGCAGCAGTATGTCTTAGTTAAATTGATTCCTGTCTATAAGTAGGTTAGATGAAGTAAGGTGATTGCATCGCTGCGGATAGGGGATTGTACAAATCAGTCAACCTAGGCGGTGGCCGGTGGCTGGGTATGTTACTGTTAGTATTTAAGCTCTGTTGTTGGAATGTTAATCAGCGCCCGTCGGTCTGGTTGTGCGCAGGCGCAACGCAGACAGTCGCTCCGATACACTGCCATTTACGTCTCCCGGTTTAGCAATAAGGAACACAAAATAATGCGCAATACATGCTCTGGTATGCGCGCAGTTACCGGAATATATACATTCGAATCAAACGACTGCATGTTCTAGTAGAAACTGGTCATAAAATCTAAAGTACAAATATTTTATGACATCCGCTCGTTATCCACCACAAGTTATAATCCAATTTCTTAATGAACTTCCAATGATTTATACATCTATGCAAAGTGCTATTATTAAAGCGGACTTCATAAACGGTAAAGGTTTTTTTTTCGTGTGGGAATCGAAACCATAAAACGCTGCGAAGCAGCTAATCACAAATACAAACCAGTACCAATTTATTCAAGGAATCCACTTATTTATGAATCTTACCTTAAATATTACGAACATCTTGCAAATACATATGTAAAAAACATCATTGAAGACGTTTAAAATTGTTGGCTCATACTTAAACAGTAAACTTCGCAAAAGCGAAGCTCTGTTGTTGGTCTGCCGTTGAAAAAGTGCCAAGTTGAGGCAGCGCGACATTTCCGTGGATGGAAAGTTGCGTGGCTCTCGTTACGTGAATCTGGTTCGGCATCACACTCGTACACTCGCCGCGCTTTCCGCGCCTTTGTAAGCGCCCTTGCAAAAACCGGCCGTTCCCACCATGCGACAATTAGCAATTATTACAAGTGTTTATTGTTCTTAGCGTACGAGAACCGGCGGTTATGTGGAGCTCCGTGATGCAACGTAACATAACATGTTAACCTATCGCGCACGACTCGCACCCGTGTAAAAAATGTCGCTCCAAATACTTACGAGCGCAATCGAATACTTACATTGTGGTTTCTGTTTGTTCGCTACAATTCCGAAATAATTCACATTTTTTACAGCCGCTATTCATTTAAGGCACGTTTTATTGTTATACATTTTTTAGATTTGGTTACATGAGCGTAGTATATTTGAAGGATAATTAAAATTGACCGGAATAGGCGTGTATTACAACGTTAATAAAAAAAAATCCTGTAGCTAATATGTAATGCAATTTACTGTTGGTATGTTCTTAATTAATAGGTATCCGATTCCGATACATAGACAGAATCTACATGAAACGGCACTTATTATAACTAAACTGTAGCAGGTTGCCGTTATTTTGCAACTCACCTAACTTAAGGTAAGCAATTAATTTTGCGAATTAACTTCCTGTACAGGTTATTGAACACCCTCCCACCTATATTCAAGAGTGTTGTAATTCCAGTCAAACCAATAAGTACTTACTCCATTTGCGTAGGTAACTGATTTAAATAAAAGTCTATTTACAATTTTAGTACCCACCCTATAGACTGTCTCGGCTTATGTAGGTAGGTAATTTTTCTAGTATAAAACTTTCGAACTTACCTGCTATACTGTTTTTCTATATTTTAGATATAGAAAAACAGTATATTTAAGCAAGCAGTACTATATGTTAACCTTAACAATCATAAGTTTGTAATCATAGCTATAACCTAACTAGTAACTACTGTTGGGATCGGCTTCCAATCTAAACGGATGCAGCTCAATACCAATATTTTACATGGAGCTATTACCTATGTGACGTCCTCAACCCAGTAATAAGATAACGCGGTACCTCTTAGCAAAACTGGTGTAAGATTTCCTAGCTTTGGATTATTTATAACGACTGTCAAAGATCTACAAATCACCAGCTACACTAACAGCCAGAACCAACGGCTTAACGTGCTTTTCAAGGTACGAAGGGATCAGCTATCCACAGATCGTAACTGATAGAATAAACTTTATTGTACACCAAAATAGTAACAATATCACAAAATGATAAATTTATATTATAATTATCTACTAATTAGGATTAGGAGTACGCTAAGTAATTTTTCCTAAGTAAGTCTACGCTCAATCACAAACATCTAGCTATCGACTAACTTTTCGTTAAAATTATTAGAGAATCGAAAATAATAAATGACTTTACCAAATGCAAGAGTATACTTGTCCTTCAGTGTTCTGGATAAAATCTGAGCTTTAAATACTGACGGCGGTGTAGCGTTGTAACCCAAGGTGGTTTTATCAACCACCCCTAAATAAAATAAAAAAGCTAAACATGCCTAAGAATTTGTTTTGTCTCAGAATGTTATACTATGTAGCTGAGAAGTAACTACTAAGTAGCAATAATACCTAGTAGGTAGTAGTTTAGTACGACTTAGGAGAAATGCTGGACGTTTCCAAGTGGCGCCTCAGTTATAAAATCTGTAAAATTATGTATTATAGAAAATATAAGTAGAGAAAAACGTTAGGAGAGTGTCACGCTGATCAACACTAAATAAAACTTACTAATGATTTAATTCTTTATTACAAAATTATACGGGTCCAAATGACATATCAATTTAATTTAAGTAATATAACAAATTGCCAAAAAATTACGTTGCCATTTAACTACTCTGTACCTACTTCCTGCTTCTAATTCTACCTCGCTACTACGACGCGACGCGACGTGACAATGCGACGCGGTAAATTTAGTTTGTAAGTATACAGGGTTTAAGGGACAGCCCTCCACAAACTTTAAAGGCTTGTTCAGTAGACAAAACTGAAGAGCCATCCACAAAATATTTTTCAGGAAACGAAAAATAAAAATCGGCCTCTCTACAGAAACTATCCAATCAAGTTTTTAATTTTGTGTGGCGAGGCCGATTTTTTTTTTCGTATCCTGAAAAAACGACTTGTGGAAGGTTGTTCAGTTTCGTTTACTGAGCAAACTCTTAAAATTTGTGGAGGGCTGTCCTTTACATCCTGTATAATAGCAGAGACCGAATTTTAACTAGAAAAGTGAGTGTTAAAAATAAAACCCAAATTTTTTCTCTTTAAAAAATTCAAACAAAGGAAAAAACTATTTTCTAGTTAAAAAATGAGGACCTGGACGTTTAGATTGAACGGAGATCAAGGAGATTTTAAAAACGTTTGCCTGGCGAAATGGTATTGCCAGAGGCGTTATAGAGAGCAATGTTAGACTGTTTTATCAGATTTTACTAAGAACAGAGGCGATCGCGTCAGGAGCTCGTGGTAACTTTTAACGCAATCCGCGATACCTAATATGAACTCTTAAAGTTATATGACATTATTTTTAATTTATGTGAAACCTGAATATAGTTTATTCAGAATCTCTGGATGGATTCCAATAGTTTTTACATCATGTTATATTTTTTCCCAAAAATTTTTAAAAAGATAGTTAGATACCACCAACACTAAATACAACGCAGGTCACGGAAGGTCATAGAAGTTATTAGGCGTCAGCAAACAGCTGGCTGCAAATGCAAGTGCAAAACAACCCCTCAGTCGCCTGGACGGCCCAGTGACTATGTATTTTTGCGGACATAACAAGCTTAGAACTCTTTGACTTTTCATGATACAGTTATGAAATTTTGTACATAGGTTTTTTACAAAAAAACACGTGTCTTGTATGACACGTGTTTCGGGCACTAAAACTAGCTCCATCACTCTTTCTCACTCGCACACTTAATATTTTAACACGTCATGGCAAGGCCTCTTGACCAATGAAAAAAATAGTGCTTGTGTACCTACATCGCTGGCTGCGATCATTCGCTTCTCCATCACTGACTCTTCTTTAAGTATTCTAAGCCTGCGCGAGTCGTTGTTTTCATCTCTTGGTGCTTAGAACCTATGGTGGACTGACCCCCACAGCTGATGAAGAAAGTGTTTTATATTTCATTGCATTGCATTATGATTTGTTAACAATCACTAGGAAATAACAACCACATATCAACAGTTAGCGTTTAACTATAAAACTCAAATCTACAACACTTTATAGTTGTGACCTAAACCAAGACATCAAAAGATTTTAGTTTACCATCTTTCATAAAAATAACACCTATTACATTATTATTTAGTAATGTCTTACATCGAATTCGTTAACAAATTACTCATACTCCTATTGCAGTGTTATAACAGCCGTGTAACAATGACACCTAGGAATGTAGCCAGAGAACTGACAGGTCGTGACCGTCTTGTCAGTTGAAATGATGGAAACAAACCTCCTACTTTCATTTCCCCCGAGGCCCGCAGCTGTCGTACGACCTACCGTTTTGATACGCTTATGCAAATCACAATAATGTCTATAAATCATTAGGTACCACCATAGTGCATTATGATTTGTTAACAATCACTAGGAAATAACAACTACATAACAACGGTTATCGTTTAACTACAAGTTTCAATTCCATAAGTACCTACATAGTTTCCCCATAAAGCACTTATAAAGATTGATGAAAGCGTATCAAATTATCGTTTTTAGGGTTCTGAACCCAAAAGGTGAAAAGCGTTCCCTTTAGAATTTGAGACTGACCTTACAGGGCAGATCTTTTGGTTTAATATTTTAGGTATTATTATTTAATATTATAGGCAGAGTAAGTATATATTGAAATATACACTTTTCTGCATGTACCTACTTAAATTAACTTTGTCTTAATCTGACACGCTCGAGTTTTTTCGAGGATCAAATGTTTTTTAAGTCAACTAACCCTACCAAAATAAGGATTTTTTTTGTGGATAAAAATCATCCCAATGACATCCAAAAGCGCGATCACAGTCTGACTACTTAGAAAACCATGCGCAATTTAATAGCATAATGCATGCAATTTACTGCAAAAATCAAAAGTTAATAGGTAGGTCAAAAGTGAATAGGTTACTACTAGGCAAGCATGCTCCATCGTCAGCCACATCATCGCTTACCATCAGGTGTGATAGTGGTCAAACGCGAGCCAATCAATTATAATAAAAGAAAAGAATTGGGCAAGTGCTAGGCGAACTCGCGCCCTGAGGGTTCCGTACAAATTCAGCTATGTAAACAGTGAAATTCTCGAATGAAGTCTCAAAGATTTTTTCCGAATCATGCGTAACAAAGAATTTACTATTTTCAGATTTATTCATATAAAAGTAATAAAATGTAAATGCTTTAAGCCAAATTTCAGGATTCTGGGTCAACGGGACCCAATGAATTTTGATTCCCTTGAGAATGTCGCAACCTACCTACCTACGTTTTTTTTATTCGACATAACGGCTGTATCTTTTTTTTTTCGTTATCTCATTAGTCTGATTTTTCACAATGTTAGGTACCGCAGACCTGAGTACCTACTTATATGGTTTTTATTTCAACTTGATACCTACCTGCACACGTTCCCGGGATAAAGGGTCTTGACAGATAGACAGACAGTTGGACAACAAAGTGATCCTATGAGGGTTTCGTTTTCTCCTTTTGAGTAATAAATATCTAAAAACAACCTGAGTGAACGAAGCGATGATGTGAGTAATAGAAGCTGGAGAGAGGTTAGAACCATGTTGGTAGAAGTGTGACCATTAAAGAGATCCAGATCCCTTTCTAATATTTGTGAAACATTTGGGTTAGGATATGTTAAAAATCATTATTATTTATCTAATTCTACGTTAATAATATTTGAACATCATTCAATTAATGATTTTACATTTAAAAACAGTCCTATCGGCATCAAGCGTAAAGGCGGATATCATAATAAAGCAAGATCAGCCCTAATCATTCAATAAAACTCAAAAAGATAGTTATAATAGTTCATGGCTTTCCTTAAAAATGTTTTAATATATTTATTGAACTAAGGAATTGTTAGATATTACCTATACTATTTTAATAGTACCTAATAGTTACTACTTCAGTAAAACTTTGTTCCAAATCCCACTAAACAGGATATTTAGTTTGATTATTTAATGTGCATTATTTGTAGAAAAGTCAGTATTTTTGGTTTAACTTTGAAATATTTTGTTAAAAAAAGAGAATATGCAGATATCGATTTAAATAATGCCTAATATTAAGTTTTATACATTACTTAACTATGACAACATTACCGAGCCATTAGTAAAAGAGAAGGTTAAGGTGGTGTCTTTATAAATGAATTGTGCAACTAATTTTAGTTGTGAAAATAATAACTCTAAGCACCGGTCAGCGTCCAACTCAAACGGTAGTGCGACAGTTATTTGGCAATAGGTACAGATATTAATGAACCGTCTGTCAGACAGTAGATACGTACATACTTACATGCCGACGTACCTAATTGGCATTCCAGATCGCATGAATGAGTTTAGATTTACACAAATGATGTTTTGTCTCTATTAGAAAAGATTTCGTTTACTAATTGCAAAAAAAAATCTTACGTAATTGTTTTAGGCCTAAATTACGCAAGATTTTACCAGAAAGAGAAAAGAGAGAGGCGCTTAAACAAAACGATAAAGCTAGAACTCATTAGACCGACGCACATGATTTGTCCGTAGAACGACGACGTCGCGTGGCGTGGATCAAGTGTAGCTCTACAAGTCTGGTTTTCATATAAAATGTATAGAGACCGACGCGCCCAGATCGGCGTGTGTGGCACACGTGTGCGCAGTGTAGTTCTAAAATAATTCTTCAAGCAGACTACAGCTAGATAAGTGCAATAGTCAGATATCGTTTACTCTAGGTGGGTAGGTTGGGACCTCTCACTTCTTTTCCTTATTCTTGCAAAATTTTATGTTAACTTTGCAATGGAAAAATATAGGTTTCATATTGTAACCTGTACAAAGCCGATTAGTTTCGCGCGGAAATATATTTAGAAATTATCAGCCTACAGTAATAGCCCACCGTAAGCGAAGATTTCATTTTCCTTCTTTTCTGCTGATTCATTTCATTTTCCTTCTTTTCGGCAACCCTTGGGTAGGGTTGCCAGATCGGAACTTACCGAGTCCGGGATAATTCCATGTCGAGCCGTGGCTATAGCTATGAATATAATAATAATGTATTATATTCCACAACTAAAACAGGATATATAATTTTTTAGTACATATTTTTTAAAGGAAAATACATTTTATACTAATATTATTTAGCATTAGCTATACCTACCTCGACTAGGTTGCCAGATCGGAACTTACCGAGTCCGGGATAATTCCATGTCGAGCCGTGGCTATAGCTATGAATATAATAATAATGTATTATATTCCACAACTAAAACAGGATATATAATTTTTTAGTACATATTTTTAAAGGAAAATACATTTTATTCTAATATTATTTATACTTTTAATAATCCAGATAAAAAAAAGTTTGGTAGAAAATCACATTATAAATGATAAGTACAAAATTAAGAACTTTGCTTTTATAATAGGCAATCAAGAATGATTTACTGTCTTATAAACTTAATAAAATCATGACTTAAAAATAAGCTGCTGTCATTTATTGTTATTTCTTTTTGGTTATTATTTTGTTCGGAATCCCGTACCTACAATAGATCGAATTACTGGACACGGGACAAGACGTAACATTCCGGGACAATCCCGGAAATCTGGCAACCTTATGTGCAACCTTCATCTGAGGAACGCACCAAACCAATACCTAGGTGTTCCCCACGACGACTAGGCGACCACATCTTACTCCAGCAGCTATCTCCGCGTCTAGCCAGGCTTCCTATCTTAAATTCACCGACGTCACACTTTCGTTGGTGAACTTAAATAATAAACCTAATCTACTTCTGTAGATAGGCGATTAATTTAAACCCTGCCGCGTTTTTTAGATGTTAAATAATTTTCCCACCGTAAAAAAAGTCGTTTTTTTAAAAAACAAACTTTAATAGTTAAATACATAAAGGTATGACATTTTACACAAATAACAATTATTTTGAGAAAGTTACAAAAGGGGCCGGTAATCAATCTACATGTAGAATCAAAAGGGAAAGAAAGTTATTAATATTGCGTAATGATACATAACGTAACATTGAAATTGATGGTATTGTTTGAGTAGGTACTGATAAAGGTTTTATAGGTACGCGGCTCGAATCCATTCAAATGCTTATTCTTTTTATTATGCATATTTTAGTAAGTGTATTATCATTCCGAACGCATCGCGAATACCTGTAATAAGTATAGCCTATGCGAATAGAATGCTGCAACATGTTATAAAGTTATTCAAAGCGGGCGTAGGGTGTACCGAAGATCATTTCCGCAATGTCAAAGATAGCTGAATTATATACACTTGCATTATGTGCTCATAATAATTTATTGCGCATGCCTTCCTATGTTATTATTATGGAGCGATAGTCTTCAATGATGTCTGATGTCTTTCTAGGGCTACTCTTGCGTGGACCTGATGAACGGCGGCATGCGGGAGTCTGGCGTCTACTACCTGCAGATTAGAGGGACCACCTACTGGTTCCTGAAGGTGTACTGCGAGCAGAACATCGCTGATGGAGGCTGGACTGTAAGTTATTTACGAAATTTGTTTACTTAGAGCGGAAAGGAGTCTTTAGACATACCTATAATATAGCAGTTTGACCAATTTTGTCTAAATAGCCCGTTAGGTAGCGGGAAACCGATGGATGCGGGACGCACAGGAACGTTCGATGTGGCGACACTTACCCGTTAGGAAGATCTGTTTAATTATCATAGACGCTCTGACATCGGACATCCAGTAGTCTCCCTAGTACCAATATGCTGTTTGCCGTAGACATTGTGCTGCTGTTTGACCGTGACGAGAGTGGCCTATCTAGAGCAAATTGGAAGTGTGGTGGCAAACTGGAGAGTCATCATCTCCCTAGCCTTTTCTTGCGTTTTAAAAATTTAAATCATTGAAGTGTGATAACTTGGAGAATGTTGGCCTACAATTGAGCAGAACCTAAACAGAATATTTTTTCTATGATTTCGGGTGTCTATCCAGTTCCTGGAATGACCATACCTTTGCCTCGAGTTTTGGTACCTCGGGTCGCTGGTGCAAGATGCCAGGTAGAACGACTGAGCGAGATGTAACGCACCGAATCAAATCAGGTCACGTCTTCATTGCACTGGAACAACTTGCAGATAGCCATCCACAAGTTGCTCCAAGTTAAAGGGTAAACTCTACAAGTCCGTGAAAAGGCCAGGAATCGATATTGTATTAATAATATATATCAGAATGGCGAAGGCAGTGAAAAAGACGGACAAAAACCAATTGCATTTACTGGACATGACAGTGATGAGACGGATGTGGTGCGTTACCGTGACAAGAATGGACTCAAAGTAGAAGTCACTTGTGCCAATGAATGAAAACTTGAAAAGGAATCGTTTGTTTTCATGTAAATAGAACGGATTAAACGCAATTTACCAAAATAGTACCTACTTAATGAATATAGGTAACTACCTATATTCATTTTATATATTACCTATATTCATTAGGTACCTATTATTCTAGCATTACCTATATCCATTAATCTTTTAGTAAATTACGGACCCGCTTCACCCATCTACATGTAAGTACCTAATTGTGGATGGACGAAGAGAGAATGGATGGATTGTGTGAGAAACGATAATTACTATGAAAGAACAGGGTATCAATGATAGTGAATGGTCGTCAGGACAGAATGGAAGAAAGAACACGTTGCGCCGACCACAAGTAAAATGGGTCAAGAGCAGGAAGATGATTGATCTTTCTTGAAATTTCTTGTATAGGAATAGGTGTAGGTAGTAATGAAAGTATTAATCGTGTTTTATATTTATTTTATTAAGTTTAATACTACCAGAAATAAGTAATTTTTAGAGCCAAGAGTACTGATGTAGGTATGAAGAAAACCATCAACATAAAATAATAATTAAAACAACACAATTTTAACTAGGCATAATTATAAAGAAATAAATTCCCTACTACAAACGAGGTATCACCACTTAAGTCTAAGAGCAAGATTCACAGTTCAAACTTCAACATAAGTAAGTGAGCATTTCATACGAATTTGATCAATGTTGACATAGTTTTAACGTTTAATTCGAAATGTATGCATATATAAAAAAAAAATTAGGTACCTACTTGAGTAGGAATAATGTTCGAAATACAATAACTGACTCAAAGTGATTTTGTACTCAAGAAGGCGCCAGATAACCGCGTGGAATAAAGTACATTGTCCTTTTCCAAAAACTGTGTAGATACCAGAAAAACAAACAATGAACTGCTGCATTACTAGATCATGTCATGTACCTACTTCGCATGTATCTACGTCGCGCGGTGAATTAAGATCGCTCGGAAAAAGTGGAAGGGGCATGCTATTTGGCGACGTGCGGGCGGGTGTGCGCCGACGGCGACACGTCATTGGTAGATAGAGTCGCTCTTCAATTCCCGCGTTGCGTTCTCGCGTCTCATTGGATACTGTTGTACTTGGGTACTGTTGCATACAGCTTGTGTTATCGTATTAGTAATACGTAGTCGTAAAAAAAAAATGGTTAAAAATTAAGTTTTAAAACGGCAAGCCAGAAAAAATGGTTTACGACGTGAATTGTTACGTTACGAAAGAAACTAACGAAATTATTATTTTTTTAATTTTAATTTTTCTGAATTTACCTACTTACAAGATAAATTACAAACAAAAACTAGTGTTATTATAAGTTATGTTACTAAGGTTTGAACCTTAGTAACATAACTTATACGAAATTAAAAATAAAATCCTAACATACTAAGAATTTCTGTGCGCAATTGTACACATGCGCCGATTGCCCCCACTACTTTCACCGAGCGATCTTAATTCACTGCGCGACTTGTACATGTCGATTCAGGACAGCTTTGTCTGTATTTCCTTTTTTGAAATTAGAATGTCAACAAATGTAGAAGGGTCAATGACCGTTATTCCATGGTTATATGGCACCTACCATAGATACAGATACCTCGTTTTGCACTAGGATTGTTGTTAATTCAATCAAAATTTGTAACAAACTGTAGCTTTCGATTTTTAAAACATAGGTAACCAATATTTTTATCGACATTTAAGCATTTTTATTATTTCATAACTTTGTCAGATACATAAATACACCCAAGTTTTATAAAAAAAAAAATAGAACATACATTTAAAGTAGGGTAGACCGGGGACAATTGAAACAGGTCATGATTGCAACAACATCAATTTCTCGTAAACTATAATACCTACGCTTGTGACGCGTCGTTCGTTGCATCGTCGGCTATGTTCGGTTTTATGTTTAACATGGCTCGAGCGAGCGAGCGATACAGTCGTGCACAGGACGATTCGAAAAATTTCGTGCCAAAAAGTAAGTATTCCGGATCTTTAACTTTTGTTGTTTTCATATTTAAGTCTTGTTTTTTGGCAATTTTCCTTGTTTTGGGGTATTGTTTATCTATTAAAGATTGTGTTTTTTACTGGTAATTAATGTTTAAGTCAATATTTACCAAAATATTGAGAATTGAATTATAAGATGTGACATGGGTACATTTGAAACAACTTATCTGTGGACGTTTGAAACGTTTCAAACGTCCCCTCATATTCCACGTTTTTATCCGACTGCACAGAAAAAGGTTGTGTTTATTAAAATATCAATCATAAAAAATATAAAAACGCACAGAATTAAAAAAAAAACAGTATTACGATGAAAGAAAATAATAATTTAAAACCACTTTTTACTCACAATCGCTAGGTATTATAAAACTAAAATGCCTAATGGTTACAAGTAAAAAGTGGTTTAAATGGTTATTTATGTTGGGGTTGGGTTACCTATTAGTTAAAATTACATCTGATGGGCAATTCGATAACTCTGATGACCCTAAAATTGACATTATGTTTGATCTATATTTTTTCATTATAATAATAATAACATAATATATGAGGAATTGTTATTGGGTAAATCGATTTATTGATCTTGAATGATGTTGATTGATTTCCTTTGAAATTAAATTTCACAAGAAGAGTTAAACCTATACGGGTCAATAAACGATGGTTACGATTGAAACATTTTTATGCTTGAAACATTGTCATGATTGAAACATTGTTAGGATTGAAACAGGCCGTTTTGTATGAGACTGGAATACTTTGTTTTCTCCCCCATGTAAGTGCTATAATAAGCATAATAAGATATTAAGTCTTTTAATAATGTGAAATAGTATTTAATAGCACAAATTAGAGCACTTAAATTATTTAAATAAGATATATTTTGAGTTGTTTATACTGAAAATATTTTTGCATGTATAATTTTTGAAATATTTATGTTACGATGACGCATTTATCACGATCTGAATAAACAATTTAGTGGCATGTTAACTTGTTAAGATTGATTAAAAAGCTCCAGTAGTTCATAAAATATTTCCAGTGTTTCAATTATCCCTACATACTGTTTCAACCGTCCTTAGGGTGGGGTCAATAGAACCACTGCGCCCGGTCTTCTTTAATAGGTGATTGTAGGTTAACTATTTGAAATAGAGATATAGATTATATTTAATTTAGGAACTAGATAACGACCCTTTCAGCGGTATAAATAAGAGGGATGTAGGTACAATAGATAAGTCACTGCACACGGTTTAAGTAAAATTGTTTCAATTGTCCCCGGTCTACCCTACCTAGGTACTCAATTGTTTTTAAACATAGAACATTAATAGAATCAATAGGTAGTAATTATACACTATTATATAGTTTAAATACAGTGTATTCTTAAAATCAGTTTACTACTTACTAGAAAAACTACCTGGGGTGCTGTGCTCAGCTTTCAAAATAGCTTGACAGTATTTTTATGCTAAGACGCTCTGCAAATGTTCGGTTTTGTTACAATCGTTATAATTCGATAACTATTCTATTTGACAAATCATAGATACCAAAAGAGTACCTACTTGGCCTTAGTCATGGAGCATAATATTGCTCTATGGCCTTGATGGTGTGCGTAAATTCAATAGTTGTCGAAAAAGAATAGGTATATTTTTGTAAGAGTTGGAGGACACATTTGCTTATAAAGTGGAAAAGCGTAACGTAATGTTTGGCGCTACTTGAGCTGTCCCTAGTTAGCCCTCTAGCTATTACCACACTTATATCATAAAGGTTACAGTTTGTGTGTCTATATTTATACCTTCTGGTATCTACTTTAACACTCGAACGGCTGAACAGATATCGATGAAACTCGGTACTTTTTAACCTGGAACCTGCTTACGTACCCTTTGGATCATTTTCTACAATCACGCAGGAGAAGCCGCTGGCAACAGCTAGTCGATATGTAGCGATAAACTGAGTTGATTGATAACAATTATGAAGTCACCCCTGGTAGTTTAGCGTTACTAACCTAACTTAGAAGCCATCCTATAGCTCGCCATCAGATTGTGCTCAAGAAAAGATAAAGCAGAGATATGTATTGAATACAGCTTGTATATTAAGCTTTTACTAAATGTCAAAATTTATGATTAAATCTTCCCACTGCTTATCTGCTTAGCTCCTTAAACTTATGTAGTATATGTGTTAGTATTACATAATTATTTTGCTATATATGTATCTGGACTATTATAGACAGCAATTGATGCTAATTATGAAATAAATCTGCTAAAACGCTTTAGGTAAAGTAAATAATGTAGCAGTATCTCGTAAAAATAAAATAATATCTCTTCTTTGACACAAAAAACGCTATAGGTAAGGTAAATAATGTAGCAGTATCTCGTAAAAATAAAATAATATCTCTTCTTGGACACAAGTTTTGCTTCTGTTGAAATAGGCTTACAACTCGAAAAACGTAGTCTTCAGAAAAAAAGCAAAACTGCTGAATAGTTAGTAGTCTATAATCTTTTAGTATTCGTATACACCGCTAAATTTTAATCGTTTTAATCCCGTGGAGGGTCGATCCGGTAGGTAAATGATACTATCGATTTGTAAAGATAAAATTAAAAAATAAAGTACCTTTTTTTTCAAAACTCGTATTAATTTACGCATGTACGAAATTAATTTCTTTAAGAAAATGTCAGCTGAGCGAGTTCAATGACCTGTAGGTAGTTTGTACGCAACGCCGACTATTAATATATAAATACCGGATCGACCCCACGGGATTAAAACGATTAAAATTTAACGGTGTATAATGTAATACAAATTGTATAAAACTTCATTCCAAAAGAACATCAATAAACTAAACAAAATATAAGCAATTTAGTTCATCACAAATTCAACGAACGAATTAACAACTAAATTTACGCGTTGTAACCGTATTTCATCCAAAGTTTAATATCTTGTAAGTTAGTTTTAATTAGGTTAACTTAAGCATATGTATTAGTAATCAGTTATATAAGTTTTGTAAAAAGGTTTATTTAAATACTTGGTGCGGTATATTAGAATACATTGAATATGGGTGCATGTAACTTGGAATATAAATTAATACCGGTAGTCAAATTCGTCCAACATAAAATCGCGTCAGCATTGACTAGCGGTCTATAATCACGTAATAAATCATTGTAAATGACACTCAATCCGTTCCAGAAGAGGGTTATACAAACGCTAATTAACTAATAAATATAATTCTAAAATGCTACGCGCAATGTGGCTATTTGACAAGTATATAAAAAAGATATCTATAATATTATCTATGATATTTATGACAAGTAAAAAATATTACCTTTATTGTAAAGATTCCCTATTCGTTACATATATAAATATAAGAATCTTCACTTACATTTATTAAAATATTACTACAATATTGACATCTACTACACATTTATAAAACGAAGTTTACTACTTAAGTAGGTAATGTAAATACCATCATATATATGATATTGTTTTATTGTGTTAGTGTGCGATTGAAGCATCATTACAAAATTTGCTTCGATGATTTTTCAAAATGCAACGAGTTCTGGAAAGTACCTCTACTCCCTATATCCACTAGTGATGACTAGCAAATCCATCGACAACAACAGTTACGATTCTCACAAAGTTCTATAATCACACGAGCGGATAATGGGCAAAAATGAAATTTTAGTGTGCATAGACTAACAGTCAGCAGGAATTTGGACCGAATCAGGCCGGCGGCGGCCGGGACTAACATGGGCAGGCTGGATACGGAAGGTTACGCAACTTGGGATAAGTTTCAGTAGTGGCTTCAGTAGTGACTGGTAGCTATGAGCGGAATTTAGAACCTATGTCGACATTAGGCACTCACAGACAGATATGGATCTTACCCCTTATTATCTCGTCCTGGCCTGTTATTAAGACATTTTCTCTATTACCAGGTGATACACCGTCGAGATGACTACGGCCAACCTGCCGAGAACTTCAACCGAGACTGGAATGACTACAAGAACGGTTTCGGCGACTCCAGCAAGGAGTTCTGGTTGGGTAACGAAAACATTTACATGCTGACCAACAACGACGACTACATGCTCAGGGTTGAACTTGAAGACTTCGACGGTAATAAAAGGTAAGCAGACAAAGCAAGATAGATTTTGCAGGAGCTCTTAGTTTGAACAACGTGCGCAACAAAAGGCTCAATTAAAGTAATGGAAATTGAAATTTTAAAACGGCACGTTTCCGTTATGTAATAACAAAATCATAACTTCGCCAATTAGGAGGGCAAAACAGTAGATAGTGGGTCATTTGAACTAAAAGTAACTAAACCAGAAGAAGCCCCATCATTAAAACAAAAGACAGCTATAGAAGAAAAACGATTTGCGAGTGATTCTAACACGAGTTTTTAAAGCAACATCGTGGGAAGCTGCGTAGGCGAGCCTACTCAAAACTTTATCACCTGCTTTGATACACACTACACGATTGATTGACTGATTTATAGCTAGCATTACCTTAAAACGTAGGCAGATAGTTTCATAGTTACGAAATACTGAACTAGATAAAAACCAATTGATGTAGATGTCTGAATGACTACGTCTTAGTCATTGTTGTGATTCATTGAACTAAATAACAGCAGTCAATCAGATCATTTGACATGATATTAGATAACAAATAGAAATCGTTGGTTACATAGAAATCAGGGTATATGATTTATAATAATAATGTAGTTTTTAAGACGGTGTTTAATCAGGCTATAAACAGCGCGAAGCGAATTTTGATCACGTTAGTTGCCAGAAGGAAAATTTTACAAATGTCCAAAATATTTTCCAGCAGGTATTTGGTTTTTACGTATAGGCAACAAAAAATAAGCCTCTTATAAATTGAGTTTCTACTGGAATATAAGTGCTTATTTAGTACTGGCAGTCAACCAAATTCCAAAAAACCAAAAGCGGCACGCTTTTCATTCTGTCGGACACACATGTCTTTTAACGCCCCGTTCTTTTAATCATGTGATGCGGACGAGACCACCTGCAAACGTAAGTCGACGTTAGGGATGTCGTGTCGGTCACCATTGTCCGACGAGGTCCATTCAGGCCTCATTTACTAGCGGCTAGACCTATTGTGGCCGATATATTAATGATTTTCTAACAAACAGGTATGCACAGTATTCGCACTTCAAGATTTACTCGGAAGCGGAATACTACAAGCTCGAAATAGATGGCTATGAGGGAACCGCGGGAGACTCCCTCAACGACCCCTGGTACGGCTCAAATAACAGCCCCTTCTCAACTTACAACAGGTATGTGGACTTAGACAACGTCGAGTAGTTAATTTATACAATCTTGTAAAGAAAAAAGTTTGATTTTAAACTTTCTATAGAAAATTTTTCTAATTGTATTTCTTAACCAACTTGTATGGTATCCTGCCAATCTCCGTGCCAAGTTTAATTACAATCAGTTCATTCATTTCCAGTAATAACGACTTGCTAGTTTCTAAGAAATATGAACGATCTTAAGATGATCTATAAACCTTTTCTAGATCTATAAGTGACAGACACGTGCATAATTAAGAATTAACACACTACAATTACAAAATATCTATAGCTACTGTTTTACAAATACTACTTTTTTTAAACCGGTTCTGCACCACTTCAGTATAATCATGAATACTTAAGTATTAATAACTACTTTTTTACAATTTACCATTTTTTTAGCCCAGTAGGTATATAGCTTTAATCATAACAATTATCATGAACTAATTAAAAACTATCTGGAGCTACTGTTTTACAAACTACAATTTCTGTAAATTTAGCCCAGTACCGATATGTACCTAACAATAACATTTTCCTAAATTTAAAAATACAAGAAATTTTTATTAATTTATAGTAGGTAGGTACATACCTACTTCAATATGCAGTTATCTTTACGGCGCATAGAATTATCGAGAATATTTTTAACAATAATTTACTTGCACCAGCCGCTAAACCGAACGTGGCACCATTTTACTTTATCATTTAGAGTGAAAACTATCCTCACTGCCGACTTCGACATCACTACCAATGAAATCTATCAAATAGAATAGGTATATCTTATCTGCTACACACGAAAAGTTGAAAATATCTCTCCTAAAAGAAAGATAGGGATAAATAAACACTGGCCAAGAGTGTTACTGATGCTAAAAGTTATTTCCAGGGATAACGACAGGTCCTCGTTGAACTGTGCCTCTATGCTGAAGGGAGGTTGGTGGTGGAAGTCTTGCGGGCGCGGCCTCAACGGTCTCTACCTACACGACCCACAAGACCTCACTGCTAGACAAGGTAAGCAACAAGCACTTGTAACTTATACTAAGATCAACCTCGTACGGTACGTAACTTAACAAACTTTAGGCTAAAGTAAAAATAAATTGTAATATTTGAGATATACTTTGAATGACAAAGGCTCTGATTAAAACATTTGAATCAGTAAAGATTGTATAATCACAGCTGGTTGCCAGCATTATTTTGACAGGCGCATGCGCATACGGACGCATAGGCGAGTGGCCTTGTGTTGACCGAACAATGGCAATGAAAAATAGGTACATGTTTTCAGGAAGTACAGCTATAAAGGTTACTTGTTGCAGGTATCGTGTGGTTCCGCTGGCGAGGATGGGACTACACGCTGAAGCGCGCCACCATGATGATCAAGCCCAAAGGCCTACTACCCAACACGTGAGGCGTCGCGACACGACGCAACACTACCCAACTTATCCAGCCTCTGTTCACTCATTACCTGGATTCGACCCACAAACAACGATACCTCCTAAAACATTCAATAAGTTTTAGTTGAAATTGGACTGAAGCAACTAATCTGTGATACTCTGAAACGATATTCGACTCGAAACTTACAGTCGTACAAGGAATATAGTCAGATCAAAACGATTGCTTTCCGAATCCAAGTAATGACCTAGAACATAGCAGGCAGCTAAGCTCAATATATGTACCTATCTCTGTAAATAATTACTCGTAAATCATCGATCATGTCACTGTCACCACATCTTCGCCATGTTCCAGTAAAATGTGCCCCGATGTAAATAACAGATGCTAAACTACGTTTAAAGTGCCACATCACACCCCAAATTCATTAATTTATTACTCATGTAAACTTGATACATAAAAATCTTTCGTTAATTAGGTTTATAATATAGGTTTAAGTAAATTTTTGTAATAAGATGTAAATAATTATTATACAGCAATCAAAAAGATGCAAACAAAATGACCATAGTACTTATATGTAACGTAATATTACGACAGCGCGGATTAGCCTGGAAATTTGAATTTTATTTTACATAGTTTATAAATGCACTAACTCTCGAAATATTATATAATATTATTATATGCTTTAATGTATGATATTGATTACAATTACACAAGAAGTATAGTTGAATATTTTTCTATAGTAATTATCCGCTAGCACATACACATCAATGTACCTGATATATGCCTGTGTAGAGTTCGTGTAATGCCTTGCACGACTATATTTATAATTATCTATACAAAGACATATACATACTATTTGCACTACTTAAACTGTTTAGGTTCAAGTTCAACGGTTACATGTGAACCGCCGGCTAGTTACTAACACCTCCCCAATATGTAAAGTAAGGTCGTCAAGCAATGTTCACTAATAACCCGCAGTGTACTAAATGCCTATATTTCAGGATTGTTTGTGAACCATTGCTTGGCACGTAACTATGCTCAGTTATAAGTTACATACACGAATATTGTTAGTAAATAAATGTACGTATTTTTACCATTGCCGTTTTATTGCAATAATACTTTAATATTCATCAGTTTATGAAAAAAATATGTAATAGAAATATATAATATATACACGCACAACACCAATTTCAACTGACGTGAATAAACACTTACGCACTTACGGTTAGATATACATATTTGAAGTATCTCTCAATCCAATTCACGATATTAATTTAAATAAGCGTTAAATTTTAATAGTTTGAATGCACTGCACCACTTGACGCCCGTAATAGTAACACTGACTTTAAAAGCTGAGAATTTAGTCTGTCTCAAAATCTGGTTCAGGAGGTCCGATATTTAAGAGAGGGTCCATTTGATGCACTAGGTCTGTATCTAGCTCCATGTCTTCTGTCTCAATGTTATCCGATATTAAACCGGGTGGTGGCGGAGGGTCACCTAAAAAGTCTTTGCTATCATCAGAGTCTAATAAATTATTGGTACGAGTCACTGCGTGCGTGAAAATGGATCGATCTAATACTTCATGTGTTTCTACCATGGCTTGTTCTAATATATTCTCGGGTTCTATATTTAGTAATAAATCTTGGGGGTCTGTATATATGGCGTCTAAGTCAGCTAAAGAATAATGTTCGGCGGCGGGCAACACGCGCGAGGGGCTGGACTGCGAGTCACGCCGCGAACTTCGCGCGCGTTCTACCCGCTTTCCAGCCCCAGACATGTGTTATACTTTTTGTTTCTTCGGGCCCTTTTTATTAGCACGTTCCTTGGCCTTCTCCAGCAGTGGCAGCAGTTTCTTCTCCTCGGCTAGTATTCTGAGGAGCATGATGATGAAGGGCAAATAATTATGCCTCCTGCGAGCCATTTCTTGTTGATACTTCATCATCTTTACATCTTCGTACTCAATCAACATTCGGAGTCTGGGTATTTCATTTTCCATCTCATCGGTCTCCATGCCAAGCATCTGTGATTCCGCCAACAGATCTTGGAGCTGTCGCTCATAGATCATCTTCCTGTCAGACACGAGTGCCATCAGGTTGAAGTGGATTTCGCCTTCAGTGTATCTGTAAATGTTGGATATTTAAAATAATCACAAAATATCAAAGTATCAGCCTGTACACTCAAAGTCTGCCGCATGGTGAATGCATGCATGTTGCAGTGATAAGGAAGTCTTATGCCAAAGTAACCACGTAATCGACTTCAGGCTGCTACTGAAAGCAAAATTAGATTTTAAATTAATCAAAATAAATCAACACCTGTAGTCAATAATGTAAATAGTTGGAAGTAAAACAAATGATATCAGACATACACATTAATCCTCTTCATAATAATGGGGCGCACCACGTCCAGCCAGTCTTGTTCGGGAGCGACCGGCCCGTGGTCGATAGGACCCTCACGCAGGCCATCTAACTCGTACAGACGCCCATCTATTGGCATGTAGCCAACAAAGTGGTACGCTTCGTCATCCTGAAACACCAAGGTCATTCTTTATTATTGTTTGTGCAATGTAAATGACTTTACAGAAAACAGAAGGCGTTCTTTTGTTTTTGTCTCTGACATTGAATCAAAACTGAGCAAGAAGATTCTTAGTATCGCTTCCATCAGAATAAAACGAGAGGGGTTAATGCGATTGTGAGTTTAATGCATTAGGTACTTAAAACATAAAACCAAAACAAAAACAAATATAAACATAGATTGTCTTCATGAGGAACAACATAAATCGGATTTTTATAAATTCAAAACTTTCAATACATACCTTTGAAGCAGTTTTGGGATCAAATTCGAAGAGAGTTTGGTTTGCCATGGAATTGTGAGCAGCACGAATGGTCTGTGAATTGCTCAGAGTAAGTCCACGCATCCTTGCATCAAAAGACATGCTGAACTCCTTCAAACTGGTCAATTCTGGACCAAGATCCACATCAGGGTGGTCGCAGTTCAACAACAGACTTATAACCGCCTGTGTTGCACAAGCATTGTTTATAACCTAAAAAAAAATAGAAACATGATTAACCAAAAGCTACTATGTCGGGGACATATGCCCGTTGCTAGTGAAGATTTAATCTTTAAAATATTTGGCCTAACATTGAATGAATTATTATTTGTTAATTTTTCCTATCTTTCTTATTACGTTCAGGATATGGTTAAAAATGTTATCTTTGGCTTGTCCAGCGACATGAGCTGTTATTATATTTCCTTTCCGTCCGATAGATCAGCTCAAATCTTTTTTTTTTTCAGCCAAATGAATTTGTGTTTCTCAAAGATAACATAAAAGTTTAGAAGGTCTCTTAAGTTAGTGTTTAACTAAAAAGATTATCCTCTTTAAAATGAGAGATTGTTATAGATTGTAATGCAATTAGTTGGTTTATTAGGTCCAAAAGGGTTTTAGTTAACACTTGTACAACAGTAGTTTATTTTATAGCTGCAGTTGACTTTTTATTGATAAACATTGTGGAATAATTATGATACTTTTAGTAAGTTGCTGCAATTATCAGAAAATCGAAAAATTGAATACATGTAACTTTTTTCACTACCCACACCGATCAACAGACCTCCGTTACATTGGGACCATTAAACCGGTCATGAATGATCATGGATCAGGTCACTGAGTTAAGTTTCTCGCTAGTTTGCCACAATTTGCTTACTTGTCGTTTTTCAGCTAGTAATTCACTTACTGATTTAGAAAAATCTAATAATTCTGAGTCACTGGAATACTTTCCTAAGTTTTATTAATATTGTTAAAAATAGGATGTTTATGTTTACCTGTTTGGCGAAGTAGATTTTATCGAGACGACTATCAGTGACAACCGGGACTGAGGGCTCTTCATGTTGCAAGAATTTAAACAGGAATATAAGTCCATGCACTGGCCTGAAATAACATGAATGTTAAATTTGGTGTATATTTGTGTAAAAATATTAGTTTTTGTTTTCAATGGGTTTTATTACTTCTTATGTGAATGTGAGAACACCGTCTCAGTATACTTTGAGATTCTTTTCTACTTCAATTTTAGATGCCCATGTATTATATTACCTTAATGTTTCGAAGATACCATCTTCAATTGTCCACAATTCTTCAACTTGAACCCCACTAGCTCCTAAAAAGTAAATAATACAAGGGTTTTCTTTACTAGCACTTAACAAAAAACAGATGGGTGCTGAGAACAATGTTTTAATTGCAATTACTACATTAGGTTAATAGCACAGCATATAATAGATGCACCAACTCATGTCTTACACTGTAGCTCATACCAATGTTTATGAAGATGGCTGTTTAATGTAGGTACTACTTTCCGATCTACCTACCTCAAATTGTTAAGTTTACAAATAAACTTAAAATGCATTAAAAATAATTAAGGACTTAGGATTATAGTAATGTTTACTTTATTTTTCTCTCAGTTCAAGGAAGGGTTTAGGGAAGTTTCGGTTTCGGACGAAACTGAGACTGTTGCCGAAATTCGGTGTCGGTATCGGTTGAAAAACCAGTTTCAGTCGGACATTACTCTACTTTACTGAAGAAGCTACTCCACACCATACTCCTGGCTCTCCCCAGTATGACAATTACCTATACTGTATCAGGACTGAAGTAATATTGTGAGACAAATATTCTTTCTGCCAAATTTTACCTATATTTATACCTATAACATAAGTTAGTACTTTTACAACATTCTATTATAAAAATAAGAATTGGTTTCACTTACCAAACTTTTTAATGAGCTGTGTGAAAACCCCAGGATCACTTTCTATCAAACACCAATCGCCAGCAGACTCCATGTTGAAATACAACCTGTAGAAGTAACACAACAGTGTAATGACCTGAACATAGAATTGATCACTTCATGATGTGGCCAACTGAAACTGGCCAGATTGTTTAGTAAACATTTGAAGATATGTATGATAATCTACATTTGGGTATAAAAATCTAGTTCTTTACTAAAAACATTAATTAATTCATTAAACCCCAAGCGAACGCGCACCTATTGTCTTTCTATTGTGTCTGTGATTTCCACGATTGAAAGGTTTGTTGTGCACTAAATATCGGTCACTGTAATTGCAAAGCAAATATACACCATAGACCTGCCATCTTCTTTGGGGTTATTTATTTCTGAACCTCTCAGAAAAAGGGGCACAACTAGTATTTTTGATGGAACAAAAGCATATTTTGTTCCATCAAATTAATAGAAAAATAGAATACATTGAGGAAGAGAGGACTCTACTAGTAGACAAAGTAACTATTTTTCTATTTGATCAGCCATGTTTGACCATATCATGAAATAACCATGCAATTAGCTGAAATTTCATGAAATGGCCAGCCTTCATATGAAGTGATCAATTGTAAGGCCTAGCCACAACATTCATAAACATATTACAGAAACTAAAAATTATTCTGTATAGATGTCGTAAGGTCTTAAGTAGGTACTAATCAACTTGCTGGACAAGCTCTAAAGTAAAGTAAAAGTCACACAAAATAACACAATCCACTAGTCTGTTCCACAAGAAGACAAATGATTCTGGTGAAGCGAAGACTACGCAGAGTTTGGCATACCAGGCGACATGATGACAACTACAGACAGCAGACGCGAGTCTGCGAAAATTATATATGGCTCTGATAGCTCTTTTCTGTAGAATAAAAATAGTCTCTATGTCCGCAGCCCATCTCCATAAGCAAAATACCATAATAGAAGATACTGCGAAAGTAACTGAAATAGACTAGTCTCGCAGTATCTACATCAATAAATTGACAGATTTTTCTGAAAGCATATGCTGCTGAACTAAGCAGTCTTGCCAGAGCTGTTAAATGAGGACCCCATTGTAGCCTCGAGTCAAGCGTGATCCCTAGGAAAACCGTACTCTCGACAAATTCGATTTAGTCCTTGTTCAATACTATGTCGGAATAATTGCTTTGTAACATTCGGTAATGCAAATCTAATGCACTTAGTTTTTTTTTCCATTTCCATTTAATAATAAATTATGAACAGTAATCCAGTTTTGGACTTGCTGTAGAGTATTGTTTACGCCATCAAGGTACGTGCGGTAGATCATTTTAAATAAATGATCTACCGCACGTACCTTATACTAAAAAGAGGAAAGGACCCAATATTGAGGCATGCGGTAGACCCATTTTGACTTCCAAACCCGGAGAATTGACACCATTTATCTGAACTTGCTGTTGCCTGTCAATTAAGCAAGATTTTTTTTTTAAGTTTACTTATCCCACAATGTTCAAGCTTTAAAAACAAGGTTTCTCACTACACTAATTTTATTTTTATTTTAACTTAAAGAAGACTGCTGGTCGCTTAAAGTAAATAGTGTTTCAGTGTTTTGATTGTTCTTTTGGAACACTAAAATGTTTCGGAACAGTGAGTCGGTTCAATAAAGAGTTACACGCCTAGAATCCACACCTGTGACTAATAAGAACAAAATCCAAAAAACCCAGAGCTACATGTATCCTGAAACAAAAAATACACCCTGGGTCATTTGAAACTCGGAAGTACACAAGTATACCAACATGCCCGCAGTGAAAGAAATAAGAGCATGTTCATGGAAATACAAAACTAGACTAGAGAAACATCCCAACCAGCTACTGTTGCCCCTGATAGTTAAAAAAGACGTATCTAATAAAAAGTAAAAACAGAGAAAATACTGTTTAATTAATGAAACGGGATATTTTTTTGGTTTCCTGTCTTTGAGTAAATTTAAATAGTTACATAATCTTCTTCTTCTTGCCCTTGTCCCATTTTATTTGGGGTCAGCGCAACACGTTTTTACTCGTCACGCTATCACTAACTTCTTTTTCTTTTATATCACTTCTCACACAATCCATCCATCTTTTCTTTGGCCTCCCTCTCCCTCTCCATCCCTCCACAAGTAAATTCATAACTCTTTTAGCAACATGCTTTTCATTTCTCCTCTTTACATGACCATACCAAGACAAACGATTCCCTTTCAACCTTTCAGTCACTGGCGCCCCTTTTAAACTTCACCTAATATACTCATTTCTTACTTTATCTATTCTCGTCACACCACACAACCATCTTAACATTCTCATCTCTGCTGCATGCAATCTTTTTTCATCCGTCTTTTCACAGCCCAGCATTCTGATCCATACAGTATGACAAGCCTTATCACGGACTTGTAGATTTTACCCTTCAACTTGAGGGGCATCCGTGGGTCACAAATAGTTACATATAAAAAGTTAAAAAATATGAAACTCATATCAAATCTGCAAAAAATGTTAGATGCGTCTTTTTTACTAATGGGGGCAGCAGCTGTTCAGCTTAGTACAAGTTTGCAGCTTCTCGCATGACAAATGTTTTAATTATTATTAGATTTATAACTTTACGAATATATTGCCAGTTTTGATTATGTTCATTGGAAAAGCCTTTTGAGGCCATATGGGCACCGCTTTCAACCACCTAGCATGGTATTCGTGATGTGCGCAACAGAAATTAAGTAACGAGTAATTAATTCTGTTTTAATCGCAAAGACCCAATATGCTTAATATATTAGTTAGTACATTCCAGCAACGACAAATTTTGTCATCCTCAGATTGCAAAACGAAACGATGACTTGTACATCCTCAGCAGGTTAGAGAATAACTTTTAGTAGCAGCCTTGCCATTGGCTGTAACAAGAATCTATTTCGCCTGTTTCATCATTCAAATATATTCTTAACATAAAATATTTAACAAAAAAATTTCGATAGAAGCCGACAAATACCACTTACCTTTGTCACATACGCCGGCAGAAGATTTGTGCTGATGGATGTCAGAATAGGACAGAATTAAAAAAAGTCTTCGAAAGAAATAAAAATTGACACACAAAAGAAATAAAAATTCACACACAGCCAAGAAAATGCGGCAAAAAATGGATTTTAATGGAGAAAGATTTTTGTGCAATTAATATTCATTGGTCGCGAATCAATCAATAACTAGTGATGTGATGCACTGCGACTTTAGTTCCACAGATAACTACATACTAGTCAAAGTTTAGTTCTTTAGTAATGCGAACAGCAAACTGACGAAGTGATTGGATCCCCCGACCCCCTACGATAATCGGACTGAATATAGCAATAATACCCTTAGTACTTTGTTTCCATTGACAATAAGTTCATATCTTTGATTGAGGTGAAAAATGTACCATTCAAAAAAACGACACGACGTGGTGTGTTCCTTTGTCTATGCGGAAAGTAAACCATCGTGGGATTTGAGGGCGCTGCTGTAGATAAATATCGTTTTTGTGTTGTGAACAACATTGTGACGTCATTATAGTGCGACTGTTAAATCTTGATATTTTGAAACTATGTTAAACTAACTCCTTCCAGCGGCGTCACCCTGTAATAAAAATTATCCTACCGGCTGAACTTTCTCACCTACTGAAACTGCAAATTTATAGCTTATATGCTATATTATTGCAATGTTTATAATTAAGTTCATCTGTCTAGTACTTTTTGCGCGACACATCCATACATACAAGTACCTCCATCCATCTTCACACTTATAATATTAGTAGCCTATTTGTTGAACTTACGTGATAAAACTTAATAAGAATATAGGTTATAAGCTATACATATTATTTCAACGTTTATCATTAAATTCATCCGTTTATAAGTTTTTGCGTGAATCAGTAACAAACCGTTAATTGTGGCGATACCTGGGGGAGGCCTGTGGTCAACAGTAGATGTCTTTCGATTGAAATGATGATGAACATTAAATGCAAACACGAACCAGTAAAGTAAAATAGCGAGAGTAAACCGCTGTACTGCGTAAATAAGTATGTGCCACCAACGACCACTTACTTTGTTCCAACGATAATGGTTCTATCACCTTGACTGGGATCGGTATTTCATCACTGACTTATATTGTAGCTAGTAGCAAATTTATAGTTACCATAATTACATATAGAGTTAAAAATGGAAAACAGAAAAATATGAAATATAATAATCAATAATAATATGAATAATTAATGAAAAATATGAACTTAATGACTATGAAAATAAAGTACACTTCAGAATGTATAATATTTGCTTCGTAATCAATCTAGTTAGCCTGTAAAGGGACCATCTCGTATACAAGATCCTTGAGATCACTTTGTTATCCGTCTGTTTATGTATTAAGACCTTTTAACTCGGGAACGCTTAGAGGTAACGAGTTAAAATTAAAACTATATACTCAGGTCTGTGGTCCCATGAAGTTTTTGATAATGTCAATAATTTCGGAAATAATCGCTCCAAAAGTAAAAAACATTGTGTGTCCTCTAACTTATGAACCATAATGTTTAGAAAATATGAAAAAAATCTGAAAAGTAGAACTTTATAAGGACTTTCTAGGAAAATTATTTTGAACTTGATGAAAAGAACAGTTTTTGTACAAAAAAGAATAAAGAGTTTTATAAAATAATTTCTGGACTAAGTTTGTAGTATAATCGTATATGCAAGCATTTTTTATACTCCTAGGTGGGTACACTTATTGTGACGGACGGGAAACTACGGAGCCCTACACTGAGCGTGGCCCGACACGCTCTTGGCCGGTTTTTTAAAAGTATCAACACTCTTTGTACTAGCCATCGAAAACATTGACCGAAACAAAATAAACAAATATCATCATGTTTAAATGAATTTATATATATTTGGAGATAACAGAGACCGGAGTTTACATAGGAAGTCTAAAAACATTAAAATAATAATAATAATAATAATAAGATTTATTTTCTCGCCACAATACACAATGATTACAGTTTCTAGGGTAAAAGTAGGTACAATAAACATATTGTGGGAGACTGGTGCCTAAACTAGGCTTGGGGCCTGTATTTCAGGACACCAGGACTCCACCCTTAGGTTTTGTTAACATTTTTATATTGCCTTATGCTCTGAGGAACAGTTGTCGTGATTAACAATTTTTATGTTAGAAATTCTATATTCTATATAGTGTTAGAAACTACGGAGCCCTACACTGAGCGTGGCCCGACACGCTCTTGGCCGGTTTTTTAAAAGTATCAACACTCTTTGTACTAGCCATCGAAAACATTGACCGAAACAAAATAAACAAATATCATCATGTTTAAATGAATTTATATATATTTGGAGATAACAGAGACCGGAGTTTACATAGGAAGTCTAAAAACATTAAAATAAAAGTGTTACGTACAAAAAAAAACAGCATAGGAATGTTTCCCAAGTTCATGACTTTGTTTTGTTCAATAATGGTTTGATTTGCCACCTGTTATTTTTGGCAAACCTGTATTAAATTAAAATATTATTTCCCTTGTGGCTCAATGAAATTTTTTATCACATTTATTTAAAGATTTCGATTAAAAATCACAATAAAATAACAAGGTAAACAAACTATATTTATAAAATCTTCGGCGTCAACATGATATGACATTCATTTGGCAGTTGACGGAAGGCTGGGTTGGGTTGCTCATTAAAAACCAACCCAGTAATCAATCCAGATTGTATTAAAGATTCTTGACGTAATTTACTTTTTGAAAAAGATGATTCGGCATTTTTTACTATTTTTAATAATGGTAACCCTGATGATATCTCGATTTCATCGACTAAAAGCCAAGATACTTATATCGATAACAGATGATTAAAAGTAAAGTTGTAAACGTAGAAAAAAAATCCTATGGAACAAGTTATATCTTTTGTCGCAGTCACACAAGAAAAAGAGCAACTTACACCGATGCCTTGTAAAAGAATGATGAGATTTTTTCTTTTCACCATGCGTGCCGCTTTTTAGGGTTCCGTAGCCAAATGGCAAAAAACGGAACCCTTATAGATTCGTCATGTCTGTCTGTCTGTCTGTCTGTCTGTCTGTCTGTCTGTCTGTCTGTCTGTCTGTCCGTCCGTATGTCACAGCCACTTTTTTCCGAAACTATAAGAGCTATACTGTTGAAACTTTGTAAGTAGATGTATTCTGTGAACCGCATTAAGATTTTCACACAAAAATAGAAAAAAAGCCATAAATTTTGGGGGTCCCCATACATAGAACTGAAACTCAAAATTTTTTTTTTTCGTCCAACCTATGCGTGTGGGGTATCTATGGATAGGTCTTCAAAAATGATACTGAGGTTTCTAATTTCATTTTTTTCTAAACTGAATAGTTTGCGCGAGAGACACTTCCAAAGTGGTAAAATGTGTGTCCCCCCCCCTCTAACTTCTAAGATAAGAGAATGATAAAACTAAAAAAAATGTATGATATACATTACTATAAAAACTACCAACGAAAATTGGTTTGAATGAAATCCAGTAAGCAGTTTTTTTTTAATGCGTCATAAACCGAAAAAAATACACTATTATTAAAACATCGATCAAAGTTACAACACATAACAAGAACTTTTATATTATGTTACTTGCTGCTACGGAACCCTTCATGGGCGAGTCCGACTCGCACTTGGCCGGTTTTTTCAAGGTCAGCACACTACTTTGCTAAACAAAGTTTGACAGCTAAGGTGTAGATAGCGATTTTCTTCATAAAAAGTACAGTTTTTACGTGCGTAAAGTAATTAGTGTCTACTATGCATTCCAAATAAGGTTATGAAAGTCAACAACTTCGATCTTTTGAAAACCTCAATTTTGTTGCTGTAGAGGCTGCGGATATAAATATTTTTAGTTTCTATATTGCTCACCCACAGATTAATCATCTTGATATTATAAAAAAATTGCTAAGTAATATACAAGGCCCATTACTTGTTATAGGTGATTTCAAGGGTCATCACGATATCTGAGTCCCACTTGTAGGGCTCAGACACCTGAGCTGCAACAACGTTGGTTCGGGTTTGATTGATAGATGGATGAGCTTGACTCGTATGTGATCAACAACGGCTTTGTCACACGTTGGGGCTCTCCAGGACAGAACAACAGTTGTTGTGTTGATCTAACATTTTGCACATCCAATATAGCAAGCCTTTTCAATTGGAAGAGCTAGGATATGACTTATGGGAGTGATAACTGTGCCATTGTGTTTTTTTTTTCACGGTTCGAAAATCGTCTATTGACATCCCCCTCTCTTGGGCAGAGCGGGAGATAGTGTTAGACTTTTACTGACGAAAAACCCACTTCTGTCTTGCGTTTCGTACCGGGACCGAGCTTCCCTTTTGGATAACCCTGGCCCCAGTAGGCTTCGACAACTCCTTGAGGCAGTGCACCGTCGATGACTTGGGCTTGGTCCAGACAGTTACCGGACGGTCGGACAGCGAGCTACCCATTGCTCGCCGTCTGCAAGCCTTCGCCTACGGTGGCCGCAAAACGGGATCGGGATCCCGGCGGCGGCTGGGGCGCTGTGAGCGCCACCGTTACGTTATGCGGTCGGCCTCCTCCTTTACTAGCATTACAGAAGGAGAAGGAGGCGACCGCCTGCCACTCCTCCTCGCTCCGGACCATGGCCTGTACCAAGGCCCGGCGCGAGAGATCGCCGCCGCCTATCGCCCTCACGAGGCCAGGCCATGCTTTGCTCAAGTCGGGCACACCTCTACTGTGTGCTCCACCGTGTCCTCCGGGCGTTCCGCACAGTGGCGACACCCGGGTGTCACTTCCACACGAATCTGGTGCCGGAACCTCCCGAACTTTCCATGTCCGGTAAGAACCTGCTTCATGCGGAAGGTGAGGACGCCGTGAGGTTTTTCCAGCCACGCCTCAAAGAGAGGACTTACCACCATAATTGTGGCATGTACAACACTGGGTTGCGATAGTCGCTGATGCCATTTCGCCTTATAATCCCGCCGGACCTCTGTCCACCATGCGGCGACCCGTTGTGGCGGCGGACTTTCGCCCCGGCGTTGCATTCAATCTATTCCTAACAATATCTCCCTTCCTCTGTTAATGTACCAACTGCTTTCAGTCGATTGGGATCTGTACTTTAAAATTTTGGATATACGGGTTGCCTCTCTTCCTCCCATCAATGACGCAAATGCTCGAGAGAGCATGGAAGTTTTGGAGTTTTGAGTCAATTGGGACGAGAATTTGGACCAGTCAGCTTGTGGTAGGCGATATCTTTGAAGGAATTGAACAGGAGGAGTACGTGGATGGGAACTTGGGATATATATTATAATGGGGAAATGGTCACTCACAGAGTTAGGGAGAACAGACCAGGAGAGTGGACACTAAAGAAGGGGAAGAGAAAGTAAGGTCAGGAACACTAATATTTTGAGTAGGAGATTCATCATCATCAGATCCATCAACAAAGGACACACAGGTTGCAATCGTCTAAAAGATTTAACAGAAAGCTAGAAGACGGGTCAATACAACGAGAGCCCTAGAGGGTGTTACAGCAATTAAAATCACCCATCACAATCAGGGGAGATGGGATGGAAGAAAGGATCGAATTGAATTCAGACAGAATTCTAGGATTAAGATGAGGAATCTAAGCAATTACAATGATACGTTCATGGCTCTAACGACCACTACAGGAAGCTCAGGATCATGAACAGGAAGATGAATTTCTGAAAAAGTAACAGATTTGCTAACCATTATAGCTCAACCAACCCAATCCCAAAACCAGGATCCTAATCGAACGGGACTCTAATCTCTATTCAGGGAAATTACGTTGAAGACATCAAGTGTCGAATAGTTGTGTCCAGAGCCGCAATGGATAAGCTCAAGAAAATATGGAGAAACAGGAAAATAACAAATGCCACAAAGACCTGGCTCGTTAAAACATTGGTGTTTCTCATATTTTTATAAGCCGCTGAAACATGGACCCTACGACAGACACAGACCAACATGATTGACGCTTTGGAAATGTGGTGCTGGAGAAAAATGCTTTGGAGCCTTTTTTTGTAAGAAGTAACAGAACTGAGCATTTGATACTAATTCCAGCGTAATACCTCCGAGCGTACCAGGGAAAAAGAGTCTTGATTCTAGAGGAACTGGGCGTAAAGAAACGCTTGTCTACGCTGGTATTTTTTAAATACTTTGGCCATATTTGTCGACGTGGAGGTGACTGCATCGATCGTCTAGTTATACAAGGAAAGGTGGAAGGAACAAGGACACGTGGCAGATCACCGATGCGATAGACTGACCAAATAAAAATGGCTGTTGGCAGCCCATTAAACGAGTGTGCCCGGATGACTGACAGCAGGCAAAAGTGGCGGGAAGACGTGCGGCGTACCCTGACGGCTTCTGGAGATCTACCTTCGTGATAACCACGACCACTCTGACAAGAGTGAAGTGACCAAGAAGTAGGTTATCATTAGGAGTGGGAAGAGACATCGGATTTGGATAGATTCATGTTAGAAGGGGATGGCGGGGTCTAGTGAGCGAGTGAAGCGAACGAACTGACCCCACCATCATCTTCGTGGTTATTTTTTTTTTAAACCATGAAGAAAACTATATTATTTGAGTGCACAAATAATTTTATACAATGCGCTCCCCGACGAAACAATTTTTATTTCATTTATGAGTACCTGAAAGTATACATTTGCTACTATGGGGAGATGGACCAAAGGGTTGAGGGTGACCCCCTCCCCTTAAAAATTGAATATCTTCAAAATTATGCATTTCATAGATTCGGCAGGGGGCTCGGGGGGAGAGGACACACACCGACCCTCTCCCTCCCACCCCTAAAATACATAATTTCGTTGTCCTGTACTTGCACTTGCACTTTTACCGGCAAAAACCCAGAAAATTATTTATCCACTAAATTAAGAATCGTTTAAAGTTCACACGTCCTTCAACTCGTTTTTCTCTTCATCTTTTCGCTCGTTGATTGCAAAGAGTAGTTGATTGCTCCATGAAGTGTCCATGAATAATTGCTTCCACTAGTAGAGGTCAGAGATTGCTTCACTCTATCATATCAGGCTCAAGGATTTTAAACACCCAGGGATCTTTTGTTTTATTGTTTATAAAATTCTTGATTACTTCAAGTAAAAGTTGGCAACCCTTGTTGCTTGCCTGCTTTGACACTTCACATCAATGTCTGACTGAAACTTCACACTTGTCTGTCAGTAGTACTCTGCAGATGGTTATTAGAATTGTTATGCTGCGAAGGTGCGTATACCCAACCAAACGCGTTCGCTGCATTGTAATTATATCCTTCGGCCTCCACTGCTTAATATATATTTTTTATATTTTAGGTATGCCTGTTGGCCTTTATTTTCTCCTTGAAGATATTTTTCAAGACGCTTTCAGTAAAGTTGGTCTTCGTAACTGCTCAATCGAAGTAAGTATTATAGAATAAAATATTTTTAGAATATTGTCTATCGTAATATTAGTTTAATATGTTTAAAAATCTTGCCTTTGTTTCATTTACTTTGTCTATTGTATCGTTTTGTATGACTCGTATCTTGCGTGACCGCGATCTCTTAAATTGTTACGTGTTCCCCCATCTGCCCCTGATAAATTGCGATCGTCAATAATAAATTGTGTCAAGTGTACAAATTGTGATCAAATATTAACTTCTAAGAACAGTTTTTAGTTTTTCATGTTTATTACTACAAGTAAATTGTATGCTTCGTTATAATGTGTAGGTAGATAATCCTGCTATATAATTATGTGCTTATTATGAACTGGGAACTTGTCATAAGCATGTACACATTACTGAGGTACTCTTTTATTTATCTACAATTAACTTTGTATAGACAACATATTAAGCTTTTTATGTTTGTTTAGGTGACAACAAACTAAACAACAAAAAAAAAAGGAATAAAATTATGTGAACTTATTACCTTCTTTCTTATTATATTATTACATGAATAGGCTACTGGGTCTATGTTAAATCATATACATCTTATAAGGCTGTGCTGTTGCTATGCTAATACTCTTAATATCTTTCACGTTTTGCTATTTTATTTGTCAACTAGTTTTGGCATACTAGTTAGACATGCTCTTGTTAATAGTCTTTTTTTATACATTATACTAACTAATACACACATTTCCAGGTAAGATCCAATTTCTAATGGGCTAAGTCTAGCTATTGCACACAACACTAAACCATTTACGTCCTAACTTGCTGGTTTTTAGTCAATCATGTCATCCTTGGCCGAGTTACACCTATTATAGTTGATATGCCCCAAGGCAGGTTGCTGTAGGATATTGTCCGTTTCAATTGATCATTACCTACAATCTTCTCTAGTGCTGCTACAATGAACTTTTAAATGAAATGCACATGACATGAATCTGATAGATGAAATATCATGACGTGTTCTTGACTGATGACTTTATCTTGTTTGTTTACGTTGTGTTTTGTTAATCTGAAATAGTAGAAAATAACAAAACAATTACAGTGAATGACATCTTGGCAGTTTGAGATGTATGTCACTGGATAATGGCAAAAGTTTATAATAAACTAGTGTTGTAGCCCGTAACTTTTTCCACAATTTCTTAAAACTACACTAATTTAGGTAACTAAAAATGCTGTGCTTGCGATTAATTCTGTAAGGATCTAATTAATTAATTTTACTTTCACCAAAAGTGGCCAAAATTTCACTACCTGCAGTAAAAATAGTCTAAATTATTAGTTCTTATAATATAAATAATAATATAATTATAATATAGTTTGTATAACACATCCAAGATAATTGTTAGTGAAAGTCCTGACAAGACCTGTTGATCCATATAGGAGATGTCGCGAGACGTCGAGAACGGGACTTCATTCCCCTCCAGGAATTAAGTCCCATTCTCGATATGTTACTTAATATGGTATTAGCTATATCCCAGTAAAACTCCCGTCAAGTTTTGTTCAACCGTTTCGAAGACATGTTCTGTCATTTGTAATCCCGATACTAGCCTAAATTATCCTTTGTAACATCAGCTTTTTTTATTGTGTGTAAGGCCCGTCTGTATTTCATTATCCTGGTAGAATACTTATTAATGTAATTGGAAATATGTAAGTCGTTGATAGATCGTTTAGTTTCCGAGCCAGTTGAGTTGTCGTTATATCCAATCCCGATTAAGGAACACGTGAATACCGATTTTGGATAGGACTTCGATCGAACGAACGACTATAAAACTTAACGATATTTGGCTTGTTTGATTTCACGTGAATCGGGCTACAGTTTCCCATTTTATATAATACTAGCTTCTGCCAGCGGGTTCGGCTGAGTGAAAGTCGGTTACTCCGTACGAACTTTGGACCCCCGTTACATCCCTTTACGGAGTGAATTCTAAAAATCCGTTTTTAGCGGATTTAGGATAAGGAACGTGCCTGCCAAATTTTAAGTTTGTAGGTTTTTGAGATTTCGTGATTAAAGTGAGTGGTATTTAGCTTTTATATTTAGAGAAGATATAGATGAATCCGAAATGGGAATAAATAGTACTCAAAATATAGCATGATGTAGGCGGCCTTATAATGTTCCCACTGTTGGGACTTAGGCTTCCTCTTTAGGAGAGGGAGGGTAAAGCATACTTTTTGTTACCATTATTGTTCATGGTAATTATGAGTATATAGGAGTAAGAAATAATTCTTAGGCATTTAAGTATTTATTACTAGCATTTCCCAGTGGCTTCGCCCGCGTGATAGTCGGTTTCTCCATGCAAAACTTTCCTTTTTAGGAGCTGAATTTCGAAAAATCCTCTTTTATATATTTATTTAACAGTTCATGTACACGCTTAACTTACTTATAAAAGAAAAGAAGACGGAAACAAAAATAGGTACACAGGTTAACTTATTTTTAGTGCTTGCCTACGTCATAAAAGGAAACTTGCAAAATTTTACGTCTTAAATTTTACCCAGTACCTAGTTTCGGCTGTGCGTTATTATGTCAGTCAGTTTCTCTTTATAATAGACATAATTATATTTTAAATATAGAAGGTATACATGTATACTAATTGTAGCTCTAAGCAATTTACATGTTCAAATATACTAACAATAACAAGCTTAACAAAATTGTCGTTCTATTATTTTACGCTGAGTCATAAATATTCATTCCGTGTTGTCAAAGGTACAAAGATCCCTAAGATAATTTTAAAATTAACAAATCCATATCACTGTGACTTACACATACATATTATTGTTAGATACTGTTCCTTTGTGTGAGTGCGGAGCGCCATTGTGTATTATACAATTCTCAAATTCTGTTGTAATATGACATTAAAAGTAGTTTCGTAAATTAAATGTTATTTTAAGTAACGTGTGTTGGTTACGTAAACAATGTTGAGTAAACTTCATAGTTTGCTCAAATATAAGAATCCTCATCATCCGATCTGGTCACAGCTCACTTGATTGGTGCATTCATTCGAGTATCATCTGATGACTAACCTGCGTGATAAGCATCATAAACAGTTTATTCTTTCTATTTCGCATTGATGATAACGTACTTAATACCTATATTTATCTAGCTGTCTTATATATAAATAAAAATGAATGGCTGTTCGTTAGTCTCGTTGAAACTCGAGAACGACTGGACCGATTTGGCTATTTTGGTTCTTGAAATATCTGTGTTTTTCTTTGTCTTGATTTGCCTCCTTAACGAGTAAAGAAATTTGTAAAGTACAAATTCTATCCAACGTTTAATTGAACACCGCAAAATTTTGATCATTTTAATCCCGTGGAGAGACGATGCGGTACATGAAACATTATCGATTTGTAAAGATAAAATAAAAATTAAAGTACGTTTTTTCAAAACTCGTATATTTACGCATTTACGAAATTAATTTCTTGTACATGAAACACTATCGATTTGTAAAGATAAAATAAATAAAATAAGGTACTTTTTTTTTTCAAAACTTTTATATTTACGCATTTAAGAAATTAATTTCTTTAAGAAAACGTCAGCTGAGCGAGTCCAATGAACTATATGTAGTTTATACGCAAAACCGACAAAACATTTAAAATATAAAAATCCACCGGCATCGGAGACAGGGTCCAAGCTACCGGTGGTCAGGCCTCCTGAGAGAGGAACATCCTAACTATGCACGCCGTGACCAGGAGTACTGCTTTTTGGATCAGGCCTTTGATCCAGCTGCCTAACGAGAGTTTCCTCAGATTTTGTTCGAGGCACTTAGCTATTAAGCCATTGACCGTTACGACCATCGGCACAATGAGTGCTCTGTCCACTTCCCACATACCGACAACCTCGCGTGCTAAGTCAAGATACTTTGCTTATCTTTCTCAGCTTTTACAAGGTTCTCGTCATGACAGACCGCTATATTAACAATCATTGTGCGACGTTCTAGTCGATTTATCACCACTCTATCAGGTTTATTGGCAACAATAGTCTTGTCAGTGACGATAGATCGATCCCAATGTAACGTTTTATTGCCACTGTCGAGAACTGGGCACTAATTTCGGAAGTAGGTGTCAAATAACGAAGTCACTTATAAAACGTCTGAAACTAGTGCACGGTTCGAATTGGTCGGAGAAGAACCGGCAAGAAACTCCATGACAAGCAACTCCATCTTTAAAAAAAAATGGTTGTACGTACAATATTTCCATATTACAGTATAGTATTAATAGGTATTATTTAAGAACAGTGTGAACCGGTCTATTTTGTACTCAAAACCACAGTAAAATAATCATTTAAAAAAAGTGAGTCAAAATATGAAGTAATCTAAGAATTCGTGGAGTCTACAGTGTTTTTCCATGTACATTATAAAATGAGGCTATTTTAAAAAAATAGCTAGAAAAATAAAAATAATTACAACTGTCAATAAATGAGATGTTAACAACCAAAAAAGAAAAACTAACGAATTTAATGTGGTTGGAGTCGGAAAATATAAAAAAAAAATATTACAAAAGCAACGTGTTAGAAAAAAAAATGTTACAGCAAAGATGGAGCACTTAATAGATACATTCACACAATATTATGAGTTACCAGGGGGCCAGAAGTGCAGAGGCAGTCATTGCCAAACAAGCGTGTCTTCGACATAGTCTTTAACCTTGTAATATGCTTTTTTGGTTAAGACACGCTTAATATGGGTTTTGAACTTTCCTTCGCTAAGTTCAGTCACAGCTTTTGGTAGCTTGTTATAAAAGCGTACGCTCTAAACGACTCACTGGTCTTGGCTAATCTCTATTTGGGTAATATAATTTCGTGTTTATTACGAGTATTTATGTTATGAAAATCGCTTCTAGTTTTGAAAAGTCCTAGGTTTTTACGGACATACAAAATACTTTCTAAGATACAAAGATATGGCAGTGTCAATATATCGATTTCTTTGAATTTATTTCTGAGGGACTCGCGAGGATCCATTTTATAAATAGCCCTGATTGGTCTCTTTTGCAATATAAAAATCGAGTCCACATCAGCTGCAGATGCCCACAGTAAAATGCCATAAGACATAATACTGTGGAAACAGGCATAGTAAACTAACCTAGCTGTGGCGACATCTGTCAACTACCTTATTTTTCTTACTGCATATGCCGCTGAGCTTAATCTATCTAAGAGAGTTCTAATATGAGCGCCACACTGCAGTTTGGAATCGACAGTTATACCTAATAACACAGTTTCTGTAATTTCATCAAGTTTTTTGCTTTCAAGAATTAGATTGACGCCAACTTGAGGGACATTCGGTAATGAAAAATTTATACATTTAGTTTTATTTGCATTTAGTTAGAGATTATTCGCTGCGAACCATTTCGAAAGAACAGCCAGACTTTCGTTAACACGCAAGACATCCGTATCTTTTCTATACACTTTAAAATAAGAGAAGTGTCATATAGAATTATATCTGATAAATTAGCCATCATGTAAGGAAGGTCATTAATATAAACTAGGAAAAGGAAAGGGCCAAGAATTGAACCCTGGGGCACGCCCATCCTTACTAAAGACCCCGAGGACGTCACCCCATTTTTGGATACTTTTTGCTGCCTGTAAGATAAGTAGGAAAAACAAGATCAGCAGCTCGTCCACGAATTCCGTAATGATGTAATTTACAGATCAGAATATTATGGTCAACACAGTCAAATGCTTTTGAGAGGTCACAGAATATGCCAATAGCATCCTAGGACTTCTCCCAGGATTCCAAAATGTGACTGATGAGTTTCACTCCTGCATCCGTCGTTGACCTTCCTTTCGTGAAGCCAAACTGATGACTATGTAAAATCCTTTTTGAATTAAAGTGAGACAACATCTGGTCGAGCATGATTTTTTCCTATATTTTACTCAATGCTGGAAGCACAGATATTGGTCTATAATTAGAGGGATCACTCTTACTACCTGATTCGAAAATTGGTACTACTTTACTATGTTTCATTAAATCAGGGACATTGATTAAATATGCCTGTTAGGACAGGAGCAATTATATTAATAATATCTCCAAGAACCTTAACGAATATACCCCATAAGTCCTCAGTGTTTTTTATATTAAGACTTTTGAATGTATTTTTAATTACATCAACAGAGATACGCTTATATTCAAAAGTTGGTATATCCTTTGTGAAATTTTCTTTTAAAAAAGACAGCTAACAAAGATGAAGAAGGGATAGATTTCGTAACTTCTATTGGGATGTTGGTGAAGAAATTTTCTAACTTCTCAGCCACTTCAGTACCGTCTGAAATGATTTCATTATCAATTTAAGGGAATTGTCCCTAAAAAATAAAAATAATGAATTGTCATTCCGATCTCGCTGGTTTGTTTTTCCAGTTTCCTTGTTTATCATCTTCCAGACAGTTTTTATTTTATTGTTAGAATTTTTAATTTTTTTACTTATTGACTTAGATTTAGCTTGGGCACAGACTCTTTCGAATATCTTTGAATACATTCTAACGTGGTTATGCAAGTTAAGATCAGACGATAATGATTTTTCCTGGTATAGCTGATATGATATCTCTGCTTTTTTTTTTAATTCCAGTAGTAGCCCATTCATTAAATTTGGATTTAATGAAGAACTGGACAAGCCTTATTAAATTCCTCACACAGTGTACAGAATAATGTATCATAATTTACACTGGAGTCTTGTGAATCAAATAAAAATCAATTAAACAGTGAGAGAAGTTTACATTTTTCTGGTGAATTTACTAGTAAATCAATATTTAAGTACCCACAAACGAAAACTAATTTATTATCTCTAATAAGTTTATTTAGTATTTCTTCTATTATAATCAAAAAAGAGGTCAAGACGTCAAGTTTGATGCAGGTGGTCTGTAAATACATAAGAAAGTTCGGCCTTCAACCTTTGCACATGCTACCTCACATAAGCGATCAACAGAGCAAGCAGTGATATCTTTCCTTACCTTATATTTTAAAGAATTATTACATAATATCAAGGTGCCACCCCCAATTGATGATCTATTGTACGCACTGGCAACTGAAAAATTATTTACATTAAACAGTATTCTATCTGGGTTTAACCAGGTTTCACAAAAACATAAGATATTTGTCCATATTATATCTGTCTATTAACATTTCCACATCTACAATTTTGCCAGAGAAGCGATTCATATTCTGATGGTATAGTAAAATGTTACTAATAGGCTCCCCTTTTGTCGTTCCTAAAAGTTTAAAGAGTCCATATCAGTATTATTAGGTATACTAGATAATACTGATTCATCACTTAACCTAATTTCAGTTAAATCATCAATAACTGCGTGTATATTATTATGCTATGCTAACAAAGTAGCCAACAAATGTCGACTTTTCTTGGGAAGAAACATAAGTATGTTTCTTACATACAAGTGTATGTTCCCGAATCAAAATAAAATCTCTAACAAAATTGTCAGTGTCAAAATATAATATACGGTCACTATGACGACAGGACAAAATGTGCATCAAGTTATTTAGGCTTTATATGTATGTAATTGTTATCATGTTCACATAAACTGTTGGAATAGGACAAATGCAATGCACATAATTTTTTTTTTTTTCGGTGGGAAAAATCATCTTATGATAACCCCCGCTCTTGGGCGGAGCGGGAGATAGTGTCAGACTCTTACTGACTAAAAAACCCATCCCGTTCCTTCAAGCCTTCATACCGGGGCTCGAGCGCCCTTTCGGATAACCCTGGCCCCAGTAGGCTTCGACCCGGCTGGGCCCCTGCTGTTGCTGACAACTCCTTGAGGCGCGCGGGAACAGCGCGCGCCGTCGACGACTTGGGCTTGGTCCGGACTGTTACCGGACGGCCGGACAGCGAGCTACCCATTGCTCACTGTCCGCAAGCCCGCGGCCACTGTGGTCTGCTCATTCATTTGTGTATTTTTTTTATTAACAAGCTCGTTAAAATTACTCATAATGGTATGTTTGCGACGGTTATTTAACAAAGACCCAAAACCTGTCCCTAATCTATCTGAAAAAGAATTAACGAAGACGAAGAGACATATAGAAACACCGACTACAGAAATTAAAGTAGCGTATTTTTACATTAAAGTCTGTTTTTTTTTTTAATTACATTTTAAATACAGACCTTGGATTCCAATTTTTTTTTCGTGATTTTTAGGGTTTTTTGGTTAGGTTTTTAATTATTCACATTATACAAATCCCTCTTTATTTTTTAACCATTTTCAAAAAGCAGGATATAGGTATGTTTGGCTGTATGATTTTTTTATAATTGTCTTCACCGATTTTCGTCAGTTGTGGTTACATGGAGGGATATGTTTTTTTTTTTTCAAACTTTTGTTACCACAACACACTGTAGGGGTGATCTACAAAATCTAATCATAAAAGTTGCTCCAGAATCACAAGCAAAATAAACCACTCACAAATTAAATTTTATAAGCCGAAATAGTATACAATTTAATTTCCTTTGTTTGTATATTTGCCAAGTGTTAAGCTGAGATATTAACCTACAATCATGGACGAGTCTTACAGACAGAGTCACTGGCACAAAACAAATGATAATATTATCAGAACTACTAACAATATTGTTTTTGTCTACAGATTGGTGAACAATGTTTGGCCTGCTGCTTAGTTTGCTGGGCTTAGTGGGCCTAAGCCCAATTCCCTTTCTGTCCGAAGTATTGGGTGCCACGGAACCAGCACTGAAGCTGCTAATATCAATACTACTAGGATACCCGCTGGCGGTGATCTACCATAAACATGTGAGGCAACATGTAGAGTACAGAAACTTATATTTCATCCTGACGGGATTTGACATGGCGTTCTACAATTTTGGTATCTCAATGTACCATAATGCTATTCCAGCGGTCGCAATTTACTTTAGCACGAAGATCCTCGGTCCAGGAAAGAATAACGCAATAGTCACGTTTGCATTTAACATGACGTACCTTCTGGCAGGCTACGTGGTTACAGAGTCGGAGGACTACGACATCACCTGGACGATGCCGCATTGCGTACTCACTCTCAAGCTGATCGCGCTATCCTTCGACCAGTGGGATGGGAAGAAGATGCTGAAAGGAGAAGAACTGTCTGCGAACAACAAATTAACTGCCCTGGAGAGTCCGCCTACATTCCTGGAATTATTGGGATTCGTTTACTTCCCAGCGTGTTTCCTAGTAGGACCAATATTCTCGTTCAGGCGCTATAAAGATTTTGTTTCTGACAAATTCCCCTTGGACACGGAAGCTGCTGTCTATGAGGGCCAGGCTTTAAAGAGACTAATACAGGGTGTGATCTACTTGGCGGCTTATCAAGTGGGAGGTAATATACTAATGTTTTATTTATACATTATTTTTTGAGGACTACAATGTTTTGAATACCTACCAAATATCTGCCATTATTCACCAATCTGGTATAATGTTGTTTGTTCAGACTAGATATAGAATATGTAAATGGCACATATCAACATACTTATGTATTATGCATATTTTTGTCAACTGAATAATCTCCTAGATACATGAATGCTAACAACTCGTTGATAATTCAATTTGGTTTTATTTTGTTTCAGTGACTGTTTTCAATATGAAATATATGTTGTCTGACGAGTTTTGGGATACATCAGTATTCTATCGTAACTTCTACTGTGGACTTTGGGCTCATTTTGCTCTCTATAAATACATTTCCTGCTGGCTATTGACCGAAGGTAAATATACTATCATTATTAATTTATTATTTTTATCTTATCACATTATACATATCTCATTCAACGCTAGTACTACTTACAAAGTATTTGTACATTTGGCCTAGATAATGTCAATAATGATGGGTAGATGATCTATATAATCATATAATGATGACTATCAATTGTATAACGATGCTGATAACTATGAATCAGCAAAATTTTGAGATAGCATAAATTATTTAAAAAAATTCAATTCAAATCATATATTTTTACTGACATTTTAAATTACATATTTTTAAGCCCTGATTTTTAGGCTAGCGAAAACCTGTTTTACAGAATTCAGTGTCTCCCATGAGGAGACAATTGACTGAATACTGATAAATAAAAAAAAAATAAAAAACAAAAAATGGCCTTGTGAGTTTTAACGGTGTGTTTGCTGGTGTTTCAGCGTGAGGTTGATTTTTTAATGTAATAGTTTTTGTGTCAGAGCGTATTCAAATGCTTGTGAAGTCATTAATGTTTCAATTTGGTCTGTCCAAGGATTTATGTTCAAAAACGCATTTACTTCATTGTAAACATTTCAATTTATGCAAGTGTTTAACTCAATAACACAGTCCCTGTAGTCCAATTTCAAAACAATTCGTTATATAGTGTGAACAATGGTCGCGTCGATTTGATAGTATTGGGTATTTAATTCTCATGATGCAATCAGACCACTGAGGTCATTTCACTTTGTATAAATTAATTTAGTTAAACAAATTAAAATGGTTCTTTGTTATCACTTGTAGGATGACATACTTAGATTATATACATAAGATAGATAGATTATAATGAAAGTTTTTCTATGTTCTTATGATGTTAACGAGGAGTCGGCGGGAATCTCTTGTGCCTGTTCTTCTCGCGTATGTAAATAGCTAAGACTTTCATCCATGCGTCTCTTTCTGAGCGCTGTCGTTTATATATTTCGAACTTCAAATAGTGCTGCGTCTCAACCTAATTTCAAGTTATGATGTTTGATTTGGAGTATCGGTTTTTCCAGCGTCCTGCATCAGGTTCGGTCTGTCGTACAATGGCACGAAGGGCTCGCTGAGCCGCTGGGACGGCTGCAACAACATCAAGCTGCTGCGCTTCGAGAGCGCCACGCGCTTCCAGCACTACATCGACAGCTTCAACTGCAACACCAACCACTTCGCCGCCGAGTACGTGTACAAACGTTTGCGCTTCCTCGGCAACCGCAACCTGTCGCAGCTCATCACGCTGGCCTTCCTGGCGCTGTGGCACGGCACGCAGTCCGGCTACTACATGACCTTCTTCAACGAGTTCATCATCATGGTCATGGAGAAGGACCTAGAGTCCATACTACTTAAAACGGAATTTTACCACAAAATGTGGAATAACACCGCCATCAAATACCTTCTCTACATTATACTTAAAACATACACAATAGTATTCATGGGCTGGAGTCTCGTGCCCTTCGACGTCAAGAGCTTTTCAAAATGGTGGATAGTTTATTCTAGTTTATATTTTTCGGGTTTCATTCTATTTGTGCCCTGGTCCTTTGTTTACAAACCTCTGCTTAAAAAAGCCTTAAAAAGTAGGGTAGCTCCGACCAAAGCACAATAATTGTAATTAGAATATCCTGTATTGGTTAGGTAATGCTTACGATCGGCGCATTTAGCATAATAATATTACAAAGTCTAGTATTTTCATGTCGTACATATCCATACATAATTTACAAAAAATCGCCTGAGTACAATTTGAAGTTATAACATACACGCGGTTAGACATATTCGCTCATTTGTTGCAAGAATGTCCTAACTCAAAAAGCTTGATATATAAATTTGTATAAATATATCCCCAATCATTGTTTGTTCACTAAATTTTAATGATGGTGATGAGTAAAATTATGTTATATTTAATGTCTTCAATCTCAATTTTTGTGTTATGTCATTCTTGTCGCAAATGAGCAATGTGTTAGGAGTGTCGCATATTGTGATACTGGACGTGAATGAAAACAGTTTTTTTGTTGTTTTGGTTTAATTTACATTATTTTCAATCGTGATTGCATGTTAGCTATATTTATATTATATTTTTTCAATTTGATCCTCATTTTATCGGCCCCAAATATGCCTCTGTCTCGTCACTGTTTCGATAAGTTACCAAAACTTTATAATTTAATTTATAAAAAACTTGCACAGCTGTTCATGTCAATAAATTACTTAGAAATCTATAGACAGGAAATTGATTAAATAACTTGTAGTAGATACATTTGCTGTATTAGAAAACACATTAGCACAGGTAGCTCAGATAACAATATAGAAGTTGAGAAATATGTGTGGAAACATCTCGCCAACTACCGGGAGGTCAGAATTATGTTAAGTATATTCTGGAAATGTACATTTAATTTTGAAATTCAAATAACATTTCAAACTTCAGCGGAGCTTGAATATTATTCCACACCTGTGCCAAATTTTATTTAAACCCGTTAAGCAGTTTGAGCATGAGGGACTCGTAAACACACACATATTATAAACTTTATACTGGCCTCCTTTTTTTGAATTCGGTTGAAAAATACAAACGCACGGGATACTTGTCTTGGACCGCTTTGCCTTAAGTTTCCATTCGCATCAAAACACTTTTCAAAACTCGACAACCGTTATTCATGCCAGATTTTTTTGCAGACAACTCTATAACAACGTATTCGTAATGAAACAGCGTTTATTTTGATATACAATTTATTTATTAAACAAGTGGGTGAAAATAACTAGTATTGACATACCTGTTTTTACCTGGCAACCCATAGTTATGCCAGGAAACAAATCCTCCTTAGTCGTTCACTCTTGACAGAGTGGTCGTGGTTGATAATTTTGCATTTTCATTTGGCGAGTGAGGCCCTCGCGATGCGTCTCCATTTGTCCCGGTTTACGGCGTCTCGAGAACTCTGAACTAAGGAGGTTTGTGTTGCAGCTTTGATGAGGTCTGTCCAACGCGTAGGTGAGCGCCCGCGTGACCGCTTCCCCTCCACTTGTCCCTGGACAACGAGTCGCTCAATGGAGTGTTCAAATAGTGTGGAGGAAACAAATAGACAACCCAATTTTTTTATAGTCTTTAAGCTTCATACTTTCGGTTAGTATTAAATTTATTCGTTATACACATCGGTGCATTTAAAAAAAAAGTTAATTTTTAATTAATAATAGTTTGGCCAGGAATTTTTTTAGGCAACCCACCCGCGTTATATTATTAAATATGCTAGATTTGTCATAAAATACGTTTCATCTATTAAACAGCTCGGTGAAGGTCGTTCTTAATCGGATCTTAGGGTTCAAACATAAAGATACAAGTTTTTCGGTCCCGATATGTCGGTACGGGTCGGTACATATAGGAACCGGTAAATCCACATAAACAAACAGGTAAATCTGTATGTGTAAAACACTACACTGGCTGATGCTTAAACCCGTATGATTCGGTACAGGCAGTCGACACCGACAAGTATAAATCTGTTTCTTTATAAATGAGCGCCTATGAACACCCGGGAGAAATATTCCTGCACCGATCGGTACCGACCCGTACGGACTTGCCTGCACCGGTAATATGTTTCTTTATATTTGACACCCTTAGACTAATAAGGTCGTGCAAACTAAGTATTTATAGGAGATCAAAATTTAGAGATGAAATGTACATAGTACAGGCTGTACTTACACAAAATTTCTTCTTAGACTTAATTCTGAACTTTTGGTAAATCAGGGGACAGTTCAATATTCTCACCTTCTTTAGAAATTATTACTAGATCATTGCTCGTGGCTGATAGATTGTTATAAATCTGTACTAACCGGGTGAAATGATTCTTCGAGAGCAAAAAGGTTATGTTTCGACAACCTGCTTATACCAGTTTACATACGAGTTCAATTGTACGGCAGGCAAACGAGGTTTAAAGAGATCATTCGCTCAATTGCGCCCTGCAATGTTATTAAACTTGTATGCGAGTTGCAGGTTGAAATGCGTTTTCTTGTCCTGCACTGAGGAGCCTCAGCTTCATCTTCAGAGGCAGCTGGAGAAGGAAACCTTTTTATGAGGTGGGAAATGAACTTCTCCCGTTCTGGGTAAATCAGGAGGGCGCGACAAACTAGTGCTGTCTCAAACTCACCTGTATTCCTTCAGTTGTTCATAGAGTTCGGGGGCCATGATTTCCTTAATAATCCTTTTCGATGTTGTTTTAATGTTTTTATTTCACTTTCATCCAGGCCTTTTTAATCTTAAATCGCAACAGTAACGAGAGGGGCATAAATCTTTCTCGTGTAGACTATACGTGTGACAATAGATATTACCAATCGAGAAAAATCAAACAATAAATCAGTTTGATTTTGCTGGTGATAGATAACATATAGATGCCTCAACGTCGACATTTAATCGTAACGAAAAGTAAGGGTCAACTCACACCAAAAGAGCGTCGAAGCGCAGCGAAGCGGATCGCAGTTTCAGTGTCATATGAGTTTTAACTTTATTTTCATTGCTATAATACTTATTATCGCATGAGAAACTCGAACGAGTCGCGCGGATGCCCGCGGCGCCGCGGGAATTCCAGCGAATTCTATGAACGGTAAACGGGTCGCTGCCCTTCGCCGCTGTTTCGGTGTGAGTTGACCCTTATGCACATACCGGGCTAGTGATTTTTCTTTTCATGTTGCATTTCTCATGTTACAGTCGATTTATATGATTTCGTCGAATCGTTTGCCCTATTACGCACATATTGTAGATTGGTTTTTTCAATATCGATCCCTAATTTAGGTAGTTTAATGACGCAAGATAATAATTACTTATAATTGGTCAAAATATTTTTTTCTAAACATTTATATTATATTTAAAAAAATGACTTGCTATTTTATCGACTATGATGACTCGATACAATACATAGCTTGGTAAGATTATAAACATGTATTTAAAAAAATAGCTATATCTAAACAGCACATCTAGACAATCTTTTAAACCTGACGCAGACTCTTAGGTACAAAAGCAGTTTTACACTGTCGAGAGCCTACAACTCGCTCTGAAATGCGTCGTGCAACGGCCCGCTATTCCTGTTATATGACAGCGACGCCATGCGTACGCCTATATCGCTTACATTGAACTTCGCTATGGAACAATTGTAAGTTTATATGACATTTTGGACAACTTAGAGACCAATTGGACTCTTAAGCAAAGATTTAATAGAACTTACTGTAAAAGTTGATCCAGGTTTATTGTTTAGACACAAATCAATGATATAACAAAAGTGTAAAATATGAAATCACGAGTAGTGTTTGTAGGCATCTTTAACACAATATATCTACTAAGGACCCACAGGATAGTGCATCATTACATAAATTTAGATTCTACTAAGGTTCAATCATGTGCATGCTGCTACACTCGACAGACAAGTGTTCTATGTTTTCGAATGATGATATTATAGTACTCGTATATTAGTAGGTACGTTTCTCGCTTCATTTTTCTGTACGTTTATTTGTTTATCTCTTCGAATATTAAATACTACATTCGTTACGTAATAATCATATTAGACAATATATTATCGTGTGCTTTATTTTTATTATTTTTTTCTATCATAACAAAAGTCATAGTGTTACCATTTTCACTTTCCACAATTTTTCACTAATTACAACCTTCTGACTTCTTGTCCGTAAATACTAAACTAACTTCTTCCAGAGGCTTTATCCGCATTATTTCTCTCCATACAAACTTTGGACCCGCGTTTCATCTCCTTAGGGGGTGAATTTTGGATATTTTGGAAAGGAACCTCTGTGCAAAATTTCACTGTTCTAAGTTTAAGGGTTTAAGCTGGCCGACTCACTGATTTATCAACGGCCAGTCCAAACCTAACAGTACAGGGCTTGCCTTTTATATAACATAGATGTTGGTAACTCTTTATGCTTCCAACATTTGGTTCTGATTTTCATCGCATAATGATAAAATTCGACAACAATAATGTTTATCGTTAGTATTAGAATCTATTAAAAACTTTTTTAATTTATCCAAATATAAACACATAAAATGAAAGAAAAAAAACTTGTACCTAATTACCTTCGCACTCGATCAATCAAAACGATCAATTTTTTAGTAAGTTATTATCTTGAATATTTCCTATCTCCCTGCTGTGTAAGCTGAATAGCAAGTGAGTCCCATCCGACGTTGCCTAGCCTACAATTTTATTACTTATTAATAACTTGTGCTCTTATACACTGTATGAAAATAGTGTAGAATATTAGGTTAGAAACTAGTTTAATAATATAATTACATTAACTTTTAAAGAATTCAACTAAATAGTGGAAAAGGGCTGTAATAGTTGTAGCCTTATTTTTACGATTGTTGCTTAGTTAGTAGTAAAAATATAATCATACAAACTACAACGCTGATTCGGACTTATAATTATGTTCATAGTTCGTTTTTAATGATAAATAATTACATGTGGTATATATGGTCCAGGAAAATACTTAGAAGAATAGTATTATTTACATAATACATTTTAGTAACTGCAAGAGGACAACGTCCTTTCAAAAAAATCGAAGTCAAATCAACATCTACCTACTGTCCGCGCCGAATCTGGCGAAGTCATCGCGTCGTCGTGCGAAATCTTGATATGAGCCTTCTTAAATACCGCTATACACCTTCCTATCACACATAACATTATTTCTTACTGTCAGCTTTTTATTTATTTTTAAATCTCGTAATTAAAAATTTTATCTGCATTCAGGCGTGGACTACTATGTAAGGCTAACTATTACCTGTAAAATAATTGTCTAAACAAAGAGTAAAATCTTGCATAAACATGAGAACATAATAAATATTTTTTTAATTAATTGTGATTTTAATGTACCTTACAAATGATTTTCTTTGAACAATATAAGACATAAGTGTTAATAATTATTATTTAGAGCAGTGTTTAGCACGTTATTATTATTATTATTAAAAGTTGTTATAATTTATCATGTGCAACCTTAAGTTGTTACTTAATAATATGTATTCGTAAATTTTGGAGCATGTTGTCACAATACAATCTAGCTATTTAGGTACCACTCTCTTCTACCCTATATAACGTATTTATGATATCAATAGGACATTGTCTTTTACTGTTACAAACGTCAAACATATTTTTGATGCCATCTGGGTGGGAACTTTTCTTTAAATATTGTTAAGTAATCTACAGAAACAAAATATTCATCATAACATTATGTAATGTCAGCCTATTTAGTTAGTTGCTCGTATTCAAGATAAACGCGGAGATTGCAAATCTTCGCGGTATAATTATTTTAAGTCATGTCAAGTAGATTAACACAGTTCTAAGATGCGAACCCCATTACACCTGGTTTGTATAGTATTGCAGTTTATATCAACAACAATAAAGAGGATAAAACTGAATAAGAATTTTATTTTGTATTGCAAGATATGCATATATCTTATTTGAGTAGGTACCTAAACATTAGATTTTGACGAATCTGAGCTAACCATTTAATAGAGGCGGTTCATTGAGACCAAAGCCAAGGTAGCTGCTAGGAAGCTCGGCGTTCCACGGCGGTACTTCACACCGGAATAGCTTCTAATGTTATATACAAAACACATGTGCGACTGTGTGTGGAGTACTGCAGCCACATATGGGCTGGTGCTGCAAAATGCCATCTAACAGCTTTGGACTTAGTAAAAAGGCGTGCAAAGAGGTTAATTGGCGATCCAGATTTGTTTTTTTTTTTAAGTCCAATCTACAAAGCCTTGTGCACAGGTCTAAGCCCTACCCCTATTCCCTACGGTAGCCAGCCTTTTGGTATTTTACAGGATGTATTTTGGATGACTTGATCCTGCCATCACCTTTCAACCATCGGATAACCCGACGTACCTACCGTGAGTAGGTATACACATCCCCTTAAAACCTCTATGGTCCGAACTAAGCGTTTTGTCCGTCGTTGAGGTGAGGCGATAAACTGGAACAATGGCCTGAACCAAGGCTAGACGCGAGGGATCACCATCGTTGATCTCAAGTGTGGGACCACTTCCACCGTATGCTTCACCGTGTGCTCTGGGCGGTCCGCACATTGGTGACAATCGTTTCTTCTGCCTGAATCCGAAATAAAAGCTTGTCATGTCCAGTGTGGACCCACGTCATGCGGAAGGTGACGCTGTGGTGCCTCTCCAGCCACTCCTAAAGGAGGTAAAAGAAAAGTTACCACCGCGATTGTGGCGTAGTTACCCAATAGTGTGCGTCTAATGGTTGAAATGATGATGATAAAGGTAAATACAGGCGGGTGGGGCGGTTTTTTAGTTTATGCCCTGCATTGAAAAAAATTAAGATCCGGGGCTGGCGGCGAAGCAGTAATGCTAGTGACGAAAACTGCCACAGCCGTGACGGATCGTACATCTTAACACTCCGGCCGCCACGACAGGACAAAGAAGGATGAAAAAAGATTGCATGTAGCGGAGATGAGAATGTTGATGGATGTGTGGTGTGACAATGTGAGACATCATATTAGAGGAAGTTTGAAAATGGCGCCAGTGACTGAAAAGTTGAAAAGTAATCGGTTGTCTTGGTGTGGTCATGTGAAGAGAAGAGATGAAGCGCATATTACTAAAAGAGTTCTGAATATGCATGTAGGTGGATGGAGAGGGAGAGGAATTAAGGCCGAAGAAAAGATGGATGGATTGTGTGAGGAGTGATATGACAGAATGGAAGGAAAAAACGTGTTACGCCGACCCCGAGTAATATGGGATAAGGGCAGGAAGAAGAAGAAGAATTTTATTTCACTCTTTTTAGTTGCGATACACTTTTAGCCAGAGTAGGTACCTTTTTCTTATGAGTATTCCAATTAAACAAAACCCTGATATGATACATTGTTTTATTTGAAGTTCCCGTGCCCCCCGTGCGTGTCACATTCCACCTTCCAGCTCCATTATCAAATCAAGTACATAGGTACCTACCTAAACTACACTACCCACAAATTATGTGTTTAGGTAGTTCTTTCTGATTTGGGGTATGCCAATATATTTTGCATAAGTCCAACATCCCACATGTTAAAATTAAATTCTCGAGCCAGAGCTTCCCTTTCATTTTTGTTCCTAACATATTCCATCAGCAAATGTTAGGATACATTGATTACCTACCTAATTACGGAGTTCCGGTGCCTAACTTCCACTTCGAGAATATCATTTTTCAACGTAACTTATGGACTAATGGACTTTGAAAAAAAATGCAACGAATCTGGAAGAATATCATTTAAGGGGAAAAAAAAATCGGAGTTCTACGGTAACAAGCTTTTTTTGGAAGTCGGTTAAAAAATAGATCAGTGATCTAGTATAATACCAATTACCAAGTGAACCCAATTCAGATCTATATAGAAAATGTTATGTTGTTTAAAATCTAGATTTTTACTATTAACCTGTTAATTGTTGTTCAGATATCCAAATTCTAATCAGATTGTGATTTTTTTTTATTTAGCAAATACTTTTCCACTGCTGGGAAAAAGCCTTCTCCAAATTTTTTCAAACCAGCCCTTGCGGTAGATCTATGTAGTTCGTCTTACGACTACTACCAACCTACACTCAAAGGTTCGATTGAAAACCAGCGCCAGGCAACTGGTACGTAAGTAGTTGTCTAGTAGACTGGCATGGCTTTATACTGAACTAGACCTACCGGTAGGGCCAAATTTTGACCCTACCGTGAGACACATTGTTGTTGTGTTTTTTTTTTTATAATAATATATTTATTTTAAAGACTACATTGGTCCATTGGATAATAGTAGGTATTATTACAACTTATCAACTAAGGGGTTAGTAACACTTAAAAACACAATAAGTTTTAATTACTGCCGCACAAGCAAGCAACCAGTGATTAATCACTAGCGCATAATGCTTGTCGGCCAAGGTTCGAAGAATAGATACTATATTGAAGCTGCCCTAGATCTGCTTAGAACGAGGCAGCCTTCATTCTCATTATAGCGTGGAAATCATCCACACGCTTAAACTAAAAGATGCCCGATGTACTGCAGTATCTAGGCAGCCTTAACAGCACCCTGAATGTTTACATAATTCAAATTGTGTGAGTTGTGTGCCAAACATCGATATCGCATGTAAAGTGCCAAACATCGATATCGCATGTAAAGCGCCAAACATCGATATCGCATGTAATGTGCCAAGCATCGATACCTATCGCATGTAATGTGCCAAACATCGATATTGCATGTAAAGTGCCAAACATCGATATCGCATGTAAGGTGCTAAATAAATATGTTTTCGTCCTTTCACTTCCTCCCAGGTCGGCTTCGGCGGTGTTGTCCATCCTCAGGCACCCACTTTGTATGAAGGCTATGATACGGTATGAAGGCAGAGAAGGCAGAGGGGTGGGTCTTTTAGTCAGTAAGAGTCTGACACTATTTCCTCTCCGCCCAAGAGCGGGGGATGTCAATGCATGATTTTTTCCCACCATAAAAAAAAAAAAACAAAAAAAGGCACCAAACGCTATCGAAAGCCTTCAAAATATCGAGGGAAACGGCAAGCGCTTCCTCGTGTTTCTCGATGGCTTCACTCCAGATGTGGATGGCATACGCTAGAAGATCTCCATTTGAACGATTTCGGCGGAAGCCGTATTGACGGTCACTGAGAATATCATTAGCTTGTTGTTGTTGTTAATTGGTCGGTAGTTAGCTGGGTCGGCACGACTCCCTTTCTTGGGCACGGGCTGGACATTAGCTTGCTTCCATCAGCCTCAAATGAAAGCCTAAACAGGCGTGTCAGGATCGGAGACAGTTCAGGCGCACACGTTCTCAGAACAATTGCTGGTATCCCGCCTGGACCGCTAGCCTTGTTCACGTCAAGGTTACGCAGTACCCTACGGACGTCCTTTTGATGGAGACGAATATCTGACATACTCGCATCGCAACCATCAGGATGACAGGGGGCCGCGCGTTACCTGGGTCTAGACGCGAAGATTCCGCAAAGAGTGAGGCAAACAAATTTGCTTTCTCCTCAGCGTTATGTGCCAACGACCCGTCGGGTTTCAGCAGTGGCGGTAGTGAGGGGCGGCAGAAGTTCGATTCAACCGACTTAGCCAGGGACCAAAACGCCTTACTACCCGCAGGGTATGAAGCTAGTTTGTTCCCGATGCGGCTAATGTGGTCGAACCGAGACCTCCGCATCACCTTCTTGCAAGACTTGGCAGCTCTGTTGAAGGCTCTCTTCTTCTGGCTTACGTCATTCGTCTTGCACATACGAGCGTCGGCCCATGCCTGATATGCTGCGTGCTTGAGCGCGTTAGCGCGGCCACACTCCGCACCAAACCAAGGGCGAGCTCGGCCAGACATGGCTACGTCGGAGAATGGAATACAGTACTCCATCCCCCGCCGCAACACATCCGCTAACCCTCAGTCATGCACTGGCAGGATACCATCATTGTGGTACTAGTCTGGAGACTGCGGGGACGCCCGAGCCCCCCCGGAAATGATCATCGGGCCCTCTCATCTGGTCGCCAACCAGCACGATGGTGGATTTTTCGCTAGTTGGCGGGGCAGCCTTTCATGTGTGGCTGGCATATTGCAGCATTGGAACTGCCACTTTGACCTAACTCCTCTGAATCGGCCACACTGGGAATCGTACCGAAACACGGCTAGGCCGCTTGACGGTACGTCTTTGCCCAGTGGGTGGTCACAAGCCGTCGGTCGAAACCTACCATCAGTTAGTGTCACCTGATTAGCACCACGTGTAGGGCCTAGCACTCGGTATACTCCTACGGACGCGGGTGACTCAGCCCCCAAACGAATCTTTGTTGTACCAAAAAGTTGCTTTTAGATACCTAGTAAGTTTGTTTTCTCTTAATGCTTTTGATTTTACTACAATGACAAAGCAGGGAGATCTAAGGCCTTCACTGAATCAAAGAAAATTATGCGATTACGAATTTTTTGTGGAGGGGAAATAAAGAAATATTGTACTATTAAACAAATACAATTACAAATGTATACTTAGTGTTAAATTAGAATTCTGCCAAAATAAATCATGTTAATAATATTTGTCACTGTCTTAATTTAAAACATCCTATACCCGGCCGACATTTGGGAAAAACGCGACCGAACATGGGCCGTGAATGGCCGACTTTAGGGTTTTTCTGTTCTCGACGCATCTAAACCTTATTACTTTTTTCTTTTAGTAGAAATGTCGATCTTATTCCTATATACATGAAATAGATTAATCAAACTATCCAAAACCGCATCAGAAGCTAACTTTCGTTAGAAACTGACGGTGCTAGATCGATCCGCAGTCAGAAAATCGCTAAGGCCGACATTTGGCGTATTTACCCTAGGTACCTACTTCTATTCTCTGTTAGGTACCTTACCTACCTACCCATTTGAACTTTTGATTCTTAAGGTAAATGTAATTATATTATGGCTTGGGCTGTCGTCCATCATCATCAGGCTAAATTCAAAACAAGCCCCAGCCATACCTACCTTACTTTTGACGCAAGCTCAAAAGTACGCGATTTCAATAAATGGTAGGTAATAGGTATCTTCCACCTGGTATCAACATAAAAAAATATATTTTCATAAAATTGCCCACAAAATGTTGGCAAAACAAAACATCCAGGTATTTTATACAAAGCAGATTTTTTTCACACAGCTATTGAGTAAAATAACTTAGGTCCATGTTGACAGTGCCCGTGCGTGGCTCATCAATGCCATTTTTTTTTAGAATATTTATTACCTATCAACGTGTTGAGTGACGGGAGTGTCACTGCCATTGAATTATTTACATAATCAAACCATAAGTACCTACTTACATTACCTCTATTTGTTTTCAGTAGGTATCTGATCTAAATAATATTTACTAGGTAGACTGGAATTTAAAAATAAGCCCGACTGCGTGAACCGATATTGGATGTAATGATTTTAGTCTACACTATTTTAATGGGTCCCAAACAGAATTTATTATTTGTTATATTTTATTTGTGTAATTAACCTTACAATCGTGGAAATTACAGACACAATAGAAAGTCAATAGGTGCGCGAACGCCGGCGTTCGCTTGGGGTTTAATGAAATGCAATTGAATGGTTTTCTACCTACTCCTACACTACTGGACTGAACTTGTTTTTTTTTTAAAGGTGTTTATTACGCAATCGGGTATTTTTAAATTTTATACTTAATCTAATATTACTATTTATTCACTCTTTTAGGCGTACATTTATCATACGAGTATTACAGTAGGTACATAAACCTACACAGTCATCCGCCTCGTGTATTTTGTATTTTTAAATAAAATTGAAGTGTCTGTTATATCAATAAAACATTAGTTTACTAAATGTACCTAAGTATATCAAAATTTATTCGATGCCTAAACAAAAATGTGAATTTTGAAATTCATCGCTATCTGTCGGTTTGTTCTGGTTAATATCTGAAACAACTAGACCAATTTTGAAAAGTCATTTAATGACTGACAACAAATGTTAGAAGTAGTAAATAAGGCTACTTTTCACTTTCCTGCGGGAACAAAATTTCAAAATATGGGACAACCCAAGTCATCTAGGCATAGGCGTACCGAGGGGAAGGCAGGGGTGGGCGGGCTGCCCCCCCCTGGAATTAGTTTAGGTCCCTACTAACAGTTACTTTTTTGAACAACAATGTACAACTTTTAAAAATCATAAATGATTAAATGGGTTAATATGGTCATTATAAATAAAAAAATTGCACTATAGAAGATTCTTTCACGGAGGACGACATAAACCGTTATGAGGAAGACCCTCGAAAGTTGACCGGGGCCAGAGTTAGTTTTGAAAGAAGCTATCTTTCGAGCCCCAGTATGAAGGCTTGAAGAAACGGGGTGGGTTTTTAGTCAGTAAGAGTCTCACACTATCTCCCGCTCCGTTCAAGAGCGGGAGATAAGTTGTCATTGATGATTTTCCCAGCATAAAAAAAAACCCTCGAAAGTTACTTTTTGGTGGGTAAAATTATCCAAATGACATCCCCCGCCCTTGGGCGGAGCGGGAGATAGTGTCAGACTCTTACTGACTGAAAAACCCACCCTGTTCCTTCTTGCCTTTCGTACCGGGGCCGAGCTTCCCTTTTGGATAACCCTGGCCCCAGTATGCTTCGACCAGGCTGTTGCTGACAACTACTTGAGGCGCGCGGGAACAGAGCGCGCAGTCGACGACTTGGGCTTGGTCCGGACAGTTACCGGACGGTCTGACAGCAAGCTACCCATTGCTCACAGTCCGCAAGAACCGGGCCTACGGTGGCCGGAAATCGGGATCGGAATCCCGGCGGTGGCTGGGACACTGAGTACTGTTGCCTGATCCAGTCGGCCTCCTCTTTTGCTAGCATTACTGCATCGCAGAAGGAGACGACAGCCGGCCACTCCTCCTCGCTCCGGACCATGGCCTGAACCAAGGCCCAGCGCGAGAGGTATCTGCCGCAGATCACCCCCACGAGGGCACGGCGATGCTCTGCCCAAGCGGGGCACACCTCCACTGTGTACTCCACCATGTCCTCCAGGCGTTCCACACAATGGCGGCATCAGGGCGTCATTTCGGCACGAATCCGGAGCAGGAACCTTCCGAACTTACCATGTCCGGTGCAAACCTGCGTCATGGGGAAGGTGAGGACGCCATGAGGTCTTTCCAGCCATGCCTTAAAGAGGGGACTTACCGCCATAATTGTGCCTTCCCTAGCACTGGGTTGCGATAGTCGCTGACACCATTTCACCATGAGATCCCGCTGGAGCTCTGTCCGCCATGTTGCGACTTGTCGCGGCAGTGGACTTTCGCCCCGGCGTTGCATCTCCAAGCGCAAATCGTGCATGTGTGCAAGGACTGTTGCCTCCAGATCCCATGGTACCAGGCCAGCAAGGAGGCTCGCCGCTTTGTGGGAAACCGTACGGTATCCCCGCACCATCCGTATTGCCATGACCCTCTGGCATGCGTTCAGCTGGGCCTTCGATTGCTGACGCAGTGACGGCGCCCACGCTGGTGCGATGGCGTGAGGGCCGTGGCCCGAACGATTCCAGCGTAGACCCTCAGGCAAGAGGCGGACCCCCAAGGTTGAGAGCAGCTGAGTTGACGAGGCCGCTTGAGAGCAGCCCCGTCACATAGTCGTGGTCAAGTCTTACGAAGTTATTATTTATTTTTTATAATAATAAATAGGTACAGATAAAAAGTTGGTACATAAAATCTATGTTGTGCCAAAAAAAATATAAAAACATTATGCTTAACAAGTTTAATTAGTGGTCTACCTACGTCCTATACCTAGCCCAGCGGGGGGTCATGACCTCCATGACCCCCCGCCCCCCTGAATCCGCCCTTGACTCTGACGCTGAGCGCTCAAGATATGTTTCAGCAATTGTAAAGGCACGGGCTCTTTCGTCTGTCTATCAGCAGCCGTGCGAATAACGTCTAGACTCGGGGACTGTCTCACGGCTCGTTGTGTGAAGTGATAACCCAAACTCGTAATAAATCAGTTGTGTGATCTGGGCCCCAAGTCTGCAATTACAATTGTGTCAGAATGATCTATCATTGATTTCATAATTGTTAATTTTGAGTAAGTTTGGTAATCTACTAATATAACGGCGTCTGTTCAATGTTACCTTTGGTCATTGACTCAGCACTTGGCCCGGCCGAGGCGCGGCCCAGTTAAATTTATGATTAAGTTGCATCTTACACGTATAGGACACAACGATTTTATGTAACAGTGTGTGTTAAGAAAAAGTAGTCTAAAAGCTGTAATTTATATTGTAAATAAATCAGATTTGAATTTTATATTCTTGTCTCATTACCCCTCACTGTGGCCAAGACACCTTTAGCCATTTCAGATCAGTCTCGTGAGTCTGCGGGACTGGCAGTGAGTGTACTCTTCCCGAACCTGGACATCCTGCCTACTATCCGTCTGTTACCTTAGGTCGCATGGTGCAGACATCCTGAACTTATCTATATATTTATTTTTCACATACTAGGTATATGATAGGGTAGGGCTGTATGGCTTATAGGGCTTAGAGTCGTAAGGCTGTTAGGCTTGTAGTTCTTAATATGTGGAAACTATAAGGTTTATTTTCTGAATAGTATCTGAGAGAACGTCTATACAACTGTTATTCAAGCAATTCGGGCACACTTTTCTGAGTACTTACTTACCTTAATTATGTCCCACTTAGCTTAAGCCGGCCATTAACGATCATCCCAAACATAAAGTGAGTGACGCCCTAGTTGTATGCCGCAGTTTTATGTTTGGACTGATCGTCAATGGCCGGCTTAATAACATCTGAATAATAGCAGAATTGAACATTTAAAAAAAAACTCCCAACGCATAAAATCTATAAAAAGTAAAAGAACTGCTTAAGATGAGTCTAATGAGCCCTAACTCGAAGTGTTTAGGTACTAGTAGGCATTCCAGGGTTCTATTAGCCACCTCCCAGTTCTTACTAGCATCAGGTCCTCGTCATCAACTAATGAGTCCAAACTCGACGGGTTTACTAGTAAGCATTCCAAGGTCCCATCACCCACTTCCCAGTTCTAGCATCAGGTTCTCGTCGTCATGAGAAACGAACAGAACTATTTTTAATATAAATCTAAATGAACCGAAATTGGATTTGTATTAATAGGCATTTCAAGCTTACGTGTCTTAAACCATCGACCTCCATCATCACCAGCTTGATATCTAGCGCGGATGATATGAAACACTAGGTCACATATTTATGTGTGTATAGTAGTGTAGTATATATCCATTAAGTGTGTAGGATCCCTGCCACAGCCAACAAACGAGCTTATGGCCTTGAACACCTAAATAGATCTTTATAAATTGTATCTAAGAACCATCTCGATAACGTCAGCTTTCAATTAAAAAAAACCGCATCAAAATCGGTCCATTTGCTTAGGAGCTACGATGCCACGCACAGACACACAGACACGTTAAACGTATAACACCCCTCTTTTCCGTTGGCGGTTGAAAAAAGTTTTTCTTTTCGCCCGAAATGAAACCTTGGTTATTGTTAGAGATCAATAGCAAAAAGAATCAGGTCTTTAAACCGTAACAGAACGAAGATAGATCCAGTCAAAAAAGTATCGGGAATGGATGATTTGTTTATGGTTCCAAATTCAAATTTTAGATTTTTTTGTTGTTGCTAGATTGGCACAACTGTTTTCCATTTTGGTGCGGAGTTCGAGTTGCATCGTCGTCGTTGCATTTCGTATTTGGAGTCACTGAAAATGTTACAGAAGGCTTACGGTGAATCGGCCTTATCAAAAACACATGCTTATGAGTGGCACAAAGCATTCAAAAGCGGTCGAGATTTGATGGAAGATATGCCTCGTTCTGGTAGGCCATCAACCTCTGCAACTGAAGTTAACATCGCTAAAGTGAAAGAGAAAATCATCATTCAAGTTTGAGAGAGATAGCCGCCGAACTTTCTGTATCTCACGAGTCGATCCGTACCATTTTATAACTAATCATTTGGGTATGAAACATGTTGCCGCTCGGCTAGTCCAAAAACTCAATCGCATGAGAGTCGCTGAGGACAATGTAGAACGAGTCAATTCCGACCCAACATTGTTACTGGCAACGAGACGTGGGTTTATGAGTTTGACATGCAAACAAGTCAACAAGTTTCGGAGTGGCGCCTTCCAACTGAACCAAAACCGAAAAAACCACGCCAAAGTCGATCAAAAGTCAAAGTCATGTTGACTGTTTTCTTTGACTATGCGGTGTTGTATACTCGGAATTCTTACCGGAAGGTCAAACCATAAATAAAGAATATTATTTGAGCGTTATGCAGCATTTAAGAGAACAAATTCGAGACGAAAAAGGCCAGATTTGTGGAAAGAAAATTCTTATAATGCGCCTTCGCACAAGGCCATCATTGTGAACGAATTTTTGACCAAACACTCAACAAATACCATCGAGCAGCCCCCGTATTCGCCAGATATAGCTCCAGCCGACTTCTATCTTTTTCCTAAACTCAAATTAGCACTTCGTGGCGCCCGTTTTTAATCCGTAGAAGACCTATAGGAGAATTCGCGGCGAGAACTGAACTCAATTTCGGAAACAGCGTTTAAAAAATGTTTTGTTGATTGGTTTATTCGTTGGCGTAAGTGTATCGTTCCTGAAGGGGCATACTTTGAAGCTTATAAAATAAATTTGGATGAATAACAAAAATTTTGTGTATTATTGATCTTTTTCCGGTACTTTCTTGACAGAGTAGTACGTTTTGAAGCATTGTTAGTAGTTATATTTTTTTTTCAGGTGTTAACTATTTTGTAATATTTTATTAAAATGAAAATATAAAACGTAATATTTTGAGTTTTCCATTGATAAATTACATTGAATCGTTAATTACTGTTAAAAGTTTTTCACACTCGCAATTTTCGAACACACAAAAAAGTTTATACAAAATAAAATAACCGATTTCACTAAAAAAAAAACGATCAAAATACGAGTAACTTTAATTTCTGAAGTCGGTGTTTCTCGGTATTCTTTGTTTCTTATTTAACACCGACTTACACCTATAAACAAAAAAAAAAAAAATCCGAAATTAAAGTTAAAGTTGTAGTGAAATTAGCTATTTTTTTGTAAAAAGTTTTTTTTTCGCATTTTTTAGTTGCAAATCATTAAAAAAATTGAAAATCGGTCCATAAACGACGGAGTTCTGACGTAACAAATATAAAAAAAAACCTGGCAAGTGCGAGTCGGACTTGCGCACTGAAGGTTCCGTGCAAACTACAATTCCCGAATAGAGTCTCGAAGATTTTTCCGAACTGCATAATTTTTTTTTGTGCCCTATGTAACAACCAATTCACTGTTTTCAGATTTTTCACTATGCCTGTTCTATAAGACCTTACTTTGTGCCATATTTCAGGATTCTGGGTCAACGGGAAGTACCCTATGAATTTCGACCTTTGAGAGCATCAAAATATACGTTTATTTTTGCCAAATAAACGGCCGTATCTTTTTTATATATTAAAATGGTCCATTTTGAAAACCTTACGATAAGTTTTTTTAATTTGATATCCATATATTTACTTAGACAAGATACGCGCGGCTAAAATTCCTTTTACAGTAAAAAGGCACTTTTTTTTGTTTTAATATAAGCTGGTGTCCCTACACCAAAATATGGCTTTGTTTACATCTGCCTAACTTATATGTGAAAATGACATTGAAACCCGTCTGACCTCCTCTTTAGAAGCGCGACACGCGGCGTGATGCGAGGCTGGTATCCAGCGGTATGCAGCACTCGCCGCGGTGTGGGAAACCCGTGGGAAAAGACATTTGCAGCCAATCCGCATCTACACTACATATTGATCGAGCGCCGCCCTGGGACTTCGCTTTTCACTCAGGATAACAACAAAAAAGTTTTACATTTTCACAATTTGTAGGTCCCATAATATTCCGAGTAAAATTAAAAAAAATTAGACACTTTAGTTCATTTTTATAAGACAAATGACATTAGAAGTTATTCCTACATAATATATAAATATTTGAATTATCTATTAAACTGTGTTTTCTCCAAGAAATCTCAATCAGCCTTGGCAATGAACGAAAGTGGGTGGACATGCTCCAATTAATTTTGCTACGATAATTTTTCTCACTCAAAAGTTCAAGTTCAGTTTTTAACATTCACAAATCATAAATATCGCAATAATTCTAGAAATAATCCACTTGTGACTGTTTGGTTATTGCTAATGCCTTACACGTGGCGATTCCCATGAATAAATGATGAGATAGACCTAGACCGACCTTCGGTCAAGTGAATACCTGACAATTTGTGTAGTGGATACTAATTACTTTGTAAATAATGTATCAGTTTATACCCGTACTGGGTAGTTTTAGAAGGTAAATTATTGTTTCTGTGTTATTTACTTTCACTTATTTTATTATAAGTTTTATTTTCTATGTCCGGGACTGAGTAGGTACTTACTCGTAGAATAACAAGATATTACAGGAACTACCAGTTAAGATAGGAACGTAATTTTGCTTTCTTGAACAGTGACTGTGAAACAAGCAGAAGTCGTCTGTTTATTTTATTTTTAGTTTGCTCAGCTGTATAATAAATATTAAATAAACTTGAACATTTTATCTTAACTAGGAATTCAGGCACCTCTGCCAGGGCTACGCGATTGTTTGAAAGAGTTAAAGCTGCCCTGGCCATACAAAGGACAACAGAAAGAACACATGTGGGTTTTGTTCAGTAAAAATCTGACATTCCCTCTCGTTCCAGTTCCAAAATTCTTGAACCATTGAATGGTTTCCCAACCAAACAAAACTTATACTTCCAAAAAGGTAAATATACCTAAATATATGTATGCCAATTTTGTAAAGGCCCCCGCGGACAGCCACGTGACAACGCTAAGACAATATATTTATGTTCATACTTCTCGCCCTCGTACAATTTACATGAAAATAAGTCATTAGCGTCGTTGCATATTCACGGCGCACCTGCCTACACGAGCCTTCACTGCCTTCGAAACCGAAGCACATTAATATTTAATGCATACATCGTACATCTAATCTAATACCAAACTACTACTAACTCTACTTCTTCTTCTTTTTCTTTTTTTTATTTCTTCTTTATTCTAATACTAATCTACACTATTATTATAACGAGGTGAAATTTGTTTTTTTGTTTGTAGGATAAAATCTCTGAAAATACTGGTCCGATTACTAATTTTTTTTCACCTTAAGCTTTCAGAAAGCTCTCGTGTCTCAATGTCTGCTATTGAACTCCCTCACAGAAACCTTGACTTGCATAAAAAAATGCCTTGTTGTTATCTAGAGCAGGTTTGCAGTACACAATTTATTATTAAACTAGACATTTGTTAAATAAATACGTTTTTTTGGATTTTATTTCAATTAAAGATCCTATACTAAGCATTTTGGCTGACTGTACTTTAGATCCTTGAATTTATTTTATTATAAGTTGGAGCAATGGTATCCATTCGGAATAGATAATTAACACGGGTTCAAACAAATACCAGTGGTATTAGATGAGTGGTATTAAAACGGAACAAATCCTCCGAAACGGCTCGACCGTTGTTTTTTTGTTTTTTTTTTTGTGTGTATCCTCCCACAATATTTTTCTTTGGTACCAAATTTATATGTCAGAACAACGTTTGTCGAGTCAGCTAATAATATTGTTAAGAGGAAAGATTTGTTTTGTATGAATGTTACAAATAAATTAAAAATCTTTGGACCGATTTGTTAAATTCTTGCACCAGTAGGTATAGTGCATCGACTTATATTCTAATGATAGACAAGCTCTTTCATGGAAACTACATATTTGTCAAAATACTAAAAAGTTAAAACAAAAGTTCGCTGCAGCGCTACATTGACATTATGTCGTCTAACCGAACTGTTAGAACATGTAGCGCTAAGATAGCTTTCAGAAAATAGTTTTTTCGTGACCAAAATGTCTTAAGCGCCATGGATTTCGTAGCACTTACGCGTTACGTTCAACATAGTGTAATATTCAGGTGTACAGCCGACATTGCACCTCAGTCGACTACTGAAGTGAGTGTTCTCTCTCTAATCTAGTGCATAGCACATATATATATCGATGGTATATTTTACTTTATCACAAAGGTATATATAGGCATAACATACTTAAACTTATATTGTTATTATTCCTGTTTTATTCGTGTGTTTGAATCAGTATCACCGAATATTTATTTTAATGAATAGGTATGTGCATGGAGCGTCGCTGGTCGTCTCCCCTTGGGAATAGGGACACCTGTGTATCCTAACACAGTTTCACTATCGAACTTAGCAAATTATAACTAGGTTAAATAACCAGCTCCCGACTAGTGTTACTAGGTCCGGTGGTAGATGTTAAAACAAATCGGGATTTAGAGATTTAACATGGCACCAAAAAAAAAATACGTAAGTACTTTTTTGTAGGTCTTCTCAGGGAACGAGCAGTGTCACTTAGTAAAATCGACCTATATCTTTCAATTGCCGTTTGCCGTAGGATCACGGTCACTGTTTCAAACGTTCAACCTGATGAGTGATATTTAACGGGATCAGAGAGCCCTGAAAATCAGGACATCGCGCGCAAATCGGGACGCCCTTCCGACTGCCCCTGAAGGAAAACCAAATAGCAAGTCCATTATACTATATTTTTAGAACCTTAGGACAGAACAGTATAAGAAATCACAAAAGTTTATGTGACTAAATTGAAATAAATGAATGATGTATCAAATTATTTTATAAATTAATAAAAAAATAGTAACTGAATTAGTAGGTATAGATATATATGCCCACTAAATATATATATATATATTATATATTTTGTTATAAATGACAACCACAAGAAAAAAAAATAGAATATTTAAGAACCTGGTTAGTAGGTTCTTAAAAACAACTGAAGTTACCCTATTTTAAACTTCTTTATCATCATCATCAAAATCCACATTAGAATCAGGTTCTACATTAATTGATAATAACTACATCTGTGAACTCTATCGCGCTTCCTGGCCCTAAAGTTTCCTTAAAGTACGTTTGGCTCTTAATCTCCAATTTTGGTCTTAATGAAGTAATAGTAATAGGATCAGAGGAGACAATAAGCGTATCGAGGACAAATCCTCGTTTGATGCTTGTCTGCTCTTCTTCCTCGAATGGTGTTCTCCGAACCTATAATCTTTAATTTGGGCCTCCGAAGTTTTTTCTGAAAGAGTCCCAATCGGCACAATTACATTTTCTGTGATTAGGTATGTCCCCTCCATGAATTAATCATTGTGTACTGTTAACGACATGTAAATAGGCGTGGGAAAAGTGTGTCATGTCTTTGCGATTGGAGCATTTGTATCTGAATCACTGAAATGTTCCGAAACAGTGGTGGTGTTTCATTTTGAACACCGGCTAAAATGATACAAATGGAACATTCGAAACATCGGCTCATATGAAACAAACGGAACATTTGGAAAATCGGCTCAAAAGATACAAACGAAACATTTGAAACATCGGCTCACATAATTTGGAACATCGGCTCAAAAGATACAAACGGAACATTTGGAAAATCGGCTCAAAAGATACAAACGAAACATTTGAAACATCGGCTCACATAATTTGGAACATCGGCTCAAAAGATACAAACGGAACATTTGAAAATCGACTCACAAGATATAAATGTTATATGAATCGTGATTCGTGATCTGATAAGTTACGTGACGTCACACTATAAGTTTTATTTAATTTAATTTGTAATTTGTTGTTATTTGAGAATAATTGATGTCGTAGTATACTCGTACCTATAGTAATTGAGCAGATGTTTTTAATTCAGGTCGTTAATGATTTTAACTATTTACGTTTTAATTTGAATTTTAAAAAGACTTTTCACATAAAGTAAAGATTGTTTCAGTATTCCAATTGTTCCAAATGATTCATTTAAAACATTAGGTAAGTACTGATGTTCCAATCTATCGGAACACTAAAATATTTTGGAACAGGGAGTCGGTTCCCAGTACCTAAAGACTTACACATGCCTAATATAATACCAATTCTACAGTTCCACGTATTTTTCCGCGGTTATATAAGTGTAATCTTTAAAAAGCACATCTATAAGCTGTCCAGATGTGATTGCTTGCGGAATCATAGCAATCCTTCAGATCAAAAACAGTAATCAATAATAATAATAATAATATTCCACAACTGTCACACAACGCCATCTAGTCCCAAGCTAAGCAGAGCTTGTGTTATGGGTAATAGATAACTGATAAACATACTTATATATTTTTAAATACATACATATTATAGATAAATTACACCCAGACACAGAACAAATGATCATGCTCATCACATAAACATTTGTCCAGGATGAGAATCGAACCCACGACCTGCGGCATAGCAGTCAGGGCCACTAACCACTAGACCAACTGGCAATGGAGTTTTATAAGGACTCAAAAAGCTCCACTTTGTGTTACCATCGTTAGTTGTGCCTAATCCTTACTTAACGTTGTCGATCAAAAGATTGAAATCATCATTGAAACGATCTCGGTTAGGTTTTTTCCTTGATTGTAACAACTCTTTGCGATCTTCTCTCGCAGACCACTTCTTGAGATATACATAGGTACATATACATACCTATCCTAAATATTTTTAGTGTGTTAGTCCTTTTAACTATACTCTGTTAAAAACAAATACACTGCAAAATAACAATAGACATTTATGAAAACCTTTTTATTATTGTCCGTTCAACCGATTTTGACTTTTATTAGGTACCTACGTTGTTGGCATGAGAAATGGCGGCTGTAGTAAATAGTTGATATTGTAAACCACTTCATTGAATTTAGTTCCATCCTTATGTCTACAAATAGTAGTTAAAATCGGTTGTACGGCCAGTAAAAGGTTTGTAGTATCCTGTAGAACCTAAGAGAAAGTATTGAAATAAGGAGGACATAATTTAGATATAAAGAAATATCAGACCTAGGTAAGTATACTATATTTATTGAAATAGATTATTTACACTTGTAAATATTAATTTAGTACTTATATTAAGATACAATGGTTAAGTACTTGCTACTTTAATGTGTAGCTCGCTGTCCGGCCGCCCAGTAACTGTTCGGACCAAGCCCAACTCGTCGACGGCGCGCACTGTTCCCGCGCGCCTCAAGAAGTTGTCAGCAACAGCAGGGACCCAGCCGGGTCGAAGCCTACTGGGGCCAGGGTTATCCGAAAGGGAACTCGAGCCCCGGTATGAAGGCTAGAAGGAACGGGGTGGGTCTTTTAGTCAGTAAGAGACTGACACTATCTCCCGCTCCGCCCGAGAGCGGGGGTTGTCATTGGATGTTTTTTCCCACCATAAAAAAAAGTTCTTATTTTAAGACACAAATGTAATGACTAGAGTTGTTGGTAAGTAGGTACATGTGGTTGAAAATAGGATAGAAATAAATAACTTTGGTCTTATACACATTACACAGCTTACGCTTACCTATTTTACCGTTTTAACTATATAAATATCTAATTGACAAGACATAATTGATAAGAAGTTCTTCATAAATATACTCAATAAATAATAACGCAATAAACATAGCTGGCATAGTTAATATGCCTAATAATGAGATCAATTAATTTTCGTTCAGAAATAACAGTGTGAAACATACGTATAGTCTGTCTAAAAAAGTCAAACGACGATATGAGGCATCGTCCTAATAGAACGCGAATACGCCATCATCGTGCGAGAAAGCGATGCGACCATCGCAGGTTCGCGCGATGGCAAAAACTGGGTGTACTATTGATCATCGCGCGAACCTGCCCTAGACCACGTTCGCTCGCTCAGCAAACGACCGTGGTCTAGGGCAGAGGCACGGTCGATACCAAAAACCATGGATGTCAGTCACGCTCAATTTTTGCTGTCGGGAAATGTTTGGATGACGTCGCTATAGACGATATTTTATTTTACAATTATCGCGCGAATTTCAATTAGGACACCTATTTAGAATTGTTGAATTTGAATGTTTGATTGCGCGTTCGTACGAACTAAGTTCGCGCGAATGGATTTACAAACATTTTAGTCGAGTGACAGCGTCGTGCGATTGTCAGTTAGGACACCTATTCGAGTTCAATATATTTGATCGCGCGTTCGTACAAGTAAAATTCGCGCGAACCTACGATGATCGCGCATTCGCGTTCTATTAGGACGATGCCTTAGAGTAAAATGAAATCTGATGTATTCAACACTGGTTCAATAATCAAGGTTGATTAAGATATCTTCAGCATTGTTTACTTAATGGAAAAATCTAATAAAAAGTATCGAATTTAAGTATTTTTAAATGTTATGATGAATATTTAAAAAGTCTCAAGTCGTTTGACTTTTTAGACAGACTTACGGCCGTGTTGTGTCGTGACGAACAAAAATAAAGAAACAAATAACACACCAATCAAAATCACTATTCGGTCTGTCTGTGCTGTAAACAAGTCACTGTAAAACCCTGTAACTGAACCGGTAACTGAAGGAAAGAAAAACCATGTTGGGTTTTAGTCAGTAGAATTCTGACACACCCTCTCACCACCCAGAGCGGGAGAAATTATATGATGATTTTCCATGTATAAAGGAGATTAACAGCTTATTTTGTCATCGTTTTCATGGTGAGTTTTTTCAGAGCTACGTCAATTCACAATGTATTTTGATTGGCTAACACAGCGTCAGAAGGCGTCACGACACGACTCGACATTACAAAATATCAGGCTGCCCTTGTAATTTAAAACACAGTAACTTCAATGACTAGTTCAGACGAATGCAGAGTAGGTAGGAAATTAAAGATTTGTTGCATTTTTTTCACTTTGCAGCTCAGTTTTAGATTTAGTGTTATTTAAAGAGCTATTCGCTACCGTAACAAATATACATACACATGTACATAAGTATCTTACTAGCTGCTGCCAGCGACTTCGCTTAAGTGATAGTAGAAAATTATCTCAAATCATAATAATACATAGCCTATGTTACTCAGTGAAGATATAACTTTCTAATGGTGAAACAATTTTTGAAATCGGATAAGTATCGTGGACCTAGAATCATGCAATTTGACATAAAGCAAGGTCTTATAGCACAAGTACAGGAATTAATCAGAAAACTTTTTTCGATTCTGAAAAATTTCTGAGACTCCATTCCGGAATTGAACTATTTACCTTCATAAGTAAGTTTGTACGGAACCCTCGAGTGTGACTCGCACTTGGCCAGGTTTATATACTTTAACGACTTAAATTGAAGTTATTCGTAGGGGTAAGAATTGGAAATAAGATCGATCATAAATTATTTATTTGTAGGTACTTGTTCAACTGTTGGTGCCGTACAATAAAATGAATCTATAACCTTTCAAATGGCAAACGCCACAACTCGATACAGCTCTGGGTCCAAAATGCCCATTTTCTTTTTGAATTTCAATACACTACTCGTAAAACTCAAAAATCTAGTACTGAGCGGAGAATTTTAAATGAAATACTGATACACTGGTGCTATCGCTTTAACTGAAGTTACTTTGTTTTCAATTACAAGGGCCGTACGCGAACCTGGCTTCGCACTGGTGTTTATCTAAGTTCCTCTTTATCGATAATGGTGGGATTGTTTGCGAACAACCTGGGGTCTTCGGGCATCCATATCTTGGCATGCAGGGTCGAGCCTGGTTGCCTTTCTCCACGCCGAGACCACGACAACGAGTGTGCTTGTAGGTTGCTCCCTGAAAACAATAATTTAATTGAAATAATGTTTTAGAACTTATAATAATTTGGCCATTATAATCTGATAGTTACGGGATGTTCACATTAGACTTGTGCGCCGACTACAATTTTGTCGGCGGCAGCGCGCCGGTTAAAGTCACCCGGCGGCGGCGCGATTATATTTGTAAAATATTTACCAAATCAACATTTATTTTGGCTAATTGAGATCCTTTATTTACCTACTATTCATTAATATTCTGTATTTTTATACTATTAAACGGTAAAATCACCAAAGCTTGAAACACAATAGATTTTTTTTTTAATAATTTTTATCTACGGCGTCGGTCGCCGCCGCCATTTTGTACACACAAAAACATCGTCCACTTTGATTGGGATCACTTACACGACTAGCTGTTTTTTTTTTTAGCGATGGGAAAATCATCTAATGACATCCCCCGCTCTTAGGTGGAGCGGGAAATGGTGTCGGACTTTTACTGACTCCTGCACGCTTAGCCAAGTTGTTATTTTGCAATCGTTAACGCTGCCGAAAAGTGATGAAACGTATGGTAATGACGTCATATCAACGTAAAGTCGCGTGGTCGGAACAAATGAATAGAAAATTCGTAGCCAAGTTCACATCGTTCAAAATGATAGAATGAATTTCTACAACGTTTAACGCTACATCCTTTGATAAGGCCGACGCAGGTGCGTTAACATGGCTAGCCACTTATCGTTTTCTACAATTGCTGACACCGAAGCGTTACCGATTGGAGAACGAAATTCTAGGGGGGCTGTTCCTTCGTTGCCGAGGCTTGAGCTATCTTTCGAATTAACCCTGGCCCCAGTAGGCTTCGACCCGGCTGGGCCCCTGCTGTTGCTGACAACTCCTTGAAGCCTGCGGAAACAGTGCGCGCCGTCGACGACTTGGGCTCGGTCTGGACAATTACCGGACGGTCGGACAGCAAGTTATTGGTCGTTGTCCGCAAGCCCGCGCCTACGGTGGCTGGAAATCGGGATCAGAATCCAGGCGGTGGCTGGGGTGCTGTGAGCGCCGCCGTTGCCTGATACGGCCAGCCTTCACTTTTGCTAGCATTACTGCTTCGCAGAAGGAGACGACCACCTGTACCAAGGCCCAGCGCGAGAGATCGCCACCGCCAATCGCCCTCACGAGGGCACGGCGATGCTCTGCCCAAGCGGGGCACACCTCTACTGTATGCTCCACCGTGTCCTCCAGGCAGGAACCTCCCGAACTTGCCATGTTCAGTGAGAACCAGCGTCATGCGGAAGGTGAGGACGCCGTGAGGGCTTTCCAGCCACGCCTCAAAGAGGGGACTTACCGTCATAATTATGGCGTGTCCAGCACTGGGTTGCGATAGTCGCTGACGCCATTTCACCATGAGATCCCGCCGGAGCTCTGTCCGCCATGCCGCGACCTGTTGCGGCAGCGGACTTTCGCCCCGGCATTGCATCTCCACGCGCAAGTCGTGCATGTGTGCAAGGACTGTTGCCTCCAGATCCCATGGTGGCAGGCCAGCAAGAAGGCTCGCCGCTTCGCGGGAAACTGTGCGGTATCCCCGCACCATCCGTATTGCCATGACCCTCTGGTATGCGCTCAGCTGGACCTTCAACCGCTGACGCAGCGGCGGTGCTTACACTGGCGCCCCATAACGGGCCCTGGACCGAACGATTCCCGTGTAGAGCCTCCGACAGGAGGCGTCTGGACCCCCAAAGTTGGGCAGGAGCCGCTTTAGAGCAGCTCCAGTCCGGTTTTGTTTGTGAGTCAGACGTCGGAAATGCTCCACGAAGTTCCACCAGCTGTCGAGGACGAGTCCCAGGTACTTCATCGTCGACCCGACGCAGATGTAAACTCCTCCTACCGTTAATTGGGAACCCGATGGTGGCGCGTTCCGAGGGCCGTGGAAACACATAGCCTCGGACTTGTGCAGCGCCACCTCGAGTCCCAACTGCTGGATCCTGTCAACGGCTGTCGCAACCCCGCGCGTCGCTAGATTGGCCGCCAGCTGGTTCGACTCTCCCTGCGCTAAAAACCAGCGTCTGAGTATCAGAGGCACGTAGTCGTACCTGATGTTCCACAAGGGTGGTCCTAGTACCGATCCCTAAGGAGCACCGCACGACATCTCTAAACGTCTCCCTGGAGACCTGGGTAGACTATGTACCTGTACGACAGGTAACACGACTAGTTGATCGTGTTGCGTCGACCCATGCGGCTCGCGCCGATTCAAATTAACGGCGGCGGCGGCGGCGCGCCGGGGCGTTGCGCACATGTCTAGTTCACATATTTAACCGATTATAAGATTTTAATAATACTTCCATTTAAAGTCCAGGAATAAGTCGTATGCTATTTTTTACCATCCTACCCTCACCCCCGTTTTTATCTTTGATAATAAATAACATTAATAAAACAGTCTGATGAAGACTCAACAAAAATAAGTACTTTACGAAAGTCTTGTACATAATAAAGTACTATCGAATTAAATAGCACCTTTAGTATGTCACAATAAATACACAAACTGTCATCGTTAAATTTTCTTTTAGTCGAAATTGTTTTAAAATGCATTGGGTAGTTTAGGGGGTGTTAGCGGACAAACAGAAAGACACACACGAAAAGTAAATTAGCTATATTAAACTGTGCAAAGATAGAGGTACGACCTACGTCAAAACACGCGATGTCATTAAGGATAAATTACGTCATTTGGTGATAGTTTGGGCACAGTAAAGACAATCTCCGCAGTTGGGCGTCCTCCGCAGACCATGTCCCGTCTTCCTTGTTGCGTCACGAACTCCCTTACCTGTTCTCGTAGGGATCTAAAGACAGCGTCAGCGAACGTCATTGCCGTGGCTTAAGACTGGGCTAGGCTTAAGCCACGGCAATGACGTTCGATTCGTTCGAATGACGACGATTTTAATTTGGATAAAATAAATCGTAAATTAAGAAGATCAGTAACCCCTCGCCAAGTTGCTAATCTGCAATAGTTAACGCTTGTAGAAAGCTTCAAATGTACGGGAATGACGTCGCCCCAACGCTCAGTCACGTGGTCAGAAAAAGAATTGGCGGCAAGGTCAACTCGAAGCGTTCGACGCAAGCGAAACGGTTGTAGCTTGGCTAAGGGTGTCAGATTCATCTTACTTACCATCTAAGTTTATTTTCATCCATATTTAATTTGTAAGATGATACCTATGCAAAGATTATCAGTAAAATCTAGTAAAAAAATAATTTTTGTTTCTACTGACTATGACAAATAAAAGACGAACCATTGTTGATTCAACAATACTGTAACAAATGATTCTGAAAAACAAATGGATTTGCTTAACTTAATTCCGCCAAGCCCGTTCCATCATCGGACCACCAGACGTACGGTGATGCGCCACCGGTGGTACATGGTGGACGTTCCGCCCATTACGTATGTGTTACAAAACGGATTGGGTAATAAATGCGTTTTATTGTGCGTATAGTGTCGGAACAGGAGTCGATTTCCCTATCAGAGTCTATGAAGTAACCTGTTCACCTTTGAATTAAAGACCCCTGGGGTCTGTAAGTCACAAGTTACTTCTAGGCAAGCGTGCTCCATCGTCGGCCACATCATCGCTTACCATCAGGTGAGATAGTAGTCAAGCGTAAGCCTATCAATAAAAACAAAAACAAAGTATTTCTAGTAAAAATTGGTGTCAATACAAACTAACAATAATACCAATATGCAGCGGAATAAAAAAGAAAAAAAATGTAAAAGAACTGATAATGATATAGAATTACCTCACCTACCAAAGCATTATAAAGTAGGGCTAGGGTTCACTAGGCTTCAATAAACTACTCATTTGTAGCATAAAGAAGCTATAATTGAAGACTTCAAGTCATCATTTTATAATGTGACCTAGTTTGCTATAGACTTGTAGCAAAGTAATGAAGTAGTTATTGAAACCCTCACTCTACCTAACTAGGTGAAAATCAATAGCTAAGCTTATTGAGCTTAACTATTGATTTTTAACTAGTTAAGCCAATCTATCTAGCTCGCAGCTGAGCTATAGTTTTTGAAGTGGAGACTTCGTTTGGCTGGCTGACAACTTTATTTAGGAATTAGGGCCTCTTCACACGTACCACAACCACACCACGTGCGTCGCAATGACAAAATGCTGTCAATCAGTGGGTACGTGTGAATAGTGTCGCTGCAGCTTTTTTTGTTGCGTTGTGATGCCGACAAAATGTAGATGTGGTTGCGTTGTGGTCGGCCACTAGTTCGCAGTGTCGCTGGTGGTTGCGATGTGGTCAGTATCACACACACGGCCGATAACGTCTGCAAAATGTGGTACGAGTGAATAGTCCTAATTATATAATATAATATAATAATAATATTCCACAACTGTCACACAACGTCGTCTAGTCCCAAGCTAAGCAGAGCTTGTGTTATGAGTACTAGACAACTGATAAACATACTTATATATTTCTAAATACATACATATTATAGATAAATTACACCCAGACGCAGAACAAATGATCATGCTCATTATATAAACATTTGTCCTGGGTGCGGATCGAACCCACAACCTCCGGCATAGCAGTCAGGGCCACTAACCACTAGGCCAACAGGCCAGTCATTTTCTTTAAGAAATTATTTTTAATACGAAATTTACGCCCGACCACGTAGTCTGGTTGAGGTGTGGTTGTGGTCGTGGTGTGGTACGTGTGAATAATCCCTTAGCCTCGCAACCACCAGTTCGCCGTAGCTAGCAATATTCTCGTGTATGACACTTTTAGTCCAGAGGTGCTATTCTCTAAGAAAATAGCCTTGAGCTCAGCGCTGGCACAGCGACGAGTCGTGAACGCAGTACATTGAATTAACAATCCAATGTAAAGGGGCTTTGAGAATAGTACCCCAGGTCAGTCAAGATCGATTCATCAGTTTACGAACTACGATGCGTCAAACTTACAACACCACTCTTTTTGTTTGGGGGTTAAAAATATTTACTATGAGATCAGCTCTGAAATATAAACCACTAGCTACTATCAGCGTTTTCACCTGAGTATAAGTAGTAAATTATCCCAGGAGAGATCTGGGTAAAAATTGCTATAAGCTATTAATACAGGATATGGTCTTCCCGTGTGCCCATTTTCATCCAAATCTGTTCAAAGCATACATAAAAACTTAAACGTTTCGGATGAAATCGCGGTTGTCTGTGGTCTATAAATATTCTTTATCAGAAGTATGAATTACCGTAAGGGACTTTTACCTCAAAAGTGAAAATGTTCCTTAGGTTCAAAATCAAAATCAAAATCAAAAATATTTTTATTTCACATAGGCCTACATGGGCACTTATAAAACGTCAGAAGCTAGTGCACGGTTCCAAATTGGTCGTTTCCTATGGAGAAGAACCGGCAAGAAACTCCATGGTTACTCTTTTAAAAAAGCGGTTGTTTTACAATATTGATAGATATTATGTAAGAATGGTTGATTGATGTAAGGGTATTTTACACAAAACGTAAAAATGTCTCTTATGCTTATTCATATTTCTGGTATCGAATGTTCGTAGAGCTCTAAGCTACGAGTTTCGTAGACCCCGCTACGCGTGCTACGCATAATCTAAGTCACGGTCCCGTAAACCGTCTCACTAACAGCTTCGTGGTTCTGGCTGGATATAATAGGGAACAGATTAGTTATATAACATTTGAACTAAAAGGTGTTTATGTTGCCTTCCAAACCGCAAATAAATACGTCTCTAAAGAAAAGAAGCTGTACAAGTGATTTTATTTTTACAAACGTTCTCGGAAAAAGTCGCTTGACTTACGTTTCTTTTTTCTATTCAAATATACCTACTTATATAAACTTCGTCGAAACGTCATTACAAAACCACTTCATCACCAAGAGGAATATGAAATAAAGCCGAAAATAGGCGTTATGGTGAGGTAATATGTAATCTTCCAACTTTAATTATCCGCACATAATCGCTCCGGAACCCCTAAGCGGTTTATTTATCTACAATTATTTTTGTGAGACGTAAAGAGGGCTAACTAAACAGTTCGCAAATGCGTTAAGGGCCCGTGTGGCCCCGTGACGCGAGGGGCCGCGCCGCACGAGGGTCGCGCACGTGCGCACTGTTATGGGCCCTTAGGCCCCTCCATACACCCCGATAGGGTTGACCTGTCCCTGACGATTACTTTTTTCATTGTACTGCGCTTATGATAACAAATTCATTGATACATTATACCGATAACGTTGAAGGATATTTTTAGAACAAAACAATGTTGTTGGTAAATGAGCGCTGAGTTGATATGATATTGATGCCTGTGCTCTATTTAGTACCAAATAATTGATCAGCAATTTTTTGTGCCTCATTTTATTTAATATTATGTTTTATAAAAATAAACAAAAAAATACATTTTTGGCTTGGTTCTTTAAGAAAATGAAAAAGGATGCTTTTGTTTTTTTGACAAAATCTGAATTTAATAAATTGCTAATTTGTCTTTATGCTTTCTTTGTAATCAAGTACTTAAAAAAAAAAATTCTTATATAAATAAAGTAAAAAAATACTGACGGATAAGTTACGGCATGCCTGTCGTGTAGCCATGTATAAAATAAGCAGCATACCACATCAACAGATTAGAATAACCTTTATTGCACACTAAATAAGTAACATAGCTTGTACATAAACTTAATCTATGGGTACAATGGCGGTCTTATCGCTAACAGCGGTATACAAACAAATGAACAGGGAATGTAACTACAGGATAAAACGAAGATGTGGTACGCTGTTTATTAAAATTTCTTAGATGTGACGCAACTCTTGCTCTTCGTTCTATCTAGGTCAGCCTAGATAGAACGAAGAGCTAGAGTTTCGGATTGTTCGTAAAAGTTACAGTGTCCCCCGTAAATGGTAACCGAAAAAACACTGAAGGTTCCAGTTAGTAAAACTCTGACACTTCCTCTCCCTCCAACCAAAGCGGGAAAAGTCATTGCATTCAATTTTCTGGCCTGCTTGTCTAGTGGTTAGTGGCACTGACTGCTATGCTAGAGGTCGTGGGTTCTATTCCCACTTAAGACAAATGTTTGTGTGATGAACTCGATCATTTGTTCTTTATCTGGGTGTAATTAATCTTTAATATGTAAAAAAACAAAATGGCGGAAACTTTGGGATGTATGAAACAGTCAATTCACTATCTTTTATTTAAGAATGCTGTTAATCGGACTAATAAGTTAAACAGCTTGGGTAATTATTAGTCTTTAATGAAATCTGATGTAGTCAACATGAGTTCAATAATCAAGGTTAATTAAGAGATAGAGATCATTGTTTACTAACAGAAGAACCTTATGAAAACTTTCGAATATAAGTATTTTTTAAATGATTAAATATTATACAAAATTCCCAAGTCGGTTGAGTTATTACTTAGACATGCTATATATTATCTTAACATTGAGGTTGAAAACTTTTCAGACCACCCACATATGTTTAACAATTGTCTAGTATTCGTAGTACAAGCTTTGCATAGTTTAGGACTAGATGGATGGATTGTATGATAAAATAGCATAGTCGGCCTTATAAAGTTCCCACTGTTGGGACTCAGGCCTCCTCTCTAGGAGAGAGAATGGGCCGTAAACCACTACGCGGGCCCAGTGCGGGTCGGTGGATGTCACATGTCTACGAATTTTTGGTTCTAGGACATGCCGATTTCCTCACGAAGTTTTCTTCACTTTTATTGGATTGTGTGATATTTGTGGAATTTTATTTTTAAATTATTTGATTGTTTCCCACGTAAAGAGGGAAGTAATTAAACAAATGGAATGTGAAATCCTGAAAGTTAAAGGAATTTATTGATTAACCTTTCCTATGCCGTAATTAGAGACACCATTAAAAAGTTATTGTGTTCCGCGTGGATCCGCTTTCCGGACAAACAACGGGTTAAATCTAAAACATCTTTATAGTGGAGCTTATCCAATTATGTGCTTTTCACAATGCAGTTTTGTGTCAATCAGTGTAATAAAATATTATATTCAGTTCGTGCTACGAAACCTAGCGTCCAGTCCACCCCAATCTATAACTTGTGAGCGCTATAATAACAGCTTATGGTTTATATCATGTCATATTGAACATAATGAGTCTTTCCGGTAATTTGTTCATACGCTGCGTCCCGCACATTCCGATTTTTGTCATTAGATATGAATACAAACGAAGTCTTTGTAGCAGGTCTGTTAATATTTTGTAGTACTTCTGTGTGTTATAAATCTCTATCTACCTACACTAATATAATAAATAGGTAAAGTTTGTTTTTTTTTGTTTTTAGGAGGTAATCTCTGAAAGTACTGGTCTGGTTGCTAAAATTTTTAACTTCGTGTTTCTGCGACCACAGTGCGCCACATCTTCACTAGTATTATAGTTAAAGAGGGAAAATTTGTATTTTTGTGTGTGAGTTTGTAATGAATAAACTCAAAAACTGCTGTGACGATTTCAAAAATTCTTTCACCATTGGAAAGCTACATTTACCCTGAGTAACATAGGCTATATTTATTGCCCGTGCGAAGCCTGGATGGGCCGCTAGTCTTTTATAAGAGAAACTGAATGACTGACTACCGGGATTAGAAGCGTGAAAATGTTCACAAGGTTTCCTTATATGACTTAAGCGACCACTATGTACTAAAGCGTGAATATAGTACTTATCGAAAATTTGCTGAGTGTTCTGAGATAAGTTAAGTTTTAGAGACAAACCATATCGGTCTTCACACACCATAACTACCACCCCAAACTTAACTACCTTCACACCACACCACAACGACATCCACACCACACAACAACCAGTTTTTAGTTATTTTCTTTTGCTGCTTCTCTTTTTAGGGTTCCGTGCCCAAAGGCTAAAAACGGGACCCTATTACTAATACTTCGCTGTCTGTCCGTCTGTCTGTCACCAGGCAGTATCTCAAGAAACGCGATAGCTAGACAGTTGAAATTTTCACAAATTGAAAATGTATTTCTGTTGCCGCTATAACAGAAAATACTAAAAATAAAATAAAATAAATATTTAAGGGGGCTCCCATACAATCTACGCGATTTTTTTGCCGTTTTTTCTACGGATGGTACGAAAACCGGCGTGCGCGAGTCCGGCTCAAGTGCGAGCCCAGTTTTTTCATTAGTTTTTTTTAGTATTTTTTTCCAAAGGACCATTCAGTATTACGTAAGGCAATTTTTATAGATTTTAGAAGTATAACGCACCGTAACGTTTTTCTTTACCAAATTGCGTTACGTAATACTTGAATTCTCCCTTATTTTAAAATAAAAACAGGGGGAGGGCCAGGTAATCTGTGTGACCGGATTTCTTTGTGCAGTTTCCAGTCTCCCAAAAATGGAATATATACTTGTATCTACTTATGTGAAAAAAGAAAAAAAAAACCTTTTATTAGGGTTTAAAAAACACTTTTACACGTCAATTTTTTTTCGTCAGTTTATGCTAGATGAGGCCGGTGTTTCCTATCTGACTACTCTGAGAAGAAACACCGAAACAAACTCAGGGTTATGTAAGCAACATTGTGACGTCATTATAGTGCGACTGTTAAATCTTAATATTTTGAAACTATGTTAGACTAGCTTCTTCCAGCGGCTTCACCCTATAATAAAAATTATCCTATTAGCTGAATTTGCTCACCTAATGTAACTGCAAAGTTATAGCTTATTTGCTATATTATTGCAATGTTTATGATTAAGTTCATCTGTCTAGTAGTTTTTGCGCGACACATCCATACATAGGAGTACCTCCATCCATCTTCACAAACTTTCGCAATTATAATATTAGTAGCCTATTTATTGAACTTACTCACGTGATGAAACTTAGCAAAAATATAGGTTATAGCTATATTATTGCAACGTTTATCATTAAATTCATCGGTTTATAAGTTTTTGCGTAATGAGTAACCAACCGTTAATTGTGGCGACACCTCGGGGAAGTCTATGTCGAACAGTGGACGTCTTTCGGTTGTAATGATGATGAATATTTAAATGTTGCAAACACGAATCGGTAAAGGAAAATAGCGTGAAGAAACTGCTGTACTGCCTATCTAGGTAGGTTCCAACGACCCCTTACCCAGTTCCAACTAAAATGGTTCTATCACTTTGACTGGGATCGGTCTATTATCACTGACTGGAATATTGTAGCTAACAGCAAGTTTATGTTTACCCTAGTTATATTGTGTTATCTTTGGCAAAACTGTAATATATATTAAATTTTATTTTCCTTGCAGATCAGCGAAATTTTTTTATCACTATTCTGAAGATTTCAATTAAAAATCACAATAAAATAACATAATAAACAAACCGGTGTCAAATAATATGATGTTTGGCATTTGACGGATGGCTGGGTTGGGTTGCTACTTAAAATCTTTAATGTTGTTTTCACTTTACGCCACGACGGTTCTTTTATCGCACAGACAATAACGGGTTCGTGTAGTGTGAGGGCCCGTTTGCTAAAACTCTTTGAAAATATGCTTAATATTTAGTGAACATTTCCAAATAAATGTGGAAGTTGAAATCAGATTTTGTGAAAGTCAAATAAGCAAGTTTTGGACTGCTTATCCTTGTTCAAAATGGGCCCTCAAATCTCATTGACGTAAATGTTTTCTACGCAAATAAAATAGAACCAATAATTTACAGCTGCTATTCGAAGTACTACTTAGAAGCTACTAGATAAATTATGAAAATTCATGGAAGCAAAAACATGACACGTTTACTTGATATAATATGAAAGTTATGACCTTGACAAAATTCGGGCCTTCAATCCTCCATTTTTTCATTTCTTAAAGATAAGAAAAACACAAAATTGCCAATTCTTCTAAAAAAAAGTGCAAAAACTTCGGTGGAAGAAAGAAATGAAAAGTCTCTTTATTGCATGTGGAGGGAGGTGGAGCAGTGTGACAGTGGCAGGTGTCGAAGTTTAGTGTAGCCCGTAGCGACCACAAGTGGTGATTCGCAGACGACACCGCTGTAGCGAGTGGCGGTCACCGGCTACTCGTGTGCGGCGCGTCTAATACAAAATAATATATGAATATATGAAAGTGTGTTATGAGTATTTTTAATATTGTACGGATTTCATCACACATGCGGGATTTGAAATGAAAAAGAAATGCGTCCCGCGTGCGTATTCCATTACAGTACTGGACATTTGCGGGGGGCAATCCCGCATGCGTGATCAAAAACGCACGATATTAAAAACACCCTAAGTGGCTGCGTGTGCTAGTGGTTAAGTGGGTGTGTGCTGTTCCTGTGGTCGGTGACTCGTTTGCGCCGAGCCTGCTGGCCAGCAGTGGCTGTGGTCGGTGGCCCGTTTATTTATTTATGTAAAGTTCTTGGAACACAAAGTACATAGGCGAACTTAATGCCATATAAATATACATATTATTATTTATTTGCCATATTTATTTATTATATGTTTACGCTGAGCTCTTCTGATGATATAAGTTCATTACCGGAACTAAAACCGGAATAGAAAATGCAGATCAATTCGAAGTTCCGGCTGTTTCGAATCGGAATCTGACCTCTGTAACATCTCTAGTCCCTTTAAGGCGCGCTTTATTTCTTTTAAGGCGCGGGCCTACCGCGACGCATTTTAGCTGCGTGTATTAATTTGTTTGACAACGTGGGTCTACGTTTCCACTGGAGTACATGAATATGACCCACGACTATGTATAGCGTGGCACGGCGCACGGAGAGTCTACGCACGTGCCACTGCAATCCACGGACACGGGCTTCACTGCGGGAGGTGTGCGACTGAAAAGTGCGCTGCGATAAGCGAGCTGTATAGTCGTGGGTCATATTCGTGTAATCCAGTGGAAACGTAGACCCACGTCGACAGCGTTGAGCTATGTAACCGCCTATTCGAGCAAGCCACGCATGTATCAATGACGTCAATTCATGCGTAGCCTCTCCGTGGGTTGCAGTGGACACAACCACATGTGCAATCACATACATTTTCTTACAGAGCGAAGCTCATTACACGTGCGTAGCCTCTGCGTGCACCGCGGTGGGGCTGCGCCTTTTGAGCTATATATTTCACCGGGACACTATTGCGGCACGACCAGTCGCAGCTATCAACAACATAGAGCTCATAGTCACGCAACCAATTTGGAGGCGCGACCAGCTTGGACGTGTGGAGACTCTGGTGTCTGTATGGTGTCTAGTTTGGTAGCTTAGGACTATATTTCACCGGTATATCATGGCGGCGCAACTGTACGTGCCACCATTTATGTGTTAAAAATAAGACAAAGTACAGGGTAAAGGTTTGGGTACAGTTTTAATTATAAATTGAAACCTTAATTTAAAACAACTATATTTCTAGAGGTTCCCGCGATAGTTTTTGCCGGCGTACTTTGATAGCGCTCCTAACTCCTCCTCTATTCTGAGCACCTGGTTGTACTTATCCACGCGTTCCCCACGAACGGGCGCGCCGCACTTGATCTGCCCCGCGGACAGCCCCACGACCAGGTCTGCCAGGAATAGATCAGTAGTGTCTCCCCATCTATCCATGACAACCATTCCATATCCAGCGGCTTTACCTATCTTGTAAACATCGATGACCTCAGTCAATGTACCAGCTTGATTTAGTCGCAAACCTATTGCATTAGCCGCCTTCTTCTCGATGGCTAAGCTGACTCTTCTGTAGTTGGTCTGCGTCAGGTCGTTGGCAAAGAGCTGCGCTGACGTGCGACTCGTCAGCAAGGACCATGCCGCCCAGTCATCAAATTCGAAACCGTCTTGAATGGAACATACTGGGAACTCTTTTATGTTGTCTAAATAGATTTCAGCAAGCTTGTCAGATGAAACGTATTCTTGAGGATTTGTATTTGGGTTTTTGAAATCCAAATCGTAAGCTCCATCTTTATATATATCCGTTGCAGATGCATTAACGCTTATTTCGACTTTGCCATGATATCCGCATTGCTTTATTGCATCAGTGAGGAACAGAAGAGCATCTCTGTGGCTCTGAATTGGAATGGAGAAACCGCCGTTATTGTCAACATATGAAACCTCGACGTGATATTTGGACAATATCATGTTTTTAACGTACGTATATATTTCTGTACCCATACGCATCGCATGTGTAAAGGATGACGCTCCAGTTGGCATAATTGAATATTCTTGAAACGGCAATCCGTTGGAGGACAGTGTGCCGCCAGTCAAAATGGTGAAATGTGGGACTGGCAATATGATCGTGGTGACTCCTGCCATGTCTGAGATGTGTCTGTACAGAGGCATGCCCTTCTTGGCGGCGCCGGCCTTGGCTACAACCAGCGACACGGCCAAGATAGCGTTGGCACCCAGCCGCGACCTGTTCTCCGTGCCGTCGAGGGCGATCATGAACTGATCTATTTCTTTTTGCATAGTCACTTCGAGATTCTGTTTTATGAGTTCTGGGGCGATAATATTGTTTATATTTTTGACAGCATTCGTCACGCCCATTCCATGGTACTCAGTGGGATTTAAATCTCGTAGCTGTAATGATTCTGAGAGTTTTTTCTGATCAGTTGAGGGAACCCCAATGCGGAATAGTCCCAGTTCGGTGACCATGTCAACCTCGACGGTAGGCACGCCAGTCGCGTCAAATATTTGGCGAGCTAGCAAAAGTTTGATCGGCATTGTTTACTTACTTCAATTTTAACAAGGAAAAGGAGTATAAAGTTAAAATTACTTAGAAAATAAATTTCAAAACTTACTACATTAACATCTAAAGTAACAATGAAAACGTCAAAGTTTTTTTTTATGTAAATGTAGTTTTTTCTTATTTTAAATTTCTTTATTTTAGGTATGCCAGTTACTGATTACTTACATGGTTTGTACTTTTTGGTCCGTAGATGTAAAAAAAAAACAATAAGGGAACGTATAGAACATTAGCAACCGACGCCACGCATGCGCATCACACAACGCGGGTGTGAAAGCGCACGTGCGCTATATAATCTGAATGTAAATCCTACATTACACTTCGATAAGGTGCTTTTTAATAATTGAAAAAGAGATTAACGATAGAGCGGCCATAGTATTGGGTTGCATCGAAGTCATTATCTTTTACACATCGGAATAGAATATTTTTTATCAGCCCTTAGCTCATGTTTTATTGAGTTCATGGCTCCCTAAGTCTACGCTTTCGTTTCGTTATCGATGTGAAAATAAAAGACTTGTGTTGACAGGACTATATATAAAACAATAATTAAAATCAGACAAGTCACAAGTCGCATAAGACTTTTAAGGGTAAGGTAAATATAATACACAGTCAAACAGTTATTGACATAGAATGTCCGTCAGGCCGTCAAAGCCCGCTTCATTTGGTAGGCACGGAACCCTGAATTTATGAGGTCCGATGCGCACAGCGCGCATTTTTAATCCTTTTTAGAGTTCCGTACCGCCAAAAGGAAAAACAAAGGATCACTTTGTTGTCCGTCCGTCTGTCTGTTTGTCAAAAAAGGAACATGTGGAGGTATCGAGTAGAAATTAAAACCATATACTCAGGTCTACGGTCCCTTGAAGCTGTGATAAAAGTAAACTTGTAAGTTAACGAGAAAAAAAAATAAGAATAGAATAGAATAAACTTTATTATACACCAAAAAGTAAAACAGCTTATAAAAAAACTTAACAACTACTAACTTTGTGGGAACAATTATGTCGTAAAAAAGACGTCTATTTGGATACTCAAGGGAATAAAAAATTCATAGGTGACTTCTCGTTGACCTAGAATCCTGAAATTTGGCTTGAAGCAATGCTGCTACCACAAGTATAGGTAAAAATCTGAAAACTGTAAAGTGGCTACGTCACAAAAAAAATATGACTCGCAAAAAGCGTCGTAACTCAATTCGGAAATTGAAATGTTCATAGGAAAGTTTGTACAGAACCCTCAGTGCAGTCCGACTCGCATTTCACCAGTTTTTTTTTTTTTATAATGGTTTTATCAAGATTTACAGTAATATTTTCCCATAAATGTTCTCGAACTAATTAACAAATACAGTAAAAAAAACATTATACCTACTGAAAGTGTGGTGAAAAGTATTTTCTTATGGGCACTCGCCCGCCAGGTTTACTCATCGATGAGGTAAAAGATAAAGAAACTTGTCTAATAAAACGTACGATGAACATTTAATTCCTTTAAAAAAACTTAATTTACTGTGTAAGCAATCGATATGCATCTAGTAAAGTAGGGTCTTTTTTATGAGGTGAGAAATCATCTAGTAACTTCTGCCGCTCTAGATAGGTGGCCTCGTTCAGTTGCCTTTTGGGTTCCAGGACCATAAGTATTCTTTTCAGAGCCCGTCCCATTGCCCTACACGGCCCCTACGGATCTAGTAGGGTCTGGGGACGCGTTAAAATAGTTTGAAGAGCTTAATAGTGTTCTAATACACTGTTGCGTCTCGCCACACTCTATTATCGGAGGGTGCTGGCCGATCTTTCAATTTGCTACGGCGTGATTCGCAAATATGTGCCCACACCCTTGTTTACACTTTTAGAGCGTTCAATGTCGGCACAAGTGCTCTTACAATGCTTTTTGTATGCCAAATTAGGGGTGTTTTATTTTGAATAATTGTATTCGGCTATAGTTGCTCTATTGAGAAAGGTTGGATAACGTCTTTGGGTGTACTTTTTAAATAATTTGATTGTTTTAATTTTTTATCCACATACTAATATTTTTCAAAAACCAAGAATTACATAAGTACTTAAAAAGATCCCAAATTCTGGATTGAACTCATCTTTATGCGTTACTTGTATTTGCATGGTTTTGAGCTAGGTACCAATAAAACACAGAGAATAGATTTGTATTTTGTGTTTGTAATGAATAAACTCAAAAACAATTAAAATTATTTTAAAAATTTCGAGTGACTTAAATATATTTTCTACATTCACGCGGTAAAGTCGCTGGCAGATGTTTAGAATAAACATTATTCTTTACTTTTTTTTCAATATAGGAAATATCCACTTCGGACGAGGACTCACCTACACTTACTAATATTATAGGTCTTGTTACTTAATCATATGCAGACTTCAACATAAACTAAAACCAAATATCAATGGTGTATTCAATTAAAAACGTCAGATGCAGTAAACACATTGTGAGAGACAACTTTATCGATAAAAATTAAACGACACGGTAGCGGGGTCCCACGGGAGCCGTGAGCGGACCCATCACCTCATCACGCAATAGTGATGTTACCGTGAGAACAAAGCTACTGGACCAATCGGGAGCGCCAATAAAGATTACATTCGTTTATTACACGCGATGGGACCTGGGTGACGCCACAATAATTACTAGCCACCATGTGCAAACTGCACACTTAGAAGGGTGGCTCGCAACGGTGGAGGAGAATTATTGTGAAATCATAAATAAATTATTAAGGAAATAGGAGGCGATAGTGCCTTAGACAGTTCGTAATGACTGGTTGTTAAAACAATTCGAGCATGTTGGAACACCCAGCCACGTTTACGGCTTAATTATATAATCAAAGCGGCTTAGTTAGTGACAGCTGTCATTTGAAGTGCTGAAAGTAGTGAATTAATTTATGAGTTTACATAAAATGACAGGTGTAACATTTAATTTATTGGCAATCTTGGAAACGTGGAAAAGGAATCAGTTGATCAGAAGTTACATTACTCAAAAGATATTGAAAACAGCTGTTGTATTCGAGATTTCAAGGTTTATTTGTTTATGGGTCGAGTTTTCAATCGGCAGATAACTTGAAGGATAAATATGGTTTGACATTTCCTTAGAGAAGCTGTTAAACGGCCATACTTCCTTCTTTTCAAAACATTATTATAAATCACCCAATGGATCCCAGATTTTACTTCATATCTATACATATAATAAAATCGTAGGAAAGTCAAAACTGTACATTGAATATTTTTTTAAAAGAATACTTGGGGCGTGATCTACAATCGATACCGAAGCCAAAAATATAGTTTTTAGAATTTTTGTCTGTTTGTCTGTTTGTCTGTTTGTCTGTATGTATGTCCGGGATAAACTTAAAAAGTACTGCATGGATTTACTTCAAATTTTGCATGAATATTACTAAGAGGTCGGGTCAACACATAGGCTACATATTATCACGCTATCACCTACGGGGGAGGAGCTGTGAGTCTTTATTTTTCTTACGCATTCTGTGACAGCGTATAATATAAGGACGCATATTTAAGTGTTGTTTATGAGTAAGTCATGCTATTATCTAGCTTTACACTATAAAAACTACGCCATTAAAGTAACTTGGGCAGAGAAACATAATTTAATGAATATTAGTAGTATAAACACAATTTTAAAACAGCGCCATCTATGAGATTTCATAAAAATCAAATCAAATTATATGTTAACAGTTTTTGGAAATTATTCATTTAAATTTGACCATGTTAGCGAGGTTAGTAGTTAGTTATTCTTAAAATTCATAGATGGTAATGTGCATTTTCTTCATATTATAGTTCGTTTTGACAAATTCAAATTCCAACAAAACTCCAAAAAACCTTGAGCAGAGTTGAGGAAGATAATTAAAAAAAAATGCGGTGTTAGGTATTACATGGTGGCATTTCTCAGACTCTGTGAAGTCGCTCTGTTTGCGAAATCCCTTACGTATGACGAGGTGCCTTCATATTACACGTTCGATAAGCAAAGGGGTGTATTCAACCGACATCCACGAGGAGGTACTGTGAAAGGTTTCCGGGAATTTTCAAGGACACTGCATTGGATAGGGTTTATACCGTGCACCCGAATAGTGGCGAATGCTATTTTTGCGGTTGTTACATCACACTGTCTCAGGCCCAACGTCTTTCGCCTTTCTGAGGACATTTGATCGCGTGGAGTATCCCACTTACCGCGCAGCCTTTTGCCTAATTGGGATGACACCCTCGCGGAGGCAAGCGTCAGTGACAGTCCCAGTCACATGCGTCATCTGCTTGCCGTCATCTTGGTGTTTTGTGGAGTCGCGAACCCGGTAGCTTTGTGGGAGATGTATCGCCATCATCTGTCTGAAGATTTTCTACGAGCTTTGAGGCTTGCTACTAGAGACGAAGTCGAAGTAACTGATGAACGCGTGCTGAACACCTGTCTCAGTTCACTTCAAGATGTGGTCATTTCTATCGGCGGCAATTCACTGATCGAATATGGGTTACCAGCTCTCCAATCATCACCACATCAAAACCGTGGAAATCGGGAGTATAACGCTAAGACAAATTACGATCCGGGCGAAACAACCACCATACGAAATTACCATGTCGCTTTGTTCTCTTGAGAGCAAAAACGAATTTATGACACCGTCCTTGAAAGCGTTGGGCAAAACCAGGGTAAAATGTTTTTCTTGGATGCTTCTGGTGGAACAGGAAAAACGTTTGTTACCACTGGCATACTTGCAGAGGTCAGGAGGCAAGACAAAATTGCTATTGCTGTAGCGTCGTCGAGAATCGCTGCCACACTGCTTCCGGAAGGCAAGATAGCACATGCCATGTTAAAAATTCCCATCGATTTAGAGAGCGCCAAAACGCCTGTTTGTGGTGTGTCACGTAACAGCGATAAGGGACACGTGCTCAAGGATTGCTCTCTGATGATGAGTGTACGATGGCCAATAGGAAGGCAGTTGAGGTCGTGGACAGAACCCTGCAGGACATCCGCAGGAACTAACATTTGATGGATGGTGTCACAGTTCTGTTCAGTGGCGATTTCCGGCAAACACTTCCCGAGGTGACGCGGGGATCGAGGGCTGACGAGGTGAAAGCTTCGTCGAAACGATCTTCGTTGTGGTCACGAGTTCGTACACTGCGCTTGACCATTAATATGAGAGCTCGGCTCAGCGGCAATGCACGTGCTCAAGAATTCTCTGATGTCCTTCTAAGTCTGGGCGAAGGCACTCTACTAGAAGAGAGAGGTGGACAGGTGGTGCTTCCAGAGTCTCTCGGTAGAGTGGTATCTAGCTTAGAAAAACTCATTCACTGTGTGTACGGGGACATCAGTCGTATACCGCACCAGCAGAATTCTTGGGTATGTGGCCATTTTGACGCCCAAAAATGATCAGGCTGCAGCAGTTAACGAATGCATTCTCTCGGAAATTGTGAAGAATGAAGTTGTCTACACCTCGATAAACACTGTTGTCGAGCAAGATGATGCCACACGTTATTCCGTGGAATTTCTGATTTCCCTGTCAGCAAGTAGACTTCCGGCGCATACCATCAAGCTGAAGGTCGGTGTCCCGATTATGCTTCGAAGTTGTGACGGGACCCGCCTTAAAGTCATCTCGCTCCATACAGACACACCATTGAGGCGGAAATTCTTACGGGTTGTAGCGTCAGCGAGGCAGTATTTATACCACGCATTCCCCTCATACCCCATAACTTCCCGTTCCAGTTCAAGCGCGTACAGTTCCCCGTGTGTGTTTGCTTCGCGATGACCATCAATAAGTCGCAGGGGCAGACACTGAGGGCAGCGGGTGTCGACCTCAGGACGAGTTGCTTCTCACTCGGGCAACTGTACGTCGCTTGCTCCCGCGCTACCAGTCCTGACTCTCTTTACATTTTGGCTCCTGGCAGTATAACTACCAACGTAGTTTATAGGGAAGTCTTGTAAAGTATGATGCCTTTATACGTATTTTTACTCTTTTGTGTCCTGGAATGTATTCCTGCATTATTTTCTTTATTTCCTTCAGTCACATCTTATGACTGAACTCAGCAGGATTTCCATATAACTCTCTTCACTAGCTTCGTTTGCGAAAAAAACGTATATTATAATGCTATTTTAAAAGTTGCTTATTTATAATGCTATAGCGACACTGGCACCATAGGTATTTTTAATGCTGTAGAGGCTTCACGCAGACGACGTCGCGGGCAGCAGCTAGTAATTCATATGGATAGATTAAGTTTTTTGACATGTTTGTTTTTTATTTTTTATTTTGAGGGACAGATGAGATGTCAACCTCACGTTTTAGAAAAGAGTAGGTACACAAGTACCTATCATTTCTATTTTTATTATTGGTCACTTTTGACCACTTTCAGTTTCTCATCTGGTAAGCGATAATGTGTTCCGTACCCTATTAACTATTAATGGCTTAATTCAGTTTGTATCTTTTAATTATTTTTTTTTTTTATTATCTACATTGTGCTTACACAATAGAAGCAAGATGAAAATTTGTAACCAAGCATTATAATGTAACACATAATATGATTTAAAAGAGTGTCCATGGAGTTTCTTGCACGTTCTTCTCCATAAAGACCTACTCTTTGGAACGTGCAATTTAGCTTCACTTTTCTTGGACTGACCGACATTTGACTATTCAAAAGTGGTGGATTTTGATTGACTTAAAAGATTTCAATATCTTACTTTTTCAAGTCTTCGTAGCTTTCCGTAAGTAGGAAATTAAGTTTGCTTTATCTTTTTTACTGTTTTATTCATAAACACGACATATCTAATTATTTAAAAGGCGAAACTGACTGACTACCATCGAACACTCGAAACTGCTGGGACTAGGAACATGATACTTTGCACAAGGTTTCCTTTTTTCAGGTAGGCGAACACTAAGAGAGGATTTTCTAAAAACGGGTGTCCAAAGGTTGTATGGAGAAACTGCAGGCGAAGACGCTGGCAGAAGCTAGTTATTGTTTAGCACCCGTCGAGCAATTGATTAATGAAATCCTATAAAAGTTCTGGATTGTAAGTTTGTTAAAAAAAAAAACCACGGACGCACGTCATAATATTTTTTTTTACCATCTACATTAATGAATCATGCGGACTTTGGAAAATTTCGCTGCTGGCGATTAGTATTTACCATAAGTACTATGCTAGTTATTTTTAGTTTTATATTTTATATAGAATAGAATAGAATAGAATAGAATAGAATAGAATAGAATAGAATAGAATAGAATAGAATAGAATAGAATAGAATAGAATAGAATAGAATATCGTTTATTTAATAAAAGTGGAAAAAATGAAGGGTGAAGCAACGGATTACATAGTCACAAGTACTAGAGACTGCTCTCTTAAATTCGCAGGTTTTGGTTGACACGCAGACGAACGCCGTATTGTTTTATCGAGATGACACTTTAGTTCTTCTGTAAATATCTTAATACCTGTATCTTAATTCGATCACGCAAGGAAACTCCAAGCATATAGCTATACCCTTTGGGTAAGCTCTTTTTTGAAGTTATACCTACCAAACTGGACCTTATGTCCCAGGTAAACGTATTCTTCCACAATTTCGAGTGTATATAGAGTCTATCTTGGTAGAAGTTTGTGCTATGGTTGTGTACTTTGGAAAAAAGTCCATTTTCATTTTAAGTCCTACTCTTTCGGAAGCTCTACTGAGGTCATCGAGCATAGTACCAGCGTAGTAGTATGGTCAGTAAATCGAAGGTAAGTGATGTGCTCACCATTGACTTTAGTTTTTAACCGCTTGCGTCTCATTGGTCCGAAGAGTGTTTTGGTGTCCCGTTCGCCAATGTCGTGAGTTAGCGACTGGATCTCTGAGGTAACAGCTTTGTTGATGCGATGGAGTATTTAATCGTGGATGTGTAATCCTGGTGGAATAAACGCGAGGGTAATGGAGTCGAAAAGCACAAGTTTCTGTGCAGGAATTGTGTGTAAGTAATGAACCCACATTAGTGGTGGATCGATCATTAAAAGGTGCACAAACATATTGCAGGGGTGGTGCACTCGCGCCCCGGCGCCGTCACCACACGACCCCGATAGCGCTCCAAGCCCTGCATGCTCCATTGGACACCGTGCATCTGTATGACTTTATTTGGAGGTATTGTACATCAATTTGTACTGATTAATCTCGTTTTAACATTTTTGCAGCGAATAAACACTTAACTAAACTGTTAGGTTTATACTGAGGTAAAATTGTTAGATATATATAAAAAAGAAACCCAAATCTATTGATCCCATATAATTAATAAGTATGAATGCGATTCCAATATAGGTGAACTTTTATTTATAGAAAGCTAAAATGTGATAAAAATATTAAGAAGGGCACGTGGAATGACGAGAATGGGTATAGTAAGAAATAAGTAACTTATAATTTAGAGGGAGCCGCCATTGTAGTGACTGAAAAGTGAAAATGTAATGTTTTTTGGTCAATTGAAGAGGAAGTATGAAACGCATTTTACATTTACATAGACTGGCTTGTCAGTCTAGTGTAGGGTATCCAGTCCCGCATCAAAATTGCAATCCCGCACGTCTGCGGAACTGAAAGGCTTCAGTTCCGCAGACGTGTGGCAATCCTGTGGATTTGCGAGACTGGGATTTTTAAATATTTTATTTTGTTTCAAGTAGTCTTATACAAAACAACCGTTCAATTACGAGACGGACTCGCACACTGACGGTTTCGTATGAACTCACCTATGTAAATAATTCTGTTTCCGAATCAAGTCTCGAAGATTTTTCCATATTACGATTAAAAAAAAAATTGTAGCAAAGTAAACCTACGATTATGTGGTTCCGTTTTACTGATTGAGATATAGAACCCTAAAAATTTATTAAACGCAAATTAATTTCAAAAAGTTTTGTATTATTATTAACTAGACTTATATTAACAACAACAATTATATTATATTAACAATTCAACATGTTTGTAAAAAAATAATAATCAGGTGTTAAAGATTAATATAAAAAAATAACGATTCATCTTTTAGAAAGGTAAATTCAAGTTCTGTAGAGGATTCCCAAGTCATAGAGTATCTAAACCGGATATCTATGATATAGACGAACAATACGGTCTGTTCCACATGCGATAGGTACCTACAGGACACAACATAAAATATAATTTTTTTTTTTTGCTGTAAGTGTAAAATAGACAACAAAATTATTTTTCATACGAATACTATACACAAGTCTTGAGTTCCAGGTAAAGTTTTTACATCACTGAGAGGTGGATCCAATAAATAATATCAGAACAGTGCTTCTGGTCGTCGAAACCCAATTTTCTTATAAAAAATTTCAATCCGCACGTGCGGGATCCCGCATGATTAATCCTGCAATTTTGATCCTGAAGAAAAGGTGCGGAATCCCGCGTACACGGGATTGGATGGTTAGTGATCCTGATTGCTATGCCGGAGGTTGTGGGTTCGATTCCCATGCATGACAAATGTTTGTGTGATGAGCTAGATCATTGTTCTGTGTCTGGGTGTAATTTATCTATAAGTAGCTTTTGCTCGTGGCTTCGCTCCCGCTCTACCCTATTATACCTTACTCTACACTATTCTACCCTACACTAACCTAATTTTCATTTTTTTTTCGAAATCGGTTCAGCTGTTCTCGAGATTTGAGCTTAGCAACACATTTAGCGATTAATTTTTATATTATAGATATGTAAATATGTATATATTTAGAAATATATAAGTATAATAATAATAATTTATAATAATAATAATTTTATTAAGATATACACCAGTTAGTAAGAAAATAAAGAAACGAACAATTAGCGTAAAACAGACGGTACACAGTAAAAGTGGCCGTGGCCCCAAACTAGCGGGGCCACCATGAAGTGCAACAAAACATGAAGTGTAACATTGTTTTAATCTTATTTCAGAGTGGGTAAGAGATGGCGATAGACAACCTGTATAGCTCTGACTCTTACCCACACTAAAACAAGATTAAAACAAACTAGGTCTAGGTGTAGCCTGTATCTTGGTGGCCCAGGTGATTAACAGATTTTACAGTTGATTTTATACGACAGTACAATTTTGCATAAAGGAAATAACAGACAGCAAGGAATACAAAATAGAATCAAGAAAGAAATACAGAATTACAATACAGATGAAATCAAACTACATTCACAAGATAACATTACAATAATATACATTACAATATTAATATTACCTACATTAGATTAAAATGATTTAAGAAGTAAGTGGCAGATGAGTGACAGTATGAGTGTTGCGCCGGAGTAAGTATTGCGGAGGTGTTTATGTATTTGTTTGTGTTCAGATACTGGTCATTTCAATGGACAAATTAAATTTTCGAGTTAGTCGTGCGTTAGGTCTTGTAACCATCTCTTTGGTGTTGAAGACTCTGGTTGGGAGGAAGAGTGAAAACCGAGTAGCAAATATTGTTCTAACTCTTGGGATCAGTAGGCTCTCAGCTCTGACCCTACATCTTTGGGTGTAAATCTTCCCAGCAGGGCAACAAGTTGAAGTAAAGACCTCAAAATATGCAGTAAACGAACACGCAGTACGCTCGCTTCCTTATAGAGTTGGTCAGTTGGAAAGCGCCGCGGCTTTCCCAAGAAGACTTTTAGGAAAGCCCGCTGAGCACGTTCGAGTTCAAGCAAATGTGATTTGACCGCGCCACCATAGACCCCACACACACTACACACTGCAGAGACACAGTATTGTAGTAGCGGTTGACATTGAGCCAGGTAAACCTTTTTGCATAAATCTTTCAAGGCACAACCACATAGTGATTTCATGATGTAGATGAATTTTCGAGATCTTTTAGAAAGAACAGAGATATACTCTCGAAAGGCCAAATTTTGGTCAACCATAATACCTAAGTATTTTGACTCGATTAATAACACCACAGTTGCATCCTGAGTCATGACAGTAGACACTGCATTTTTATTTAGTCAATGACCGCAGAGCGGGAACACGGCTGGTATGGAAGGTGATAAAGTAGGTTTTGTTGATGTTTAGAGTAAGGAGATTTCTGTCACATACATAGTAAACAATGTGGGCCGCAAGACACTGCCCTGCGGCACACTAAAAACAACCGTAAGGCTCTCGCTGCCACCATCTCCGATCACAACATAATGCAATCTGTCGGATAAATAGGAACAGCAAGCGATTCCCCTTACGCGAAAACTTTTTAAGTTTTTAAATAGAGACCGTGTCAAATGCTTTGGCCAGATCAAGGAATACACTAATCGATTGCCTACTCCCATACTCCATACACTCTGAAGGATACGATATCAGCAAGAAGCCCAACGGCCTGAAGTATGACTATCAGTTGTCTAGTACTCATAACACAAGCTCTATTTAGCTTGGGACAAGACGGCGTTGTGTGAAATAAAACTCACTGAATGAGTTATGAGTAATAATATGTGGATAGATGGAGGCTCAAGGAAAGGTGGTTAAATTCTATGAGGAGTGATACGAAAGAGAAAGAACAGGACAGAAGAACAAAACGTTACATAACACCCTCAAATAACAGGGCACAAAGACAGGAAAATGATGATGATGTTGCTGAGTATTAAATACTAGTTCTTATTCTATAAAGTGGAACAGAGGCCTTCGTTACCATGACGTGTTAAAATGTCAGGCGTGCAAGTGAGTAAGAAGGATTCTTAAAGTAGGTGTTAAATAAGAAACAAACAATATCGAGAAACACCGACTTCCGAAATTAATGTTATTTTTATCGAGTTAGTGGTTTTTTAAGTGGAGTCGGTATTTTTTTTTATTTTTGTTTTTTGATGTGATGATCAAACAGAAATTAAGACGAAATAGTCTTACCTCTAATGATAACCTTCTTCTGTTCCTCCTTGTTGTGCGTGTTGGCGACTCCAGAAAGCATAGTGTCTGTTGAGCAGCGGTCCACGCGCACCTGTGCATCCAAGTGAATTTTAACTTACAAAATAAATCTAAAGAGGAATAAGCATTGCCATTTAGCGTGGCAATTCCGCTAGTCTTTTGGGTAAATTGCCAGTCGACAGCGATGTGGAGGAATTTTTCGACGCCTTACTTAAGATTTGCTTTTTTTTTAAGTTCTTTTCAGCTTTTTAGGGTTCCGTAGCCAAATGGCAAAAAACGGAACCCTTATAGATTCGTCATGTCTGTCTGTCTGTCTGTCTGTCTGTCTGTCTGTCTGTCTGTCTGTCTGTCTGTCTGTCTGTCCGTCCGTATGTCACAGCCACTTTTTTCCGAAACTGTAAGAGCTATACTGTTGAAACTTTGTAAGTAGATGTATTCTGTGAACCGCATTAAGATTTTCACACAAAAATAGAAAAAAAGCAATAAATTTTGAGGGTCCCCATACATAGAACTGAAACTCAAAAATTTTTTTTTCATCAAACCCATGCGTGTGGGGTATCTATAGATAGGTCTTCAAAAATGATACTGAGGTTTCTAATATCATTTTTTTCTAAACTGAATAGTTTGCGCGAGAGACACTTCCAAAGTGGTAAAATGTGTGTCCCCCCCCCTCTAACTTCTAAGATAAGAGAATGATAAAACTAAAAAAAATATATGATGTACATTACTATAAAAACTACCAACGAAAATTGGTTTGAACGATATCTAGTAAGTAGTTTTTTTTTAATGCGTCATAAATCGAAAAAAATACACTATTATTAAAACATCGATCAAAGTTACAACACATACAAGAACTTTTATATTATGTTACTTGCTGCTACGGAACCCTTCATGGGCGAGTCCGACTCGCACTTGGCCGGTTTTTTTTTTTGTAAGTTAGTTTTAATTAGGTTAAGTTAAACATATAACGTAAAATAGACGATCAAATGAGCTTCCTGAAGGGAAGTTCGATCATTATCATCCGCTCCTGACTGAGTCGCTTTAGGTTGCCCGTACGATAGAGGGGAATACTTGGTAAATAAACTATATCTGAAGTATGAAGCGACGAATATACACCGCTAAATTTTAATCGTTTTAATCCCGTGGAGGGTCCATCCGGTACATAAAACACTATCGATTTGTAAAGATAAAATTAAAAAATAAAGTACCTCTTTTTCTTTAACAAAATAAATAAAAATGTCTCTTTAAGAGGAATATTGTTTATGATATCTCGATTGGAAATTCACTCTGCCACAATCATACTACTATAATGGCGAAAGTTTGGATATTAGTTACTCCTTCACGAGGATTTGGATCAAACTTATTACACGGGCAGAACATGTTGTGAAAAAGCATATATATACCTAGGATAATTTTATCCTGATATATTTTCCTTTGAGACAATTTTCTAGTTTCTAGCGGGCAAAGCTTCGCGATAATAAAAAAAATATATTGGTTGGCTAGCTTCGGTATTGAACTGCAAACAGTGCCCCTGAAAGGTTAGATAAAAATCGGCCAATTACATCCGCGAGCTTATATTGCAGTCAACTACGACACAAATTCAGATTCTGGGGTGCTACTGGGAAGTTCCAGAAATCTTATACTTCCCCGATCGGTAAACGAGCCCAAGAGGGATTCTGAGTTCGATTTCCGCTTGAAGAAGCACGGAAATTCTTCGGCCTTGCGGACGGAGAGCAATAGGTAGCCCGCTGTCAGGATGGCCAGCAAGGACAAAGTCCGGGTTTACGACGTGTTTTTCCACGAGAACGTTATTAAAGAGATGTCTGCAAAATTGACGGTGCCAGTTAGGGCCGATGCCTACCAGGACTCGAACATCATTATCATCATTGATCGAACGTCATTATTTGGGCAACTGAAGGTATACTGTGGGTTTTTGTTCGCTCCAGCCAGAGCGGGAGAAGTTATTCGCAGATTAACTGTGTAAAAAAGGACTTCATGCTTAAGCTCAGCAGTAAATAGGGCTTGTGATCACTAAACCAACCAGGCAATGTACTGCCTCGCATTTCTCCTTCCCTATCATGTCCGTCCAAAGGTATATTAAAAAAGGTATAGGAGAGTACTAACCAGTTCACCAAGGAAGCTAATGTATCCAATGGCCAGCTTCAGCGTATCCACTTTAGAGAGCCGCTTCTCATAGGGCAGTGTGGGGATATGTGCCCTCAGCCCCTCGAAGGCATCGTTGATCGACTGCATGCGGCGACGCTCGCGCAGGTTCGCAGCCTGACGCTGTTGAATCTGTTGCTGGGGGCAACGCAGCGAAGATCTACGCCTGTGCAGGCGGCGAAAGTCAGACCTGGAAGATAATGTAACGATCAGTGAGGTACTTCTACACTTAACCAGCTGAAGTAATAAATAGGTCGCTTATTTAGCAATAGCAATAAGAAATTCAAATAACGTGCTTTTGCAAAATATTTACTAATCTACACGAAATAGATTAAAAAGTTATTTGTTTTAGTACTGCTAACTATGAAATCAATCAACCCTAATATATGACTGTAAATCTACTGTTCTTTGTTCTATACAAAGTTCTCAATAAAAATATTGAACGTAAATGAACAGCTGATTGTTCGTCTTCCGTATCTCAAAAAGAAAAACCGGAAGCCTTCCAAGATATCTCACCACTTTCATGTTTAGACTAAAAAAAAGGGATATCTGTTTCGAATAATTTATTTGACAGTGCAAGGTTAAAGCCAGAAATCAAGTTCAGTCAATTCTTCTTTTCTTTCATTTAGTTACGTATATTATTTACTGCAAATAGTAATCATGATATAATGAATACCTAGTCAGTTCGAGGTACTCGTATCTTGAGACAAGAAACGGTGAACCAAGCTCTGAGCTTCTATAGATTAGCTAATCAAGTAGCTGATCTGTAGAAGATTATATGAGCTTGGTTAAACATAATTCGAAAATATTAATAGATATAATGACGATGAAAAAAAATTGCTTTGCCGAAGTCGCTGGAGCAATATTAGAAATTGTAACTACGATTGTCAAGCGCAAAAAAATAACGCAAAAATACAAAAGAAAAACGCGAAGCAATAATTAGGAAAAATTTGGACATGGAGACACGTACTTAATTTTTTCTATAGACCCGTACCTTCTCCTCGGTGTAGACAGATTTTCTTGATCACTGGCGTACAAACTGCCATCGGACAGCGACGAGTCGTCAAACATGTAGTTATCAGAACTATTGGCCGAGGTCGGTGAACCACCCACGGGCAAGGGCACTACACTCGTGGGATTGTCCAGAGACGAACAGCTGATTCCCTGTCCCTCCATCATAGATAATAGTGTTTAAAATATTTAAAATACTCAATTCACACTATCACAACTTGACAGACTGAACAAAATTCGAAAGGACGTCGATCAGGATAGGACCCCGGAGAGTAGTGTTGCCTGTGACAGTTAACGAGGTTGTGTCGGTGCTCGGCACCCGGCGCGAGCTTCAGAGGGAAGGCTACTCGCCCTGAGACTCCGCCCTAATATCAACTCTCCGCCCACACACCCAGCGACCAATATAATGAGGCCCTCCTTTCCTCAAACACTTTCTTCAGCTGTGCGTACAAAGATGAGGGGTAGAATGGACCTCATTTAACTGGCGACTAAATAACGTTCTAGAACAACTTAGCTTATATTATATAAGCCTTATTTTTTGTAGCTAAAGACTTTAATCAGATAATTAAAGCCTAGGCAATGTCCAAGTCATTTATTAGCGACAAATCATGAACGTTTATGTTAGTTTAATCCATTCTAATTACAGTGTCTGTTTGAAAATAGCCGCTGTCATATGCTAATTTATTACCATAGTATTATCTGAAAATGTGAAACAGGTAACTTTAATGGTGGTTGAAAAAGTCTGCCCTATAAAATTCGAATACACAGCTTTTTAAGTTGGCTGTTTAAGTTAGCAAGGTGAGTACATTTTCAGATTTATTCAAGTTTCATATTTCAAGTTATTATCTTTAAAATGACAAATGCTACAAGAGATCATTTCGTGAAGACAGTTTGCATGTTTTTATGAGTTTCTCAGGAACAGCCATTATTAGTGTTATAGATTACTAAAAGTGTTCGTGGGATATTAGTAAGTGTCTAAAAAAAAAAAATTAAAAAAAATATTTAAATCCTATAACTCCTAAAACGATAACGATGTTTTTGTCAGAAAGCGTGTTCGGTAACCGCTCACTTAGGGCATTTGAACGTTAAGTCGAAGCAGTAAGGGTAATTTTCGTAGTTTGAAGTATGAACACAACCAGAGGGTTGACTATACTATTTCTTGGCTCAACCAGTGGAATAAGTATTAGTAATTCGACGACTGCGAAAACCGCCATTACTTTTATTTAGGTGTGGAAATTATGTTTTCGATAACTCTTGAAAACACTAACTAATTTACTGTAGCCATTCCTTTCATAATTATTATATGTATTTATATTTAATGGTATATTTTTATTTATTAGAATTATACGTAGATTTATACTGTTGAGTGCTCTTTGTGACTTTTCGATTTGATGGGTGAAACGTCAGCTGAGCAAGTTCAATGACCTGTAGTTAGTTTGTACGCAACCCCGACTATTACCTAAAGGTCATTGAACTCGCTCAGCTGACGTTTTCTTAAAGAAATTAATTTCGTACATGCGTAAATGAATACGAGTTTTGAAAAAAAATGTACTTTATTTTTTAATTTTATCTTTACAAATCGATAGTGTTTCATGTACCGGATCGACCCTCCACGGGATTAAAACGATTAAAATTTAACGGTGTAGAAATTATGCCACTTTTCGTTGTTATTTTATAACTCAAGAACGGGCTCACCTATCCATACCAAATGATTAGGGTTTGTTCGGACTATTTAGTAGATGATTCATGTGAAGTTTGGTAGGGTAGAGTAGGGTATAGTCCCTACTATACCCTACTCTACTACTAGAGTAGGGTACAGTAGTGTAGAGTAGAGTAGTGTAGAGTAGTGTAGAGTAGTGTAGAGTAGTGTAGAGTAGTGTAGAGTAGTGTAGAGTAGTGTAGAGTAGTGTAGAGTAGTATAGAGTAGTGTAGAGTAGTGTAGAGTAGGGTAGGGTAAAGTAGGGTAGAATAGGGTATAGTTGGGTGGAGTAGGGAAAAGCGGGAGCGAAGCCGCGTGGGCAAAAGCTAGTGTATGTATAAAATTCATACTGGTATACCCTCGTTTCAACAATTAATTCAATACGTACATAACTTTTTAGTTTATGGACCGATCTTGATGATTATTTTTTGTTTTGGGTTAAATTTTAAAACTGTAAACATATGTAACATCTGTAGTAATCCTGTAACTTAAAGAGTTTTTGTCAGTAAAAGCATAAAAATGGTAAGATATCCACTACAAAATAATAAAAACAAGAGCATGTCGGGCCACGCTCAGTATAGGGTTCCGTAGTTTCCCGTCCGTCACAATAAGTGTACCCACTTATGAGTTTAAAAAATGCTTGCATATACGATTATACTACAAACTTAGTCCAGAAATTATTTTGTACAACCTTTTTGTCTTTTTTGTACAAAAACTGTTCTTTCCATCAAGTTCAAAATAATTTTCCTAGAAACTACTCACTCACTGTTCTACTTTTCAGATTTTATCATATTTTCTAAACGTACGGTTCAAAAGTTAGAGAGGGGGGACACATTGTTTTTTATTTTTAGAGCGATTATTTCCGAAATTGTTGAGATTTAAAAAAAAAATGATTTTAGTAAACCCCTATTCATTTTTAAATACCTATCCCACAATATATCACACGTTAGGGCTGAAATAAAAAAAAACACTTCCCACTTTACGTATAGGGGGGCTACCCTAATAAAACATTTTTTCCAATTTTTATTTTACCACTTTGTCGGCGTGATTGATATACATATTGGTACCAAATTTCAGCTTTCTAGTGCTAACAGGTCACAGAGATTAAGCGAGGACAGACAGACAGACGGACAGACAGACATGGCGAAACTATAAGGGTTCCTAGTTGACTACGGAACCCTAAAAATGATGAAACTAAACCAGATACACCGACTTCCGAAATTAATAGTACATTGTTGCTCTAGACTTTATTACTAATACAAGGAAAGTAAAAATATAATAAAAACTTTGTAAAACCTGAGTCATCGTACCTATGATTCTATGTAATCTGGTGAACTTATCGTGTTAATATAAAACTCGAAAATGTAAACAAAACTCGAAAAAACCAACGACTGATTGCCACTTTCCCGTCATTTTTTTTTTTACTTCAGTAAGAAAAAACGGAACCCACATAGGATCACTTTGTTGTCTGTCCGTTTGTCTGTCTATCTGTCAGGACCCTTTATCTTGGGAACGCGTACCTACAGATATTAAGTTGAAATTAAAACCATGTTCTCAGGTCTGCAGACCCAAGCTGTGAAAAAATTAAAATTTCTAAGTTAACGAATAAAAATGATACGGCCGTTTATGTCGCAAGAAAACGTATATTTTGATACTTTCAAAAATCGAAATTCATAAGGAACTTCCCGTTGACCCAGAATCCTGAAATTTGGCACAATGCAAGGTCTTATAGCACAGATATAGAAAAAAATCTGAAAACAGTAAATTTGTTGTTAACTACGTCACAAAGAAAACATTATTTTTGCAATACTGATTAATTTTCTAGACTCCATTCAGGAATTATAGTTTGCGCGGAACTCTTAGTGTGCGAATCCGACTCGCACTTGCCCAGTTTTTGCTTTTTTCAGTCGGGTTGGAAAAATGTATGGGATAGCCAGGTTCTTGACGAATAGTATAATATTCACGCTGCGACCCACTGAAGTGGAGACAGCTATCAGTTCCATCGGTTTTACTTATATTTTACACTATTTTATTTCTCATCAAGGTGGGTTGGGTTGTGGATGTGCATAGATTTACGTATACCTACACAGTTTCTACTGGGCCCCGTAGTCTTGGCTGTGCATTGATATATGTCAGTCACTCAGTTTCTCCCAAGCAATTTGTATATTCTACAGACTAAAGTTCCGTGGTTTGTTCTTTTTCGGTATTCTATACGGCAATGTATAGGATACATATAACATGCTATAGGTAATGTATGAAATATTATTTATTTTATACTTCGCCTAGATCCTTACTAATATTATAAAAGCGAAAGTGAGTTTGATTGTTTATTTTTTTGCTGGTTTGTTATGGCTTCACGATACAGAGATAGTTGGGGCCCTGCAGACAGACATAGGTTAATTTAAAAAAAAAAGTGTGAAAAGGGGGAGAAACTGGCGGCCGAAGCCGCGGGTAAAAGCTAGTATTTTTTTAAATGGTACCGAATGCGTGTAGAAGAAATAGAGTAGGTACATACCTATTTTCAAAACCTTTGAAGAAGTGTTTTTACCTCTAGTGTTATTCAGCCCTTAAAAAAATTCACAAGAGATATAGAACTTATAATAAATTTTAACATTGGTTCCATTATTTCTAGATTATTTTTAAATGGAACAAGTGATTTAAAAAAACAACAATAGTTTCATAATGTTACTGGTAATGGTACGAGTGACAACGAACGCAATACCCAAACTCCAATAGCATCTTTAGACAACATTTATTATTAGCAACTATTCAACAACAATAACCCTTCTCGGAGTCGGGTAATAATCGAACAAATATCGTTTTGCACGAGGCTTCTTTTTATTACGTAGGCTAGCACTAAGAAGGGCTTGTTGGAAATTCAACTTGTAAGGGGGATGAAGGGGGGAATTTCGTTTGTATGCCAAATCTTATTCCATGAAATAAATAACAAAATAATAATTTGCGGGATTGGGGATCGGGATGCGGGATTTGGGCCGTAAGCTCGGTGAGGCAACGGGTGACTCCCGGTCCAGGTCGTTCTTGGTGCAAAGAATGGCCATCGCTATTCAGCGCGGTAATGCGGCGAGTGTTATGGGCACCTTTGCACCAGGACCGATCAGGGGCGGGTTATTTATTGACATTTGACGTTTCATTTGTATAATGTTAATTCTTTTTATTGAAAAAAAATAATAATAATAATTGAAAATTAACAGAAATAGTAATCAAAGTAAACATTTCTTGTCCTTGTTTGTTTTCACAACTATCCCCAATAGAACAAATTCGGTTTAAGGGCTGTTAAAATTTTTATGAAAACATTCTCGCGATCAAAGTCTAGAAATATTTTGTTTGACTAGAAGAAACCTCCTTTTCTTTTTTTTGTTCAGTGGGTAAAAGTCATCCAGACGACATCCCCCGCCCTTGGGCAGAGTGTGGGATAGTTTCAGACTTTACCTGAACAGAAAACCTACTCAGTTCCATCGTAGCCTTTCATACCGGGGCCGAGCCTGTCTTTCAGAAACAGACCCTTGGCCGCTTGGCTCCAGTATGCTTTGACTCTACGGTTGCTGACAACTCTTTGAGGCGCGCGGGAACAGTACGCGCCGTCGTCGGGCTCGGTCCGGACAGACAATTATCGGACGGTCGGACAGCGAGCTACCCATTGCTCGCCGTCCGCTAGCAAGAGCTTACGGTAGCCAGGCCGTGAGCGCCGTTGCCTGATGCGATCGGCCTCTTCCTTTGCTAGCATTACTGCTTCACAGAAGGAGGCGACCGCCTGCCACGGGAAGAAACCTCTGGAATAAATTTGAATTGACGCACAATAGAGCCAGAATTTTGTTTTTTATCCGCTATTCACGAGGGGAGATGTGATTTCAAAACCGTAGCCGGATCACAATGACCAATTTACGTAAGTCTTCAAAAATCTTTCGCCAGCTTGGTAAACAATGTTGCGCAAAATGTAGGGTGTCGGAATATTCTTTAGAACATGTTTATTTTTAAAATAGCTTTCTTCTTTGAAAATTTCCATAGCCTTATCCTTGTCACGTGGGTCACGTTGGCCAACGTGACACACGTGACACGCGTTGGCAAAGTTTTTAATCAGTATGACGCAGTTGGTTTGGTTTCTTTTTTCTTTACTTCTTATTGTAGAAATGAGGGGGCGTCGTTAGGTCGTTACCTACCTGGGTTATGACGTCTCAACATTTCTGTGTAACTTAATAAAACCATAAGTCGATAAAGATACTTTTTTACTGTTATTGGAAAGAAATTAGCAACGACCAATAAATGAAAGTAGGTAAGTCAAGTGATTAGTTGTTGATAATGCATTTAATCAATGAAATACGCGTATTTAAAAAATGTAAGTACCTATATTTCGCTTTGACAATTCGCTTTTTCTGTTCGCTGTTTATCCGCTAGCTCCACATTTTCTCTATCAATTAGAAAATTTCTTATAGAAGGTTTATTTAAATCTCAATCTTACATTTTGTTACATACGCTTAAATTTTTTATATTTTATTATATTGAATGTAAGTTTATAACGAGGCAAATCTATTCAAATATTGTATAGTTTTCACGTACCGATTTCTGTGCAGTTATTTCCCGCTATTTCTAATACAGGGAGCTAGATAAAAATGAGAATTGCTATAATTACTATGCATAAAGTGGGAATGGAAACTACAATATTTTTTAAAACTTCGTTAAAGCTTATTCTTGACTTCTGTTATTAGACTTATTTTTGACATTTTTTATAGTGAAGTTAGATACCTACTTGTTTATAGATAACTAAAATCGCATTATTTAAATAGTAAAACAAACGCATTTCAACGTAGGTACTTAATAAGAGTTTAGACTAAAGGTATTTAAAACTAGGTATAGTCTTTAGTTAATTATATTTACTGTAGCATATATCTACATCTCTTAAATGGCATGGATATACAGTGCCATTTATACGAAATTAACAACTTATTATTAATAATTAATAGCTACTCGCTAATCGATCAATATGAAATTATGATGTCCGTATTGATCGATTAAAAAACCTTAAATTTTTTTTGAACATCATCCTGTTAAAGATGTTAATCATTTCATAAATAATTTTGATACTGACTTCCTAAATTAAAGTTATTTTGCCTAATAATAAATAAGAATTTTTATAATAATGATTATTATTATATCTAGTCTATACTGTCCCACTGCTGGACAATGGCCTCTCTCCATTCCTTTATGTATTTTTTTTATAAAAAAAAAATATTTTTACCACATTGCACTTCCACCCACTGACCCACCGGAACCAAATGTCAATCTAAACATTGACAAAAAACATTCAAATGAACATGAAAGTTAATCAAAATCAGTACAGCCGTTTAGGAGGATTGATATGCCATATATTTATGTATACATAAGACACACGACACAAAAAATATATAGATAGGTTATCACAGAGTTTACCATAATTGGTGAATTGAGGGTATATCTGAGTGTATGACTTGGGTACCCGTTTTGAGCGTTTTAGCGTGATGTTATGTTACGACATGGTATTGTCAACAAACAGCCATTTTTTTTTTATGGTGGGTAAAATCATCCAATGACAAGCCCCGCTTTTGGGCGGTGCGGGAGATAGTGTCAGACTCTTACTGACTAAAAGACCCACCCCGTTCCTTCTAGCATTCATACGGGGCTCGAGTTCTCTTTCGGATAACCCTGGCCTCAGTTGGCTTCGACCCGGCTGTTGCTGACAACTCCTTGAGGCGTGCGGGAACAGTGCGCGCCTTCGACGACTTGGGCTTGGTCCGGAAAGTTACCGGACGGCCGGACAGCGAGCTACCCATTGCTCACTGTCCGGAAATCAGGATCGGAATCCCGGCGGCGGCGGCGAGGACGCCGTTGCCTAAAGCGTTCGGCCTCCTCCTTTGCGAGCATTACTGTTTCGCAGAACTCGGCGACCGCCTGCCAATCCTCGTCGCTCATGGCCTCAACCAAGGCCCGACGCGAGAGGTCTCCGCCGCCGATCGCCCCCACGAGGGCTCGGCGATGCTCCGCTCAAGCAGGGCACCTCGACTGTGTGCTCCACCGTGTCCTCCGGGCATTCCGCACAGTGGCGACATCCGGGCGTCACTTCCGCACGAATCCGGTGGCGGAACTTCCCGAACGAACCATGTCCGGTGAGGACCTGCGTCATACGGAAGGTAAGGACGCCGTGAGGTCTTTATAGCCACGCCTCAAAGAGGGGACTTACTGCCATGATTGTGGCGTGCCCAGCACTGGGTTGCGATAGTCGTTGACGCCATTTCACCATGAGATCCCGCCGTAGCTCTATCCGCCATGCCGTAACCTGTCGCGGCAGCGGACTTTCACCCCGGCATTGCATCTCCACGTGCATATCGTGCATGCGTGCAAGGACTTAACCCGTTGTGTGTCTAAACGTGGATCCACGCAAGACACAATGGCTTTTTAATTGTGTCTCTAATTAGGGCACACGAGAAGTTAAAGGCGTTGGCAATGTCCAAGAACACTGCCACGATAAACCTACTTCGGGACACCGCGTCCCCCGTCGTGAGGGCTCGCACGCGCATGTTGGCATCCAACTGACCTTCCGAAAGGTCCGGCCCCACGCGTGTTAGGCGCGCGATGAGGCGGTTTGCAATTACCTACTCTTTCAAAGAGTTTGCCCACCTCGAATAAACAGACATGCCGTTGCAACAATTCCGGAAGTTTTGTTATCATTTATTGAAGTATTCCATGGTTATCTCAGAAGTTCTTCTTCAGATCTTCACCAAGTTTGAATGAGACTACCTGGCAGAGTGGCAGACACATTCTTCGAAACAAAAAAAGATCATCAAAATTGGTTAAAAATTGATGAAAATATCGCTGAACTCTTCAAAACAAACCAAAACGTTTAGATGACTTGAGAACCTCTTCCCTTTTTGAAAGTCGGTTAAGAAAGTATTCAAACATTGTCATTACCTACTTCTTTTATTTCTTTAATAAATACTATTTTAAATGAAAAACTATATTAAATTACGTTAAACGATCTTCATACTTTTATGCCCTGCGATCGGGCATTTATCGGGCAAATAAAAATAAATGCCCAAAATTTACTATATTTAAGGAAGTTACTATATTTTCCCGCCGGGCAGAAACACTTTGCCCATCTCTAGTCGAGTGGCGTGCGTTCGTTCCTAGTAGCATTATAAAAATTGTATGTTTTAACTGCTACTTGCAATAATTCTAAACCGTGCTCTTCAGTGCGACCTTTTTATTCCTTTTAGTTATTACTAAGTAGGTAGGTACAGTTTAGGGTACTTAGAGTTATTTAGGTTTATTTTTATAAGTTGTAGATGTAGATTTTAATTTTAAAGTTTAAGTAGTTATTTGTGTACGTAGTGACCGTATAGGTTATTTTATAATACTGTTAGGTAGGCTTAGTCATTTGTATAGATATTAGTTTTTAGGGATTTTGCTTATTTATTGAGTTTATATTAGTTATCGTCAGAAATAGGTATATTTAGGTAGGTATGTATTTTATTTTCGGTTATTGAATATTTTTATTATTTTTTTATTAGGTAGGTACCTACTTAGGTTTACTTTTATAAGGCATAGACCGTATAGATTTTAATTTTAAGTATAGGTAAGTAGTATAACTCATAGTGCGTAACGTAGGTTATTTTTAGTATCTACTCTTAGGTAGGATTAGTCATTCGTACAAATGTTAGTTTTTAGAGATTTTGCTTATTTATTGGTATATACATACATATAAGTGCAGGAAGGCGCTAGGTGTTAGGGCTCTTCTATAAAGATAGTCTTACAGATTTCTTTATTTTTAATACGGATTTAGGTACATAAAACAGTCGTTACCATTATCTTTGTAAGCATTCGTTGCAATGAACGTCAGCTTCAACATCGGTTATCCTGCTAAACAGGTAGGTACCAAAGTCAACCATCTACTAGGTACAAAAACTTACAGAACGCGAGCGATGTCACAAGCAAAGATATCATATAGAGATACCTACCCTTTTAATCGGGTTCCCTACTTGATTTCGAAAGTTGGTGATCTTTGGCTTATGCAGCTAAACGTGGTGAAATTGTTACCTGTCTACCTCATTTTACGAAAATAGACGTGAAGATGATGTATGGTAGCTATTAAATGTATTTACTTAACGTTTAAATAAGATTTTAATAAAACTCACGGACAACAGTAGGCCTTTTGAACCGGCCCACTATCGAACTAATAAATTAGCGAACTAATAAGCAATCGCTGTAGGGTATTTCGCAACAGAATTTTCGCACAAACGTTACATCGCACCAATAAAGCATCGATGAAATAAAACATCGTACAACTGAATTGTCGACATACCATGTTCGATATAAAAAAAATCGAATCATCAACTTTCGAAATCAAGTAGGGAACCCTCTTAATCACCGCTTATGAGACACAATTGGTTTTCTATTGTAATTAGCCACAAAAGGCCAGAGCCGGGACAGAAGTATTAATACCGTTATCCTCGATAGATAAAGTTATACACAAATAGCACTTTACACAAAAAACTCATTGACAAATTTCGTCATCCACGCGAACGAAGTCGCAGGCACAGCTAGTACATTAATATTTACGTAGTCGGCATCGAGTATCGAAAAATACCTACTATTGCTTTAAACTCATGGTAGAGGTAGGTACTGAGTAGAGCTTCTGCTATTTGCTATGAGTAGGTAGGTACTAGACATCTGAAATACTACATATATGTGCATATCGGCTCGTCAGGATGGTTGGAGCTCTGATTATCTACCAGGTGGGCCAATGTGGGTATCTTGCAATTAATAAAATGGCTAGGAGCTGAATCAGTTTACTTCTCAATGCAATTCGATACAGTAGGTACACTATATTAGGTAGGTACATAGAAGAGTTTCACGCTGCGAAGGCCTGGCTAAAAATGTCCGTTGTCCTCGGCGGGTTCTCACTCCTCAAGCTCGTAGCAAAACGGAAACGCCTGACTCTGTCAAAGCGCGACACTTTTAGTTCGTCTAGGTGCCACTAGATGGCGTGCCTTGTTTTGTTGTCAACAAATCATTGCAGGATACGACATAATTATATATTTCGAAATACATAGGTACATATTATATAAAAATGAATCCCTATTTCCTCAAAATCATTAGGTGGGGCCCGAGGAAAAGCGTCAACTTTTTTAATAAATTACAAAGCTGGATAAATCACTGAAGTACAGACATAAAATAATTTTTCTTAATATTAAATCGGCAGGTGTCTAATCGTAAATAAATCGATTTTTATATATATCGTCACTTAAGGTGGGCTTCCTAGTGGCGTAGGTGGTCAAGCAGGCAAAATTCCACGGGTAATTAATCCTTTTCTTATTATAAATGCGTTTAACAAATCTTAACAATTTACTTGAATTTGTATATTTACTTATTCTGAACTCAAGGTCTCTCGAACCAGGGGCCCCATCGGACCGAGGGCCCCACCGGGCCGGGGGCCTGTGGCTTTTCGCCAAGTCTTGCCACCCTATAGTTACGCCACTGCTCACTAAAGCTGTTTTTGTTGATTTGCATTAACAGACTGTTATTATGTGTTCTGTTTGACGTCCGAAATCCATTATGAGAGTACATCGTCTTTTTCCCACGTTTACTCGATAGATTTCGTTATTTCCGCTACGTAAATCGACCTCAGTGCCACCTGTGGGCGCATCTAGAACTAACTAACAGCACAGGGCAAGCCACCATTCCTTTGTCATTGTTGCGTCGTTCTTCGTACCGCGCGCATGTCGTTAGATTTTGAATTTAGAAAAACAAACCTCATTCTTATTCAAATTTTGTATTTTTCTTTTAAATTAAAATACCTATTTGTTTTAACTTTTGAGATTGAAGTAGAAAGTTACCGTTTTTATTTTTCCACTATATAAAATGTTTTCGTTCGTTTTAAAAATGATCGACCGTTACCAACTTCGTGAGCGTTTAAGTAGTCAGTAATCATTAATTACTACTCAGCTCGGTCATGTAATAGTGGTAACGAACGCGTAAATGAGCTATTGAGTCAAGTTTGTCAGAATTAAACGAGTGAAGATAATGACGCCTCCGTTAGACGGCGCCGGACCCGATCACATAAATTGAAGGTTTGAAGTACAATATCAGGTAAGTCATTTTAGTACTTTATTTTGGGCACTTTTCGTTACAAGGCAGCCGAGTGTTCCTTGTTCGAGTATGGCGCCTGTATTAGTATGAGTTACGCACCTTTGCATTTGCATTGTCATACCTTGTAAATCCGCCCCTATGGCTACCCACTGACCGTAGGTTTTCAGAAAATTTAAGAAATGGAATCCAGCATCAATAAGAAGGAAGACCGTGTTTGTAGATTCGCTTAGCAGCCGGCATTTGATCCCTGAAGCTGGCCAAGCCTCTTAGGGTATCTCAACTTTGCGACCTTCATCACACTCTGGGGAAGGTTGCGTGCCGTACGCAGCTACAGCAATCGTCATCATAGTCGTTTAAGTTACCCAACACAGTTTGCATGAGTTACGTGGAATACTACATTGGCGAGAATGAGATCCGGAGAACAAAACTGTAAGTAACACTGACCGTCTGATATCTGTCCACCATGTAATGGGACTGTATAATACAGCACAAGATCTGCTGAGCGACGTGACTTGCAAGGTACATACACAGTCATGTCGCTTATGTCGAAAGCAACTTTCGCGGCGCTTGCAGCAGATACTCAAATAATTCCATAGTTATAAATTTTACTGGCACTAACTCTTCTGTCACTTGTGTTACGTCACCACCGTTCCTCTAGGTGAAGTTTGTGGCCTATAGCTGGAAATCTGGCCATTTCGGCTACAACTCTCTAGCACGATGTTGTTAAAGTGAGGTTAAGGAAGTTTTGTTAGTATAAGAGAAAGTTTAAACACTTGTACTACTACTCCTATATGAAAATGCAGGTGGGTGCTGGGGCCACGACCCACTCCGTCTGATATAGTCCAGTATTTAGCTAAACATTATTTAGCTTATTGTACTGTTTTCACTGACAAACAAGCTTAAGCATCAGTTTCTGATTAACTCTGTGAAAATAGTTATATGAGACGCAAGAGCAGTAATCCATTCCTTTAAAAATACTGCTGTAAATTTGTAAACCAACGTGCGTATGTGCTACGTGGCGTACTGCCACTATATTATAGCTAGTATTGAGTCATAGACTTTATACTTTGAATCTCGTTGATTGGGACTCAAAACTCTTAAGGACAATAAGGAAGGCCTAGCCTCCGGAATTTGGCTTTAGCTACTTGGTTAGACGTTTATTTTAAAATAACAACCTTTTTTTACCTACAACTGAGTTTCGTAAACCAACTAGTACTGCTATACTACTAGTAGATATATAGCTACTTGAAGTGAGAATAGACACTGCTTCCAGTACTCACCAATGTGGGGCAGCAATTTCATTACGTAACCCGTATTACAGAGTCCGTTAATTTACATATTCAAACTAAATTTAAGCTGCGGGCTACTGCTCGTAAGTTTGTTACTACAGAATTTTGCGAAATATCAATTCAGTTCTGTTAAACGCCGATTTCATTAATAGTACGAAATCAGTTTTGTTATACGCAATGCATCAATGCTGATTTATTTTGTGTCATATATTCTTTCATATAATTATAGGGATATTGTTCACATTGTTCCGTTTTCCTAAGTAAGCCACCAGGAGATAAAAAACAGATCTCTCATAATGGACTTCGGACGTCAAACGGAACAAATAATATAAAATTTTTACCTTAAAATAAAATTTGTATTATGTTTCCTAAGACGTCCGAAGTCCAAATAATTTCTTCCTGGTGTTTTCCAATGATCATCATTACCATTAGGAGACGAACAATGACAAAAGAATGGTAGCTTGCTGCACACAGTGCACACTGCCCGCATTTTTTTCTACTAGCAATTATTATGTTTGATTGATTCTATGATGAATTTACCTTTTCGTGGTCAATTTTAGGATTTCGGTTTTTTCTACTATTAACTACAAAAATATGATCAGTGACGGGTACAGATAGAGCCCCATTTTTTTGTACTAATTAAAAAGTAGGGGTGTATTGTACCTCGGTAAAGTAAATTAAGCATTGCCATAACGTGGCTATGGATGGCGCCAGCCTTTTAGACACACTTTCAGTCGACAACAAGTCGAAGGATTTTTTTATGTTATTTTTTTTAATACTAGCTGACCCGGCGAACTTCTTACCGCCTAACAGTTAATGAATGTAGATAGTACCTAAATCTTTCGATATAGTCAACTATAGTGTAGTATTTTCGATTGCGATGAAACAAAGCTTAAGTAATATAATTATCAAGTTGCACACAATTTTAATAAATATAAAAGTTATCTACATCGATTTTGGTACATTTTATAGTAGGAACCTACATGTAATGCGCGCACAACCATAAACTTGTACAGATTTTTATTATACTCGTAAAGATAGATAAGGAGGAGTTTAAATTTTATAAAGTGTGTCTACTAAGTAGTAAAAAATAAAATTGTCACTTATTTGATTATAACATTTTTATTTAAATAATTTATTTCACCAAAAATAAATACATCGATTATTTTAATCATCTATAATTTAACATTCATGTACACAACATTTATTTAACATTTATATTCATTCTTAAATGTATGTAGTATGTGTAGGTACTAAAATTTTTAAATAAAAATTCAACCAAAATAATACCAGATGAAATGATTTGAGGTCAAATCTTATTACCTATTACATTTATTGGTATAGACATACTTTAATCTTTACACATTTATATAATACTATATGATATGACATTATTTTGTTAACATAGTTACATTTTATGCCAGACATTTTTCAAACACAACACCTATACAACAATAATATTATTATTAGTATGTATGGGAATATTAATAAAATATGTGAAGGTCTGTTTTACAGTTACCACTTATATGACGCTATATCTCTGACAGTTAATATAATGTAATTAATCAGCACTTTCCACGTCATGGGCACCAAAAATATTTAGCTCTACTACACTATTTTTTAATCTCAACGCACCCACTGCAAACTTAAATACAATATTTTATTTTGCTACGTATTTTTTAATCTCAACGCACCCACTGCAAATTTAGATTCTATATTTAAAGACATAAAAGTTATAAGAAAAAAGTTACTCAAGCTTCCTTGTTTTTGAGGTGGAAAATCATCAAATAATTTTTCCCGCTCCATGTGGAACCCACTTGTGTTCATTCAAATACCTTTTGCGTTCCAGGGTCACAGCAAGTCTTTACATTGCAGCCTAAAATTAAACTCTCAACTATTTGGCAAACTAATTTCTGTCCATGTCCAGCCACCACTCCATATTGACTGGCATATTTGGAAATTCGGTCGTTTCAACTGTTTGTGATGTGTTGTCAATGTATGTCCTTGATGCTTTATCTGAGTCTTCTTCGTCAGAACTCCATATGCCAGGATTTTCTAACTCGTACAGTCTCATCGCTTTCTCTAAAATAGACAACTGGTTTTCGTTAGGTTTATTTTTATTTACCACCGTAATTTTTTTAGTTCCATTTTCTTTACTAGTCGACGCATAACCTATAGAAGTCGCATTTTCCTTATCAGTTACACTTTCTTTACCAGCTATATTTTTGTAACTAAAAGCATTTACTTCATCAGGTGCATAAACTTTATCAAGTGCATTTACTTCATCAGGTGCGTTTTCTTTATCAGGTATATTTTCATTATCTATTTTATTTTTGTTTTCATATATATTTACTTCATCAGGTGCATTTTCTTTAACAGGTATATTATCGATACCAGTTATATTTTTGTTATTATATGCATATACTTCATCAGGTGCATTTTCTTTAACTGGTATATTATCGATACCAGTTATGTTTTTGTTATTGTATGCATATACTTCATCAGGTGCATTTTCTTTAACTGGTATATTATCGATACCAGTTATGTTTTTGTTATTGTATGCATATACTTCATCAGGTGCATTTTCTTTAACAGGTATATTATCAATACCAGTTATGTTTTTGTTATTGTATGCATATACTTCATCAGGTGCATTTTCTTTAACAGGTATATTATCGATACCAGTTATGTTTTTGTTATCGTATGCATATACTTCATCAGGTGCATTTTCTTTAACAGGTATATTATCGATACCAGTTATGTTTTTGTTATCGTATGCATATACTTCATCAGGTGCATTTTCTTTAACTGGTATATTATCGATACCAGTTATGTTTTTGTTATTGTATGCATATACTTCATCAGGTGCATTTACTTCATCAGGTGAATTAACTTCATTAAGTGCATTTACTTCATCAGGTGCGTTTTTTTCATCAGGCGGATTTTCTTTATCAGTCGCATTTTTTTTATCAGTCGGGTTTTTCTTATTTGTCCTAATTTCTTTACCAGTCGCATTTTTCATATCAGTCATATTTTTTTCATCAGTCACAATCTTTTTATCAGTCGAATTTTCTTTGTCACTTGTCTTATCAGCTGAAATTTCCATTTTAATAGCATTTTCTTCATCAGTCGCATTTTGAGGATCAGTCACTTTTTCTTTACCAGTCGCTTTTTTGTGATCAGTCGCATTTTCCTTAACAGTAGCTATATCGTTATCAATTACTTTTACTTTTTTAGCATTCGAAGATTCATTGATCATTAATTTTCGTTTTCTTACTCTCTTTAGTTCATACTCAGGGGCTGGGTCCATAACTCTGTCCTTCTTCGGAATGTGCGACTTTTTTACAGTCCAAGTTCTCAGGTCCATTAAATCCCAAGATGGCTCATCAAACTCAAGTACAGCTTCCATCTCACTGAAACAATCAACAAACACTATTTGTATAGTTTTATTGTAATACAGTAAGTAGACAGGTAAAGTCAGAATCAAAAAGTGGTTTAACAAACCATTTTAAAACCAATGCAATCATTGATATGTAACACGCAAAATATAGTATTACAGAATAAAGATAATGTATTACTGAAGTTAACCGGCTCATTTAAATCTTGCTAAGCTTATAAAATTTATAATTACCGTGATTGATAAACGCTGTGTAGGAATCTCAAACTGTCTTTATATTTTTTGCCCGGGTCTTCATTTTTGTAGTAGCTGTCCCTGAGTTCCACCCAAACTTTCTGAAGTTCAGCAACTGAAAGAACCAATAATAGTAAATAGTTATTTATTGATAAGGAGTAAGTATTACTATTGTACATGTGAGGGAAGCCAGTTAAAAATTACTCGAAAATGTGTTCCTGTCACATTTATGTATGTGAGTACAAATGACGCAGTTACGATACCATATGGAAAAAGAAAATGATTAAAACAATAAAAAATAAAATTCAACACTTTATTATTATTTTCGTTTTACTGTATGGCCTTTTGCCCCTTAATCAAAGGTTATTAAATCTTCTTCTTCCTACCCTTATCCCATATTACTTGGGATAAACACGTTTTTTTTCTTCGATTCTGTCCTATCAATCGTCAAACTATCACTAACTCCCTTTTCTTTCATATGACTCTTCACACAATCCATCTATCTTTTCTTCGGCCTTCCTCTCCCTCTCAATCCATCTACATATATACTCAGAACCCTTTTAGTAATATGCGCTTCAACTCTCCTCTTCACATGACTATATCAAGACAACAGATTTTTAGTAATATGCGCTTCAACTCTCCTCTTCACATGACTATATCAAGACAACAGATTACCTTTCAACTTTTCAGTCAATGGCTCCACTTTCAAACTTCCTCTAATATACTCATTTCTCACTTTATCCACTCACATCACACCACACATCATCTCCGATACATGCAATCTTTTTTTATCCTTCTTTTTCACAGCCCAACAGTAACCATACCGTATGACAGGTCTTATTGACGGACTTGTAAATTTTACCCTTCAACTTGAGGGGCATGCGTGGGTCGCAATTTGTCCCCGTGATGAATTATTAAACTTAAAATATATTTTTTTTAATTCATCTGTATTATAAGATGTGTCCATCGATGCCCATTAAGTCAGAGGAATTTTGTAAAATGTGGTGAGAAATTTTGTTCGCCTTTATATTTACAGGTATCATCGATAGAGCCGTGGTAGCCACGACTTCAGAACGGGAGTGGTCTCTCACACGTACAGGCCACGCGTCATCATGTCGCCATGTCGCCATTAAAGAGTCATGTTGTAAAATAATACAACCGTAATTGTTAAGCGTTATTTATTTCTTCCCAATTTTAAATTCAACCCTCATATTTGCATGGTTAACCAACAGCTGCCGAAAATATGCGCAAAATAGACTCTATTTAATTATGTACCTTCAATGCTTTTCTATTGACTAGGCTAAAACCGAACGGCACGCAAAAAAACCGTAAAATATTTGGCATCAGCTTGTAACTTACCTTTCCTTTTTATTTCTGCTTTTTTTTCTCTGTTCAGCGGCTGTTGGGGCGGAGGCACTTCCGAAGTTGCTAGCAGCGCTCTCCACGCTGCTCTGTATATCCTTCTATTATAATATTCCTCAGATTGCATATCCCATATACACTTGTGTTCTTTTACTGCCTCGATAAATTTTAAGGTAGGATCTTCTTCTTGCTCATTGTTTTCTTGGTCCATAGGTTTTTGATCCATATTGTCCTGTATTTTTTTGTCTTGATGAATGTTTTCTATTTCCATGTTTGCTTGTGCCATGTTTGATAGCTCGCGGCGCGATTGGACATCACAAGTGAACTGAGGTAACGCGCAGTACATCGGGTATTGATTGGTACACCCACTGTGGCCGGCGCGGCAGACGTGACGCGGTGCGCACTAAATATGGGTCATAATCAGGATATAGGTCAATTTCAGGTAATGAATCGAAACTGAAAATTTTTGTTACTGTTGAAACTATTATAACATATTTAAGTAGATAGGCTGTTTCAGTTAAGTTATTGAAATAAATAAAAACCTGTAAGAAAAAGTTAGTGAGCTGATAATACTAACAACACAACACAACTAATATTTTATGAATCATTTTAACTAACAGAACAAACTTGAAATCGAGAAAAATATTTTTTATACCGTTCCGAATACCGTTCCTAAGTTATGACAATGTTTTCAAATGTGACGTTGCCTGTTTTTCAGGCTGCCGTTTATTTCCCTTTAAAGTTGTTAAAAGCAATCCAAGTAAATATAGACTGTAGGTACCTACATATGTACCTATGTCTATTTCTGAATATTATCAGCAAGTAGGTACCTACACTGCCTACAATTAGGAATCGATCTGGTTGTCATCAATTTATTGGCTTCTAAACCTAAACTATTTTTTCAGCAAACAAACAAATTCTGGAGTCTACTAGGGTCCAGAATCATGTAGGTACTGGATTATGGTATTCGGATGTGAGTCGATGTCATAGGCACCCTTTATTCATGGATTGGAAGTTTTGTCGACTCGTCCCAGCTCAAAATGAGCTGTACAAGCTGTTAATGAAACGATTAAAATCAAGTTTCATTAACAGCTTGTACAGTTTTTTTTAAAGTTATTGTGTTCTTTTCCCTGAGTGTCACAGACGCTGGTACAGCTCGTCGAATAATTGCCGACTGAGTCTCTCATTTCCCACAAATAGTTCCACAGTCAGGAATTTGCGTAATGTTGAGCTGGTTACGCGGGTGTTGCCGGTTCCTTGTACGCTCTAAACGTTCATCACATAGAGTTGCTTCAATTTTTAATTGATTGCATTCTTGAGGCCCTTTTTGAGGCACTTTTCTTACAAAATTAACACAAACGAAAATAAAAAATTAACGTTTTTAGTTTCATTGGTTCCAGAAAGGAGAAACATCTGGTCACATACAAAAGCGGTAACCACAAGACAAAAATCGATTACTTCCTGGTTAGGCGCAATCAGCTAAAGTACGTCAAAGATTGCAAAGTGCTACCAGGAGAAGACCTAATCGCACAGCACAGGCCCCTGGTTATGGTGTTAGTAGTCAAGACACAGAACAAAAAACCAAAGAGAGTCCTCCTAATATAAAATAGCATATGCTAGAGAAGAGTGAATGTGCGAAGAAATTCAATGAGCGAGTGGTGGATAAAATGATAGAGATGGGAGACATGAATGACCGAAGTATAAATGAAAACTCGAATGACATTGCTAAGTGTATTAGACTTGCAGCGAAAGATATTTTGGGAGAGACGAGAGGAAAAGGTAAAATAGATAGGGATTCATGGTGGTGGTCTATAGATACCTATACTATATACAGATACGATATACAGAATGTGTTGAAGGAAAAAAAGGGAATGGCAGCGTATAGATCCGAAAACGCTAGACGTCGGAAATGCTCGTCGGAAGTGCTCCTCGAAATTCCACCGGCAGTCGAGGATAAGTCCCAGGTACTTACTTCATTGTCGACTCGACGCTGATGTAAACCCTTCCTACCATCCTCATCATCATTTCAGTCGAAAGACACCCGCTGCTGGACATAGGCCTCCCCCAAGAGTCGCCACAACAGCCGATCCTGTGAGTCTGGCATCCACCACATTCCCGTGGCGAGAAAAACCAGTAAAAATCATCTTAGGTACGTAATAATTTAATGGTCCCATAAAAGAGGGGTGTGTTGCACACCCCGGGTGTAAAATACCGGAACCTCAACTTAAAAGTGAAGGTCCCAACCAGACGGGTGTTGTCAGGCAGTCAACACCCCAGGGCTGATGTTCCATTCGCAGGGAGAACTTGACAGTGCGATATGGGATTTTTGTGAGTTCAGGTCATTTTGTAGTCCGTAAGTGGCGGTAGGTATCTACTGATGCCGCTTTATTATCCCCCTCCGGTGATCGGAGGTCGATAGTCAGGATGAGTTGTCCAGACGTACCTACGTCATTATGATGCGTAACCAATGGACGATTGGTTGCCAATGCCGTCTCCCTCTGCCATCAAAGGCACGTTACCTATTGCATAAGCTGTTACAACAAACACATTTATCTTTATTGCTCTCTTATAAAACTCAATTTTAGTCGAATATAAAAATATGATTACTTATAGTAAAACATATAAGTGGTAATGTGTAAAAATATACTGAAAGAAAATGTTGAACAGCGTTTAAAAAATGTTTTTGTTCAGATTTTTTATGTACTTTGTTCTTCAGCCTATATTACAGTAAGTTAAGCAAACAAGTATGTCTGTCATCTACACTAATCTATACTACAATACGAGTATTATAAAGAGGAAAGATTTGTATTTTTGTATGTAACGAATAAACTCAAAATCTACTGTGCCTATTTAAAAATTCTTACACCATTGGAAAGCTACATTCACCTGGAATAACATAGGCTTTATTTATTCCCCGTGCGAAGCCGGAACGGGCCGCTAGTATTATAAATAAAGAAGAAAATTTTGTATTTATGTGTGTATGTTTGTAATGAATAAACTCAAAAACTACTGTGCCGATTTCAAAAATTCTTTCACCATTGGAAAGCTACATTCAGCCTATGTAACATAGACTATATTTATTGCCCGTGCGATGCCGGAACGGACCGCTAGTATCTTACTACTCTGTCAAGAAAGTACCGGGAAAAGATCAATACCTAATACACAATTTTTTTGTTATTCATCCAAATTTATTTTATCACCTTCAAAGTATCTATGCCCCTTCAGGAACGATACACTTACGCCAACAAATAATCCAATCATCAAAACATTTTTTAATCGCTGTTTCCGAAATTGAGTTCAGTTCTCGCCGCAAATTCTCCTTTATGTCTTCTACAGATTGAAAACGGGTGCCACGAAGTGGTATTTTGAGTTTAGGAGCAAAAAAAGAAGTCGGCTGGAGCCATTTCTGGCGAATATTCTGGTCTTTTGGGACTAGCCGAGGGGCAACACGTTTCATACCCAAATGATTAGTTAGAATGCTACGGATCGACTCGTGAGATACAGAAAGTTCGGCGGCTATCTCTCTCAAACTTGAATGATGATTTTCTCCTTCACTTTAGTGATGTTAACTTCAGTTGCAGAGGTTGATGGCCTACCTGAGCGAGGCAAATCTTCCATCACATCTCGACCGCTTTTGAATGCGTTGTACCACTCATAAGCACGTATTTTTGATAAAGTCGATTCACCGTAAGCCTTCTGTAACATTTTCAGAGACTCTGAAAACGAAATTCCATTGGTGCTGCAAAATTTAAGTCAATCTCTTTATTCGATGTTTTTGTCATGAAATTCGCAACACACACTAAATATGATATAAGTAAAAACAGCACTGTATTTAATTTAAATAACAGATGCAACTCAAACTCCGCGCCAAAATGGAAAACAGTTGTGCCAATCTAGCAACAACAAAAAGATGTGTGGCACTCGGGGACTGCCGCGGTAAGGCTATTGCATAGCATTTTTTATCAACTTATGCAATAGACCTCGCCAACAGCTGCTTAACCCCACTCATCCAAAATCAGACCTCGCCAACAGCTGCTTAACCCCACCCATCCAAAACCAGACCTCGCCAACAGCTGCTTAACCCCCAGCCATCCAAAACCAGACCTCGCTAACAGCTGCTTAACCCCCATCCAAAATGAGACCTTGCCAACAGCTGCTTATCCCCACCCATCCAATACCAGACCTCGCCAACACTGCTTAACCTCTTCCATTCAAAACCAGACCTCGCCAACAGCTACTTAACCTCTTCCATCAAAAACGCCGACAGCTGCTTTCACTCATTGTTTTCTTATCGGTCACCACGCTCAAAAAACAAATGAATGGAGGGTGTTAGGTTATTTTCGTTACGGAATTTCTGGATTCGGTCTCCACGCTCAAGGCCCGCGATAGAAGCTATGCAATAGGTAGCTTAAAAATCTAAAATTTGAATTTGGAACCATAAACAAATCATCCATTCCCAATACTTTTTTGACTGAATGTATATTTATATTTTTTAATGTGAAATTTATCTTTTCAGTCATTCCTGTGTTTTTGGTAAAAGAGAATCCCTGCAACGTTTTATAGTTGAAGAAGGGTCCAAACCGTATGTAATTTTAGTATTTTTATTTTTTATCAATGAATTAATAATTTTAACAGTAATAGATAGAACAATAAGAAAAATAATGTTCTGTTTTAGAGCAATCTTCGGTTCATATAGTTACGACCCGGTAAAGCAATTATTCATCCCACCACCTCCTAATGAGAATGATCGCAATACCAACAATTCATCCAATCGTGGAAACGCATCCAAAGACAATCAGGCGGACCGCAGTGAAACTACGGTATGTCCGAACAGTACTACATCGGAAATCGACGGTTCAAACAATGCCGTAACAGCTTTAAGAGCAAATGAAATGACATCAAACATCAAAAAAATGAATACGGTCGCTGGAAAAACAAAAACTACGTTACGTTACGTTACGTTTTAAATTTAATGTCACACTATAGGTATCCAATACAACAAAGGTAGGTAGATTAGTAGGCTAGTTGACCCTTTCTAGCCGACATCAAAAAAAAGTTTCTATGTTCGGTAGAAAGTATGTTTTTTTATAGTATATTCACGATTTCTCGGTCAATTGTGGTCCGATTTTGAATTTTTTAAATTTTTTATTGAAAAGTTATATTTCCAAGTTAAGTATGTATAAATATTGTTATGATCTGATCATGAACTTCGATGATATGGAGCGGAACTCCTCGTAGGATCACAGCAGAACAGTCGTAACAAGTAAAATTACTTTGTTTATAAGTGTAGGTAGTCGAAAACAGACTGAAAGAAAAGGGGAGGGGGGGGGATACCCATATCGAACCGATCTGATGATGAAGCTGGAAGGTAGACACAGGAACTTTGTAATAAATTAATGTAGGTAACCTATCCGTGTTTGAGATTATTAGAATTGTTATGAGATGCACTAGTTATAAAGTATTTAAGTTTGATATACCGTAAAAAAAAATATTGTATTTGTTTGAGATTTAGAAATTTTAGTTTAAAACAATAATTATTGAAAATGATTATTGATGACACAATGTCAACATTGTAATAAACAAAAAATTTCCATTTTTAGGGTTCCGTAGGTACCTCAAAAGGAAAAAACGGAACCCTTAAAGGATCACTTTGTTGTCCGTCCATCAGTCTGTCTGCCAAGACTAGTTAGTAATGGGCAATGATAACAATCCGGTTAATATCATTTGGGTAATAATCGATTAAAACTTGTAGCCATTAATAGCAATTATGGATGATAACCCTGCTGTTATTGTTATTTTACTGATTGAAAATTTCCCTTTATGGTTTTCTGACTGTCAGATTAGACTTCATTTTCATCATCTTTCTTGGTAGTAAATAAATGTGCAATTTAAAACTAATCTGGCCATTTAAAAATATTATTTACTTTTTTATTTTATGATTATACACAAAAACCAACAACAACACACGAAAAAGGACTTCTTCACCGAAATATATCAGTCGACGTACTGATTCCGGATTCGATTGGTGTCGCTGTAGTGCAGTTACCAGAAAGAGATAGCACGAGAAACGGGGGTACGAGGATGCATGTTACCTAATAACTAACCGCTCGGGTATTTTCCATTGTTTAAAATTTACCTACGTCGTATTCACAGAAAATAGCTAATAAGTAACTTACCTACTTATTGTACCTTACATTTTTACGTATCGGTTAAAAGTTATTTGTAGGTATACACACACTTACATATTTAGCTCGCTTTGTTAAATCAAGTAATTAATTAGGTAGATGGTTGAATCACAAAGCGATGTGTCAATAGTAATTATAGTTTTTATAGTATTGGATCTCTAAATTAACAAAACTGAATTTCCCAAAAAATTGTGTATTTATATTTTAGTATTTATATATATTTTAATATTAACACTTTTTCACATACAAAAAGTGAAAATAAATAAAAAGAATTACAATACATTGAATCACACTGCGTACACGCACCCAATTTATGTTCACACCCACAGAGTTTACACTAAACAAAAAAAAGCATTTATTTTTTTAACAATACTTTAGTAGCAGGGTTATCATCCATTGCAAGGCTATTTATGGACACTTATGGATTATAATCGATAATAACTCAAAGCATCCGGCTATTTACCCAACACTAGTCAAGACCCTTTATCTCGAGAACGCGTGGACTTATCGAGTTAAAATTAAAACCAAATACCTACTCAGGACTACGGTCCCTTCAAGCTGTGTAAAAATCAAAAAAACGGCCGTATCTTTTTATTCGTTAACTTAGAAGTTAACGAATAAAAAGATACGGCCGTTTTTTGTCGCAAAAAAAACAAATATTTTTATACTCTCAAAGATTTTTAGAAATTCATAGGGTATTTCCTGTTGACCCAGAATCCTGAAATTTGGCACAAAGCAAGGTCTTATAGCACAGGTATAGAAAAAATTCTGAAAACAGTAAATTTGTTGTTACATAGGTCCCAAAAAAAATGCAATTTTTACAAATCTTCGAGACTCCATTCGGGAATTGTAGTTTGCACGGAACCCTCAGGGCGCGAGTCCGACTCGCACTTGCCCAGTTTTTTTTTTCTTAATTACCATTTTTTATTGGATTTCTATAGTCATTTTCTACTTAAATATATTGAAATTGTTGTAATTAGGTTCTGTAGGTCTAATTCTATTTGAAATAATATTTATAGAATTTTATTATGAATCAACTAGCCTATTGTTTTACTCGATTTTCTCATGATTGTTCTTAAGTATTTCTCAAGGTTTCATTATAAGAATAAAGAATCAAGTGTTCAGGTATACATTTTAATTTTTCCCAATTTTAAAGACATGCCACTTCATTACATGTGTCACGTTTATTTTTGTGGTTGAGCAAAATAATATTTTTTCAAGATAAATGGTAGGTAAGTAGTTCAATATGCCAATGCACTACCGAAAAAACATTGTCGTCACTTGAGCCATTTATAAGCGGCGAGGGACATGACGGCATGGTTTTTAACCGACTTCAAATAGGAGGAGGTTCTATGTTCGGCTGAATGTGTTTCTTTTTTACTATTTTTTTATGTATGTTCACCGATATCTCGGTCAATTGTGGACCGATTTTGATTTTTTTTTTAATTGATAGGTTGTGCTTCCAAGTTGGTCCCATAGAAATATTGTTATTATCTGATCATGAACTTCGAAGATATGGAACAGAACTCCTCATCTATACAGCATATATACAGCAGAACTGTGGTTACAAATAAAGTTGTTTTATTTATAGGTACGTGTATTGTAGTCGATGATTGACTGACAAAAAAAGGAGGGGGGGTGCATCGAACTGATCTGATGATGTTTGGGATTATTAGAATCGTTATGAGCATCTCATAACGATTCTAATAATCCCAAACTGTGGCTAAGTTATTTAAATTTGTCTGAGGGGTATTTTTTAGTGGTGGTATACCATACCTAAAAAGTATAAAATAAAAAACGTTTTACAAAAAAAAAATATAACCGACTTCAATGTTAAAAAAAAACACTGAAAAGTATAAAATAACTTTAATTTCGGAAGTCGGTGTTAAATAACGAAGAGAAAAAACTATTATAGAAACACCGACTTCCGAAATTAAAGTTATTTTATACTTTTCAGTGTTCTTTAATATTGAATTCGGTTATATTCTCCTTTGTAAAAAGTTTTTTTTTTATATGAATTACTTCTGTTACTAATAATTCTAATGCTTGGGGGAGGCCTATGTCCAGCAGTAGAAGTCTTTCGGCTGATATAATGATGATGATGATGACTATTAATAACAGCTATAACTAGCTATAATTGTAGGAAACCAAACTTCACTTTATTTGGTGCATTAGTAGAGTATCCATTGAGAGCTATCAGGCCGAACGCTGCGTTCTGCGTGCTCCCATACAAAAGAGTCCGGGTGCCGTCGCGGGCAGTTACGCCTCGCGCCATTTCTGCAACGTAATTAATATTACATTAATGTTCTCTATTGACACGACAGCATGCATACCTTTAAAGTTGAACTAGCGACACTGCGCAGGTAATAATCCGGTTTCCACAACGGGGACCGCCGCACAGGACACACGCGCATGGTCGCTTCCGCTTTACGCAGCGTCGACTCGTATTACCTATTTAGTATTACCAAAGGTTTTTGGGTAAAATCCTATGTTCTTTTTGTAGCACCATCATTCATTGCAACAGAATGACGTCCACTGCTGGGCGTAGATCACCCCCAAATGACGTCACATCGACCGGTCCTGTTCTCTCATCCATCGGAAACCCGTAACCACTAGATCACCGGTCTACCATCTGAGAAATCTTCCAATGCTACATATTCCGGTACCGCCACTCCCGACACAAAGTAATAACACGCTTCTTTTTGCGTCAGGAATTAAAAATTAAGCATTTGTAAATAAAACAAAAAATATGAAAATAGGACCCACGTCCAGGAATCCCTCAGCTACTTCATGAGAACAGAATCTCAACAACCTCGCGATACTTGCTTTCTACGGAGCGGGAGGACCTGATTAAAACCCACTCCTATATGTTCCTTCTTTGCCTCGCATACAGGACTCCGGGATTCTCTTTTGGACATGACCCAGAAAGCTTCGGCCCTGCTAGCCCCTACGGTTTTGCTAACAGCCCTTTGATTGAGGCGCACGTGGAACACTACGCGCCATCAACGACTCGGGCTTCATCCGGATAGTTACCGGACGGTCGGACGGCGAGGTAACCACGCAACCCCACGTCAATGGTGGCTCGAAATCGGGGTCGGGTTCCCGGCGGTTAGGACGTGAGGAAGTGCGTTCTCACGCATGCGGCCGCCTCCTTCGCTACCGTTGTCAGGTAGAGAGGTGTTTATTTCAGCAAGATCTTGATGGATAATTCTGGTTGCAATCTATGATAAGTAGGTAGTAATATATTAGAATTACGAGTATTTAAAAAGATAATAATGGTTTAAACTTATTTTAGGTTAGATACTTATTATACGAGTACGTTTCTTTTTTCTTTTCCTACAAGGTTTCCGATTTCTTTAGTTACTTATAGGTTTACACATTCTTGTGACATTATCCGTAACTATGAATGTATTGTATACCCGTCGTGGTACGGTAACTAACGAAAATCAGTTTTGTTTCTTGTTTGAGCGGAAAGATGTGAGCGGATACGCGAGACGCGTGCGAAGTAATTCGATATACAAAAACATCAGTATTTAATCGATATTTTTCGTTGATTAATAAATATCATACGCGTATAATATGCATGAGTCGTCCTAAACATCTAATGCTCGAAGCACTGAGACAAAACGCTGAAAAAAAACCTCTCTCATCTCCGCTTCGGTTGAATCTGGATGTTATGAGCGTGGAAACGAAGAAACTGGTACCACGACGCTGGTTTGTTCACTAAAAGCACGTGCACTTTCTGTCGTAGGTATATATTTAATCAAAACTAAATCTAACTTTTAAATTCACAATGTTTTCGTATAAACGTGTGCGTGATTAATAATAATTGTACAATTCGTATAATAATTATATTAGGTATTTACCAGGGATGTTAGGGAGCTCCATAACCGTAACCGATACCTACTATCGGATATCCGATATAAAACAATATCCATAACCGTAACCGAATCTGAAATAATAGTTTCGGATAATATCGGATAGGGGCGGAGGCTAATTGCGACACGTTATGGCAGGTTGTTTTGTTGATCGGCCGGGCAGCGGCCGACACACGCGCGTATTGTTTGTTGTCTTCTGTGGTTCCTACATAATAAAACCATTTTATTAGCTATTTATATTTTACTTCTGAAATTCCTTAAAAATCTAATATCCGTAACCGAAATTATCCGAAACTAACGGATAATCAGAAATAATTTCATATCCGTATTCGTATCCGGTATAATAATCTTTTCTACATCCGTATCCATTCCGTATCCGAAATTTCATATCCGTAACATCCCTAGTATTTACTACATAACAAATCATCACTCATTAATTGGGTACACGTGATTATTTTTGTACAATATTTCATACTAAACAACAAATAACACTAAAAAGAAACAGCATCCATATTAGTTGATAAATAAAACAGTAATCAGCATCTCAAATAATTGTATGAGGAATGGTGGGTGTGTGCTGGGAATTCTTTATCTCTCTATCTTTTTACACACACTTAACCTAATGGCAGTGACGATACATTTCAGTTTGTGCATCCTTTTTCTGTTACTTGACAGTTTCTCTTTCCATCAGATTTGAAAGGTTTACTTGATTTACACTTGAATAGACTTAATTTTGCAGCAATTTGAAAAAAAAAAACTTCCTTTTTTCGTTTTTCGATTAAGTTCAAAAACAACGAGTCTAGTACCCAATTGGCTACGTAATTTACTAGGCACTATACACAATAACTACTTGCTTTTCCTATAACCATTCTGTGTTTATTACCAGAGCTTCATCTTTTTAAATCGGTGATTCAATAAATTAATTAAAGTTATTGCTGTTTCTACATTTAAAAGGTACTAGTGATTACTGCAATAATTTACTAATAAACAATCAATTTATAGGTAAACTTTGCTGTTAACAAAATACATTTTTGCACTAAAAATATTTCTAAATGAGCAAGCCTTAAGGTGAGTCTACGCTAGAGGAGCTGCTTACGAGCGGAGCACGAGCCGAGCTCTGGTATATGGACCAACTCTAGAAGAACCGAGCACGAGCGACGCTGTGCTCGAATATGTGCTCGGCTCGTGCTATGCTCGTGATCGGCTCCTCTAACGTAAACCCACCTTTATAATACAAATATCTGTATTACTTAACATAACCTGAACCTTAACTAGAAATAAAAAAAAAATACATTTCTTTTGAATTTCATCAACCACATTGTATAACCCTTTACCAACTATTCCTATTGATAAAAAATAATTTATTGCTGGACAAAAGTTTAATTCATTAAACCCCAAGCGAACGCCGGCGTTCGCGCATCTATTGTCTTTCAATTGTGTCTGTCATTATCACGATTGAAAGGTTAAATGTTGAATTAAATGTAAAATAAAATAAATAACTTAACATTGAAATATCGCTTTGGCATATTTACCATCTATATTGTGATGATTAGAGACTGGATCATATGCACTGACTCGCTCGCTGGCCATACTTGTTGCCGTTTAGAAAGGCAATAGCAGTCGTTCACACCAATATTATAGGATTTAAAGTTTGAATGTACCTATCTATTTTTATAGCGCTTTCACGTTCATACGGCTAAACATATTTGAATGTCTGGCATATGAGTAGATCATGTCTTCGAAAACCATTTAGATTACTGTTTTATCCCGGCAGTTAGTTCTCTTGGGATAATTTTTTACATTAACGAGAGCGAAGCCTCTGGTACAAGTATAACTTTACAACCGTCTTGAATTGATATCTACAACCTTAGTTTTGGTTTATGCTACACCACCAACACCTGTCTAGTATTCTTATGTAAAAAAACTCATAACCGTATCATGAAAAATCACAAAGTCATGAGCTTGCTATGTCAGCAAAAAATACATCACCACTACGTCATCCACACAGTCCCAGCCATACAGTCACCAGGCCATTCAGACTGAGGGCTTGTTTTGAGCTTGTATCCAGCTTTTTGCTGGCACCTAATACCCGCTATGACCTGCCTTAACCTGTATAATACTTACTGTCGGTGGTGTCCAACTTGCAACCTTTTTAAATATTTTTGGGAAAAAATATACCAAGGTTTAAAAACTATTAGAATCCATTTCGCATAGACTAAAAATAATGTTGTTTTGTGACCTTCAATATTTTTCATTAAATAAATTATACAGAATTTATTATTGGCGTTCTTATGAAAAAAATTAAGGGAACGATCGCTATTTCTGTAGATAAACAAAACAAGCTTAAACACGCTTTCAACATGTTTGAAACAGTTACGAGTGTGTCTCTATGTTACACGTGAGTTCAACATAAAATGTCAACTTGCATTTCATGATTTGCATATATTCCGGTCTCTAGTTTACATTATAATTATCTTAAAACTACCTACTTATGAACAACTACATAGCATAATTTATCCCATTGATTGTGTTGTATGTTTGATCACAAGGAATATGCATTAATTGTGCCGATAGTGTGAAGTTGTATATGCATTAAAAGATTTTAGGAATGTTCAGGTGCTTTAAAACATCAACACTATGGTTCAAAAAAAAAACAAAACGCTGTCAGCAATATTAAAATATTTAGGTACGCAGCACACTACACACAACACAGGTACGTGGAAAATTTAAAAGTAAAGTAATAGAAGTAGTAACGTTTGAAATTTGACTGGCCTGTTGGTCTAGTGAGTGATCAGTGACCCTGACTGCTATGCCGAAGGTCGTGGGTTTGATTCCCACCCAGGACAAATGTTTGTGTGATGAGCATAATCATTTGTTCTATGTCTGGGTGTAATTTATCTATATTATGTATGTAATTAGAGATATATAAGTATGTTTATCAGTTGTCTAATGCTCACAACACAAGCTCTGATTAGCTGGAGACTAGACGGCGTTGTGTGATAGTTGTAGAATATTATTATATTATATAGAGTGACTGGTAATTAGTGACCGATACATATACACGTGAATGTACTCATGATTACAAACAACTTTCACAAAAAAACTTATTTTTAATTCTCATTAATTTTATCACAATAACAAAACAGCTGTTTGAAATTCACGCGCGCTTGGTAAAGGGCAATGTACTTACTAGTAGTAGAGCGCCTCACGTTCCGCCCTCCCCGGCCCGCACTGCTCTCCTTGCAGTAGTGATGTAGGTAATAATAACAGTCACCCCGGAAAGGGCGTTGCATGCACATAGGTATTTTGTTTATTTATTTTTTACGATAAAAAAGAGTTTCTTTGGGAAAGTTGTTTGTAATCATGAGTATAATTACCGTGTATAAGTATCAGTCACTAATTACCAGTCACCCTATATTATTATTATATTTATTTAAATAACCCATTGTTAAATTTTATTATTCCATTTTAAAGCGGTGATACAGATGCCTGATGTCATTTACCATTCCAGAACTTGTTATGCACACTGGCATGCAAGATATTTGCATACTTTTAATGTAACATAGTGATCATTACTGGTAACTACCGGCTGACTGTAGCAATTTAAAAAACATCGTAGATGCGTTGTATTTCAGAGGCATCACGGGAATGTTAATTATGCCTGTAACAACACCGGCTATTTTCAAACTAAAACAAATCAATCTACTGATTGGTGAACAGGAATAGACGTTATACAATGACCTCCTCGCAAAGACCTTAAAAACCACTAACATGACATTTCAACCACTACTTCTTCCAAAACTTGTGTATTCTAATTTGCTTAGTGTGTGACTACAAATTTAATTTATGAGTTCCTTGAGTTCAAATATACACATTGAATTTATATTACAAACTATTGCTTCATTTCTTACAGACAATATTACTGACTATGTGTCCGATTCCAAAAATGAGGGACAACAATGCAATGCCGACAATTGCTCGAAAGTACCTGAAACAAAAAAATATATCGTAGTTTAAAAGCCGCCCATGTGTGTGTTGGACCACATTGTGTAAAGTCACGTAAAGACATCGCGAGGCGTGCGTCGCGAATGGTTCATCTCGCATGCCTCGGGCTGTGTAGACGTGTGTGCTCACAGTGAGCATTTGCGTCATACGATCGTTGCGAACGCCGCCTCAGCACGAGCCGAGCGCTCCGTATGGACGGCCAGGTGTTGTTTGCGTTTTTTACTGACGAACACCTTGCGTGGTGGTTAGCGTTAACAGTTTTGAGTCCATGATACACGAATCGACATTGGATGTTTGCTGTTCATTGATGTGCATCGGCTTACTTTCTAGTGATTTTGGAACATCGAGATCGTTTTCTTAAAAAACTAAGAAAAATATATATTGCTGTGACGTAATCATCATCTAGATCCCCCATGTCATCAAAAATAAGCAATGCTAACCCCCCCCCCCCCCCCCCTATAGTGTTTACGTAATACTTGAATGTCCCCTAAGGAAAGATTTTTTTTGTAAGACTTGGTATAATAGATTTATTAACGAATGCCATCAGAGCGTTCAGCCGTTATTTTTTTTGCATTGCCTTTTTATCTAATTTTTATTTGTAAATAAAAAGCTATTAGATCATGCTAAAATTGACAACAGGAGAATCGGAAAGGGCCCTCTTAAGGAATCCTAGCAGGCAAGGATTTGCGACGTTTTGAGATGGAAAATGATCAAATGAATTCGCCCACTCTAGAGTAGAGCGGGCGAGTCTTTTACAGCAATCTGTGCTAAAAACTTATGTCCATCATCATGTCCCATCAGTTACGCTTTGCGATCTTCGAAGAGAGAGAGAGAAGAGAAGAAGAGATTCTTTCGAACTTTCCCGCTGTAGTAAAATTGAGGCCTAAAATTTCCTTATTATTTTACACTTACCAAGTAAACTTAGATCTTCTGAGCAATCTTATGATGCATTCCGTTTGCTGCCTAGTGTTGGCCAAGCTTCCCGAATTGTCCACCACAAAATTAGACTTGGCTACTTTTTCTTCAAGAGGCATTTGACATTTGATGCGTTTCCTAGCAACAGCTTCCGAGAAATCGTTGCGTTTGCACAGTCTTTCTAGTTGCTGGTGATCTTCACTGGAAATAGTAATCAAACGATTAAGAATCTTGTGCATAGTTTATTTAATTAATAAAAATATAATATGTTCGAATGGGATTGGACAGGGCTCGTCAGCCCGTCAGCGGCACGCACTGAGACCGTTGGACAAGTCTCCTGACAGTGGTTGCCAGAAGACGAATTGCGCCTCCTAGGTCGGCCCACAACAAACACGTACCGTGAAGACTGGTACGAGGTGAAACCGCAAAGAGAACTCATCTTAATTGATTGAATTGAATTTAGCAATAGATTGAATAGAGCGTCGCGCAATGATTGTTGGTAAAGCGCACCCTCATTACAAAAACTTCGAAAACAAAAAGATACTTAGTTTGCATAGCTTTCACGGCCTTCGTGAGAAAGACAAGCTAACTAAGTATCTTGACCGGGCTCGTGAGGTTGTCAAAATGTGGTATGCGAATACAAGCACAGTCATTGTGCCGATAGCAAAGAGCTAATTCGGTTTTACATAATAATTATGTATAAGTTTAATATAAATAAGAGATAAAGAGCAAGCGTGTAGGTGCCCTATGTTTATATGTATTACATAAACGACGAACCAAAATCATAACACTATACTATTTTACTACACTTTCTATATAAAAAGTAAAGTAAAATTCAGGTAAGCTTTGGAGATCTATGTCTATGAAGGTAAATTTCTCATCTAATTTCTTATAATTATACTCTTTAACCAAAAAAATATTTTAAAACTATCTTTTGCCAGTGGCAGTCTTCATAATCTACAGCGAATAGTTTCTCTCATTTAATAATCTTGGAAACTTAATAATTATTAGTGTAATTTTTAGTTAATGTCATTTAGAAAATAAATATAATAAACACAGCGAGCGAAGCGACCTCGGGAATTTGACCTCATATAAATCTAATTTATCCCACCTCGAAGGTTTTTAATTTCGACGATTTTTAAGTCGGTATGGTTGGCGCAATTAACTGCCGCGGTGTATGCCGCGGTTCGATTCCCGTACGGAACAATATATTTGCATGACGTACAGATATTTGTTCCAGGTCTGTGTGTCTTTTGTATGTGAATTTACATGTTTGTGAACGCACCTGCGATACAGAAGTATTTTCTAGTGTGGGCTAATGTTTGTAGAACTAAACAAAGAACAGCGAAAGAGTAGCACTTCGCCACGGGAAGTTTAGTCTTTTTTTATGACATACAAAAAGTTACGGTGTTATAAGTTAAGAGTGAGGTAGCTACTAATCTTATGAAAGTACGGCAGAGACGCTAGAAGCGGTTTTGAACCGCCACAAGCCAAATAAGCTACTGGACCGGAGAAACGTAGTGAACCGCACTCCTGCACCCTTATTTCACTAGTGGCTACAGAAGCTTCCTCATTTTAAGTTTTAAGAATCGCTAAACTCAAGTAAGTAGAAAAATACACGACACATATACCGTCGTACCTGATGTATATGTTTTTTAATTTCTAAATTTTATTTCTTCAATGTAACCTAGGGGTCTTTGAGTCAAGAGACAATAGGTTACTCCTAGGCAAGCGTGCTCCATCGTCGGCCACATCATCGCTTACCATCAGGTGAAATAGAGGTCAAACGCGAGCATAGACATAATTAAAAAGAAAACTGTATGAATACATAATGGTTTTGAGTTATTATTGTTTTATTTAATATACATTTTTAGTTTCTATTTTGCCCTTCACTCCGACAGAGACAGGAACAGATGGAGGAATATCTTAAGAGACAGAATGATGAAACAGGGGGGTCACGACCCTCAGCATTGAGGAATACGTCGCAAGGAGGAGGAGTTTCTATGTTTCTTTTGTACAGTACCTTGGACACGAAAAAACAATACCCGCCAAATAAATCATAATGGAACATCAAAAGCGAGACTCACCAAACAACAGTAATAATTTTATGCATGAAAGTCAACATCTTCCCAGTTTCAAACAACAATGGCACTTCCATGACTATGTAGCTGTGACCAGAGAAGAAATAGGATATGGCCATCTTCATCATCGCACTTTGTATCCTAGGATGTGTTATGGCGTTTAGTTTTCGTCTCTTTTCTATATCATCGAAAACTATTTCGCCCAGCCGCGCTCGATTCACTTTACCATCTGGTAAAAGAACTTCGTCTCCGAAATATTCTCGCAACTCTTTCCACGCCGTTGTCCCTGGCTCCAATACTGAAATTGAAAAAGTTACTATGTACAGTTAATTTGTTTTTACAACTTTAAATTAGCCGTCAGAGTCGGACCTCGAGCATTTAAGGTTCAGTACCAAATAGTAGAAGTAGTAGTAGTAAATTATAAACGCCATCCACCCATAAAAATGATGTACAAAAAAAATTAAAAAAAATTCGACATACATTAAATTTTTAAGTTATGTAGGTATATATTACAGCAATATTGCAGAAAATCTGAAAAAGAATGAAATATCTTCTTAAATATAAAGGGCTTTAGTAAATACCTAGGCATAATTCCGAGTCAATCCGAAGTTTTCATAGCTCAAAATGATCCGTTTTATGAAACAGAAACTACATATAAAAATAATTCAATATGATGCAAAACGCAACTGTAGGCTTACTGGAAGAGGGATGTAGTAGGCATGAGTGAGAGCGATAGGTTTTCGTTGAGTACAAAACTCTTAAAAAAGAACGTTTCGTTAACTTCTTGTGATTAAAACAAAACCTATTCTTTTAACATTTTCCCTCTCAATTTCAATTTGCGAATACCCTACTATGTAAGCAGATCATCAGGGACATCACAGCCAGGTTCAAGGGTTGAAGACAGATACTTAGCAGGCCTAATTGATACAACACTAAACAAAAACAAGAATGACTCAAAAAGAAAGGCTCGTATGCATTCACAAATAGATCGATCGATTCGTTGGTGCCGCCGGCCTTAATCGGTCTAGCTGCCAAGCAAATTAAGTCATTTGTTTCGAGAAGGCAGGCCCACCAATAATTGAAATGTCCATCTTTTAGTGCCTGCCTTTTTACGTATTCATACGATTCGTTAATGCACTTCGAGGCTAGGAGAAGGCCTTAATGCTGGTTCTGCACGCGATCGAATTCGTGACTATTGACTGGCACTTGTTTTTAAGGCAATTGCTCCTTTACTAACTAAAATGTATTTTAGATCAGTAATGGGAATTACTCGTGTTCATTTGTATGAGAAATAACGTCTTGTGGAAAGTTGTTTAGTTTCGTCTACTGAGCAAGCCCTTTTGTGGAGGGCTGTCCCTTACACCCTGTATACACTTACAGTACCCCAACAGTTATATTTTTTTTGGGTTGGAAATCATCTAATGACATCTCTAGTCCTTGGGAAAAACGGGAGGGCGTGACAGAATTTTACTGCCTAAAATTCACTCCTGCCAACGAAGGCCAAGAAGGAATTAGAAGAAGGAATTCTTGGCCTTCGTTCCAAAACAGAAATAATAAATAATTCGTCCAAAATGATTAGATCTACTTAGGGCATAGAACTGAATTATAGTCACCTATTTTATAATTAGTAGAATCAATTAACTGATATTATAGTTTTGTTAGGACTTTTGTAAATGTCATAAGAAAGGCGCGGTAGAACACAGGTATTTTAAAATAAAAAAAACGATTGCGGATTCTTTTTCATAGATCAACCAATTTAACTGGATAGAAATACAATGTACGCAAGCATTTACAAACTGGTAAACAGAGGCGATATTTAATTAATTCATTAAACGCCGAGCGAACGCCGTATAGCCCAGTCAAAATCGACATCAAACATCGCAAACGCGCATGTATCTACAATTTTTTTATATGTTGTTAGGTTCCTTGAGAGTAGTTTACACCCAAGTTTGCAACCCTGAAAACCCTGTGCTTTATTACATTATAAGCAAATATACTTGAAGAACACTTACTTCGGGTAAATTTTTCGAAGAAACTAAAAAAAGTGCCAAAATTTCGCAGTTTTTGGAGCACTATGGAAGTAGCACAGAGTTTTCAGGGTTGCAAACTACTCTCAACTCAACAGACCTAACAACATATAAAAAATCGTAGTTACATGCGCATTTGCGATGTTTGTGCTTTTTTGTGTCGATATTAACTGGACTATAATGGTTTTTACCATCGCTAAAAATAATAATATCTGCTTGGTCATAGCAATATGAGATCTAAAAAACACAAGTAATGAAATAGGTGAATTATCAGTTCGAAAGCAGCGGCAGGTAATTAGGTTTTACACATAAAAATAATTAGCTTATAGCGCATAGCATGCATTTACTTTTCCAAAATTGAGCAGTGAAACAGTTTCAATTTCAATGGCTTTCGGCTTCGACACAGTGTGAGATCAAGTATTTAAATGGTGAGATTGTAATTTGGTATAAACTACACTATCAGTTTTTTAAGCTTGCTTATAATAATATTAACTAGGAAGATGAAGTGTTTTAACTTTTTAATACAATTAAAAAACCAGCTACGCACTCTACGCATTCTTAGTTTTGGTGTGGAATCCTAATTTTCACACCAAACTACACTCATTAGAATAGTTAAGTTTATTAATAAATTATGACAAACATATCAGACTAGTTACTGCCAGTTGCATCAACCACGTGATACTAGGTTTCTCCATATAAATTTTGGTACCACGTTTCATCCCCCAAGAGAGTTATTATTTGGAAAATTGTTTCTTATTTTTTGACATAATTATGTCATGACCAAATCTCAGAATGAATCACTTTATGATATGACAATCTTCGTTTGGCCATATCATTGATGTAGGATTTCTATGATAATAACAGGTCTAAAGAAATTTGGCCAAACGAGGATTGAAATATCATCAAACTTATTAGTTTACTCATTTGGTTTACAACAATCTGGCCAGTTTTCCTTGATCATATCATGAAGTGATAAATTCTAAGATTTGGCCATGACATATTATACAAAGAATAAGAGACGATTTTCCAATACATCTAAAATAACATCATAAAAGGACTCCTGTGAAAACTTTTAGCATTGTAGGTTCAAGGGTTTGGGCTGGGCATAGATGAGAAGTGACAGACGTAGCTTTTTATTTTGGCATGATAGTAAATTTTAACGAATATTTGATGCCTTTGTGTTATAATTTTAATTAATACTAGCTTTTGCCCGCGGCTTCACCCACGTGGCATTAGGTTACTCCCCATACATTTTGGACCTCCGTTTTACAAACATAAGCAGTGTAGTTCTTACTACCTAAATTCACATATACTAACATTATTAGTGTTGTTTTTTACACAAAACAATAATGCAATTATAACTTTTTAACAACACCCGAAAGAAAATACAGTCTTCAGTCGTGCGTTATTGTCGTTTGGGTCATTAGCTAAACAAACAGTAGGCAAGACGGTGCGGGGAAGGGTTAGCGACCGCGTCATGCGAAGCGACTGAAGAGCGGAACTCGCGGGAGCTATCGCGCAGATGTAATTTTGGCAATTATTAAATTTATGATAACTTTCTATTGGTACGTCCGATTTAAATGATTCAAAAAGTAATTTACAGATACTGATATAGCCTGATATATCTGTTAGGCTGCACGCCCACTTCCGATAATCGGTGTCCGATTTTTGTAGGAGAAAAATAAAAAGTTACAAATTCGGTCTAAAAAACAGAACAAATACAGAAAGTCTGATGTGGGCGAGCAGCGTTAGGCAAACATTAAAAAGTTACTGTATGGTATAGCACAAGCATAATTAGGCTATAATATATGCACAGCTGGAACATAGGACTTCTATCAATAAGGAAATATCAGCCACCACTGGTATAGTTTTGTTTTTCCTTATTATAATTTGAGACACAATAGTAGGACAATAAATGCGTAAACGCTAACACTATATAATTGATTACAATCTAACCTAAGCCTACTGGTATAGTGGTATTTGATCTATAATATACTTATACAAAAGCGAAACTTCTGAATTGGAATAAAAGGTTTTCTTATAGGATGTAGACAAGCATTAAGAAAGAATTGAAAATTCAACATTTAACCTTTCGACAATAAGAGAGCGGACACCGGCGTTCATTCTCTCATTGTCATTCTATCATGTCTCTAATTACGGTATTCAAAAGGTTAAATCATATTTTGTGGGTACTTTTAAAAAACTAATAATGACAGTCTTTATTATTCATTTTCACAGAATAACCATTCCCATTTCCATACAACCTTTAACACCTTAATCATTTTATAGGGTTTGTTTTGAAAAATGAAAAAACTCAAGTCAATTTCTAAAAAAAGATTGAAAATTCAACTTTTAACCTTTCAACAATGAGAGAGTGAACATCGGCCTTTACTAGTCTCTTTGTCTTTCTATTGCGTCTCTAATTACAGTATTTGAAAGGTTAAGGGCTACTATTTAATGCAAATTTTCAAGTATGTGGACCCAAAGAATACAATTCTGTACATTGTTTGTAAGCAAAATTGTATTACCCCCGCTTTTCACTCCCATAATTCATCAAACCTCAAGCGAAAGCCAGCATTCACTCTCTCATTGTCTTTCTATTGTGTCTCTAATTATGGTATTTGAAAGGTTAAGCAAATTTTTAAATAGAAGCCAATTTTTGTGTTAGGTCGCAATCATTACACTTCGCTTAAGAAAATGGCGTTGTGCTAGGCAAATTACAGGATTGAGGCATCAAATTCAATTTCACTTCAAAATTCACAAACACATCAATAATAACAATTGCCTCACTGCAGGGCAAAGACCTTGAAAGATGACCCGCTGACCCCGCTTCGTAAACAGAGAAGGGTTGGCGATTTTTACTAATCTAATTATTAACTACTCCTCGATACCAGTGATGACCAAGATAATCAAAAAATAAAAGCTTTTAGTTACCTTTTCTTGCTACTTCATCTGCGTCAATTACTGCTATGCCATGTCCTCGAAATATTGAAAGTACTGTACTTTTTCCGGTCGCAAGTCCACCAGTTAAACCTACTATGAACATTTTGTTTCAAATGTAACTGTTATCAACTTTACACCAAGTACGTAATTAATATATTGGTAAAGCGTGAGTGAAATTCGATACTCAATCGTTCATATATTGCGACGTGTTATTATTTAAAGAAAGTAAAACAATTCATAAACACTGGAAGCTGCAGCTTCAAATACCAAGTCTGACCATTTGACCAAGTCTACCTTGCTTGTCATACAAGACAACACAACTTGAAAGTTTGACAACGTCAGTCAATGTCAAAAACAGAGTTGCTAGCTGAAAATATGAAAGACTACAACAGGATACAAAACTCTCAAAATCACTTAAAATAATAATGAATATTTCTATGACTGTGCACAAATGAATGTACTTCTGGCGAGGCGAGGTGAAAGGTGAGGCGAACGGCGATGTGAACGGCGCGGCGAGGAGAATAGCTTAGCGAACGGCGAGGCTAACGGCGAGGCGAATGGAGAATGCGGGTGTTCTTTAATCAATAAATAGGTAGATGTGAACCGGTATGAAAAAAGCCTATGAGTTTTCCAATAGCGTTAGAATATATGTTAATTTATTCCAATTATGTTCTATATCTGTGTGGTATCAAATTGCCTGAATTACAGCATTTTGATTGCAATTCAATGATATATGTTGGAAGATTTGCATCTGAATCACTGAAATGTTCCTTTGGAACATTTAAAACAACTGCTAAAAATATATAAAGGAACAATAAAAACATCGATTCACAAGACACAAACGAAACATTTGGAAAAATGGCTTAAAATATACAAACATATACACTGTTACATTACATAAATGCATCTGTTACATTGCGTCAATACACACTAAAATATTATTTTTGACGTGACAACGTCTTATAAATTGGTTTGCCGGGTGACACTTCAAGAAACTGCGTTACGCTCCGCTCACGTTATGCGCTCACAATGAGAGCGAGTGAGAGGCACGCGTCCCTTCCACTCGGGCATGGTTAGCCCGCCTAAGAGCGAGAGAGACAGACATAAAAATTATTTTACCACTCAAAGTCGTTGTCACGTAAAACTTTCGCCCGTATACCGACTTTACAGGCAACCAATTTTTTTTTTTATTCTATTTTGATTTGAGAATAAAAAGCAGATGTTTTTACTTCAGGTCATTCATTATATTTACACTGTAATATTCTTATAAGGTAAAGAGTGATTCAGTTTTCCAATTGTTCCAAATGATGCATTTATAACATTACTGGATGTTGCAATCTTTCGGAACACTAAAATGTTTCGGAACAGTGAGTCGCAGTGAGTCGGCTCAGTAAAGGGGTGCTATTCTCTAAGAAAATAGCCTTGAGCTCAGCGCTGGCACAGCGACGAGTCGTGAGCGCAGTACATTGAATTAACAATCCGATGTAAAGGGGCATTGGGTTGTTAATTCAATGTACTGCGCTCACGACTCGTCGCTGTTCCAGCGCTGAGGTCAAGGCTGTTTTCTTAGAGAATAGCACCCCAGTTCAGTAAGTAATTACCACGCTTATAGTCCGTTTTTTAATTAAAGACGATGATTTGACAAGTCCAAATACCAAATTATAGAAATATGTTGCCAGATTTTTAGAACTTACGAAGCGGTTTTCACCCATGTTTGTGTTCTGTAGAATACTAAAGATATATAATGTAAAAAAATAATGCACATTTCATGACGCGTTTTATATCTCCCGCTGCTGCAATGACGAGGGAGGAACAGGAAGAATCGCGCGAGCTGCGATAACCCGCAGCCTGCGAGTGAGTAAAAAACCCACCCGATGATGCAGATCTGCACTCACGCAAGTACGCGCGTAGGTACGTTGACACGTGTGGTATGATAATCGCTTATAACGCAACAGATCGTTTCTGGTGTGTTCATGGCGGTTCGGAGCTCAACTGATAATTGACCGCCCGACTTGCGATTATTATATTATTACAAATGCGACGGCTGCAAATCTGACCAAAACCCAGGTGAGTTTAAAACTAAAACAGCTGTTTCCTCTACCGTAGCAGGCGTGGTTAAAAACCGCTTCTTAGCTCTTAGCCATAATGCCGAAACTAAAAACGGTTTCATTACTAGCTGTAGTCAAGAAATAAATTAAATATAAAAAATTGCACTCCGGGAGTGCCGGCAGAAGTGAAAACTTGATTATTAACGTTGAGCATGTTTGATATTTTGGAATGGTTAGGGAATAATTTTGCACCAATTGCTTTATCAGTATAAAAGTACTATCATTTATGTGGTAGAATACAATATTCATTTATTGCGCTATCGTACACAAACATGACAATTTATATTACATTAAAAATTTATCACTTTAAAACTATTACAATTATTTTACATTAAAAAGTTTACCATCCGTCTTACGCTTTTTCGATCAGGTCACGTGTCCTGACGCGAGTTTAAGATTTTATACCCGTTACAAAAAAAGTGCTCAACGCCGCTAAAGAAGTTTTCACTTCAAAAAGGTTTCGTTTTTCGCATTTCTTGCATGTAGTAGTGATCCAGACGAAGCCAGTAGATGCCTACAAAACCAGCTCTACCAAACCAACGAATGGATGCAAAGTTGGCGTTTTTACACGCCATCTTTGCATCTATTCATTGGTTTGGTGAGTGCCCCTAAATCTCGCCACATTAAATTCACATTGAGAAAGAAGCTGTGCCAAACAATCAAACTTAGCCAGGATCTTCTATCGTCATGCAAATGTGTCAAATAATAAATACTTAGGATCTTACTTGGACTAACGTATGACATGGAAAGACCATTAAGCACAAACGGAACGAAGTAAATAATCGATTCAAAAACGTTTTGTGGATGCTTGGGAAGCAATCTACTCTAGCCCTAAGAAATAAACATAGTCTATAGATATGTTATAAAACCGATTTGGACCTATGGAATTCAACTATATTCCTAAGTTCTTCAGCCAACAAATCCAACATACTTTGTCTTCAAAGAGCCAAAACCCATATCTTGAAGACTATAAGTGGTTTACACGTAACACTGAAATACCTGAGTACCTAAATAGATAGATAACTACGCTGAACAATTATAGCTCCATATTAACCCATTGACGAGCATGCTTCTAATACGAAACCCAATCAATCGACTAAAAAGGGCAAATGTGCTGTATGACTAAGGAGAGTTAAGACAGTGGCTCTAACCTACCAACATTTCAATTTACTGTAACATATCTGATTATTTATAGTTAACTGGACTGATCGCAGATAACTTATATGAATATCTTTAGACCTACACCTTTTACCAGGGAGTTCCAGTATATGTACGTCCCGACATAATTTTATATCCTGTTTTTAAGAGCGGGACAAAACAGTCGCAGTTTATGCTTTAGAATTAAAAAAGTTATCATCATTTCGTCAAGCTGTAAATACAAATGTCTGCATTGTAAGAAATCGACCACATAATTCGTTATTATTGCTACAATATTTAAGAGATCCGCACGAAAATAGTACACGAAAAGGACTTAGGTATGTTTTTACAATATCATTATCTATTAGTATTATTATATATTTTAGGAAATACAAAACCTAACCATAATTAGTTGTATACATTTAAAATGAAATTATTTTTACGATTTTTACGAATATTTTTCGGTTTTTTGGTCAGTATCGGTTGCGGTACCTCACTATTTATGAAATGGAAAAAACATGCAACATTCGAATTGTCAAATCGTAGTCTTTAATTAAAAAACGGACAATATTTAATAATAATTCACTTTTCACATTTTAACAGATCAATTTCATCTGCTGTCTGTTCATAAATAAGTTGACTAAAATAGGGATTTTTCACTGATGTGCATATTTTTTTTTCTAATTATATCGACATTTTGATGTGTTGTTGTGACTTGTACTATGCAGTCTGTGGTTCTTGTAGTTCTGCGTGAAATCGAACCTATATTTTGTTTGAGAAAATTTAGTACAATAGGCTGTCATTCGTGGTTTATTTTCGTCATTTCTGAAGTGTTTAATTTCTTTATTGTTAGGGACTTACAAAATTCTTTGTATCCTTGAACTTATTATATTAATTTGATTAAAAAGCAATGAAACAAACAAAAAATAATTAGCAACTGTAGAAAATTGCGTTATCAAAAATCATTTGCATGAATTTCAATGTTGATTGTGTTGTTCAGTTATTTTTTACGTTTCTGGGACAAAGTCAAGAATGTCTGGATAGTAAATGGCCTCTATGAATTGTGCTAAGGCGTAGAAAAGTGCAGATTTTTAGTTTTTCTCAGAATTAATATGGCACATTTTGGGAAACGCGATGTTACCTACAGCGCACTTGACAACGAATTAACTCCGCCACTGGCGGCACTGGCGGAGACCACGAATGCAGCTCCAACTTTTGTTACCCTGGACCACGAGCATGAAGATGCCAACAATGTTATCATCCATAAAGTGCCCAAAAACAAAGGTAAGCACGCAAAAGACATGTTGTTTTCTTTATGAGTCTTTGTTCATTGTCTCGTGTTAAATTTGTTTGTAAAGAAAATTTAGGCGTGTTATTTTTATGTGCAAGGACATTTATAATTTTTGCTGTATCATTAATTCAGATGCCTGAAATATTATTTTTTTTCCCTGTCAGTAATTCTAAACCCAAATAAAAATAAAAACTTTACATTAAGCATGGTATTTTTTTCTTTCAGGAGGATGGACTCATATAGAGGATCTAGACTCATTTTTTACAAGAATGTACAGATACTATGTTCGTGGTGGATTTTACCCAATGATAATGTCTGACTTATTTTATTTGTTGCAATTTATTTTCATAGTGTGGTTTTCCACATTTTTGGTGTATTGTGTAAATTACCCAAGATTATTTAGGACTGATCCTAATGCCAACAGAAGTGAAAAACTTAGCTTAAATGATGTTATATTAGCTCCTTCAGTGTGTGTGCAGAGTGTTGCTTGGAAATGGTGAGTAGCTATATATCAGAGATTCTTTGAGAACAATTTGTTATGACATTCCCAACGCCTTTACCCAAGAGTGGGACAGCCCAGCCCTATTTATAACTTCTATGTTCCTGTTTTATCTGTTCACATTTAGAAGACCAGATCTTTTTATTTGCTAACTATTTGACTAAAACAAAAAATCTCTTTATTTACATAATGTATTAGAGCAAATAGACCGAGCAAACTATATGTGCAACATAGATGCTAGTTTATCAGGTTTATGGCTGCCCAGGTTAGCTAAGTAGTTGCACAAGTATTTAAAATGTTGTGAAAAGATGTGTGCACAACCTGGCTCCTGGGTTTTAGTTATACTGAGTCTAAGTATACTGCTTTTTTCGATTAATCAATATCGTGTGACCCAAGTTTTGGCAATCTGTATATAAATTTCTATTCTATAAATATTTTAAAACTATATTGATATGAAGAATGTTGAGTGAATTTTTAAAGTTTTAATAAAAATTCTGAATTCTATTGTAAATTCATTACATATCCTGCCTATGCAAATGTGTAATTGTAAAACTCATGTACTTATTTTAGGTGGTGTCTCATCACATTGTGTGCAGTTATTTGGTTGATGAGGCTAGTGATATCAATATACCATTTATATTATGCCTATGACACAAAATTATTTTATAATAATGCATTAAAAATCAAAGAGGTGAGTAAAACAAATTATGTTCCTGTATTTTTCTGCTCTCACTATGAAATTAAACAATAGTACATATTGAACTATGCTATTACTCTATAATTAGCTGACTGTGTTTTTCAGAGTGACTTGGTTTGGATTAACTGGTCTACGATACAGGATAGAGTGAGAGAAGCTCAGCCAGAACACCACATGTGTGTCCATAAACAAGAGATCAATGAATTAGACATATACCATCGAATACTCAGGTACTTTATTATATTGTTTACCTCATAACTGAATACGAAAAAGTTTTTCTATAAATTAGTCAATCACACAATTCAAGCATGCAACAGGTGAGTAATTCATGAATGGCTGTTCTTAAAAGTGGTTGATTGCAAAGAAGACCTTTTTTATTTTCCTGTCCAAATCTCATGTTACAGCGCTGGCAATATATGAAATGTTTTAAGATTACACATATATCCATAAATAATACTCGTAATAATATTTCACAACTTTCACACAGCGCCATCTTGTCTCAAACTAAGCAGAGCTTGTGGTATGAGTAAAAAAGACAACTGATAAACATACTTATTTATTTCTAAATACATACATATTATAGATAAATTACACTTAGACACAGACCAAATTATGGTGATCATCATACAAACAATTTTTTTGAATGGGAATGGAACCCACAACCTCCGGCATAGGAGTCAGGCAGGGTCACTGACCATTAGATCAACAGGCCAATCAAAATATGACATACGATTATATATGGTTACTGGTTATCTATTCCAGACAAGATGTGATAGTGTAGACCTGTTTGCAACAATTAACCACCAAAGAAAGACTACATGGAAACTCATAGGTTTTGAGAAAATCTAAGATTTCAATTAGTTGTTTCAAAGAAAAATATAATTTGGTAAGAAATTATGTAGGAGAAAAAAAACAGCTTTCCCTTGGGGCTTGATTTTTGCAAATAGGTCACATTATCTCATGATGATGTACATGGAGTTACCAGTAACCCTATAGAGTCATGAGGTCATGAACCAGATTGTGTTCACTGTTCTGTTTTGAGATCAACAATACATCACTAGAATAACATATTACTTGTGATGCATTAAGTATGTCCTGTTATTTATGTTCGGGTGCAATATCCAACCAACTTGTTCTGTCTTTATCAGAGTTTAACATTTCAAGAATTTGTTTACAGAGACCCTATATTGTCGAAGACGTTATAAATGTAATGAATATCAGTTTGATAAATAGACTTCTGCATGCATGTTCACTCTCTAAACCAATGTGAGATCATTTGAAAGAGTCTACCATCCAAAAGGCAAATGAAGTCAGTCAGTAAAAGTCTGACACACCCTCTCTCTCCACCTTGGATCAGAAGTCATTTGATGATTAACCCCAAATAAAAAAAAAAAGCATGACATATTTGAGGCCATAGCTGTACACATACTTTTTTCTTCTCAAGTTAGAATATAAATTATGACTTGTGTGTAATTAATTCAATTTTAAAATAGAACATAATATGTTTTAAATCATTTTTTTTTTAAGTAGACCTTTAGTTTAGGCCTTTGCCCAGCAGTGGGACAATATGGGCTAACTATAAAAATAATAAGTTTAGAAAATGGACACTACATACTATTAATATTATGTGTGAGGTAACACAATGGCTTGGCAAAAGAAAAAAAAATATCTGCATTAAACAAAATTTGCACTTGGATATGGAGCTGTGGGCTTATAAAGTACAATAATATAATATTCCACAAGTATCACACAATGAAAGAGTAATGATGTAAACAACTTTTATTCTTACAGATTTACAAATTATATGGTGGCAATGGTCAACAAAAACTTACTGCCCCTGCAAATACATGTGCCTTGTATTGGTGATTTTCACTATTTATCCAGGGGCTTGAAATGGAACATTGAATTTTTGTTATTTTGTAAGTATGACGTTTTCTTTAGTACTGGCTGCCTTGCGTTAGCTTAGGCTTAGTCAAATGACTATAACTGTATTTTTAACGCCATGGCAAAGTAAAGCAAATGCGCCTCTTGTGTTTTTCTATATTAGCTGCAGCATTTTTTAAATTATGTTTATTTGCTAGCGTTACTTTTATGATTGTGTATAAAAATATTGCATTCCTTTATTTGGAATACATGTTCCTGTGCTGAATACAGTACTATTTTATAGATTACCTTAATTTACTTTTCTTACACATATTTATGTAGTGAGTCAGACCATTGCAGCATTGCTCAATTTGAAATATAATTGGTACACCACAAATTAGACGGAGGATGATTGGCGCACTGCTTTTTGCTGCTGCGATTGGCTGCTGTGCTATGTGTCGCTGGTTCGATTCCTGCGCGGAATAAACATTTGTAAGACCTACAGACAGTTGTTCCGGGAAAGGTTGTCTTGTCTATGTAAATTAACATGATTGGGAATGAACCCACGCTACACGAATAATTGTTAGCGTCGGAAAAAGTTAAAAAAAAAAACCAATTAATTGTGACTGCATTTGCCACAGTACATTTTGTGCCAATGGTATAATAACAAGGATTAAAATCATTTGTATGTTCTATAAACAGACAGTCCATGGAGTCCTTGGGAGAATTGCTGGCAGTTGCGTGCATGTTACAAGGATCATTCAAAACGAATGTTGCTCGCTCGCCAGCTCGAGAGACAGATACTATGGCTGGCCATCGTGAACTTACTGCTCTCGCCACTTATACAGGCTTGGCAGATACTCTACTTCTTCTTCAATTATGCTGAGGTACGTTTCTATATAAACATATTATACCCCTTTTATGCTCCTTTGGAAATTATGTTAAATAATTAACTATTATACTTTTTTACGATAAATGTATATAAAATGTAAATTTGTTGATTCCTATTAATCTTCGAGACTCCATTCGGGAATTGAACTACGTGTATTTATATAGGTTAGAATGTACTGAACCCTCAACGCGCGAGGCCAACTCGCACTTGCCCCGTTTTTAACCATTACTGTAACATCAATAAATTCTTAAACAAAGATTATTTCTTCTTGTTTTGTAGCATATACAAAAACTACCTTAAATTTATTTATTTATTCATACTGGCTTTGACATATGTTTTGAAACTTATTTGTCCATTTGCTATATGCGCAAACCACGAGCACAGTAAATTTACATCTATATTTTACATAGATGTAAAACAATCCTATAAAAACTAGTAAATAAGCATGTACCTCTCATGCTTATTTACTAGTTTTTATAGGACCGCGTCAGAGACTCATAGCAACACTGCAGACAGAAAAAAATGCAATGTAAAATACCGTGATACCATTAACATAATGTTAGAAACCCCTTCCACATGTAGTGTAATAAGTATTATATTATACAACAAGAAATGCTGTTTGTTTCGTTACAATGTCACAAGCTAATAGGGAAGATAACAATTTTGCTAACCGACTTCTAAAAATAGGAGGGATATTTTTTTTATGTTTGTTCGTGCATAATTTCGTCGCTTGCCAACCGATTTGAAAAAAAAAATTTTTTTGTTGGATAGGGTATACTTTCCAAATGGTTCCATAGACACCAAGTCGGGATCTGATGATGAAATCTCAAAATCGAGGGAACTCCTCAAATATTATAGGCAACCATATAGTTATTAAATCATTAAATCATCAGGGTTCGCCGCAAAACGTTTTTTCTTCCGTTCTATCCTGTCGACCGTCACTTATCACTGGCTGCTTTTTCTGCTGAAATCTCAGAACAAGTATTCAATTTTATTTCAAATGCTCAATTGTAGGTCAACACTTTCCAGTGTTCTATAAAATAATTACGATATACTTTTGAAAATGGTTTACTATGTCTTATATTTATTTCATTTAAAAAGCTAATGTAAGGAAAAGTGCTCCTTGATCAATCACGTGTGATATTCCAGTTGATAAAACGATCGCCCGCGTCCCTGGGTCTTCGAACATGGTCGTTGTACGCCCGCATCACGCTACGTCATTTCAACGAGTTGGAACATGAACTAAGGGACAGACTCAACAGAGCTCACAAACCAGCTACCAAATACCTCGGAAGCTTCTCATCACCTATCACAACTGTTATTGCAAAGTAAGAATTTTTTTTATTAAATAACTAAAATTAAATAACTAAACTATAATGCCCCCAGATAGTGGCAAAAAAAACAAGCCTGTTGTACAACCCTAGTAGCCTGTCACAGAGAAGAGGGATAAGTCCCAGCTATAGAATGGAACCATGGTTGCCCAAAAATTTCCGGGCACTTCACTCTGTCGAGTTACACAACTCGCTTTTGGTTTCATAACAAACAACATAAATAATTAAAGATTAACTTATTCATAGAAGCTGTCTAGATAGTTTATTATCATACGCAGTTGTGATTCATAATTCACTGAGTCTAGTGTATTCTAGAGACATACATTTTTTGTTTAAAACTTTATTTTACATTTTGACTTAGAACTTAGAAGGATCTTTATTTAATTTTACCATTTGACGTTGATAATAAAAATAATAATAATTATTTTTATTTATGTATTTTGTAAAATCTATTTTATTATTGTGAACGTCATATGATTTGATCATTACATGTTCTTTACTGTATGGACTTTAAAAGAGACTTTGACCCCTGAGTTGGTTTCGGTGTTTCTTCTCAGTGTAGTCAGCTAGGAAACATCGGCCTCGTCTAATTCAAACTGACTGAAAACAAAATTGACGTGTAAAACTGTTTTTTTTTGTTTTAAACCTATTTGCAAAATAAAAATCACATCATAGACTATAAACAATATTTAAAAATCTTTATCTTTTACTTAGTACAAATCAAAGTAGGTTTCTGTATCTTTTTATCTACACACTCCTAAACCACGCAACAGATTGTGATACAGTTTTCACTTGTAAAAAGAGCACTAGGCAAAAATGGTTTATGTGTATAATATTGCACCCGTGTGAAGCCGAGGCGGGTCATTATGTTATCTTAAAATAACACATACATAGTTGTAATTTAGATGTAAGTTTATTGCAGTGTGCAAATAGGAATTGGAACAGCTAAGGTGGCTCGTAGGTCACAGTATTATGATACTTAAATTAGAATTTTAAAGCAAAAAATTTAGGCATAAATGCAATCATGCAACAGACCGCAAAAAACAGTATTTAGCACATTATATTGGAATGTGCACTAACTACGTAATTACTACGTATTAAAATAGCAAGTATTCTAATCATGTCATTACAATAATTATAACTATGCTAAAGTATTTATCTAGCAAAAGATATTGCGTAAATAATGCCCTGCTAATTTTACGTTGCTTTAGTTTTGACAAAAATAAAACTCATGCTATTTGGCACTTATTCCGTTTCTGAATTGTAACACAATGACGACTGACTACCGTGATGTGTATTGCGCATTTAGCTTTATCTCTATCGATGACTTTGGCGTGCGCATTGTTTTATATGCAATAGCTTATTATTGCTATAATACAAACTACTTATGATATTCACTTTATTTTTCGTTTTTGTAACAGTTTGAATTGAATTTAGTCCGACCAATATGACCTTCTATTCCTTATATTCCTTTATTATGTTTTTCCTAGTAAAAGGTATTTGAACTATTTTTTTTAAAGTGATGGCATGGTTAAAACTCCTGAATGAACAGTTATTTGCCCTAATTTACAGAAGGTCTGTGTAGTAAATAACTCTATATTTATATAATAGAATAGTGCGTTCAGTCTGCCAAAGAATACATACCCATCATCGTCATATCAGCTCGGAATTGCCTACTGGCCTACACACCTCGTTTCCTACAACTTTGTAGATATCGTCGACCTTTGGACAACTTTTACCCGACCTTGACCGATATTCGGTCAACACCTAACTCTATCAGCCACTGCAGCGTCTAGCCAGGTAGGTGTCTTGCCAAACTCCACTTTAGATATCGCCTGGTCATCGACATTGAGGGTGGAAAGGCTGTGCCTTATGCTCAAATAGTCAGTAATATTTATATATGTCTTAGCTGGACTGTTGAAAGGTACCCAGTAAAAAAGCGTGTAATTCAAATCTTAAGTTTTTGGCATGTTGCAGGTTAGAGTCAAGTTATATGTATATTAAAATATGATTGGCGGGTGTAACACACATGTATTTATGGAATTATAATAATTAAAATCGTCAATACTCTCAGTGCGTCTTACTATTGAATGACTTTGATGAAATAGCCTACATTATATAATTTCTTATTATTTTGATGTAATCTTTCAGGAATGTTGTATTCTTATCTGCAAGTGTTTTGGGCGTACTCGTCGTGTTGTCAGTGTACGACGAAGATGTGCTTACAGTTGAACACGTACTCAGTATCATCACCATACTCGGCTGTGTTCTGGCCGGGGCTAGGTGAGTATATCTTCTCAGCCTCATTTCATGTTCCTGCTTATGCGAATAAATGTTAAACACACGTCAGTATAAACAGATAAACCTCTTTCGTTTTCGAGACCGTTATGGAAAGTTTACCTATGTAATTTTGGTTCAGTAGGTACATGAAGATATTATAATGGCTATTAATGTGACAATATTAATAACTTTATTACTTGCAGTAATTTGCAATTACAGGTTTAGTTTGTTTACCAATGACGTGTGTTATGCTGTACTCATTTTGTACGGCATGTATTTTAGATCGATGCTCATGGTTTTTAATTCATATAAGTAAACAAAATACTCTCGCCCGTTCATCATCTAACTAAACAGCTTGTGCAACGTTCTAGAGTACAAATAGACCTTGAAATTGGTGTTGTGACGTTACAACAGACCTGCCGATACCTACGTGACTGCAATTCGTCATGTTTGCATCTAAAATGTTTTTGTTATTTGAGACAAAGTTTGTCGTAGAACTTACATTGCAAATTAAGCACGCCAATTTTCTGTCGAACAATTTTCAGCAGGTTTGTTGCTATTCTTGACTGCGAAAATAGACCCATTAACAGTAGTACCTATTCCGCATTTAAAGCAGGTATTCTCATTTTATGTTGGTAGTAGATGTTTACTTCTCATAGTGGGTATCATCTCCGTCTGTACAGCTAAAAATGAAAGTTCCTGATTTAATGAGTGTTTATAATATCGTGAGATTTATTGTAAACTTACGGCGTTTGCTGTAATCGGGCGACTGATATTCACTTTGGGGATGCAATGCGTACAATTAAATACAAAGTGTTGGCATAATGGATGTTTTGTGATCTGTCGTTCTTACCTACGTTTTTTTTTAAACTTTCTCTTGTCCTATGCTTTTGTAGTAATCTTTTTTTTTTGTTTTGGAATATTTATCAGTGTCGTACTAAGCTTATTTTTTGTCCCAAACTTTTCGTGGCTTATGGTCGATGTCCACTTGCTTTAAAACGTCTTCAATTGTTAAACCAATGCCAATAAATTATTTTGAAAGGTACCAAAACTACGGAGTTAAATGATCCCGTTGACCGTTGTTTATCGGCGTGGGAGTCCGTCAGAAGACATTATGTAAGCTATAATATATATGTAATATAAATTGACGGAACTCAGCAACCAGATTTCAATTTAGGAAAAGTGTTATATTGATTTTTAATATTGATTTGTGTTAAAGGCGGCAATGTGTTGGTTTTATAAGTCTTGCCGTTCTGCCATGTGGTTGCTTGAATATGTGCACTTGTGCAGGTCTCCTTCACACTCCTATGATGGTTGCACCAACGTAACACAGCTTTCGCTCCGTTCACCCAACATTGCACCTGCTGACAGGAGCCGCTATAACTTCTTCAATAACTATGTTCTTGAAGTGTTTGCTGTAAATTGTCAATATGAAAATCAGTTTTTATATTCTGCGTAATATTCCTAGTTTTTAAGTTTTAATTTTGCCAGTTTTGCATACTTTTAACGAGGTATAAGTCATTCTCGTGATTTCTGTTCTTGAGTGTCACAATTAGTCCTTATCACAATATTGAGTAAATTTTACGATTTGTAAATAATCCCCGAAACTAGGTTTGTTTTGTAGAATTATCGATCCATAACGAGGCCAATGTAGGTTTACCGATCTTTGTTATCGTGCTAACTCGTCAGCTGTAGCTTATATAGACGGAATCATGATTATATTGATATTATGTTATCATTCAACTCATCCACCACCATTCTAGTTCTGATCATATAAACCATCCATTATATCGTATCACCTCGATTCTTTACAAATTCGTGTAAAAAAATATATGTCCAACTGTGTTCCTTCAGTTACTTTTTGTATTCTAAGGGCAACGGTATAAAAAATCTCGCATAAAATATCGCATCGACCCTAGTGGACCCCTCGTCAGTTTGTTGACATCTTTTTTCAGGCTCGCGTTAATATGTGAAAGTATTGATAGTTTTATTACCTCCAAGAAGGACGATCATGTTTAAATATCATTTTCTTTACAGTTTCTCGAACTTATTGAGTAAGATTAATTTCCTCGTAAAGTGGAAATGTTTCTGAAAAGCTACGTTGAGAATACGTTCCCTCTTCGACTCTAGAGTCTGAGTGTTCTGACACTATATATATTTTCAAAATCCGAAATACAAGAGTAGGTATTCATATACCTGCTCACATTGTTCGTATTAGTTAAATAAATTATTTACAATAATATGTAATAAAAAAATATTGGAGTGAAATGACAACTGGTACGAGTAACATCGATTCGTGGTTATTTTTCTCATACGCGAATCGGAGCCGAGTGTAAAGTACAGCTGTATTTTATTTCTTCATTATGAATAGCTTAAAAGTTAAATTATCCAAAGTCAAAGTCAAAAATCTAGACAGTTGTTATTTCATCCATAGGTCTCATGTTCACACACGTTTTTGACGTCTAAAGGCGCCTTCAAATTAGCCGCGAAGTTCCGCGCGACAGCAGTGCGGCAGCTTTGCGGACACCACACTAGAACTGCTATGTTCGAGCAACGTATTGATTGGTTTTCGTTCATTTTTAGATTTGAGCAAAACTAAGTGCGTATCATCACTAGTCGACTGATGAACTGGTGCGCGGCTGTCGCGATGCGCACTTCGCGGCTAATTGGAAGGGAGTCAACTATCATTTTGTCATGGCGTATCCATGCTTACCAGACTTACACAAGACCAATTAAGCTTAGATATTTAGTACGAAAACGCGTGTGTGATCAAGAGGCCTTTACACCCGTGTTCTAAGTCCTTTTGAAGGTAAACTCTCTGCCCGACTCAGAAGAAAACTCCAATCAATAAATAACATGCAAACAATTGACTAATTAAGGAAGGATGACTTGAGGTTGAGTAAGGCCTATTGTCCACGGACGCGTAGCTTCACAGACGCGTATTCGTCCTTTATACGCTTGATGTACGTCTGCGTGAAGCTTCCATAAAAAAACTGGGCAAGTGCGAGTCGGATTCGCGCACTGAGGGTTCCGTACAAACTTACCTGTGCAATCAATTCAATATCCGAATTGAGTTACGAATATTTTTCCGAATACCAAAAAAAAAAAAGATTTTTTGTGACGTAGCTAGTAGTGATAAGGACGTCGTTTTTTTCCTTTTGAGGTACGGAACCTTGAAAAACTATGTAAACCGTATTAACTCTTTGAATGTCGTAATTAGAAACACAATAGAAACACAATAGAAAGACAATTACCTTATGTCGGACAGTGTAACTTAAGACATTCGAAAGGTGACGAATATGCGTTTATAAAGCTTCGCGTTCGTGGACAGTAGGCCTTGAGTGGAGAAATGACTTAGAATATGGGTGTTGATTTGATTTGCTTTGCTTTAGAATATGATTCAATTTCAGGGCTCTCATAGGGGAGGAAGAGCGTTTAGGCGGGGGCTGCACGGGCCCCGCGCGGGGCGAGGAGTTGTTTGTGCAGGTGCTGGGGCACGTGCACTACCTGCCGGCCGCCTGGAGGGGCCGCGCGCACACCAAGGATGTGGCCGCGCACTTCCAACAGCTCTTCCAGTTTAGAGCCGTATGTATCTCTGTGAATTATATTACAATATCAGATAATACTCAAAAGATTCTTATTGAACAATACTATTGATGATCTTTAAGGTCAATACAATGTTATATTAATTGTGTGTTACTGTGATATTTAACTTTTTTGTAATTTTCGATACAATTTATTGTTAATGAATAAATGACTATGACTAATTAAAAATACAAATTAACAATTAATTAACTACAAATACATTTCTTTAATCAAATATGAAAAAAATTGGTTTTTGTATTTGTAGTTTAAATTCGGTCCTCGTTGAGTCAAAACTTCAAAATCTTGGTCATCGCTGTGGCGTCGAGCTGCCAGTCTATTGGTTTTCTATCGGTTACGTTTCAAAGAGTGTGTGTGTATTTATGCCGTGATACACATTTACATTGCAACTTGATTTTGTATGTTTGTATGTCAAAATGTATGAAATTCAGATATAGATGCCTTAGTTAGAAGTGCCTTTGACAGATTGATTGTATTGGTATTATTCGTGAAAACCCAATGTAAATTGAGCTGGAAATGAGCTATCATAACCTAGTTGAAAAACTGGTCAAGTGCGAGTCGGACTTGCGCACGCAGGGTTCTGTACTGTACGTAAAAAAATTGCAAAAAAATTGCAATTGTTGTATCGGAGCCCCCTTTAAATATTTATTTTATTTAGTTTTTAGTATTTGTTGTTATAGCGGCAACAGAGATACATAATTTGTGAAAATTTCAACTGTCTAGCTATCGCGGTTCTTGAGACACAGCCTGGTGACAGATAGACGGACAGACAGACAGCGAAGTTTTAGTAATAGGGTTACCATTTGGGTACGGAACCCTAAAAAAGAAATTTGCTCTGATATTACATTTTCTAAATATTTGAATTTGCTTCCAGGTGTACATAATCTTCGAGCTGCTGAGCCCCCTGCTGTGCCCGCTGATCCTGTTCTCGCTTCGTTCGCGTGCTCTCGACATCGTCGACTTCTACCGCAACTTTACTGTCAGCGTGCTCGGCATCGGCGACGTTTGCTCTTTCGCACAGGTATGACGTATAATGAGTCAGCTAAGATATTATTTTTACTGTGTATATTGTTTTCCACCTCAGAAATGGATCATAGTCGGCCTTATAATGTTCCTGCAATTGGGACTCAGGCTTCCTTTCTAGGGGAGGGAATGGGCCGCAATCCACCACGCGGGCCCAGTGCGGGTTGGTGGATGTCACACGTCTTCGATTTTTTTGGGTTCTAGGACATGCCAGTTTCCTCACGTTGTTTTCCTTTTGAGCAGTGGTGATGAAAAAAAATTCACAAAGTAATGCGCCTGGCTGGGTTTGAAACCGCGACCTACAACTCGTAAGTTGGGGCCCTTATCGCTCGGTTACCACTGTTCTCAGAAAATGGGTAGTCTATGTCTGAGTATGGTTTCCGCACTTATTCCTATGCGGACCATAGTACGTGGGCCATAGCGGCTGTAAACTTAAGTGGGCTTATCCCAACCAGCCCACCTCTCTCCAAAAACCGATTAGGCCTCTCAGATTTTTTCAGGGCATCTATAAGGAAATTCGGGGATCCTAAGGTTCGTGTGCGTATTTCAGTGACACCTGTGCAGTTTAGGAGCGCACTAGCGACCCGCCCCGGCTTCGCACGGGTGCAATGCTCTTGCCGCACCGGGCGGCCGGCCGGTACCGCCGCAAACGCTACGTCCCGCAATTTTTAAATCTGTAATATCTTCGAAAATATTCACTTAAATCATACGGTGTAAAGGGCCATATAGATCTATATTAAATGAACAATATATTCAAGGTATTTAATTGGTTAAGGATTAATGCTGTATTGGTTAAAATCGCTTCGAAAATTAGCCATTATTTGTCTTAAGAAAGCGACTTTGTTTTATACTATGTAGTGATGCGCAATTGTCCCCTCCCCCTCCAAGCATGCTTTGCACAGGGAACTGTCTGTGATGCCTATTATGTGGATGAGCTTGAAATGGGTAGTTATCTTAACTCGCTGAAGGGCTTGAGAGAAAACATCGCCAGCGTGGTCGACCGCGGCGAAGCTGACGTGACGATCTGACCAAACAAGCGTAGCATACATGTCTAGAGATGTTAGAAGGTATAATGGTTTAGAAGGAGAAAATGACCCTTTACTCAGTGAGTGTCACATCGCTTCTAGGCTGACAAAGTCAATCGCCAGTGCTAAAAAATGTTGTAAAATTTAAAGATGTTGCTCATGTTTTTGGAGTTTTATTTTTACAGTTGCCATGCCGCAAGTATAATGATGAAATAATCAAAACCGATTAAGAATAATAATTATTACATATTACTGTTTTCCGGGTTCCGTATCTCTAAAGAAAAAAAAAAAAACGGAAGCCTTACAGCATCACTTTGTTGTCCGTCTGTCTGTCTGCCAAGACCCTTTATCATAGGAACGCGTGGAGCTATTGAGTTAAAAATTATGTGGCAAAAAACGTATACTTCGACACTCTCAAGGGAATCAAAATTCATAGGGCACTTCCCGCTGAGACAGAATCCTGTAATTTGGCAAACAAAGTCATATAGTAGCACAGATATATGTTATAAAAAAAAACTACTTTTTTGCGATTCGGAAAAATCTTTCATTAGAGAATTGAACTATAGGTAAGTTTGTATGGACGGTGACAGTGCACGAGTCCGACTACCACTTGCCCAGTTTTTTTTTTAATCATTAGTTGATGATTTCAGCTGGACATCCGTCGACATGGCCATCCTGACTGGCATACACCTGGCAAATTGAAAGGTACGTACGTGATTGGTTATTTTTTTCTCGAATTTACCATCATGAATATACAAACTGCATTATACTGCACAACTGTTGAAACTGTCACTGTGATACTTCTTTTTTCTTCATAGTTTTGGTTCCAGCCGTGAATCTGATTACTTAAGTTTCTATGGATCTATTATGTGCCATTGCCTAACCATCCATTTGTCTAGTTTAGTTGAAACGAAGCCATAATCAGGGGCCATCATGATTTTGTAATTAAACCTTATACCCTATTCGCGTTAAGAATAGAAATTTAAAGAAACCTCATTTACTGCCTGTTCAACCGATTTTAATTTCTATTTCGTAAGTTCAAGGATGGCATTAAAAGCAAAAAAAGTGGTTACGATACGAACTATTTACTGCAGCCGCCATTTGTCATGCCACCAACGTAATAAAAGTCAAAATCGGTTGAACGGACAGTAATAAAAGGTTTTCATAAATTTCTAAAGTTATTTTGAATAGAGTATAAATAGAGCTAATCGCCTCTCCCCTTACTTATTTTCACTGGTAGTATTAATACGTCATAGTATACTTATGGTTGTATATGTGTAAAGCTAAAAATAGAAAAACTATTTGCTAGGTTTATTATTTTTGCTAGATCTCAATTATTAATCTTATTAAACATTTCAGGAGGAAATGGTAACACTCAGTACGACCAGGGTGAGGGCGGGAAGACGGAGCTGTCTCTGGTGGCGTTCTCCTGCCGCCACCCCGGCTGGCAGCCCACTGAGCCCTCGCAGAGACAGTTCCTTCGCTCTCTGCGCCAGAGCATGCACCACGCCGTACCGACCAATAACCATCTCGTAAGTTTACGGATCTTTTTTCGTATCGGCATTACATCTATCTTTGCTGTTTGGGCCCTGTATAGTGTAGGTGGCCACGATTATTGTGATGTTGGAGAACTTCTTCGTGACATCAGTAGTGCAGGTGAATGGACATTTTAGATACTCCAACAAATGGATCATAGACTGAACAGGAATACTACATTAGCACGCCTTATTGGATGAACCAATAATCCCATATATTTGGCCATGGTTCGGAGCGAGGAGAAGTGGCAGGCGGTCGCCGACTTCTGCAAAGCATTAATGCTAGCGAAGAAGGAGGCCGACCGCATCAGGCAACGGCGGCGCTCACAGCGCTCCAGCCGCCCGCCGCCGAGATTCCGATCCTGATTTCCGGCCACCGTAGGCGCGGGCTTGCGGACGGCGAGCAATGGGTAGCTCACTGTCCGACCGTCCGGTAACTCCGGACCGAGCCCAAGTCGTCGACGGCGCACTGTTCCCGCGCGCCTCAAGGAGCAGTCAGCAACAGCAGGGGCCCAGCTGGGTCCAAACTTTGTGGTGATAGAATTAATTCGAAAGATAGCTCAAGCCCCAGTACGAAGGCAATGAAGGAACGGGGTAGACTTTTATTCAGTAAGAGTCTGACACTATCTCCCGGTCCGCCCAAGAGCAGTTGTCATTGGATGATTTTCCCACTATAAAAAAAAACCCTTATATTTATTTAATGGTTTATTAAAACTTTATGCACATAAACACTGTACAAAGGCGGACTTAATGCCTTAGAACATCGCAATGAGAATGTTTTATGGAACGTAAATAAATAGCACATGTATTAGCAACAAAAACGATCGACCGAGAAGATGCTCTTCGAAGTAGCCACACTGATATAAAGTGACAATACTTAGCATAATCAGTCTTATAATGTTCCCACTGTTGGGATTCAGGCCTCCACTCTATGAGAGGGTATGGGCCGTAATCTACCACATGCATTTTTAGGTTCTAGGTCATGCCGGTGTCCTTACGATGTGTTCCTTTACCGTTTTGAGAGAAACAAATAACACAAAGATACTTAATAACAAAAAAAATATTGAGCCTGTCTTATGGTTACTGCGAGATAAAGACGTTATCGATCTTTACAAATTGATTTGTGCATATTTTTTTTCAGAACAAAACCATGCTGGGTTCATACATTCAACAAAGTCTATTTGGTGCCATCACACCGCTTCCAGCAGTTTTGTCATACTACCCACAACAGAAGCAACAATACAGATTACCAGTAAGTATCGTCTTACCATAAGTTAGTACTATTTTGTTGCCGTTGTTGTGATATTAGTTGCTAGTTGTTTAGCATTTATATGAATTTAAAGTTTAATAATGCTTTGAATTTACGACAGCATAATGCCTGCACGTTTGGCAGTACATGTGACATTTTTCTCTATGCGTCTCTGGTACGACAGTGCTTTATTTTTTTATCCGACTAAGGGAAAGCCTAAGGTATTGTCGCCATCACGAAACATTACAAACGTCGTAAGATGCGCAGAAGTCGATTTTTAAGTCTATATGGTCAGCGTACGGGAAGCCGGAAACGAGGTACATCGTTCCGAATGCGCGATTGGTTGGTCAGGTGTACCGTTCTTCCTTGCGACGAATCCACGTTCCGTATGCTTGAAAATAAACTGCCATACAAGAAAAGTTGTACCCTTTGTCTACGTTGGATTTCATCGCCAAATGGTAACATATTTCTATGGGACCATTTCGGGAATATAACCTTTCAATTAAAGAAAAAGATCGGTCCACAATTAACCGAGTAATCGTTGAACATATATAACAAAAATACATAAAGAGGAACATATAACCTCTTCCTTTTTGGAGTCAGTTAAAAAGCTAACCCTAAAACAAAACTGCTAAAACTAAGCTAAAACTGTTATTATTGAAATCCTTAAAATTGCGTTTCCTTAGTATGAAACCTAACAATAACCAACATACTTTCGTTGTATAATAAACTTAAGAACTTTTACATATTTTATTTATAACGCTTAATATACTTCACGAATTCCTTTTTTCACGAACTATAGCATGCGCGAACTTTCCTCCAACACGCCAAATGTTTGCCATGGTTCGTGCCGGCGACAATAAGTTTGTGGGCGACACAACCGATTTTGAAGAATGAAGTGTAAAATCGATTTGCTTTGTGGAGTGGATGTAAATGAAACAATATAGCTTACGTAACATGTAATAAAGTTTAGTCTCCTTTTTATTGTTTGTGAGATGTGTAATGAAAGAGGAGAATTCCGAGTTTAAATAAGTAAACATTGGACAATAAAAATAACTGCGTTTATAAGAATTATCGTGGTTTTAGCAGACGGATTTTAGTTTTAACTTTGTACTACTTATCTTGTTGGCTTAAAAAGGTTTGCTTCCTCATGAGCTGTGAGAGCAGAGTTCACTTTGTTAGTCGTGACGCAGTAAAGGTTATAATTGTTATTTTCTAGGATATGGACGAAACAAGCGACGAGGACGAAGCCCCGGCGGCAGGACCGGCACACACAGAAGGTTCGACGAGCACACCCATGGGGCTGGCGGGTGTGAGCTCGGTGCTGGGGGCGAGTGCGCTGAGTGGGGACGCGCCGCCCCGGCAGCCGGGCGATGACAACCAGGACATGTCTGTTAGCACGCTGCATCTCTACGACCTGCATCTCACACAGGTATATACTCATATCCTGAACTATTATGGGTTCATTTGATGGTCGTGTCAGCTCTACGGTTAACGACAATATTGTGTGGTTACGTGTGTGAAGGTGTAAGACCTGCAATAGCATCACGACCACCGCGTTTGTCCTCATCATTATTTTTTTTTTTCAGTTGGTAGACGTCCACTGTTGGATATAGACTTCCCCTAAGGGGGATTCCTCCACAATAAACGATTCTGTCTCTTCCGTCGCATTCCCACAACCTTTACCAGGTCATAAGTCCACCTTGTAGAAGGCCTTCTAACGATGCGTTTTTCGGTACGCGGTCCAGAACCTTTCGGCCCCAACGGCCAACTGTTCTGCGAGCAATGTGCCGTGTCTATTGTCACTTAAGTTTGGCGTTTTTTTGTGCTTTGTCGGCAACCTTGGTTCTTCTGTGGATATCTTCAATTGGACAGCGTTATGTAAGAACGGATTAAGCGACACTAGAAACAATTTGAGAAAATAAACGCTGTGCATTATGGACAGCGTTTATTTTCTCAAATTAAAAATCAAATTCCAATTATGAATCGATCACACAAGGAAACTCTGAGCATAGCATAGCCCTTTCCATTGCCCTTTGGGTGACTTTAAGCCTTCTGATGAGGCCCATTGTGAGCGACCAAATTTCGGAACCATATATGTCTTTGCAGCGATTGTATTGCTACTGAATCGCTACAAAGTGTCGCCGCGGCTTCTTTTAAGGTGGTGCAGAGAACAAAGCAAGATGCAACTATGTGTGTATTTATTTTTCAGGCGGGCCAGAATGTTTCATGCTGTACGAACAAGTGCAGCGCGCGACGCGAGCGCAGCGGGCGCTGGGGCAGCACCGAGGGCGAGGACACGCCGCTGCTGCACCGGCCATAACACCGGTGCCTGCTGTCGCCGCGTGGCGCCAAGTACCCCGTCTGGGTATAGCACACGCTTAGACAGTGCGTAACAAACAATCTCTCGTTTGTGTATGCCAGTGTTTAAACTTAATAAGTTCCCCGTATATATCTACGATTTAACGTACCTTTTAATTCATTTCAAATACTTGTTTTTTTTTAAGCCCTGGCAAAAGTTTTTTTTCTTTGATGGCATTCGTAATTTAAAACTCTTTGCGCTTTGTTTTCATATTTCTATGGTTATTGTTTGTTTCCAGCGACATTTTCTAACCGCGTGTCATACTCAGACCACTCATTTCACTGACAAGTTTAAATACTTTGTTTTAATTTTAAGTAAAGTGGTCCACAATATATGCGATAAATTCAAAAGCAATAAAAACCTTATATACATGTCCTTTATATTTGACCACTTTACTCAAACTTAAATGTCAGTAAATGAAGTGCCATACATTGGGCATATTATACAATGTGATTTGATATCAGAACACACTTTTTATAGATAATTACTAAAATCTTAGAACGCACATGTTTTCTTTTTTAATATCTTTTGTATGAGTATATAAACATATATGTGTACAGTTATTATTGTACAAAAAGATAGGATCGACGTTGCTAATCTAATTTTAACGACGCGTGTGTCCAGTTTTAAAAGTTGACAGATAAACAAGTCAAGTTTATGATAAATAAAAAGTTAAGTGAATTTCTTTGTTCCTGTGAGCATAATTAATCGAAAAAAAATAAAAATTACTATATGCCTATGCAGATTGAAGGGCTCAGATGTTATTGATTTTCTAATTTAAACATCGTTTTGAGATGGGCTCATCAAGTTGTATTTACTCGCATTTTCAATAAAGTGCCGCAGAATTTGTGTGTACTTAGAAACTTGATGTAGAATTCTTGCAATCTGTCGCCCGAAATAAATTAACTAGATAAAGGCACGAACACTACGCGTGCCCAAACACATGAAAGGAAAAACATACTGAAAAAATTAAAAATAATTTTTCGTTAAAGTAATTTTTTATAGTCTTAACTAAGCAATAAATTCATTACATTACATTGTTATAGTACTTAGCTTAAAACATAAATACAAAAAAAAAAAGATATTTTTATAATACGCACATCGAAACGAAAAATCTTAAAAAAAAGCCTTTTAAATAAATATTCATTATTTTTTTATTTAATGTTCATCAATATTAACAGTGCCTGGTGTCTATGCAATCGTATTTCGAGTTAAATACAAGAAACGATAGTGTTTAAATAAGATATTTTTTAGCGCATAGTGGATTTTTTTACGGGAACTAAGAGTTAGTTGATTTAGAAGTTAAAAAGTAAATACAGGAAAATGAGAAAGTACTTGCAATAAAGTTTTGGCTTATTTGAGTTTAGCAGTGAACAATGAATGATCAACAAAAAAAACGTTTTAAGCAATATACGCAAAGCTCGTGTCATCATCATAATCATTTCAGCCGAAAGACATCCACTGTTGGATATAAGCCTCCCCCAAGTGTCGCCATAACGGCCGCTCCTGTGCATCTCACATCTATCGCATTCCCACGACCCTGTGTGGGAGGCATTCTTACGTCTTGCGGTACGTGATCACGAGTTTGTCGATTCTTCAGGCTACGTCGGTAGCCTCCTGCGGGTATCTTCAGTTCTGATGCGATCACGCACTGCAACTTCAAGCATAGCCCTCGTGTTATACTTAATACACATACATACGTGGTGCCATAAAGTTGATTGTCGGCTGGTAACTGATTTCTTTATTGAGTGTACAAGTTCACGTGTTAAATTATATTAGAGCATAGTAGCTGTACTGACTAGTTAAATCATAACAAATAGTTTAAGAGTACTCTGAAGCGCTATCATCCGAGCACCAACTCGATATCCTCAGCAATAATTATATTATAAACATTATATAGTTGTTATCAATAAACAATAAGACGATCGTGAGATAAAATGAGAGAATATTTTTTTATATAAGGATTTGTATTTAGCTAGTTATTATGTAACTCAGGGTGATAAACGAGATTTTTACAATCGGCCTGCACGTTGTGTCCGTAATAGATAACAAGTCAAAGCAGTATTCTGTTGCCCATACAGCTTTGATTAACTATTTATTACTCATTTAGATAGTGATACGAATAAAAGACTTGACAGTGAGTGAGATTCCTTTCGTTCTCCTTTGAAATAAACGTAATGAATAGAGACTGTGATTCTCATTATTATAATAATATTTGCTCTGATTATCCTGAACATGGTTTAAAAGCTTGTTCGTTGATCCAACGCAATGTTTATAAATACATAATGCAAAAAAGAGACATAACACCTGACCGCTCTATAGCATCCGACAATTCCGATATTTACTCGAATATTTCATAAAACTTGTTCCCGGTATTTAAACATTTTGATTAAATGCGCAAAGTTTGTATTATTACATTTAAAAAATAAAGTGTACATTATACCGAGCCAAAGTTAGCAAAATAACAGATTTTTCATAATTCTTTACTGCATTAGTTTTATACAAAATGACTAGACTTTAATAGAAACCTAGAGAAAACAATGAAAAAGTATCTTGGGGTTAGACGCTATTAAAATGAAAGTTACGGGCGCGAGCGTGGCCATGATCTCGCTAGATAAAGTCAATATAGTAGGGGAGGCCGGGATGCTAAATTCAAAGTTACTAAAGCGTCATGGGGACCTATTGGATTGTGCTGATTAGGTTCTAAAACGAAAAAAGTTTATGCGCCCCATTAAAATGGAAAATTGTCATAAACTTTTATGAGCCTGTAAGATTTTTTTTAAATGTAAATGTGTTACGAAAAACCTATAATCTGGCGGTTTTCATGGGGCGATGTAGCTAAAACCAACAATAAGTGTAAAATTTTCAACGTTCCTAACAAAATGATCTTAGCAAACTGTGGTAAAAAAATTGTACTAATCAACAAAATATTAACAAGAACCTAACAACCCTAACTTTATGACTCGCCCATTTGCTTATGCCACGCTCAAATTTTCAGATTATTGAAATAAACACTTTTCTGCATGTACGACTGACTGACTTAATCTGGCGCGCTCGAGTTTTCCCGAGGATCAATTTTTAGTAATCTGAAGGGGTGCCCTCAACGCACCCCACTATGAGTTCATATGTGATAGGGGTTACATTACAGGGTGCAAGGTTTCTCTTCATATGATTTTCTGACGCGCTCGAGTATCACGCAAAATGCCCATCTGGCCGCCCCTACTAATATTTTTGTTTTGAGCGTATTGGCGCATTAAGTCAAAGAAATGATAGTTGCTAAAAGTGAACATTCCATTTTATTAAACTTAAAATCAACATTATTTAGACTGCTCATGTCTTTAAGTGTCCACATTACAAGAATTTGAGCCCGGCTCGTGCTCGGCTTTTCTAGCGTAGACCCACCTTAACTATAGTACTTAGCATAGATGCACTATGAATTGAAATTGAAGTTGTCAAGCAAGCAACGTACTGCAATGCAAACCCGTATCCGTTGTTGTTACAAATACTGTTACAACGTAATGAGTGAGATTAGGCTACGTAATTAATTAAGCAAACGTTCCGAGGTACTCTGTTCTTCCTTGATTTGTTGTTCTTGAACAAAACATGACAATAACAAACACAAAAGTGGTTTCACCAATGTTATTTTTATTAAAATTTGAAGTAAATTCATGCACAACACCGGTTGGTTTATTTCTGGAACCGTTATAGAACCGTTTGTGACCTTAGCTACAGTTATACACTTGTTAAAACAAATTATAGTTGCTCATCTTTTCTAAATTACTAATATTATACAGGCGAATGTAACTCGTCTCTACGTAATTTCATACCTTACTAGCTGAATGCCTTTGTATGAAACTTGGCTTACGAAAATACCATAACTTGAATTAAAGCATAGGATAAATTACCACAATAGTGAAATCAGACTTACAAAAATCAAGAAATAGTAGTCGTTAATACAGCAGTAAACAGGCTATCGTTCTTGTAAACTTAGAGCCTTAACAGATATGCGACTTTGACGTCTAAAGCTCTGTGCCTCGCAGAAGTCGAAAGCCCGAAAAATTGTTTTACTTGGGTATATATTTGAGGCTGCTTTGTAATTGGGTATTTCACTGTGTTTATATTTGTATAATATTAAACAACAAATAACAAAAATTATTTTCCTGAAAACAGCTTTAGCATTTCAAATATTGGAATGAAGAAGAATGGTATTGATAAAGTTATTTTTTTTAAACAAATCACTAAAACACGAGTCAAATATACTTCTTGAACGCTTTTATACTTAGACTCTAAACCGGCTGAAATGCCAAACGTTAAAATTTTCATATTTGCTAAGGTTCTAACATATTTTATCACGCTTGAAAAACGATTGTATAGACATGACTTACGCTTATTAGTCAATTTGATTAAATAAGCCATTACACTTAAAAATCGTTAAATATTTTTCATTATTATATGATAGATTGTAAGTAACTTTTACACGAATATAGCGTCATTAAATTTATATTATGATACATCATTCATATAATAGGTATATATCATTTTTATACATTCAAATACTAGTATAGCTTTGATGTAGGGAGATTCAGTGTTCAACATCTGTGATGATCCACTCAAGTTATATAAAATATATGCTTACTAATATATATTTGTTTACTAAATATGTTAATAATATAGTGTTGGTTACAGACACGCTGGTTTATATTTCAGAGGACTGTGCAGACGGTTTAATAAGAAATCCATCAAATAACTAGACACGTACAAAGCCTTTGGATCTCCCTACACGATTTAAAATATTTAGCAATTTTAAAAACCTACTTTACATATTATGAAATATAAAGCTTACAAGGGATTAAAATAGAACTTATGTATTTTATGAAAAATGTGAGAGTGGATGGGCCTTTATAAATATAATTCATACATCTAAATACTAAGCCGTCGATCAACTTATTACGATAGCAAAAATATTTATATCTCTTTTTTACATGAATTGTGGTTTGTAGACACCGCCTTTGTCTTTCAATGACGTGAACCTTATCTAAAGCAGAACTCTTACACATCTTAAATAATCCTTTAGCCCCCTTTAATCTAATATTTTATTTCAGGTTAGTCACTTTTTTATATATTTCTTTTTAGTTTTCTCGGTTTAAATAATATTGTCTACATAAATAGTTCTAGGTTCTCTAAACTTCCTTCCCTTCTAAAATATTGATAGTTGTATCTAAGCCGGTATACAGTGAGTTTAACATAAGAAGTTTCTTTGCTGTAATGTTGGCTCCCCTGTCTGTCTACAGAAAAAAGAAAATAAAAAAGAAAAGAGTGGCCTACTCTAGCAAAATTGTTGCACGAAATGCGAAACGAAATCGATTTTACCGGTAGTTACAACACTTTTTGGAGAACTATGAGGGGAATGGGGTTTATTTAAAAAAAACGCAGGTCTAAAAGGAAGTTGTCAATGGATAGGTACGATATTGTGGCGTGGCGTTTTCGGTATTTAAAAGTATTGCAGGACAATCGAAATGGGTCCCAGCGTCCTAAACTTTATTCAAAAATGGTTTTTAAAGTTTCCAAAAGAAAAATTATACGGCAAGCGTTAAAAGTAACAAAATATCAGTTAAAACCCCAAGTAGATATATTCGGTTTAATTTAATATTAGGATATTAAATTAAACCGAATATATCTACTTGGGTTTAAATACTTTGCCCATATGTCGCAGCCATCTGGTTAAATTAGCCATCCAATTGGACGCCTAGAGCGTTCGTTAAACGCCGGCATCCAATTGGATTCCTATTAATATAATAACTTAACTAAAACAATAGTTGCCTTATGTAAAAATTATAAAATATTTTAAATTTCCAATAAACCATAATATTTTTATACATGAACAATAATATTATATGAATTCATGTTAAAGTGTAGAAATATGTTTACATTATCATAGTGACGAGTAGGTGATGCCTTCGCTGGCGTTTTGTATCTGTTGTAGATATTGCCTTCATTAAATAGTACAATTATGTATTAGAATAGTTGCCCAGTTTTCATCGTATCGTCGATCGTACAGTTTGGTCACATTGTGTTCTTAAACTAATAAAACTTGTCTGTTTTTATAATATTAATATCTTAGTAAATGTATGTTGTCTGTTTTTATAATATTAATATCTTAGTAAATGTCGTGATGAAAGTTGCTGTGATTGAAAATAAACACTGACTGCCATAATTATAAAGGTCTTGGGCATTACGGTTTGCTCGAAAAAATTATAAAGACGAATGGCAACTGAATAGACGTTCAAATTTGTAAAGCAAATCGTGATAAAATACATGTAATTATTAACGATTCAAGGCATTAGAACCCAATCATGATTTTCACCCAGTCATGGATTACTAATAAACAAAATGTTCGTTCGACAAAATTAGAGACTTATTCCTTATTTTTGTTCTGGTAATAAAGTCGTTTTCATTGAAGGACAACAATTACACACTTGCATCTGATTTTAAAACCAAAGAAACGATCTCAAATGATTCGGATTTACGGTGTAATATCGTGAGTTTTCACGATCCGTAATCCGTGTTGAATATGACCATAGTTTTTTTTTACTGCTGCTGAAAAAATAAAAACAAATCGTATTTAATTACTATTGGGTGATGTGTGAACATGCCGTAAGATTCATAAAAATAATATGACGTATCGTAAGAAATAGATAAAGAATCTTATAACAAAGAATTTATTTCCGGACGAAATAAAAATGATCCCTCAGGAAACGAATATACATATATAAATACAATTTCATATTGCGCTCGTCTTGATGATTTAGCATTTTACTTTCTACATGTGAATAAGTCCTTCATGCGCGAGAGACGTGTATTCCAACATGATATTCGTCGATCCCACTGTGGCTGTGATGGCGGTTTACCTGTGTGTACCTGTAAATTGACTGAGATCTTGTGTTAAAACCATGAAAGAACGATTTGATTGATTGTAATTCAACAATTAACAAGTAGTAATAAAAAATAAAACCAATATGTAGTGGTGGAGTGATTTCTTTCTTATATGTTGGTAATAGAATTTTATCCAAACGACAATGTTGACACTACTCGGCGGCTGTACGATAAACATCAGCCATTTTAAAGTCTTCCAAGCTTTGGATTACAAATATAGTATAATAATGCCCGTTATTTGAATAAACAGCGATGTATTATTGATGCTCTTCAGTACTATATAAGTTATCGAAAGAAAAATGTTCTCAAAAACATAATAAAAAAAGCTATATTTACACTTATTGTTAGCATGATGAATGCATTCAAATTAATAGTTATCTGAATCATTATTCTTCATAATACTATAGGCACACCGCGTCCATGACAGAGCTTCCAAAGAATAGGCCAGATATTCTCATCACAAGGACTATGCGATCTGATTGCTATCGTACAATATAATGTTATTATTCCTTGCAATAAGTACCAATCAAAGACGATGTATCCAAAAAACAATACCAAAAAAAAAAGTTGTTTCCTACATTTTATTGAGTTATTGAAGCAAAAATGTACTGAACAGCTATAAATTTTTATATATTATGCAAAAAAAAAAGAAACAACAGTACCCCTAGCCAAGTTGCTAATCTGCAATAAAGCTTCAAATGTACGGGTATAACGTCGTCTTATCGCTCAGTCACGTGGTCAGAACAAAAGAATTGGCGGCAAGGTGAACTCGAAGCGTTCGGCGCAAGCAAAACGGTTGTAACTTGGCTAGGGCGGCCGGTTATATAAGTTCTCCAATAATGTCTTAGCTAGAGCGATCTCGTTATTTTACAGTTAAAGCTCTTGTGTAAGGCGACAAACCTATAGCTTTGTAATAAATTTGTCGCTTCACACAAATCCCTGGACGAGGTGTTTCATAAACGTTTTCCACTAATGTAGTTAGTTGTATCTGTAGATAAGTTACATATAGTTTGGATGTTTCATGTTCGGTTATATAATTATTGTGTATTTACTAACTGTATTAATGTGCACTTTATATTAATCCTCTGTATACATTTTAGTGATTAGTAAACTATGTGTGTTATTACATTAACTTCTTCGTGTAAAGATTATAGTAATAAAATTGTCTGTCTTAATAATTGAAATGGCAGGTTTTTCAAGTTGCCCCACTAAATGTTTGATCTCGAACGTTTTCCATTTCATTATTACGTACGACATTATTAATACTATATTCGTTACAATTTTGAACCTTCCATTTTAATAAAAATTTGTACGCTTAATATGACTGGGAGAGTAATTTAGATGTAGGTTTAAATATTATCTATAGTAGTCTTTGCAGATGTAAAGCTTATTTATAATCATTTTCATACGATTATTATCTATTGAATTGTTACCCTTAAAGTAATAACCTTATAAATTAGTAAGTATTCAGCGTGTAGTCGGTCGTGATAATATTAGTTATGAAAATAATGTGTGTGTGTAAAGTGTATGTGTCGTTGTGTCGGTCGCAGTGCCACGTCTGATCCTTTTACGTTTAAAATGTAGTGTTTTAAACTGTAACTGTATGTGTAGGTTCAGTCGGGATACTGGATAATGTGATGTATAGTCGATGTGTCGCGATACAAACTCCTAGCCGATAAATGCACACAATAGATTGGTTTCACTAAATTTTAAACGTCCGAAAAAGGTCAAGGTGGCCTTCTACCGAAATGATATTGATTTCAACAGGGCAATCGCCATTAATCCAAAATAAAGTACCCAATATCAAAATCTAAAGGTGAGGATTTATTCTAAATTAGCTGTTACAATTTAGTGATTTATTGGAATCAATATCGCATAAAATTACGTTTCCGACAAGAATTTGTGCTCCTCAAGAACTTACTTGATTGAAAGATGATATTTGTTCTACATTTTTGAGGCCTTGTTCTACATTTTTTAATTGGATTGGATTTTTATAACAATCTTAGTTTATTGATATTGTGAGTTGTGACGTAGAAATAGTATTACTGTGTAAGAAATATGTAATATTTTAATAAAAAATGGCTTATTTTCGTAAAAGCAGTTTAAAATTATTAGTATTATAAAACTTTAAAAATATCAATTGTACACGCTCTTAGTCCGCCTAAAGCAGACATACGTCAGTGAGAAATAGAAATACATATTTTATTTGACAGTTTAATAACTCAGAGAAAATACAAGTGCTTTATAATATTTCTCTCTGAAAGTTTATTATACTTGGACTTTTAATTGTATTGACTCGACTGTTTATGATAAAACAGTAAACGGAAAATATTGTTATTAATATCAAATGTAATATACATTTGATATTAATAAAGTCCTTTATAGCATAATTCAGAAAGAAATGATGCATTTTTTTTTCATATCTGCTATTGCAGTTAGCAAAGATGTAAGGACAGTCATCTTTTTTGATGGGAAATCATGCAATAACTTCAGACTGTTACTAACTAATACCCATGTGTGTTCCTTAAGTTGCCTTTTGCGTTCTAGGACCACCGTAACCCTTGAACGTTCCTGTCGCAAGGGCAGTCTTCTAAAAACGATTTCTTGTAGCTTTGAGGGTTAAAATACATATAGAGTCAGATGATTTGCCCACTGTAAGGAAACTGTTAAATTTTATTATTATTATTCTCCTACAATAGTCAAGTTACTGAATGCAATCCGAAGTCTAAACTATAGCCAGGATAAATAATTGATAAGTTTCTGGGCGCTCTCTGAAAATAATTAGTATCTTCATGAAAGGGGTAGATAGCGGCACCTTAAAGTCATATATAGTCTGCAGAAAAGCTTAGATTAGAAAGTGGATAATCATCCAATGTCTTCTTCCGCTCTGGTGTGGAACGAGGGGGCGTGTCAAACTTTTACTGAGTAAATCCCAGAATTCTTCAGTCGCTCTGAGTTTCAAGGTTTCGGATTTATCGGGACATTTAGCGTCCCGAATAGGTGCATATCGGGACGCGTCCCTAGTCCCCTAAAAATCTTGACGCCTGGCTAATTCCATCCACATTTCGTCCTGAAAAAGGGAAGGCAAGGGTATAGCTTCATCCCTCTCTCTTACACACACATACATCGGATTCCAGATGGTTTTAAGAAATCATAGTAGGGCCCCTGATATCAAGTAATGATAGCAGTGTCTGGCACGGCGCTCGCCGAGTGATGTTCGCGGCAACAGATCTCGAATCAATTGGTCAGCGCACACTACTGTGATACAATGATATAATATTAATTATATGTAAGTTATAGCTTCACTTGTACTAAATACCAAAAAGTACCGATTTGTTCAGGCATACATTTGGCCTTTCCTATTATTTATTCTGTAGAAAATTTAATAAAATGAAATGATCCTTCGACATTAATTTTCTGGCGATCAATCCTAAACGATAAAGAATGACTACAAAAAAAGGATGCCCGTTCACATACCATCTCTTATAATAACAATAAAAGTTTGTGTGAAAATATGCCACAGTTACAGGTACTTGAGCGAATAAATACGAGCCAAGTCATCAACAATCGTATTAACCAAAATGTACGCCACGAAGTTGATCACAAAATACTCAGACGCTCAATGTGTGGGTTTGAGAATTGTTGTTTATTTACATAAAATGATGTGTGTGAAACGAAAAATGGTTTGTAAAATTAATAGAACTTTAATTACAACTACGTTTCATAATCAAATTAAAGTTGTAACAGAATACAACGAATGAATGCATGTGAAACTGTTATAAACTAAAACAATTGCACATCTTAAGATTTTTAAAACTATTATTGACTAAGACCCGCCTGTGTCCCTTTTTTATTGCGGCGGCGAGAGCGCTGTTGCCTGATGCGGTCGGCCTCCTTTGCGAGCATTACTGCTTCGCAGAAGTCGGCTCGCGCCTGCCACTCCTCCTCGCTCCGGACCATGGCGTCAACCAAGGCCCGGCACGACAGGTCTCTGCCGCCACGAGGGCACGGCGATGCTCCGCCAAACACCTGTGTCCCTTCAGTTGCCCTTAGCGTTCCAGGGCCGCGGCAACTCCTTGAAACAATCGTGTAGCCCATACTATGATAGACATACTGACAGTATATATCCCCCTGTATGGTTTTAGAAAACGCAATAATATGTAATAGGAAAATACTACATGCAGGCATAAAATATTTTCCACGTCTGTTTATTGTCAAAAGTGATTATTTTTTAGATTTGAAACCTTCTTTTAAATTTTAACTCTTTGTTCATAAAGCTTGCCACCTTAAAGACCCTCGAGAAATGAAAGTTAGTTGTCCTTGTCCTTAGTAAGTAATAAAAAGAGACGGCTAGAATTTGACACCATTCTGTTATAAAACTTTTATGAATAATGGAACTATGTTGGTCTCAACATAAAATCTATGAAACTAAAAATAATAAAACTAAGTGTGTATTTCGGATCAGAACTACTCACATCATAGAATATGTCCTGTAGTTAAAGATTTAGTTAGATACCAAATTCAAAAAACAACTTGGTTCACTGAATTTTTAAAGTTTAATTCTTGTTTAAATATCTAATATTTCTTCAATAGAAAATGTCGGACGATACATGCTATTCGTTCATTTTATGAAGTGAATCAAGTTTTATTTACCTTCCTACGAATCGTGATGGGATCCTATACTTACTGTTTATCTTGTTAACTAATAAAATTTCTTAGTCGTTAGTCTTGTGATGTGTTCAATTTAGTCTATCGTGCCATGTTGTCTATGGCAGTCCCACGGGGAAGGTTAACGGGTAAACATGGTGTGGAGATAGTCATTTGCGAGCCCATTGGTGTTTCTCCGTTGGTCTTGCCTTTCTGAATGGTCCAGCCTATATGATGCAGGCACTCTTAAAGCCTAGGTCCTTTAGTCTTTCAGTATTTGTTGGCGTCTGGCCTCAACTATTCAAAGTGTACGGAACTAATAATGTTTTTATATTCAGCGCTTTGTACCATTGTGTATGTGAAGCCGCATAAAACAGGGCTTTATTAACCAAATTTGTAAATATTTAGTTCAATTTATTAACATAAGAATATTGTGATAAATAATTATATATTTTTGTCGACTCGTCTCGTAACATGTTTAGTTAGTTATTTGAAATAAACTCTGCGTTATTATTAATCATGATTTGTAACAGAGATGGACGATTGAGCATGAATATTTCAGTAACGATGTTTGCTATTTTCATTATGCGCATTGTAAATAAATAATGTAAAATTGTTTAAGTGTTTTAATTAGTCAACCTTACCTGCTTTGTAATATATAATATACTGTCAGATAATCTCAACTGACGACGTATAATATCAAATCTAAGCGCACAGAAGTGCGCAGGCCAAGTTCCAGCAGCAGGCCACGTGCATGCCGTGCACTATTTACACGAACCGTTTCCACCTACTTTTGACCCCCCTGTAGCTCGGTGCCTATTGCAAGTACAGAGAAAAAATTGTACATACGTAATTACATACTAATACTAAAGCAATATGCCATTTTTCATAGATATAGCTTCAGTAGATCCTGAAATATGACCCTGTAAATATAGCTAATTTTGACCAAATCCAATTGTTCTAGCGTTATGAAATTTGGCACACAGATCGTGTGTTATATGTAGCGTGAGTTGGCTCAATCTAATATCGAATTTTTAATAAAAATATTTATGGACCAGTGATGTAAGAATACGAAGAGGAGGGGGGAGGGGTATAACATATATCATAAGAAATTTAAGAAATCGGTCAAGCGTGAGTTGGCCTAATCGAATTTTCAATAAAATATTTATGAACCAGTGATACAATGAGAATACGATGAGGAGGGGGGTATAAAATGTTGACATAATCCCAACCGGGAGTGGGCTCTGTGGCCCAATTTAGCGCGAGCTCAAATTTCAGATGACTTGCCTACAAAAAATACGATTTCTTGAAAAAAAGTATTGAAATCCCACCAAAACATAGGGCCAAGTTTCTATCGGCTAATTGTTCGCCTAAAAAAGGGTTGAAATCCAATCTAATGCCAAATTTAGATGCACTTTAAAATCGATCATAATCATCTTCATCAACAGCCTGATCCACTGGTAAACATTTGCCATTCCCAACACTCGCCACCACACCCAGTCCTCCGCCTTCCGCATCCAGCCACTACCTGCCACGGTATTCACGTCAACGGTCCATTCGGCCAAAATTCATTTTACCATACACCCAACTTAAAATATGGTAAAGTTGTGAAAATACGTAGGTACTTGGTTAAAAATATCTAAAATTATAATACTTCTAAATTTGAACTTGGCAGGTTAATTAAATTATATAAATAATAAATGTAATTATACAATTATACAAGTGTTACGTACAGCACGAAAACCTGCCAAGTTCAAATTTAATGATGATCAGGCTGTTGATGAAGATGATTATGATCGATTTTAAAGTGCATCTAAACTCGGAATTGGATTGGATTTCAACCCTTTTTTAGGCGAACAATTAGCCGATAGGAACTTGGCCCCCTTTTTAACAGTATGTTTTTGGTGGGATAGGTATCTTTCTGAAATTGAAGTTACCATTAGAGTCTGTGCGGAAAGTAAACCATCGTGGGATTTGAGGGCGCTGCTGTAGATAAATATCGTTTTTGTTATGTAAGCAACATTGTGACGTCATTATAGTGCGATTGTTAAATCTTGATATTTTTAGACTAGCTTCTTCCAGCGGCTTCACCCTATAATAAAAATTATCCTATTGGCTGAATTTGCTCACCTAATGAAACTGCAAAGTTATAGCTATATTATTGCAATGTTTATGATTAAGTTCATCTGTCTTGTAGTTTTTGCGCGACAGATCCATACATACGACTACCTCCATTCATCTTCACAAACTTTCGCATTTATAATATTAGTAGCCTATTTATTGAACTTGCCCACGTGATGAAACACCTGGGGGAGGCCTATGTCGAACAGTAGACATCTTTAGTTTGTAATGATGATGAATATTTAAATGCAAACACGAACCGGTAAAGGAAAATAGCGTGAAGAAACTGCTGCACTGCCTATCTAGGTAGGTTCCACCAACGACCACTTACCCAGTTCCAACGAAAATGGTTCTATCACTTTGACTGGGATCGGTCTATTATCACTGACAGGAATATTGTAGCTAACAACAAGTTTATGTTTACCCTAGTTAAATATAAAGATAAAAATGGAACACACGATGACACGACCACTTTCTCGTTGTCTTCCTCAGTACATTTTCCCTTTTGCTAATCAATGAAAAATATGAACTTATGACTATGAAAATAAAGTACACTTCAGAATTTGTAATGTTGCTTCGTAAAAAATCTATTTAGCCTGTAAGGGACCATCTCGTATGTAAGATCTTTGGAATCACTTGGTTGTCCGTCTGTTTATCTGTTAAGACCCTTTAATTCGAGAACGCTTGGAGGTATCGAGTTAATATTAAAACCATACGCTCAAGTCTGCGGTCTTTTGAAGTTGTGAAAAATTCAGACTTCTGAGTTAACGAAAAAAAAAAGATACGGCCGTTTATGTCGCAAAAAACGTACATTTCGATACTCAAAGGAATCAAAGTTCATAGGGTGAATCCCGTTGACCTAAAATCCTGAAATTTGGCATAAATCAAGGTCTCATAGAACAAGTACAGGGAAAAATCTGGAAATTGTAAATTTGTAGATACGCCACAAAAAAAAAATTGTAATTCGGAAAAATCTTCGTAACTCAATTCGGGAATTGATTTCATAGGTAAATTTATACAGAATCCTCAGTGCGCGAGTCCGACTCACACTTGCCCTTTTTTATTTTAGTTACTGTATCCGTACTGAACCCTGAAAAGAAATAGGTATTCTAAGTTAGTCGAAACGCATTATAAATTTAAAGTATCAATACTCTTTATACTAGCCATCGAAAATATTGACCAAAACAAAATAAATAAATATCGTCATGTTTACATGAATTTCCGTTTAATTTATATAGATTTGGAGATAGCAGGGACAGGAGTTTACCTAGGAAGTCTAAAAACATTAAAATAAAAGTGTTACGTACCAAAAAAACAGCATACCAATGTTTCACAAGTTCATGACTTTGTTTTGATCAATAAAGGTGTGATTTGCCATTTGTTATCTTTGGCAAAACTGTAATATATTGAATATTATTTCCCTTGCAGCTCAGTGAAATTTTTTATCACCTTTCTGAAGATTTCAATTAAAAATCACAATAAAATTACATTATAAACAAACCAGTGTCAATATTATATGACGTTTGGCATTTGACGGATGGCTGGATTGTGTTGCTACTTAAAATCTTTAATGTTGTTTTCACTTTACGCCACGACGGTTCTTTTATCGCACAGACAATAACATCGTAATTACCTACTGCAATTAGCTAATTTAGAAATTAATCTTTAAATATAAAAATGAATCCCTATTTCCTTGGTCACGGCATCACGCGTGAACGGCTGAACCGATTTCGCTAATTTTTTATTTTTTGTTGTGTTCGTTATTGTGAGAAGGTTCTTATGTAAAAAAAATGAAAATTAGGGTAGAGTAGGGTAGTGTAAGGTAGAGTAGAGTAGGGTCGTTTAGGGTAGAGTAGAGTAAGGTAATGTAGGGTAGAGTAGAGTAGGGTAGTGTAGGGTAGAGTAAGGTAGCAGACGAAGCGAAGCCGCGCGGGCAAAAGCTAGTTTTAAATAATACTAAAAAAAAACAATGTTTTCCAAATCTTTTAGATATAATTGTGTACCAGAAGACGCAACGTTGGCGTGACCTCCCACAAGGTGGACCGATGACCTGGTGAAAGTCGCTGGAATGTGATGAATGCGAGACGACCGTTCGTTGTGGCGACACTTCGGGAAGGCCTATGTCCAGCAGGCGACGACTTTCTGCTTAAATGATGATGATAATGGGTACTTATTAATAATGCAAACCTCAAACATGACAATACTTCAACAAAACAAAAATAAATAAAAGATATTAGGGTCGCCGCTCACGTGGCATCGGTTACAACCACAAAACGCCGCTTTATATTTCCTATAGTTCTCATACGTTTTATATGATTTCGCCACACACGGTAGACCCGGTGGCTGCCACACGCTACGAATAAAGAAAAAAAAAATTGCCAAATTGCCGCTGCTCGCTTCTTGTGGCCCACTGGTCACTAAACGCCTATAGGTACAAACACATTTTAAAATGTGTTCGATATGAGATTTGGTAGGTACATGTGGAATCCTGGTGGATCGCTGGCCTGATGCTGCAGAAGCGAGCGTACGTGACCCGCTGCCGCGCTGCTCCTGTGATGACTTCACTGCGCACATGATGTTGGAAAGTAGCAGATTCTGGATTAATACTCCATTGGTGTAATTGCTGTAAGGCGTTCTGATGTGAGGATAAATAAATAAATAAACAAAACGCCGTCACTGGCCACTCACGCATTATGAATAAACCTTCTTCGTCAGAGTCCATTATGATACTGCGCTTATTGGTTAAAAAAAGTAGCAGCCACCGGACACAAATGGCTGTCGCGCGCTTTATCTTCCTTTGTGTCCGCTTCTAGCTTTTCGTGGCAGCGTTTGTGGCTGTGCGTGTGGGAATCCTACTCAGCTGATCGCTCATTGAACGTGTTCCCGAAAAGTTTTATGCGTACGTTCCTATTATGGGAGGGATGTCCATCATGTACTTACCTACCTACCGGTCATGCATTACAGTACGGGGTGTGTATAGTGGTTGCATGATGGAACTAGCTGAAATGAAAAGACGTTTGGCACTCGGGGACTGCCGCGGTAAAGCTATTGCATAGCATTTTTTATCAACTTATGCAATAAACCTCGCCAACAGCTGCTTAACCCCACCCATCCAAAACCAGACCTCGCCAACAGCTGCTTAACCCCACCCATCCAAAACCAGACCTCGCCAACAGCTGCTTAACCCCACCCATCCAAAATGAGACCTTGCCAACAGCTGCTTATCCCCACCCATCCAAAACCAGACCTCAGCAACAGCTGCTTAACCCCATCCATCTAAAACCAGACCTCGCTAACAGCTGCTTAACCCCACCCATCCAAAACGTCGACAGCTGCTTAACCCCACCCATCCAAACACAGACCTCACCAACAGCTGCTTAACCCCACCCATCTAAAACTACACCTCGCCAACAGCTGCTTAACCCCACCCATCCAAAACAGACCTCGCTACCAGCTGCTTAACCCCACACATCCAAAATGAGACCTTGCCAACAGTTGCTTAACCCCATCCATCTAAAACTAGACCTCGCCAGCAGCTGCTTAACCCCGCCCATCCAAAACCAGACCTCGCCAACAGTTGCTTAACCTCTTCCATCAAAAACCAGACCTCGCTAACAGCTGCTTAACCCCACTCATCCAAAACGCCGACAGCTGCTTTCACTCATTTGTTTTCTTATTGGTCACCACGCTCAAAAAACAAAGGTGTTAGGTTATTTTCGTTACGGAATTTCTGGATTCAGAAATTCAGAAAATAACCTAACCCCCCCGCTCAAGGCCTGCGATAGAAGCTATGCAATAGCTTAACAAACTCATCAGAGGAAAAGAAACAATACGAGATAGACGATGATACCGAAACTCGTATATTCTTTATTTGAGGTGAGAAATCATTCTGGGCACGCCACAATCATGGCGGTAAGTCCCCTCTTTGAGGCGTGGCTGGAAAGGCCTCACGGCGTCCTTACCTTCCGCATGACGCAGGTCCTCACCGGACATGGTTCGTTCGGGAGTTTCCTACACCGGATTCATGCGGAAGTGACGCCCGGGTGTCGCCACTGTGCGGAACGCCCGGAGGACACGGTGGAGCACACAGTCGAGGTGTGCCCTGCTTGGGCGGAGCATCGCCGTGCCCTCGTGGGGGCGATCGGCGGCGGAGACCTCTCGCGCCGGGCCTTGGTTGAGGCCATGGTCCGGAGCGAGGAGGAGTGGCAGGCGGTCGCCGACTTCTGCGAAGCAGTAATGCTTGCAAAGGAGGAGGCCGAACGCATCAGGCAACGGCGTATTCGCCGCCGCCGTCGCCGGGATTCTGATCCCGATTTCCGGCCAACGTAGACGCGGGCTTGCGGACAGTGAGCAATGGGTAGCTCGCTGTCCGGCCGTCCGGTAACTGTCCGGACCAAGCCCAAGTCGTCGACGGCGCGCACTGTTCCCGCGCGCCTCAAGGAGTTGTCAGCAACAGCAGGGACCCAGCCGGGTCGAAGCCTACTGGGGCCAGGGTTATCCGAAAGGGCGCTCGAGCCCCGGTATGAAGGCTAGAAGGAACGGGGTGGGTCTTTTAGTCAGTAAGAGTCTGACACTATCTCCCGCTCCGCCCAAGGGCGGGGGATGTCAATGCATGATTTGTCCCACCATAAAAAAAAAGGTGAGAAATCATTCAATGACTTTTTTCACTCAAGGGTGAAGCGACAGGGCGTGTCAGACTTTTTTTGAGATAAACCCACCAGTTTTTTTTTTTTCTACAACTGTCACACACTCAACGCTGTCTAGTCTCAAGCTAAGCAGAGCTTGTGTTATGAGAACACTAGACATCTGATAAACATACTTATATATTTTTAAATACATACATATTATAGACTAACGGTCCGTCCCGCACGGTTCGCACGGGCCTATGTTACTCAGGGTAAACGTAGCTTTCCAATGGTAGAATTTTTTAAATCGGCACAGAAGTTTTTGAGTTTATTCGTTACATACAAAAATACAAATGTTTCCTCTTTTTAATATTAGTATAGATAAATCACACCCAGACACAGAACAAATGATTGTGCTCATCATACAAACATTTGTCCTGGGTGGGAATCGAACCCACAACCTCCGGCATAGCAGTCAGGGCCACTAACCACTAGACCAACAGGCCAGTCAAAGTTGCCCTTTGCTTTCTAGGACCACTTCTCTTTCAGTAATTCCCCGTGAATACGTTTCCACCTGCATGTCGAATACTATCCAACATCTTTTGAAAAAGCGCTGTACAAATAGGTATTTATAATGAGATGTTACTAAATCCTATAGACAGAGATGAATGCATTATTTTGAAATGTTGAATATAAAACAGTGCAAGTTTTCAAGGTTCATTTATCACAAACTTGTGACAAACATTGAAATAGAAAAGTTGGCGAAATGCCGCCGCATGGCAATGGTCAGTAGAGGTCATGTATCAGTTGTGTGCACATACGTAGTAGTTTCAAAACAGTAAAACTGATTGCTATAGCACCGAAACAAAAGCAAGATGAGCTGCTTTGCGTGTTTGAATGTAGATTTATCTTATAGTTGGTAGGTAGGTAAATATCTTACGAAAACGTTGATCACTTTTACTTCTCCAAAAGTTTGCTCATATTTTAAATTTAAGCATAAAATGAGTAAGGAGCCACCTATAGGTTATTACATAACTACCAGTTTTCTTGCGACTTCGTTCGCGAGAATGTTTTCGTAAAAAAAACATTCCTGTGAGGGTAGTATTGAAAAACGAATTAAGACAGTCTTTATTATTCATTTTTACATACCCCCCCCCCCAAATCATATAGGTACGTCAAGTTGAAAAATCTTCTAAAAATTTACAAAACAGCATCAGATGCTTTTGAACATACGATCTGATGGACGTTTTGCTACGTAAATGGGAATATAAATGAAGGTCACAACTTATTTTTCTAGGCTCAAGAGCTGGCTGAAAAGCTTTATATAGTTATTATGAAGCCTCGTAGTGCGCCTCTGCAGACTCTTCGCCATAATTGATCAAGGAAATGACGAGGAATATTTTCGGAGGACTGTTTATATTTCACTAATAGGTAGCGATAATGATTGTCCTACAGGATTAACTTCGGACGGTTTGGATTAGGCATATTTATGCCAAAATCTGAATATACATACAGAAGATCTTCTTTAACACAGTATCAGCTATGGACTTCATAATGAAAACGGAAAAAATAAAAAAAATACTAATAAGTACAAAATTTCTTAATATGTGGTGTCTACAATTAAAGTTTGCGACGATGATATCTACCCAAGAATAAAAAACCTGGCAACAATTCCTATAAGTGGTGCAACATCAGAGAGATTAGAACAGAGGCTGCCAGGTTCTGATCTTCTAAATATTTATCCTGGAATAGACCCATGGGAACCTCATAATTATGGCTGTAAGTCCCCTCTTTGAGGAGTGGCTGGAAAGACGTCAAGGGAAAGAAGAGGACGCCGGTTCTCATCGGGCATGGTGAAATTTTCGCAACGGATGCGTGCTTAAGAAACAACTGGGTGTCACCACCGGGCCGCCTGGGCGCCCGGAGGACATGGTGAAGCATACAGTAGAGTTGTATCCCGCTTAGGCAGAGCACCGCTGTGACCTCGTGGGCGCGATCGGAGGCAACGACCTCTCGCGCTGGGCCCTGGTATAAGGCATGATCCGGGGCGAGGCGGGGTGGCAGGCAGTCACTTCTTTCTGCAAAGCTGTAATGATAACAAAGGAGGAGGCCGCACGTGCACGCTCTAGGGGGCGGCCCTCTGGCCTCATTCGCTGGGATCCCGGCATCGGTATTTTTTTTCGGCCACCGTAGGCGGGCTTGTGGATGGCGAACAATGGGTAGCTCGCTGTTCGACCGTCCGGTAACTGTCCGGACCGGGTCCAAGTCGTCGACGGAGCGTTCTGTTCCACGCGCGCCTTAAGGAGATGTCATTAAACCGTAGGGGTCCAGCAGACCTTTCAAAAAGTTTGAGACTATTTCCCGCTCCGCTCAAAGGCGCGGAGATATCATTGGTTGATTTTCCCACAAAAAAAAAAACATAACGGAACGGCCCTTACGCCCTGGGCGCCAGGATCCCAACCTTAATTTCCAGCCACCGTAAATTAGGGCTTGCAGACGGCGAGCAGTGCACTGAATGGATAGCTTGCCGTCCGGTAATCGTCCGGACGGAGCCCGATTTGTTGACCGAGCGTAGCGTTCCACGCGTGCCTCCTGGAGATGTCAGCAAAACGGTAGGGGCCCGGCATGGTCCACTGGAACCATGAGTTGTGCCGTTGTGCGAAAGAAAACGCCTGGGTATTGGAACGAAAGCAAAGAAGGAATAGGAGTAGGTTAGGCAGCAAGTCTGACATGCACTGTCGCTCCGCCCAGGAACGGAAGAAGTTATTGGATAATTATCCACCTGAAAAAAAGAGATAACCCCAGACGGACGTCTCGAATATTATCTACCGATTTGCCAATAAAGTAGAAGACTTCCATTTGTTGCATAATGTGTAAAATAAATTGCATTTTAATGTTCCCACTGCCGGGACTCAGGCTTCCTCTTTACGAGAGGGAATGGACCGTAATCCACACGAGCACAGTACGGGAGCCAATCTTTCTCCTAGTACATCGTCGAACCAATCACTGTAACTACAAAGATGTACTCCCAGCTCCCGCGTCTCACTTCATACCACAAGGAGACCCAATACTTCACTTCTCATTTAAGTCTGCGCAAGTTCAAGTCAGCGCTCAAGATCCGTGCCGGTATCTGTACACCTATTCACCTAAGTTACCCTAATACCTTCGCTACCCAAAGACAGTAAATAGGCAATATTTTCTACTTTAAAGAAAAGAATACAATATTTCACCCCACCTTTTTTCCAAGGATTTCGTAAGAGGCGAATAGGGAAACATTCACTGTACAACCAGTGAAAGAAAAGGAAAACTGGAAATAAAACCCTGTACTAACCCGTCTAGCCAACGTGGTATTTTTTTTTTTCGATAGGAAAGTCATCCAATGACAACCTCCGCTCTTGGGCGCAGCAGGAGATAGTGTCAGACTCTTACTGACTAAAAAACCAATCCTGTTCCTTCAAGCCTTCATACCGGGGCTCGAGCGCCCTTTCGGATAACCCTGGCCCCAGTAGGCTTTGACCCGGCTGGATCCCGGCTGTTGCTGACAACTCCTTCTTGCGCGCGGGAACAGGGCGCGCCGTCGACGACTTGGGCTTGGCCCGGACAGTTACCGGACGGCCGGACAGCGCCAACGTGGTATCAGTAGGCTAAAGACCTAATCCTTGTTAAGGAGATACCTGACGTAATAGGTTGTTGTAGTTAAAGAAAAACGTTTGAACGTTATTGCTATAACAGTCTGGGATCAAAATTGCAGTTGCACTCTACCAATTCTAAAGAGTCTAAAATTTATTTGTAGTAGAATTTTAATGGTCCACTAGTTCAATACTTTATTTTATTATTACTTTTTCGATGCTACAAATTAAATTTGTCATGAACCATTAACCCTCTACAAAGAAATTTAAGACATTAGCAATTGTAGGCATCTTTGTTTTTTTGTATAACTGTTGATCTCGTGACTGTCAATCAAGGAAGATCAAAATCTAGATCAATGTGTCCACCATGAAGCACGCCATCGATTCAAAAAATTCTACATTCGTAAGAAATCTAATAACATCGCTCGGCACAACAAAAGAACCTAATATAGTTGGAATCCTATCAATACCATCTAAACAAAGAGATTGAACCTATTTATTGTCTTTGAATCAAAACAATCATTTATTGGAATATTTCTATACAATCATTGACAGCCGGTATGTTTACATACCTAATCTCACTTCGCTACAAAATATTTGTTAATGGTAGTTAGACATGGGTAATGACAACACAAGACGGTCACAACTATCACAATAGTTACATTGCATACCTCCAAACTTAAGTGGCATTCGGCAGGGTACATTGCTCCCAGAACAAATGGTCGACTGTCGATGAGGACGAAAGGTTCTGGAGTGGCGACCACGTATCGCAGGACGCAGCGTCAGATGGCCTCCCTCGTGGTGGACCGATGACCTAGTGAGAGTTATGGGAATCCGATGGATGCGAGGTGAGGCGCACAGGAACGGTCTTTATGTCTTTATTGAGGGGAAGCCTATGGCCAACAGTGGGAGTCTTTCGGTTTAAATGATGACGACGATATTAACCTGTTATGGCCACTTTGAATGTGTTATTACTATGTACACAACTGTAATTACTTGTGTATCGTGGGTGTGTGGATTATCTACATGTTTGTACATGTAGATAATCTCACATATCAAACAGTTTAAAACCGGAACAACTATTTGTAATGCCGTACAAACATTTGTCCCGTGTGGGAATCGAATCTGCAAGAAGCAGCACAGTAGTTAACTCAACCACAGCACCAACCATACCTTAAAAAACTGGGCAAGTGCGAGTTGGACTCGCGCACTGAGGGTTCTATGAAAACAGTTCAATTCCCGAATTGAGTTATGAAGATTTTTTCAAATCGCGAATAATAAAAAATTGTGACGTAATTACAAATTTACAGTTTTCAGATTTTTCCTATACTTTTGCTATAAGACCTTGCTTCATATCAAATTTCAAGATTCTAGGTCAACGGGAAGTTGCCTATGAATTTGGATTCTCTTGAAAATCGAAATACAAGTTTTTTGCGATATAAACGGCCGTATCTTTTTTTTTCGTTAAATTAAAAGTTTGATCTTTTCACTGCTTCAAAGGACCGCCGACCTGAGGAAGTTAATTTCAACTCGATACATCCATGCGTTCCTGAGATAAAGGGTTTTGACAGACAGACGAAGTGATCCTATAAAGGTTTCGTTTTTTCCTTTTGAGGTACGGACCTCTAAAAAAGAATTGGGGAAACGTTATGTGAAGGAGAAAGTAGAGCTAGGCACATCAAGCAACTCTATCTACTCAACTAAGAGCATAAACATTACACACTGCCGGATTGTCAAGGTCGGTCAGACAAAAAAATGATAAAGCTATTTCCACGTTCCAAAGCGGAGACAAGACTCTATGGAGAAAAACGAGTAAGAGACTAATCAATACATAGTTATAAAATTATGTTAAATCGTTAATGTTGAAATCATATGTGTACAAGTGATCCGCCCCAGCTTCGTACGGGTGTTATAAATCTTCGAAATTAGCAACACTTCACGACTATAATAAGCATATTATACACTTAAACCTTCCTCATTAATCACTTTATCTATTGGTGGAAACTGCATGAAATTCCGTCAAGCAGCTTTTGGGGTAATAGCACTTATACAGACAGACGTGAAAGAGACTGTTTTATAAGGTGTATCTATAAGTAAGGATGTGAAAATGATTGAAGAGGATGAAGAATTTAACCTTTGCTGTAATTAGATACACAATTAAAAAGCCATTGTCTCCCGCGTAGATCTGCGATCAACGCGTTAATATTTTATTGGTAATGTTAGCTACATTTGGTTAAGCTGGAGCTCACTATAACTTGTTGAAAAAAGACTGGGCACATCATACTAATAAAGGCAAAATTTGAGATTGTGTCCGTTAATCCTTCACACACGAACGGCTGAACGGATTTTTATGTGACTTTGTACGCAGTTAAGCCATGTCCTCGAATATGTAAGTATGTTTATCAGTTGTCTAGTACTCATACAACATGCTCTGCCTAGCTTGAGACTAGATGGCGTTTTGTGATAGTTGTGGAATATTATTTATATATTTATTTATCTCAGGACCCTGAGGTCCTGGACCTTTGGAAGGTATACGAGGAGCCGAAACCAACTCGCAGAGGCCCTTTTAGCTGCTTTTAATGAAACGTGGTACCAACCGGTGATTATCCCTGAATGCGCTATGCTAGTGCATCCAAGGACAACCCCCGGTTGAAGGGAAACTATTACAACATGTGGAAAATTAATCTAAGACTATAGTTTTTGGAGTTTTAAGCGGGCTAGTAACCAGGAACTATATTAAGACTATGGCCCCTGCCTGAACAACGTTTTTAATTTCCATCAATAAAAAAGCAGGGGGTAACTTGCACACTCAACAAATGGGCCCCCAAAATGGTCGCTAGCACGAAGTGACGTAGCAACAAGAGGGCAACATATCCTGATGTGCTTGAAGAGTGGAGAGGTATACCACGGCACGGTATTTACTATTTTATCCTGTGAGTATGTTTCTTTAACATAATTTTCGACAACAACAAGGGCGATGCTGCTAGCAACAGGTAGTTGATTATGCATTCAGGAAGCTGTAGGTACCTACTTAGTAGTATCAATTTAGTCATTTAAAACAATTTTGTACCAGTATGCAAAACCAATAAAAAAGGATCACAAACTAGTTCGGAGCGCTAAGTCACCCGTCCTTGACTTTTGATGCATTCACGGGTCGACAGCGGACGAGTAAAATATCAATTTTATCGTTAAATATAAATTCGGACACGCTGAGCTGAGTTTCATCGCAATTTTGACTTTGATACATGGCCTTGCAACTCGAGTAATTATTGGACAGTCGATTTGAGTACATGTAGGTAGATGGATGGAGAGGGAGACGAAGGCCGAAGAAAAGATGGATGGATTGTGTGAGAAGTGATATGAAAGAAAAGGGAGTTAGTGGTATTTTGACGGGTGACAGGACAGAATGGAAGAAAAAAAACGTGTTGCGCCGATCCCAAGTAATATGAGATAAGGTCAGGAAGAAGATGATTGTATAGGTCTTAGAGCTATGGGATTGGTTTTCAAAAAGGTGGTCCTGAAACGCAAAGAGGAATTGAAGGAACATAGGTGTGTTTTTAGACAGTAGAAGTCACACAAACCACGTCATAAGATGTTTTCCCAAGTCAAAATTTTACTTAGGTCTTTGAAATGGTGTTGGTGAATTCCTATTATGTTTTGTTATAGGAAAACATCAAGTACTTCTCCTGCTCTGGGTAGAGCAAGGGGGAGCGTCAATGACAAAAACCCACCCGTGTTCCTTCATTCGTCTTTTGCATTCTAGGGCCACGGTAAACATTCCCGCAGCCCAGATAATTATTACATATCATCAATAATTTAATTTCGGAAGTCGGTGTTAAATAACGAAGGGACAAAACTAGAATAGAAACACCGACTTCCGAAATTAAAGTTATTTTGTACTTTTCACTTACTTTTTGTAATTTATTTCATTACCACTGCTCTCAAAACGGTGAAGAAAAACATCGTGATGAAACCAGCATGTCCTAGAACCAAAAATCGGAGACATCCACCAACCCGAACTGGGCTCCTAGAGAGGAGGCCTGAGTCGCAGTAGTGGGAACATTAAAAAGGCTGATGTTGATGATGTACTTTGCAGTGAACATTGAAGTCGGTTATATTTTTTTTTTTTTGTAAAAAGTTTTTTAATCAACATACAACTTGGCATTAACCTACAAAAAAAAAAGAAAATTTCACAGGCAATTCGGTGCTGTGATACTCTACTACATTATTGTTAGTTTATGCGAAACATGAATATAGTTTGTTCAGTATCAGTAACTGAATGGATTCCAATAGTTTTTACACCATGTAATATTTTTTCCCAAAAATATTTAATAAGGTTACAAGTTGGACACCATCGACACTAAGTACAACACAGATGACGGTCATAGCGGGTATTAGGAGCTAGCAAACAACTAGGTGCAAGTACAAAACAACCCGTCAGTCGCCTGGATGGTCCGATGACTATGTATTTTTGCTTTGCTGACATGACAAGTCTATAACTTTGTGATTTTTCATGGTACTGTTATGAAATTTTCTTTATATAAAAATAGTAGACACGTGTTTTGGGTTTTGCATATACCTGTAACTCAAATTAGTGAATTAGTTCTCTTTATGGATTCTACTCTGTCACTTACTTAGGGTGAGTTGCACCATTTAACTATAATGATAACCAAACCATAATCAGTCGTGAAACGGCCGCCTATTGGTCAATTCGACGATTTGACAACTGTTAACGGCTTTGTTATCGTTATAGTTAAATGGTGCAACTCACCCTTAGAAAGTAGGAATACCGATGTATAATATAGGTAAGCAAAACAGAAAGCAATTGCATGCATCAACCTAAATCTTTAATATTTCGCAAGTGATATAAACAAATAACGTCATTAATGTCGTTGTAGCTCGTGATTTTCCATAACAAATAAAAAAGATTGCAACCGATCTATTTTTAGAACATTTGACACTCATCTAACTATGTAGGTATAAAACCCACAATAGTAGATCGACACCACTTTCGATGGGCGATCAATATAGTCATAGATTTTTGGTTTTATACGTTGACTGTTTTTTTTTTTAGTTTTTTTTTTATTAGGTCCTGTACCGAATGAGAATTATGGTGCGTTCAAAAGGTTCAGTCTGTGTCTTTAATAGACACAGGCCCCAACCCTCTCGAGTGGAGCGCCTGCCAAGAGGAACGGTGTCCATATTCGGTCGCAGGGCCCGATGTCCTCATGAATATAATGCGAGTTGGCCTTGCTCTCCAGCCCTCTCAACCCTATGGTTTTAGTCCATGAAGAACTTATTGGGAATTCCACTATGTGTGGTTCCAGTACTATCACCCCACTTAAATCTGTTAACGATATTTTACCCAAACGTTGTTCGGTCCATTGTTCGTCTGATCGATCATTTTTTGGGTAAACGCCCATAGAACATTCTTTCAGACGAATGTTCTTTGGGCAAATTAACATCGGACAATTGTGTTGCACTCCACGGTAAAAGCAGTAATTCCAAAGAGTATATCGTGCTGTTTCGAGACTGGGTTATGGAGATTAGATACGCAGCAGCTCTTCGTTGATTTCCGGTAACCAGTTGCATCCGTGCAGACTGACAGCTCTCTTCATTGACCCCTGATTAATAACCCTTTATGCGCTTATAAAACACTCTTTTCGTCTTGAAATAAATACAGGCAAAAAAACTGTCAAATCAAAGAGGCAGTACTAAAAAAAGTACTCAAATCAAATTCATTTTCGAATATTAACGTAATTGTTCAAAAGAACTGCATTAGAGTAACAGAAAGAACACGGGTGGGTCCGTTCAGAGTGGTAGCTGTTATGGGATAATAATTATCTCCTCAGAAAAACGTAGACCGTCACACTTTGAAAAGGAGTTCAACCTTCAAATACGTCTTGTAGCCAGTGCATTCTGCCAATCATAACATAATATATATAACATAATATATATTCATATAATCATAACATAATATATATTGAAACGTGATCAATCACAATAATCAGAAGACTTAGAGTATACCGACATAATCAAACAGAAATGAAGAGGTCGCAGAAAAATTAAGGTGACGTGACTTAGACTGACATTATACAAACATAAGTAGCAATGGATACTGTTACTTAACATAGTTTGCAGAGAGGACGGTTCTTGTGTCCGAAGGGTACTCGAGTAGCGGTCAAGGTACCGGAAAACCCAACGTGGAAACGGCTTCACAGAGTGGATCAATGACCAGATGAGGCCTGGGGACTTTGGATGCCAAAAGCTAAGGACCGGTTGATGGAGGTCTGCGTCTAGCTTTACACCTATTTCAAATAAAATGGTCATGAAAATGTATTTTTTTTTTTTCATTTAAAAAACTGTTTAATAGTATCGTTTAACATTGTATGTTTTGTAGTTTCAAAAATTAATCGTTCCATCGGTTAATAATTGTAGTTGTAACTTTTAGTATGGCTTAATCAACCATGAAGTAAAAATTCAATTATAATGATAAGACTTTCAATGGGTTCGAACTACGAAGGTGGAGGTTTTAATATGTTCGTTTGAACGGTGGTTTCTAAACTACTTTTAGGTTGTATGTTCGTTGTATTGAAGTTATGATGCAAGTATGTTCAGTGATATCTTTGCCACTTTTTTTTAAATCTCCTGCTGTGGTCTTCCCGTCCGTACCATACTTTAGATGTATTCAAGGGTGATAACTGTACTCCATTCACTTCGGCATTAGACAAAAGAGGTTCATAGAAACAGAGGTGCACAACATTTATTTTTCGAGATAAATTCAAATAATTTAAATAAATAATGGTTTCAAATTAAAATTTTAACATTATCTGTTCAGATAAATTTGATTATTGTAAGGTTAGGCACTTAGAAAAATAAACAATTTTATATCAAACAATTTTTTTTTTTTTTTTTAATGGCGTTTCAACAAGTCTTAGTTTCCTTCTTACAAAACATATGAATTGTACACAATACAAGACAACAAGATAATTATTTAACATTCATGAAAATTGAAATAACTAATATTATATAATAGTTATATTAAAATCGTTCCAGATACTGACAACCCTGCTTCTTTTAGGTTTTTACCTTGGACACTAGTAATTTATCTAAGAACTAAATAATTTATTTCATTAAAAGCCACATTAAATCAGAAGATGTATAGTTCAAATGAATTTATGGATTGGTACATATTTAAGTTGATTATAATAAATTCAGCATCAATATTAACTGTAATAAAGATTATTATATACTTTTATAACTTTTGACTGGCCTGTTGGTCTAGTGGTTAGTGGCTCTGACTTCTATGCCGGAGGTCGTAAGTTCGATTCCCACCCAGGACAAAAATGTTTATGTGATGAGCATGATCATTTGTTCTGAGTCTGGGTGTAATTTATCTATAATATGCATGTATTTAGAAATATATAAGTATGTTTATCAGTTGTCTAGTACTCATAACACAAGCTCTGCTTAGCTTGAGACTAGACGGCGTTGTGTGATAGTTGTGGAATATTATATTATTATAAAAAAGTGTATCCTAAAATAACCTTTTTTAACTTCTGTATAATGTTATCGCGATTAGAGTATAGTCCGTCTCGCCATCAACGATTGCATCAGTACGTACTATTAAATGGGATCGCATGGGATCGCATTCAAGCATTAGTTTTTTTTTTATACAAGCCATTACTGTCCCACTGTTGGGCAAAGGCCTCCCCCAAGTCCTTCCAAATTTCTTCTCCTAAGCATTTTTGTATCAATTTAAAAAAAAAAAAAAACTCCCACTCTAACACAAAGAGAGGTCTTATAGCGCAGGTATAGGGAAAAATCTGAAAACAGAAAATTTGTTGTTACCTACGTCACAAAAAGAAAATATTTTTTGTAATTCGGATAAATCTTCAGGAATTATAGTTTGCACGGAACCCTCAGTGCGTGAGTGCGACTCGCACTTGCCCAGTTTTTTATACTATCCCTATGTTTATTATTCATGCAATTACATAACATGGCATCATCAGCCTGTGTGCTCTCATGAGTGCGCAGTATACCTACATCAGTCTGTGTGCTCTCATACCTACATTTCGCCATCTATAGTCAAGAACCATTTTATTGGAGTTATGTATTCGGCCATAACTTTTTTTTATGATTATTTTGCGTCGGGTTCAGCATGCCTCCACGCGGTGGTCCAATTTAATTTTATAAGCTTAAGACCGTGGAAGTCACGTGTCAAAACGCCCGTAACAAATCTTGAATGCTCTTATCCATCTTTTGGAGGAAAATATAAATTATTCTTAAAAAAAACATCTTTTATAGTTTATCTAGGTGAGTATTAATGTCTAGTTTCAAGTTTGTTAACCCTCCATGGGTTTTTTTGTTACCCTTCATGGGTATAAGATTATTTCAGAAGAATTTTAACGCCCCCTAAAAAATCATATGAGGGGTAGTTTCGAAAAACTAATAACGTTCATTTTTATTATTTCCATTCTAGTTTTTAGTTTCAAGTGATCCAAGAATTATATTCTTCTACTCCCTTAAATAACTTCTAAATTGTCTTGTACGGGTTTGAAAAATGAACCGATAATTTAATTGAAAATCTTTATTATCTACTAGCTTTTGCCCGCGGATTCGCTTCCGTTCTACTCTACTCCACCCTAACATACCTTACTCTATCCTATTCTACCCTACTATACTCTGTTCTACCCTATTCTACCCTACTCTACCCTACTCTACCCTACTCTACCCTACTCTACCCTACTCTACTCTACTTTACCCTACTCTACCCTACTTTACCCTATTTTACCCTACTCTACCCTACTCTACCTTATTCTACCCTACTCTACCCTACTGGACCCTACACTACCCAACACATTTAGCGATTTATTTTTATATTATAGACACTAATATTTTAAAGACGAAAGATTTGATTTTTTGTTTGTTTGAATGTTATAGTTTATCTCAAAAACTACCAAACCGATTTTCAAAATTCATTTACCAGTAGAAAGCTACTTTATCACTGAGTACATAGGCCTATATTTTCTATTAACAAGCGGGCGAAGGTGCTGGAAGAAGGTAGTTTCAAATACATTAGCTCAATGAATAAGATTTGGGATCAAATTTCCAAAAAAGCCGTTTTTAATGCTTAAAAAAAAGCCTTGTGTAAGATTTCAAATATCCCTTCAAATTTTTTTCAGTAGCTTGATATCAGTCGGTCAGTTTCTCCTTTTATATATAGGTATAGATAGATGATACACAAATTGAATAATTTTGGGTGTAGGTAGGTTATGCACACTACCGGTTTAACCGCCTATAAATTTTTACCACAATGTTTCCAGCGAAATCATAATGACATCATCTTTTCATGCACAGTAATTTAAAATCAAACTGAGTACCTAAAGTTAAAGTATTTCTGGAGCCATAATGGCAGTGGTTGTTGTTTCCAATTTTCCATGTGTTATACCTAACATCAATATGTATAAAAGCTGGAGAGCTTAGTCATATGTACCTGTTTTAGATACTTACCTGCATGAAACGAAATCTCGTAAATTTTGAATAACTTTTTCGATTAACCTTTCAATCGTGGAAATACAGACACAATAGAAAGACAGGTGCGCGAACGCTCGCTTGGGGTTTAATTAATTAATTTACCTATAACTTACTTTTACAAATTATAGTTTTACTTAGCCTACCTGTGTGCACAGGTATCCCTCTCGCAATCCAATACGTAGAAGTAACAAGAAATATGTAACCAAGATTATATGTAACTCATAATATGATTTAAAAGAGTGTCCATGGAGTTTCTTGCACGTTCTTCTCCATAGAGATCTACGCTTTGGAACGTGCAATTTAGCTTCACTTTTTTTGGACTGACAAACATTTGACTATTCAAAAGTGCCTGTAAATGGTCTATTTGAAATAAATGCTTTTGATTTGATTTGAAAACCCGATGCATAGATTTTTTTTTTTCGATGGAAAAAATCATCTTATGACAACCCCCGCTCTTGGGCGGAGCGGGAGATAGTGTCAGACTCTTACTGACTAAAAAACCCATCCCGTTCCTTCAAGCCTTCATACCGGGGCTCGAGCGCCCTTTCGGATAACCCTGGCCCCAGTAGGCTCCGACCCGGCTGGGCCCCTGCTGTTGCTGACAACTCCTTGAGGCGCGCGGGAACAGCGCGCGCCGTCGACGACTTGGGCTTGGTCCGGACTGTTACCGGACGGCCGGACAGCGAGCTACCCATTGCTCACTGTCCGCAAGCCCGTGCCTACGGTGGCTGCATCAGATATATAATATAACAATGTCTGTATCTATATAAAAAGTGATGAAACACAGGAGCGAACGGGCTGAGGTAATCCTATAACCATTCAGCTTCCATTTCCTTCCATTTATTTGAAGGTCAACCAATGAAAATATGCTCCGGCTTTTATTACTTTCAGCCAGTGCTGGTGAGAAGTCTGTAAACCTCTCACTAAAACGTTTTCCTCTTTTTCTCTTAGCACCTCAAGAGATAAATTTGACAAACGAAAAGGAGATCCGAGTTATAAATAAACCCTACTACTTGGAAACATAGGTGAACAACCCGTTTGAGGACTCGCTACATAACCACGGTACACGAGTAACAGGTAAAATATATATTTTGTCTTCTTACATGCCCTAAACAATGTATTGGTTTCGACTGTTAGTGCAGAGAATACCTGTAATAAAATTAATTAATAAATAAAGCATAACGAATGTGAAAAAAGTTATAAACTAATATATAATTTTTTTTACACTCTTTACTACAAGTGAGTTTATATTTATAAATGGTATAATATACTAACTACTAATGTAAACGTAATTACATTTCTCTCAAATTTAGACAGATAATCAGCAAAATTTAAAAAAAGAAGTACAGAAACTGTAAATAATTCAGCTACTACTATATAACTGCGGACATTTTTTTTTATTTCCATTGTTTTTTTTTTTATTTGTGGTTCATATATCTATATTAATTTCTTGTTTTAATTATATTGCATGTATTACTACTTTATGTTAGGGCGCTATGTTTTGCCTCTAGGGTGTACCTAGAGGCAAAACATAGCGCCCTCAATGTATTAAATAAGAGCTTAAAATGTACCTGTCTATGTTTTACAATGAATAAACGAATCTGAATCAGAAATAACAAACAATAAATTAATACGAAACTAGATTTCGGTAAGAAATTCTGTGGTCCACAGAATAAGTAGGTACTTTAGTCTTTTACACAGCAAAAAAAGAAAAATGTAGCAAAAGCACAATAAAACAATTGATATGTACGGCTGCTTGTTTCGTGGCGCCAACGAGAGGAATGTTCGTAAGCCTCTTAAGGGAAAACATGCGTGAAGATTAAAAGTATAAATAAAAAAAAAAGCCAGCGCATACCACACGTACCTAGCGTGCATGTGTGTATATGTTCGAGTTCCTTGTTGCCAAACGACGTCAACTTTGCTGGCGTGCGAGGAGAATCTTCTCGATTTCGTTTACAGTAAGCGTCTGAAATTGTATTGTTATTCCAAGCATGCATTGTTGGACTAGCTTTGTAAACAACTTTTAAACTGCATCTTATTGTTGCAGTACTGTATTTGAAATGTTAATTTATTTCTGAACACACGGTATGGTTTTTTTATTATTGATAGTCTTTTGACCACCATCTCACCTGATGGTAAGCGATGATGTGGTCGACGATGGAACACGCTTGCCTAGACGTAACCTATCCACTCTTGACTTAAAGATCCTAGTTGTAGCTATCAGGAAATACAAACTCCGGTAGAGAATTCTACTCCTTGACTGTACGCACAATAAATGTGTTCCCAAAACACTTTGTTCGTATGTGTGGAATGTCTACCATGTACCGGTGGCGCAACGCCGTACGTTGTTGGTTATGGAAAGTGTACAAAAATATATAATTTCCCGCCAGAAGGCATGCTTCGACAATTGCATTAGTTCGAATTAGTACTAATAATAAACTGCAAAATTATGAAATGAAAATACAATACTTAATCATTCTATAAAATAAAATGTGAATAAAAAACAATTATTAAAATTTAAATAAAGTCAGTTAACTGGTCAATAGTTCATTAACGAATCAACAACTAATTGAATTTGATATTTAAATATCTAGTAATAATTCAGTCAAAGAACGAAATGATCAATCAAATTAAATAAATCTATTATTATTAAAATTGGTCAGTAATTAAATAACTTAGAAATATTTCTTTTGAATTTATTTATGTTATTGCTGAGTATCACTTGCTCAGGTAACATATCCTTAAATTAATATTATAATACAATGTTCTCCAACGCGCTGTCTGCTTGTATGAACGGGATAAACTCAAAAACTACTGAACGGAATTTCATCAATAAACAGATTTATTAATGAGAGTTTAGATAAATAATATGCATGCGTATTATAGTGGAGAATTTCAAATTTTTTTATTACTCGTATCTACACACTCACGTAAATAGTTAAATTCCCGAATCTCTTGCTATTTTTTTTTATGTCCTATAAACAAAATTACTGTTTTCAGATTTCTTTCTTATACCTTTTTGTTAAAAGACTACTTTATCCCAAATTTCAGGATTCTGAGTCAACAGGAAGTACCCTATAAATTTTGATTCCCTATTGAGAGTATCAAAAATACCCTTTTTTGCGGAAAAAACGGCCGTATCTTTTTCGTTAACTTACTAGTTGGAATTTTTATTCAGGGAAGAGAAGTGTACTTCAAAGTACCGCAAACCTGAGTAATGTTTTAATTTCAACTCAACACCTTCACGCGTTTCCAAGATAAAGGGTCTTGACAGACAGACATACCTTTTGAGGTAAGATTTCTTTGACTGTGCCAAGCAATACGAAGAAGAGAGAAGAATAAACAATCCCATGCTGAAAAATGTCGTATGATGCATCGGGTTCAATTCCTAAAATGAGCCCATTCATCGGCGATTGTATGAACAATTATCTGCATATGAATGTAGATGAGAAAAGGCCATAGCTATGCGGTGAAACAATCCTACAAAAATCTACCAAGGTTGATATATTGTTAAATTCATCTTTTTTTTAGGTGGGAAAATCATCTAATGACATCCCCAGCTCTTAGGTAGAGCGGGAGATAGTGTCAGACTTTTACTGACTAAAAACCACTCCTGTTCCTTCTTTGTCATTGATCCAGGACTCCGGGGATCTCTTTCGCATCACCCATGGCCCCAGTAGACTTCGACCCTGCTGGGCCCCTACGGTTGCTAACAACTCCTTGATGAGGCGCGGGTGGACTTGGGCTCGGTCCGGACGGTTAAGGGACAGTTGGACGGCAAGCTAAAAAAAACGTTGCCCCTCTCTATGAATCATTGCTATATCGAGGGAGCGTTCACAAACATGTAAACTCAAACACACACAAGAAACTAAAGCCCAAAATATCTATCTGTAATCCATAAAAATATTTGTTTCGTGGGGGAATCGAACTCGCGATCCGCAGCACTGTCAGCCAGTCGCTCAACCACTGCGCCAACCGTGCTGTCAAACGAGTATAATGCTTATATGAAGAGTTAGGAAAAGGCTCGACAGACAAATTGAATTATCATGCCTGTTATTTCCAAAAGATTATAAAGATCTAAATAAAGTATCTACAAGCACGTTTCTCCAGTAATGTACCTTGTATAATAATAATGCAGCAAGCCTTATGTCATCAACCGACTCAAATCCAGAATATTCAGGTAGCTATTTAACGCGTTCGCGGACGACGAACACTGGGTAGCTCGCCGTCAGGCCGTCTGGTAAGGACCGATCGAGCCTGATTCGTCACCGGCGGATAGTGTTTCAAGCGCGGCTGGAAGAGATGTCAGCAAAGCCGTAGGAGCCCAGTAGATGCTCGCGTTGCCATGGAAACGTTGTTTAAAAGAGTTATCATGGTCCTGGAAAAACCCCGGTGGGTTTTCCTCCCGCTCGATCCAACCTAGAGCGGGTGAAGTTACTTCATGATTTCTCAAATAAAATAACGGATAGTACATAAAAAATCTTCTATACACATAAATATATAGAAGACTTTTTTTATGGGCAAGACGGAGTGTCCACTTGCCCTTTATTAGGGTAAAGGTAACTCTTTCGAATAATCCCACAGCTAAAATGGATAGTCCGAATAACACATTTCTTTGAACTGGGAATTGAACTAATAAATTTTATTAAACCTAGAATAGGAAATATATAACATTCATTAGTGGACTTTACAGGTTAGCGATTATGCTGTATAAAATTTATTTCAGTCATATTTTTAATAATGCATGCCTCATTAAGTGATAAACTAGTAAGTGCTTAATTAATAAATGATGAATTCATTAATTAAATTGAGTAATAAAGATTAGAGTGTTATTAGGAAAAGTGTAAAAATTAGTGCTGGGATTAACCCTAAATTTTTAGAATTTGATTTTAAATATCATTGAAGCATTAATATAGACTGAAAATATATATAAAAAAAAACAAAAATTATGTTTTAAACAAATTATTTAGTAACGAAAAATTGTCTATTCAGTACTTGGTCCTGAAATGCGATTAAATATTTAAAGCTACCAAAATTCTGTAGGTTTTTTTACAATACGATAATTGTATAATCTAACTATCACAAGATTAATAGCGAATAATTTATTCCGAATAATACTACGTTGAGTAACACTATACTAACACCTTCTAAGTGCTAAACACTATTAGATGCTTTATACCTACTTTTTGGACAGCTTAAAGGTGTTAGGTCATTGTTATGTACTTATCCTGCATACATTATATAAGGAGTCAAGGATATATAAAGTTATATGCAAGTTTATAAGGAAAACTGCTAAAACATTATATTACGCATTCAATACACAAATACCTATTGCGTTTCGGTAAAGGCCTATTATTTCTTGTATATTATATTTATATCTACAGATGGTTTATAGTTATGCTGTTGTCGCATTTCCGGAATATTGCATAATATACAACACAATGACATCTTTTTTAGATTGACGTTTAAAGGTTATCTAATCACGAGCGTAAAACAAAGACAACATTACATCTTCTACAAACATTTTCTACATATAAAAAATAAATAAATAAAAAGGCAAATAATGAAAAAAGGTGCACTTTCCGTAATACTGAATCGAGCGCGTTGAAGTCTTTCGTAGCACCGCGTAGCAGAGCTACACGGAATTTATTTTGATAAGTAATTGAAAATTGTACTTAACAATTTTTATTTATAATTATGCTCTAACGATGTTATACAACCAAATTGTTCATAAAATGTCATAATATCGTATTTCAAGAGCCAAGACGTAAAGTGTTAAGTCTGTATCCTGAAAATTTTGTGAGTGTTTATGTTTAAGAAGCTGGGTGGTTGGGTTATTGGCATGTGAATCAGGGCGAGTGCAGGGTAGTGCGACGCCAGGGTTACAGGAGCGGCGTGAGGGTGAGGCGTTGGGCGCCGGGCGCCGCGCGGCTGGTGGGCGCGCGGCTATAAGTAAGAGCTGCGCGCGCGCCGGCGAAGTTAGTCGCCGAACGGCAGCGCGTCGCCAGCGGTGTTACCCGCCCCCCCCTCCGGTGCGTTCCACCCCCACCCCTACCCCCCACCCTACACGCACTCGCCTTTCTCACACGATCTCCGGCGATTCTCACTTGCGCAACACCAGTCGAAACCGAAAGGTCGCCGCTATTGGCATTTAAGCGCTCTCTGACATTAGCGTTGCATTTAAACGTGCGATGCAGCTTCCTCGTTGAGCTTCACTGTCGCAACTTGTGTCGCTTGGGAAAGGCGCGTGTGTTGACGTGACGTCTCTGTTGCAGCAGCCGCCCAGCAGCCGGGCGTTCCCCTCGCCCACGCACCACGCACCACCATGACCGCCAGGATAGCGCTGTAAGTACCACTAACTGTCCGATGGTTATTATTGTTAATGTGATAATTATTGTTGCTTTTACATATCTCTGACTGTTCCCACACGACCACTTTCTAAGATCGAAGCCGATAATTGTTGTGTAGACGTGTTTATAAATCTATAAATGGCCGCAGCCGGCTCGTCTCCGTCTGCAACCGAGTGACTTTCATCTGGTTTGTGCTTGCTAGGATGACTTTTAGTTATAGTCAACTTTTAAATTATGATATTGCTAACTCATCGATCGATATGACAAATATTCGATCTGATTTCTCGTGTGGAAATCAGGTTTTCATTGCTCAACGGCAGCCAACTGACATCACGAATGAGGGCGCGTATTTCTCAATGAAGGCTGCGAAACATTGCTTTTAAAATATGCACGACTTTGTGCGCATATTGTCTCCCAGCATCGGCCGAGCCCGCGCCCGCGCCCGCGCCCGCTCTACGCTCGCGGTCGAACCTCGCTAATATAGTCTTATTTACATATCGGCGTATTTCATTTCATAATCTATAAATAACGTAATGAACCTATTTCACGTCCTGATACTAGGCGTGTTGCAAACAAACCACAAATGCTGAATGTCGATTGTGTTTTGTTATTTCTGCCGCTAAAACAATACACCGGTAGGTAGTTGCGGGCTTGCGGCTGCAACTTTATGTTCGGTGAGGAGCATCGTCACGTTACGCAGCGTTTTCACCTTTTCATGGTTTCTCCAAGAATATATATTTACATAGTAAGATATATACGCATGAGGCGTGTCCATAAAGCTTTTAACCTGTCCGCACCGAGGGGAGAGTCTCGAAGTTCATTACAGGAATGAGTACTAACCACGATAGCCTTATTTAGCTTAGAAATTAACAAAGTCTGCGCCGGTGATTTCGCGGCGAACCTTATTCACACTCACTCTTTCACCGGGTGTCATTCTTGAGGAAGCAACAAAAGAATGTCGTCAAATTAACGGATTGTAGTGATGTAAACATCGCTAAGTGACGATAAACGTTCTGTAATACTTTTAGATAAGTAAGATGACGTGTGATGAGTGCGAGAGTGATCTAACGCGGGCCATTGTCAAAGCTCTCTCTAGTTGCAACACGATGTTAAATGGCGTCGCGGATGCGGCACTTACACACCTCGACTCCTGCCCACCCGTCGCCGAGTCAACGGTCAGCACTATCATATTGTATTGTACTAACAAAGTGCGTGTGATATATGAAAGCGTCACTAACTAATTCCTCATGATATTTCTTGGCGTGGTCAAACTTTGAATTGCGTGTTGTCAGTGGATACTTAGCTTTTTTAATCGATTTGAACTTGAATCAGCGAAATTGGAAACCAGCATTCTTAAGTTACATACTTAAACATTTTTTTTTTTATGGTGGAAAAAAATCATCTAATGACAACCCCCGCTAGCGGGAGATAGTGTCAGACTCTTACTGACTAAACGACCCACCCTGTTCCTTCTAGCCTTCATACCGGGGTTCAAGTTCTTTTTCGATTTTCCCTGGCCCCAGTAGGCTTTGTATGTAATAGCTATAATCTCTTAACGATGACCAATCACAAACCTCGATTAGTAAGGGTTTTTACAGATCAAAATTATCGTGAATTTTATCAAGGTTCCGCCGTTAATTGTAACAATATCGACGAATTATGTCTGCGGTTCATTGTGACCTTAGTTGTGAATACGATTTTATTAAACGATCGTTTTTGTTGTTATCCTTAAGATAGTTCTAGATTCTAGGAATGCTTATGAGTTGATCGCTCTATCTATGTCCGCGTCGTAAATGGCAATATTTACGTGAATAGAATTTGATTTGGTTAGTTTAGTTTGGATTTTTAACGACTTCGATCAGAGTTGTTTGATTACCCAACGATTCAGATATATAAAAACATTTTGATGTTTCAATTTTGCTATGAGCTTATTCAAATAACAATGTAACAATGGCTCGTTTTAATTTTAACTTAATAAACGATTTAAAGTAAGGAATGCATAAATACGAAAAAAAAAATGCGTATAATCAAAAAACTGAGTCAATAAACTCCGTCTCAAACTTTCAGAGGCATGTGTCAAAAAAGATTGAGGGGATCCAAAGATATTGGGTTTGATCGCAAAGGGTCGACCGTTGACCCTACCATTTCATTTGATACCTGCTCATAAAGAAATACAATTTAGAATAAAGTGAGCAGAAACACTTTTGAGCTCTATTTGTATCTTAATTATATAGTATGAGAAAAACATTAATGAATAAATAATTATTATTTGGTTTACATTTTTCCTAAATATTTTTTGATATTATTTTATATAAATTAAATAAAATTAAAGTTATTTTTTATAAAATCATTTTAATAAGGGTATATCCGACCCTGCAACATTCTTGAAGTAACTTTTTCTGACCTCTTGCTCGCAGAGTTAAAAATGCATGGAAAATTAGTTTATAAATCCATATTGAATAAAATAAATCAATGTTTTCACTACAAACGGATTTATTGATAAATGCTTTTAACTTTTAACATAATTTCTCCAACTAAAAGCAAGGTCACTCAAGTCGTAATGATCTGAATTGCGTTTGATCACGAAACTTTTTCATATCGTATATCGAAAGTGTAACAAATATGAAATGGTTATGCATAGTTAAAAATATTGTTAATGTGCTTAATAAAAAATAAACCCACAGGTGGGCGATATAATAACGCACGTTATTATGCGAATGCGGAAAATAAAATAAAAAAAAACATTCAAGAGTAAAAGACCGGATTAATTATTCTTGAACACATAGATAAACACGATTCCGTGTATTTAGACATTTAAATGGACTTCCACAAAAGTTCTCACACATTTACCAACATCAACATTCCTATTTCGTTTTACGAAATCAAAAACTGTACACAACAAACGTCATGTAGAATTTACGCAACAATGAAAAAATTGCATTTAACGTGCATTTAATGATTTTATGTAATAGTGTTTACGTTTAATTGTTCAACAGATAAAGTCATTGTTTGAAGGAAAGCCGTTTGAAACTTTAAATTTATCTGCGTGTCCCATGTTACGTGTGGAGTAAAACAATCGCATTATTATATGCCAGCACTTCCTAATTAGGTAATATAAGACATTCCTAGATTGCTTTCTCTATTAAAAAACTAACGTAACATATCGTGTCCAATGCAAAATTCGTTTAGGCGTTTTCTTACTGAATACAAATTAGAATGGGAATTTCTCCTTGCTAAGAGATTTTCGATACGTAGACGATGTGTTAAAAGAAAGTCCATAAAACGTGACGGTCGGTGTTTACGTCGCGTTCGAGTTATGTCTGTTACATTTCAATAGGTAATCATCGACTCGATGGTCCGAGTACCGAGTGAGGCGGCACGGGCGCAGGCGTGTCTCATAAATGAGCTATTTATTTAGTTCGAGTCACGCTTCCACCTAACCTTATACTTGATTGTCGATTTAAATCTTCGCAGTTTATTTAAAAATGAAATTTCTCCATAAAATTCAGTGTTGAGAGAGTAAACAAAGATTGCGTGGTAGCTCATTAATTATGTATTTTGTTGGCCTTTACATTAGTATGGATTTAGTGAAGATAGCTCGAAGTAGCTTTTGTTTCGATTGACTCATCGACACCCAGGCGGTGCCCACAGACAACCTAGACCTAATTATGAAATTAATTAGATATTGTTGTTTTAATTAGATACGTTCTAAAAGATTTGAAATCGAAATTTAAATGTGGATAGTTCATGGTTATAAAAGATCCCGAAGTCTTTCGAATTCAAATGAAGAAAGAACATTACCAAACCTCGCAGTCACTTCGGAAGATTCTTTTTTTTCATACGATAAAAACTTATTTAAGATTTCCGTCTTAAGTATTTCGTTTTACTCTTTTTCATGTTGTTTTTGTTTAAATAATAAACAGTAACGTCGCATGTTTTGTGTTTATTTATATTCCGTGGAGTCTCGACCTAATCCGAGAATGGGAATATTGCTTTTAGCGACAAATCGAAGGTCAAGTTGCTTACGTCACTCCTTTTACATACACTATAACAAACTTCCTATTAATATGTTGCATTTCCCGAGCAGGTTTAACATTGGCACAGCTACTTATCACCGCTGCTTGTAATATAATTGTAGGTAATTCTATTTGGTAACATGCAATCACTATTAGCACTTGTGAAAAACATTTGCCATGTGGCTAGCCAACTATAACAAGCATATTCCATGTATAATAAATACCCATATAAACGCAAGTAACCCTTTCATCATAGTTTGCTGTCAAAACTTTGTTCGTAAGGCAACATAGTTCGGTTCTATTGTCTCCGAGCATGCTCTCATTGTCCGGCGTGTTACCCAACTCGTAATTTGTCTGTAGTCTAAGATTCTGGGAGTTAGGAGCTATATTACCTCCGCAGATTTGTTCTGAGTTTCTTGTAGTCACAGAATTGTCTAGATTTTGCTACGTCAAATTATCATTTAGCTAAATTTGACGTAGCTAAATCTAGACAGTGTGTTGTTCCTACATATTTTGAAACAACTCTTTGTAAATGTACAAAGGTGTTGTTAAGAATTTAGATTCTTTAGACTAGGTTTTACGACTTTTACTTAAAGCTTTGTTTCTCGTATAACACACTGAATAATTTGGTCATATTAAACCATGGGTAATTAGAAATTTATCTTTATTTATTTATTGAAGCATAATTTTATTAAAAGTTAGACTAAAACGGAATGGTCGGAAAAAATATAATTCCTGAGATCAATAAAAATGCTACTGTTGTATAAAAATTTCAATATTTCCTGATGAAAGTAGACTACCCTCTTTATTAGGCTAATTAATAAATAATTTTACTTGTCACGTTTATCGAGACATTACATTGCGATTTACTACCGATAAGACCTTTTGTCTAATTATTTTTATGTACAAGTTTTATATTTTTATTGACTTCCACGTTTCACAATTTTATTTAGTCATACGTGTGTTGGAATTCTTTTACTTATTTTATTTACTTACTTATTGCATATTTTACACGCGACATTTTTTATGTTCATTGATATTTCTAACCGGTGCATACAAGTATGTAGGTGCATTTAGTAACATCATACGCAGACAACTTCACTTTCAGGAACTCATTACTTAAAACTAGCACATTAGGTACTTTCAGTTACGAAGAGTAAGAAATCCATTTATTACGTACTCCAACCGGTTTTTCTAGCATTTGATACGTAGATGCAGGTTAATTAATAAATATATACCGAAGCTGGTTTATTTAACAAGCTTTATTGATAGATGATTTATGCTAGAGCGTGCCGCGTCCGGGCCTTAGGTTCCTCGAGCGTGGCTTCGACCAGGCACAGAACTATCAGAAGAGCATGCTCGTGCTACAAGCACCATTATCAAATCAATAGTCATACACAGTTATGGGTTTAGTACAAATCAAGACGAAGATATAACTCCCAGTGAGTTTTGTAAGAGATTTTTAGAATTATTTTAATTCAAACAGAATCTCTATACTAGCTATTAAGTATGACTGATGATCAGTACATAAATTCAGAAGCTTAGCCCTTAGAGCCGACTCAGTCGCGACTCGCACTTGGCTCCATGATACTTTACTGCACCGGCTCCCCTATTTCGCCACTCGCTCTGTATGCACATACATATGCGATTATAGTAAGGTGTCTGTTTATGAGCGCGGATGTCCGGGCGTTGGCGTCTGGGCAAGTTTCCCCGGACGAAGCTAAACGTAACATCCGCCAGACACTTGTCGTACGACAAAACATGAACGCCTGAACAGTTTTAAATCACGATTAGTGTGCTGGAATGTCAATAACCGTCTTCGCGAAATAATTGAATCGAGGTTCAAGGAGCTTCAGATTCGGACGACATTGCGTTGAAAATTCATTAGTTACGTTTACGTCATCTATTGATAGTCATTATATATTTTTTATAGTTATTTTAAGATGGTATTTGTGAAGGAAAAATTGGGCAAATTCTGTTTAATATTAATGTGAGTGTTTCAAAACGTTGGTGACAGTTGGTGGCGTGCGCGGCCGCAGGCACTCCGCGCCGCGCGCCGCGTCTCGCCGCGCCGACCTTCACTTTCGCTTTTTATGTGTGAATCTCGCTAAAGCCCATCGCACACCTCGCTTACGTAACTAGCGACAATCGCGATTGTTTCACACGATGTCCTTTTGTATGGTCAGGATAAAAATTGATTGTTTGTTGTTGCATCCACTGTTCTTTAATTAAGCAAAATTCTGCACGAAACTGAATACTACTAACGATAGCCAACTAATATTTACTTTTGGAGTTTTTAAATCTTCGAACAACGTTCGCTACGATTAATTGCCGCAAGCAGTACCGTTGAGAACCGGTTAGAAATTAGCAAATTAAATTAGTCGGCTATAATTTTTATCGAACAGGCTGGTTGCGCACGTGTTATAGTTATATTATTTTTAGAAAAAAAGTCGTAATAAAAATATGACATTTGTGTTGCTAATTACGCAAAAATTAATTCACTATATTACATTTTTGCGAAAACACAAAGCAGGTTAAAAAAAAAGACCTATGATTAAGGGTAACCTTTTTTCGCAAAGTAGTAAGTATTAGAACTATTTACAAGGAATAAGTTTCCGATCAACTTGTCACCAGACGCAGCAGACGTAACTTGTAGGTGTGACGTTGCCGTGCTGCGCTCGCGCATCTCACATCCGACTCCAGCAACTTTCGCCTTCACGATCAAATGAAAACAAAATCTGCGTTCGTTCATTCACAAGCTCACTTGATCAGTTTCAAACACAGTTCAATGAAGCTTGTTAAGATAATAAAAACACATTAAAATATATTGAGCGAACAGTGGGATAGATACATGCTTTAAAAGTCAAATAATATGATTACAAATGCAATTAGCATTTGGTTTAGTATCGTCATTTATTATTGACTTTCTCTATGGCAAAACAAATAGTTTGTTACGTAATAGGCCAAAACATACACTGCATGAGATGAGATGTTTCTTCAGCTTCGGTCCACACAGCGAATTTTACCTAAACTGTAAGTTTTGATCAATTGATTTCTGTAAATTAAAGTTAGAAATACCAAAAACATAACATCAATATCTTCAGCTTCAAGAGGTTATAGTCACAATCATCATCATAATTTGAGTGAAAGCCACTGCCCATAGGCCTCCCCCAAGTGTCGCAACTACGAACGATCCTGTGCATCTCGCAACCATTGCGTTTTTTTTTTATTGCAATAAACTAGTGCTTGACTGCGATACCCCCTGATGGTAAGCAGTGATGCAAATGTTGATATTAAGGCACACTAGTTTATAGAGCCTAATCACTCTACCTTTGATAGCACCTAAATTATAATTATATTTGTCGCGACTCTCACCAGGTCATCGGTCCACCTTATGGGAGGTCTTCCAACGCTGCAGCGTTGATGCATCTTCTGGTGCGTGGTCGCCATTCCTGAATCTTTCGGCCCCATCGACCATTCGTTCTACGTACAATGTGCCCTGCCCACTATCGCCAACAACAACAAGTCGTCGGCCTATGTCAGCAAACTTGGTTCTCCTTCGAATATCTTCACTTCTGATGCGATTACGCAAGGAAAACTATTCACAATATTTACAGCCAACTGCTGACTTAAGAAAATGGATGGGAAAACGGGAGTCAGTAAACCCCGATTAAAACTCTACTTTCTCCCGAAAAGCTGGCAAATTCGGTATTAAAAACCGGGGTTTAAGTAGTTTTTAATTCAGTGTATTTAAAATATTCGATTTAGAAATTGGCCCTCAGTCTTTCACGAGCACCATCACTTTGAAATTTGATCGATATCGAAAATCAAAGATACGAACTTGCGAAAAAAATTTTTTTTTGTGTGACGTACAAAATGTGCCGGCAGTCTATTTAAGACATAAAGCTAAAGTTTTGAAGGCTGAGCTCGTCTCGTGGTCAGTTTTTCTAAGTGCATTAGCTAATGATCCTTCTTTGGCGGTCGTTACGAGATAAAGCAGCTCTAATGAATACCTTTTAACGATGTAAATGGTGCCCGCGTGGGACGTGACATTGACAAACGTAATAACATTTTCTTGTTGGTAAGCAGGTAAGGTATTACAGTAAAGCTGAGAACGGTAATATCCTTATATATTATAAAACAAAGTTTCCGTTTAACTGTCTATTCGCGATAAAATCAGAAATGTCACTATTTTCACTGATAAACATAAACCAGAATTTAAAAAAATTGTACCCATGCAAAGTTGGGATGTGTCGCTAGTCAAAAATATTTATAATCTCTTTAGGCTTTTTTTATCTTATTTTAAAGCCCGATTGGCCATATACAGCAGGGTACTGCAAGTTTGAAGTTATTGTTTCGTGCTGATCTTCGTACCTTCATAGTTCAGCTTCACAGTTTCAAACTTTGGCTTCACTAGTTTTCAACATCACGTTATATCGTTTAATCTAAAATTAACAAATTTCTAGTAAGAAATATCCTTGATCACAGGTTAGTGAAGTTTTTTTTAATATTATTATTATTGATAGGCTTGCGTTTGACCACCATCTCACCTAAATTCTAACCTAATTCCGCCAAGTCCGTTCCATCATCGGACCACAAGACGTACGGCATTGCGCCACCGGTACATGGTGGACATCTCACCTATACGTACAAAGCGTTTTGGGAGTACATTCATTATGCGTACAGCTAAGGAATGGAATTCCCTGCCGGAGTCTGTGTTTCCTGATAGCTTTAACCTAGCGGTCTTTAAGTCAAGAGTGAATAGATTGCTTCTAGGTAAGCGTGCTCCATCGTCGGCCACATCATCGCTTACCATCAGGTGAGATTGCAATTTACTATCCATTATAAAAAAAAAAAACCTGATGGTAAGTGATGATGTGGTCGACGATGGAGCACGCTTGCCTAGAAATAACCTATTCACTCTTGACTTAAAGATCCCTAAATTGTAGCTATCAGGAAACACGGACTCCGTCAGGGAATTCCACTCCTTGGCTGAACGCATAATAAATGTGTTCTTAACACGCTTTGTCTTTTATGGGTGCTGACTAAAAAAAAGTTTATCATTATCTGATCGAGAAACAATGCTTATCCAATTCCATCAGAAGTTCTTAACTTGTAATAGTGTTAGCCAACATTCCTGTCATTACATTCGACATATCAACTAGTTTGCAAACAATATCTCGTGTCCGAGCAGTCGTGGCTGATGCTTATACTTTCTATGAGTCGATATGTCAAGGGCAGCTGGCTGGCGGATCTGGTCACGACCTAGCAGCCGTGCTGATCCGCGCGAAGGGAGACTAAGGATTCACACTCGACTATCATCCGAATGTAAACAAAACCGGATATATTAACACCTTTATACAACCCAATTAGAAAACTAAGTTACTGTTTATGTGAAAATACTGAAAAATCTTTTTTTTTTTAAAGAGTAACCATGGAGTTTCTTGCCGGTTCTTCTTTATAGTACCCATGTTTTTGAAAAAACTAAGTCAGAAATGTTAAAGTTAATATTTCTTTGCGACTCATACTTTTTAAGGTTTAGAAAAACTTTACAAAGCACCTTGACTCGGTGTCGATGGATTTAAAATGAATTTATGTATAACTTTAATAATATGGGTTTATTTACAGTTCAATATTCCCAGTAACTGAATTGTCGCGAAACTGAACAGAACACACATGCTTCTGTCAATTTAGTCACAAACATGAGTCCCGTACGTGAACTTCAACATTTTCTGGTGATGACTACATATCCATAGAATGCGGGTCCTGTCGCAACAAATAACTCTTTCTTTCAGCGTCCAATTTATTGGTTACGGCTAGAGATTGATTTCAATCGGAATGTGTATAAACTTGGCAATGTGTGTTGTAATGCAGTTGGTAATAAGTTGCTGCAGACGTAAATTATGTCTATTAAGTGTGTGCATCGAATTCGTTTTGTTACTTTGATTTTACTTTGATGATTAGTTTCATTTTTTTTGTGAAAATTACTAAAATAAGTTTGACCAGCTGCAAGATAACTTTCTCTGCTCAATTCGAAGGGCCTTAGTTGTTTTATTGATTGATTACTACATTCGAAACCCAAGTCGACCACGTGCTTTAAACACAAGAGACTTACTCTAGCTCAGTGTTGGCTGAGAACCGGCTCAGTATCAACATAAGTAGGCGAGTCCATTTGACGCAACGCTTCATTTTAATAATTTCAACGCGCTGAGGCTTGTAGCGATAAATTGCAGTAGCATTTTTCTCGGCACGTGCTCCTAACAATCGTTGTTGCGGCTAAAATTGTAGAATCAATGGTGTGTGGCAAGCGCACGCAGGCTTCGATGCGCCAGGAATGCGGCCGAGTCGATGTCGTGCCGAAAATAACTAGCCTCGCCTGAAGCGCTCCACGCCAAACTTTGCCGTTACATAAAAGCTCATGACGACTAAGAATATTACACTCTTCAGAAATAACTTGTTTGATAGTACACTTTGAAATATCACTTCGTAGTTAGTTATTGAAATTATCTTCAATTCAAATGTTCTCTACATCATCGTCAGCAACTCTCTGCCGTTTATATTAGTGCTTCGTGACTAGCAACTATTAGAAAACGAATGTTTTAATATCGACAGCAGTTTGGACTTTTGCGCCGGATGCAGCGAAAGGGAAGCGGTTAATTGCTGAGGGAAATAATACTTAATTGTCAGTTCGTGTTTCATAATAGTTTTAGGGACTGATACGAATCAACTTTTGAGTCATGAAGTTACCATGTATGTAGAAACAGACACTCGTTTCCGCGTACTTAGTCACGACGGCGCAGTTTTGCCTAAAAAACTAAGCTGCTGCCGAGGCCTAGTCAACATGCCTGATGGTATGCTGTCTCCTTGAAACCACGAGCTAATATAAATAATAATGTCATTCATTTTGTGACATTTTGATAATTTAGATCTTGTTTATTTATATAGTTGTTTTTACAAGTTACTCAATATTTTATGAACCCATCTCATGTTCCTAGTTGATTTTTATGTGGCAAACATGTAAATAACTGTGTGATATTATGTAGTAATAAAATAAATTTTGCATAATTATTACTGGCGATGAGCTGAGAAGCATCTGACTCAATAATTTAAACAGGCAGTTACACAGGGTGTAAGTTCAAGCCTCAGTTGGTAGGCAATGATAGCTAATATTATTTGCGCAAGTACTACACATCTTATATCATTGGTTTCATAAGATTGGTTTGCGCATCTTGTGCGAAGAAAACGCTAAAAGCATGTCATAATAAAGTGACATTGGATTAACATGATTGCATCAGTGACATTAAGTGCGGGGTCCGGGTTCGAGCCCCGCGCCGGACAACACGTCGACGCAAACATAAATCGGATATTTATGTGCATCTTCGAATTTTGTAAGCATCACTTTCGGCTTCAACCAGTTTCACTTTTCTGCCGATGACCTTTCGAGGAATGCGAAGTGAGATAACGGATGAATAAAACATCTTCGATTAGTTATAGCTACTTATTGGTGGCCCATAATATTGGCTCCACTCTGTAGGTGACGCTGTATGTATGCAGTGCGCATGCATTAGTGTTGGTCGAGGCGGATGCAACATCTACACTTTCTAGGCAAATCGCTGTAGTAACTCGAGGGATTTAACCTTTATCTGTTGCTTAGTCTCGTTTCGCAAGATGATTTAAAGTCGATGGGAGATTCCCAGTAATGAGTGAGAATGTGTCCGCTCCGGCCAACGACGCTGTCGGCTCCACTGCACGATTGGAACGCAGTTTTTTGACCTTGGCTCTTTCCTACGCCCATGATCCGCGGTGGTTACGAAACATGACCACGAGCGGCACGCAGCGCTCGATGAAATGGCCACTGTAACGCCACGAGTGTGAGTTATGAGCGCCCGACATGAATATGGTCGTTTTACTTGACCATTATAATTTATTCTGAACACGTTTGAAACAAAGCTATGATTGCGGTCAGCTGTTGACCTGGCGGCGAGCGCGTACGTTCGTTAGCCGCCAAGTTTGTTCGCGTTTTGATTGACAGCTTCAATAAGTAGGTATTACTGCTCGAAAGTAATCAGGACCAGGAAGCGAAATAAATCGTGTAAGACTGCGGACTATTCGCCATACGCTGTTCTATTTGAAGATGATTTACATTAAAAATATTCGAAACTTTTTGTGAGGTTGTAAAAGGGTGCGCCGTCAGTGACGGTACCTACGCATGAGCGGTTCCTGTTTACAAAACATGTTTTATGTGCCAGCATTGTGGTAAAAGTTGATTTTCTGCTTGGGAAGCGTAGGTATTTGGCAAGAAATACGTGGACCTTGATATGCGGTTTTCGAGCCCCCAGTGTCGGAGGGATAGTCCTAACAATATGAACGTTGTTGAGAGCTTTGTAGTATATACATGAAGTGGTTTCTTGTTTTAGTTGTATGGTTTGGTTACAAGAGTGGTGTGTGAATCAGAGGTGTGTGGGTTACATATTGTCGTGCAGTGTGATGGCAATATTTCGGCGTCGCTGCCGGCGCGGTGCGTGCCTCACTTGCTGATGGCGCGCGTGATGCTGATACTCAAGTGCTTGCTACTGCCGCCACCACTCACTCCTCACTTAAAGTTTATAAATAAATCTCTAGGCGTACTTCATTTTTATGCAAAATTCCACTTCTTAATTTACATTATTGACTCAACGCATTAACAATGCGCTCCGACTAGTTTTCAATAAAGGCGCGTTTGTAAATTAATTAAATACTTGTCTAAAAACAGAATTGCTATAAAACTGCGTTCTGCGATCGTTCGTCGCCTTGAAAGTCGTGTCGACTCTTATAGAACTAAGCTAGGGGTAGAGGTGACTCTAGTGACCTACTAACATTTCAGTTGCCAAAAGTCTTACATTATGTGACATTTAAGTATGATAGATAATTATGTACACACATAAAATCGTTAGAATTTCACAAATGTTAGACTTTTGCTTGGCAATTAGTTGCAACTTGCATCGCTACGATTTATGAGTCGAAACAAAAATGCTCTTCAACATAAATTAACACAGTGACCTAAAGTTAATTGTATTATGAAATTGCCTGCATTGTGGAGAATATGCTATATTATTAGATAAGAACTCTAATTAAGTCTTCTACTTATATATACGAGTATCTACTACAACAACTACCTAATTGTAAACTGAAATACTTGGAAGTAGCATAATTGTTTTAATAAATGTCTAGTAATAAATTATGATATTTAATGTAGACGTTACGCTTACGCGTCGTGCTATGGTCTTCGACGTTATCATTAGAACATTCTTTCTTCGTTACACTATTGTATCGTCGATCTACATCGAGATCCGCGCTCCCCTTTTGATAAGTCTATCAGTTCAGAAATTACGTTAGTATTACCTTTTGTTTGTTCTATTGTTTAGCAATTGTAGTCACGTATCTACGTTCATTGTCTCGATCGATTGTTTACGCGGTGGATGATCTTTGGTCAAGTCCCACCACGCCACGCCACGCGGAGCCACCACGCCACGCGCCGCCACCACGCCCCGCTCACATCTCGTTAACTTTAACGTTCTGCGCACGGTCAATGTGTTAATTTCTACGTGATCGCAAGCCGACGTTACCTAGGGTTGACGAACCACAGTACCGTTCAACACATCAGCTACGTGCCGCTTAATTGTCATTACACTCGCATCAATCCGCGACAGCCGCGGAATATTACTAGCCGTGAATCAAACTGTCTAGAGATTTTTAGCTGATTTAAACTTCCCGAAATGTCAATGTAAATAAATAACCTATTAGAAATATTCAATTAACCTTTACATGTCTTTTAATTTGATAAAATGTTAGAGTGTATTATCATAGAATATATTCAAGAAGCCAAGTTCAACTGAACTGTTCAGTTTTTCACCTTATAGAACAAATCAGTAATCGACTATTACAATAATTCGCACGTTACGAGTACAATTGGACGATGTGTGTTGTTTTCTCTTCTCGATGTTTATCATTGTTACGTTGTCAAGTCGAGGTTTATTCATTGGCATATAAACACAAGTGTTATTTCGTGATTGTCCGATTTGAAAGTATGCTGAGTAAGCTTATGTTACCCTTTCGATTTCGTTTCACATTCGAGTATGATCCGTCACGTCCGTCGGTGAAGTGGTGCACATGTCTAACTTATGTTAATGATTTTAATTCTGGTATAGTAAACGTCGAAGACAGACCTCGAGTTCTGATTCATCAAACATTGTACAAGCGTGTTGAATTAGTTTTCTTGATAAATGTTTTGCGTCTCTTTTGTTTGTGCAAGGAGTGAAGGAGTGAGCATGAGTATAATAATAGGCAATTGATTACGCGCACATATTTGCCCCCGTGGCTACGTTCACCGGCGACCTCGAGGTGCCGCCGAGCGGAGACCAGACCTTGTGCCAGGACACGCAGGCGGGTGCACCGCGAGTGTCGCGACGTCGTCCGTTCACGTGCCGCATTTAGGAAGTTCGGAATGCTCTTGAAATATGAATGCACTCAATAATTCGATTCGTCCCCTCCAATTTTCAGCTTGAAAGTTTTGTTTTCCGTGTTCCAATAATAATAATGTGTTTGTAATTTGTTTCCTTTTCCTTGAAACCTTTCGGGCACTTTTTCTTCTACTTGCTAGATATTAATTAAAAGTTCGTTAACGCACACTGAAAGTACAACACACGACACTACTTTGTAAGTTTCCCTAGTGAATTGTTGGATAGAAAATGTGAACGGTTATTCAAATAACTTAATGAGATTCAATTTTTGGCTCCGTAAACTCTATTTCAATGTTGTAATTGCAAAATTCCAACAATTACTCGAAATTTGAGTTGCGTTATGGAACAACGCACAATGCGTAACTAGGCTTTAGTAAGTTAAATGTCGAACGCCAAGGACTTGCGAAATCTACTAAATATTTTGGGCAAGCCTTTCTCAATAATATTTGCGTTTTTGTAACCCTGAGCCCGCGATCAGCCGGTATTAACGACTAACTGCTCATACAATACTTTCTAATAAACGTTACAGAAATTATTCGCAACTTTGAAATTATACGCACTAGTGCTAGGTAGCAGTCACTAGGCAGGCGAGTGGTGTGCTCAGTACACGGGGCCGACACATTCCGTGACTCCCGATAATAAACCTAACAATATCTCAGGTACCACTACTACAAATACAATGAAAATCAATTGCGTGTTAAATGATAAATATTACTTAACTAGTGTTTAATGAGAACCTGTTGGTTACATAAAGCTGGTCTTTAACAAGAAAATATTATCATTAAAATCCGGGTTTCTATGACTCACTTTTCATTTTATATTTTACTTATAAATGTGACATTTTACAAATTCTGTAGGGCTAATGTCGCGTGTGGCGCACCATGTCGCCACTTGTGATCTGAATATCAATCAGATTTTTAAATAATATAAAGATTTGCATTATAAAAACCGCACACATGATTATAATATTACAGCATACTTAAACAACGAACATCTGTAATATATGCATGTTCCAAATACTTTATATTATACATATTAATGGCGTACTATTAAAGTATTAGTAGCATTTTAGTAGATTATAATGTTCATCAGCCCGTGTATTCTCAAAGTAAACGTAAAAGAACTGTACTCTGTGGAAATTAATTAAATTGTATAAATAAACCACTCTCAGACTTGGCTATCAATGAAACATTACAAAACTTTTCTTAAATAAAAAAACAAGTGCAATGAAGTCTCGTAGCGGATTTAGTGCACAAATTGTAGTGTGAAAATGTTTAAATTGGCTGATAAAATTGCAATATTTATTTACTGAAGAATCCCCCACTGATTGGTCAATTGATTTGTTTATCAAATCACTGTATACTATTTTAAGTTTTTGTGTACAGTAAAGAATTCAGTATTTTTTTTTTGTTTTCCAAAATGGCCGGCTGGCGAGTTGGTACCGTTCCCGAGTCGTGTGGAATGCTCGCATTGGTTCCGGCAGCGAGTATTGTTCATATCCTTTTGCACAAGGTATCGGTTTCATTGGCCGGTATTTATTACCCTGGCACAACGCACTGACGAAATGATTTTATTTGTAGGCTTGTTTGTTCAATAGAACACAGTTATGAAAAGAGAAAATCAAATCAGTCATTTCTTCTGACATTTTTAGGGTTCCGTAGCCAAATGGCAAAAAACGGAACCCTTATAGATTCGTCATGTCTGTCTGTCTGTCTGTCTGTCTGTCTGTCTGTCCGTCCGTCCGTATGTCACAGTCACTTTTTTCCGAAACCATAAGAGCTATACTGTTGAAACTTTGTAAGTAGATGTATTCTGTGAACCGCATTAAGATTTTTACACAAAAATAGAAAAAAAGCAATAAATTTTGGGGGTCCCCATACATAGAACTGAAACTCAAAAATTTTTTTTTCATCAAACCCATGCGTGTGGGGTATCTATGGATAGGTCTTCAAAAATGATACTGAGGTTTCTAATATCATTTTTTTCTAAACTGAATAGTTTGCGCGAGAGACACTTCCAAAGTGGTAAAATGTGTGTCCCCCCCCTCTAACTTCTAAGATAAGAGAATAATAAAACTAAAAAAAATATATGATGTACATTACTATAAAAACTACCAACGAAAATTGGTTTGAACGAAATCCAGTAAGTAGTTTTTTTTTAATGCGTCATAAACCGAAAAAAATACACTATTATTAAAACATCGATCAAAGTTACAATACATTACAAGAACTTCTATATTATGTTACTTGCTGCTACGGAACCCTTCATGGGCGAGTCCGACTCGCACTTGGCCGGTTTTTAGGAAAGCGTCGAATGAAGTAATTGTTTGCGTTAGTTTTGTGAGTGTTTGTTATTTGACTTTTTTAAACCGTTGGTAAGTTTGTTTGATAAGCGAGATATGATTTATTCTTCTGGAAAACTGAAGGGATAAATTGAATTGAGTATATATCTACTTTTTGTACACGAAAATAGTTATACAACTCTTTTACATAAATCTTAATCTTACGGATACATTAGCGCCTGTGGGATTGTTCACAAGCGTTACCACTGTCCTGGAATTCTAAGGATAACTGAAGGAACACAGGTGAATTTTAGTGAGTAAAAGTCTGACATTCCGTCTTAGATGATGTCCAACAACTAAAGAAAATGATACTTTAGCGCTGTTATCGCTTACAACAATATTTCGCAGACAAACTTTGAATTAATAGAAACAACTTAAAATAAAATAAAAAATATGATTGACAATATGTAGGTATAGCTTTATCCAGAAGGTGGGCCTCCACAATCCAGTCACTGGGCAATACGATACTTCGTGGATAATAATGATTTCTGACGTTTGACTATCCATTACGTCAAAGATCTGCGAATGTCAATCAGGGTTGTGGTGGATTACGGCCTATTTCCTCTCCTAGAGAGGAGACCTGTGTCTCAGCAGTGGGAACATTAAAAAGGCTGATGATAATGACGATGATGATAGTCTAGGTGTTAGTAATACTGCGAAATTATTCGAAAGAGTTACCGTAGCTCTGAAGCCAAAGGTTAACTTTAGGAACCCATGTCGGTTTTAGGTCACTATAAGTCTGACGATCCCACTAGCTCCATTTTAGAGCGAGAGTAGTGGTATGATGATTACCAACATCAAAGAAGGTGACAGTAACACATCACTCAATATCAAAAAGGAGTAAAGACTTCAAACAACTTAAATTACATTCAGATTACAGACTTAAAATTTTCTATTCTACGTAAAGAACTGATGTAACGGAAGAAGAAAGTATTTTTCAATAAAATAGTCATTTACTATTACAAGTCTTATAAGTTGTCGTAAAATCCGTACGAATGCGTTGTAAAATCTGGAAAAATAATTATCAATTGACAGACACGTATATCAGTAATTACGTAGCTTTTGTTTGGATCTCTAACCTATACCATAGAATAAGTAATAGTATAGGCCTATACCTAATGCCATCAGGTAGGTTGTATAACAGTGTGGCAACATCATGTATTGCTTATGAATTACACCAAAGTCGTATATATCAACACCGAAGTTTTCTGAATAAAGGGCCTACTAAACTCTTTACTCCTTACACGGATTCATGAATCTATATTTTATTATATAAAAATAATAATCTATTTGAGTATTTGCAATGAACACCATTTCAAGCTATCCTCTTGTTTGTAGACTCATGAGAATTCGAAAACCGCGAAAAGACCATGTCAACTTTCGGCGACCTGTAAAAGTAGATAGGCCGTTTATACCATACCCTATCATAGATTATCGTCATCACCTGCGATGGCTGCGCATACGCATATCTATGTGTCTCCTTCACAGAATGTCAGCGATGGTGCTCGCTTGGTATTCGATGCGCCCGCGCCGGCACTTAGCCACGTGAAGCCGTCACGCCGCTACTTGACAACGTTCTCAGGACCCAACACGTGCTTAGAATTAAACATTAAAACACAGGATTGTATGAATCATTAAATACCAGTCACCATTTTTTATTTCAGTAGATTCTATCTATTAACATTGCAGTTGCTAAATGTTATCTTCTTTTACACCAGTATGTAAATAAGCGGCTATTAAAATTTCTGGCCTACTTAGAACATACTAAATGATGTCAACTAAATCTTGAGTAGTAAAAATTATAAATGCTAAACTATTACATAAAATTAGAACAACTTTTGTCAAGTCAAGGTGAGCCAAACAACAGACGTACAACTTATATTGAAACAAAAAATAATGATTCAAGTAAAGAGCGATTATAATACAATTTGGCACGACCTAACGTTACAACTACTCTTACCTAACTGCTTGCAATCGAAATTGCAGCTAGGAGATGTTCCACTCTTGCGCACCTATGCAAACATCTCGTAATATGTGACTTGTGAGCTAACTGCACACGCTAATGTCAAAGTGACGCATTTTATAATATTATATCTACATGTTGGCTTAGATGTTATGCAAACCAAATTATGTGAAGAGAAAAACTTAGAATTGGTTTTTTCTAGGCATTACTATCGTACCGCTAGGCTAACTCTCCAAGACCTTCCAAACTAGAACCAGGATCCCTCTAAATGAAAAAGATCCTTCTTTTTTGATAGATTTGTATTTTTTTTTGCTATCCTTTTTATTGCTATAAAGCATATCCTTGACTAGAATTAAATTCTACAATATTCAACATCACATATTCAAACAATCCTTTTACTAAAGAGGAGAGGAAAGCTTTGAGATTGAAATAAATTTAATCGCAACTTAGTTTAAATTATTTCCATCCTCACCCTTTATTTTCACCTTTGGGAGGTGTGAGCAGGGCCTTGCTCTTGTAGGCCTCGCGCAACAATTCGATTAGAAAAAAGCTAATATTTTAAACTTTATATTTTACCGTACCTTTAACTTTCATAGTAAAGTTTATTATTCATAGTAGGATAAGTATCTAATTTCAGGATCGGTTTTCAGCTCTTGCTATTCTTCAAACAAAAATGACGTAGCTTACTTACTAAATATAATTTTCGATTCATTTAGTTCCTAGGTTTATCAAAGTTGTCATATAGATTGTTCATAAATCTTCTAAAATATTAAGTCGAAATTCAAGTACCTATTTATAAAATTTGCATTTAGCGTAAGAAATACGAAGTTTTGATTTATATTTACTTATTAAAAACATACTATCTTCACAGGCTGAACTCAATACAACAGTGATTTAAAAATTGTTGGAAAAAATCATTTTATATGGCTAACGCTTACTTAGGTACCAAAAAATCTAAACCAGCAATTAACTCTATTACAACATATATACTAATAACTATAAAAATATAAAAAATATAACCTTACCCTATATGTAGATAAAATATAAAATCAGACTAACATAACATTAACTAACATTTAAATATATCAAACAAAATTTAAACTTAGCAAGACGTGGACCTCGCGTAGATCTGCCGCCGCCGCCGTCCGGGGCCTAATAACGGTTAAGGCTCCTGATCCGTATCCATAAAGTACCACCAAAATGGAGCGTGTCCTTTAAGATAAGTTAGCGAAAATCTTAATACAGGCACTCGATGAATTAATGACGGTTCCAGTGACTGTAATTAAACGATCTTCGGTTAATGCAAGTAGGAAATGAGTTCTTACAGTGATGTCCTCTTTAGAAATTATTTATGCAAATCAAGTTTTGTAAACGCTGTTTTCATAACCGACATTCCTTCGACGGATAAACCTACAGACATTTTATTAAACTTACCTCAAAAGTTTATTATTTCCTCTAAATTCATTCAAGTAGGTTTTTTTTTAAATCGCTATGTTTACCTATGGTTTTAGTAAATCCGTAGGTCGTTTTTTGTATGGCAAACGTAAGTGTATATTATGAATGTGTGGGAAATATGGTCCGTCCTTGACCCCCTCCCGTTTAGGTGCTGGTCTCACGAATAACAATCACCACTTCTGTCCAAATGTACCTAAGTACCCGCAGTAGCTCTGCAGGTTTTCCTAGAACCAGTTTCCCTCTGGTTGACTGTCGCCTCATTGAAGAATATAAACTATGTCCCACTACATATTAATGGGACCACTTTTATTTCAGAAATGTATAACGATTGCTCGTTTATATGATGTGGTTATGTAACGACACATGTTTGCGGCGGAATGTATTTTAATTCCGGATGTTCTCAACATTATAAATCTTATCGTAAACAACTTTTGTTTTCAGTATGTTGTTTTGATAATGCCACCTTTTTTGAGTTGGGAAATGATCAAATAAATTTTCCCGTGTAGCGATATCTTCGGCTTTACATAAATAATTTAAAATCCTGTATTGTAAAATTAAAGTTTTCCAAATGATTAGAACATTTAAAACAACCTGAAATCACCTAACGGGCAGTTACTCGGTTCAGACATAACACCCGTCTGGTCGGTGGGTCCTCCCTTTTCAATAGAGGCTTGTTGTGTTCGTTCAGTTGCCTTTTGCGTTCCAGGGCTGCAGTAACACTTTCGAACAATACCGAATCCTCGGCTTGATAGCGCCACCTACTGTCACAAGTACAACAGTTGCAAGTCGGTGATGAATAACAAACACGATACTGCAATAAACATACTCGTGCTAGCGATTTAAATGTTGAAATTGATGGTTGTGAACAAGCGTTCGGCGTGTTTTACAATATGCATGATATAGTCACAGTAACAATACAATAAAAAATATATATTCAATTTTGTTTATATAAACGGTTTTCGACGGTTCCATGGCCAATATAACAATGGACAAGTTGCCATTTGGAGGTACTTTACTATATACTTAACTATAGATATTACAAGAAAAATAATTAAAATATATGAGCTTAACCTTGTTTCTGCCATCCATCGCAGTTGGCCAATGACTATGTGGTGTAAGTTTGTATACAATAACTTGAGTTATGTTAGATATTTGTTATCTTAATGATAAAGTTCACACGATTATTAAAAACCTTCTGGTATGTCCGTTAGTAATTATAAAGTGACATTGCATATACGATTCGTTAGATATTTTGCGTAACTGTGGCCAGATTCGTATTACACGGCAGTTTGTTCCACTGATCTTGAGATTCTTGAGACGTTATGAAACATTTAAGATGCTTCCGATGCTTTTGTATTCAATTGTCGAAGTAATTTAATAGTAGAGCAAGAATTGCTAAAGGAAGTAAGATGCATTCTTGACAAGAATTTTATCTATAATTTTATTTATATCTATAATAAAAAGAGAAACAATGTAGACGAACAAGTTGCAACAAGCAGAGGAGCATAGATATCACGAAACTCGTTTTTACCACGGAGAGAGTTTAACCTTTACCACTGCGGTGCTATTTAATCAAAAGATGGTAACATTGCGCATGCTGCGACTAGTGAAAGAGTTAGTTGGCAATACTTTATTGTCACGTTCAGATCTCTTAATTTCCCAGGAGATAATGCAGCGGCTTCCTCCGCTGGCGATGGCGCGATGCACCTCTCCGGGAGGAAACGCGGGGTTGCCGAACCCAGATGTAATCAAGTCACGAGCACTGACTTAGCATCCACACAAATGATAAATGCGCCGGCGCAGACACATTCAATCGTTACGTAGAAACATTTTTTAATAGTGGCGCTTTGTCTTACAATAAATTCCTGCCTACGCGCATACTCCATCATCGTTCAATTAAAATTCTTTGGAACTGGACAGCAGTATGCTAGTTTGACATATACTCAGCCATTGTTACGAAAGAGTATTTTCTATCTAGTAAATAACAAACCACTAAAGGCGCACGCGACAAAAAGTAATATTGTGTAAAGTTTTTAGCTAGATCGCCATTTTTCACGCCACTTAGCGAAAGGCCGATTGATCTATTTTAGAACAGCCTTTTGGCTTATCTCACGATTAGCTTATTTATAGCACGTTGTCAGTATAATCTACAAAGATAGAATTTAACAAGAAAGCTAATTACGAACCAAAACAACATGGGATAAGGCAGGAAGATGATGATGACGGGAATCATAAACCGTAGAGATTAAAAAACATGTCTTTTTTGGGAAATTACAAGATGAATTGAAGCCCACAGATCTGTATGCATTTCATGGACTTCTTCTTCTTCCTACCTTTATCTCATATTACTTGGGGTCACCGTAACACGTTTTTTCTTCCATTCTGTCCTGTCACACGTCAAACTATCACTAACTCCCTTTTCTTTCATATCACTCCTCACACAATCCATCCATCTTTTCTTCGGCCTTCCTCTCCCTCTCCTTCCATCCACATGTATACTCGGAACTCTTTTAGTAATATGCAGTTCATCCCTCCTCTTCACATGACCATACCAAGAAAACCGATTACCTTTCAACTTTTCAGTACGCAGTTATAAAAAACAATACTGAAAATGGTGGAGTCCCATGTAGCCTAACAACATTCTAAAATAACTTGATTCACGTGTCTCAAATCTAAATGGTACAAATAAACAAGCCTTGAACTTTCTGAACCGTCAGGAGTATGTGGCAACACCATCATGTACAGCTTAAAGAGCATGAGAGTACCTTCGATAGAACACATCATTTATAACTTTTATCATCTAAGTAGGTACAGCTTACTTTGAGAGATTTCCAAAAGCAAAATTTGTTTTAAAATTAATAAAATTGCCATAAAAATGAATTTTTTTTTTTGATGGTTGTATTATATTAATTTGATTCCAAAGTTCGATTTAATTTTACTCATTACCTATGTTGCTGTGCCCTTACAGAGTCCATAAATGTTCCTTAGCTGTAAGTCTATTGTAACATTCACCTTAATCACATTAAGGTATGGAAAAAAAAGGAATGAAAATGAAAAAAAAATAATGAAAAAATGGGTTGGGTATGGTAGAACATATATTCTTTCACAGATCTAGATTCAAGTACCAAAAAAACATTAATCTTGGTTCATATTCGTAGTGTTAACGAAACAGTTTGCTGCAGTAGGGACTACTGACTTAGTATCGTGTCTTTGTGTATCGGACCACGCTCACCTAGCCTTGCGCTCACGACCTTACATCTAGTGAAATTGAACCGGTACAAACGTAGGTACTGGTCTCGTTACACTCCAGTGCGGAATTGAGGCTGCATTCATTATCTCAATATATTTATGTAAGATTAATTTAGCTCAACGATGCTGTGTGACGTCAAATCGAGATACAGGAAATTACGTATTGTTATTATGGAAAGCGGATATTCAAGTACAAGTTTTGCTGGAAACTGCTACACCTCATGCACCTCTCTGTCACTCTGTTGAACTCTGCTTGATATCGACTGTATATGTGTTCGATAGGCACACGATATACTAATGGCAGAAGATTTGCATTGACTATCATTTTAGTAGAGAATATGATTAAAAACGACCTGCACCGGTCTGTTTAATGGATGAAACGCATTAATGTACTAGATTTGTCATAAAATGCGTTTCATCCATTAAAAAGACCGGTGAAGGTCGTTCTTAATCGGATCTTAGACTATTTGCAAAGTTTATATTAATATGTTTTGTACCAAATTATAAAGTACTTATTAAAGGTTACCAAAGCCCGGTCGTTTGAAGAACAATAAGTATCGTTAACATGAGTTTTATTGTCCAGTCGGTATTCGCAGTAACCTTCACGAATAAAGTGGCGCTGCATCGGAACCAGTCACGGTCGGTGCAGCGCATTCACTGCCGTACGTTGTCACCACTTCCTCGCACGCACTCACATGAAGGTGGCCTAATACGATCGGATGGACTTAATTCCAATAGCGCCATTCGCTTACTATCCCTCGATCACCTTCCGTGTGCCGTCGAGGCTCACAAGAACTTGTACGGAAGCTCAAACACTTCCGACACCGATAATTGGATTTGCGAGTCGATAAAATTGCTGTGATATGATGTATTACACTTTTTATACCCATTCCTCCAGCGACAGGATTCTGAAAGACTAATGTGCATGTCATTATTATTAAAGCTAAATGTTTTCTCCGAGTCTGATCTTAACAGCCCAGGTTATTAATGTCTCCTGCAACCCGTCGGTTGGGCAACCGTAAAATCATCTTCAATCGTGAAAAGTTGCAAAACTCTTGTCTCGTCAAACTAGCATAAAACACTCTGTAGGACACCGCAATACTCGTAACAGCTCTTACGTATTGATAATTTTATTGACAGGCTGATCAATTATAAAGTGCCATAAACGCTATAATGCATTGTAGTGGACCGACGGGCTCGCGCGCGCAGTTTGTGCTCGGCTCGTGTGAGAGTCAGTCCAGAGGCGAAAGTGATCGTCAACGTCATGCAGAGTTGCCTCATCGATCGACTTGCACTTGCGCGGAATTGAAATGCGTAATTCACCCACGCTCTGATTTTCGCCATTTCTCACGACCACATCACTCTTGCAACATTGCAATGTTCGACAATGCTTGTTTTGTAGTCATCTAGATGAATTTTCACACAACTTCTTTGCCCCCATCGTGCAACTGTGTCAGAAATATCGATAGCTATGCAAATCGTTAGCAGTTATGAAACCAATCAAAGTATAAAAAGTGTGCTAATATAACCCGTACATACACGTGATTGTACGTCACTTTAAACATACACATTAGAACTGCTCATGTAATATCGAAGTTGTGTTGGTAGACAAACAATACCCAGTTTGAGAATGCGGTGATGAAATGAGTTAGTGACTCAGAGTTCCTTGTGCAGGGTCGCAAGCTTTGAGTCGTAGGCGCAGCTGCCAGATGTCATCTTGCTGAGTCACGGAGCACTGACTCCTATTCTGTAATGTAACAAACTTTCGTAACTCACCACTTTGATGGAGATCTCACAAATTTCGTTTCTTTGTTACAGATGCTTGTTAGTGTGTACGTTCTACTCGGCGTACGCCGACGTAGATATCATCACGGAGCCTCGGCCCGGTGAAGAGTACGTGCTGGTCAGTTCAGGACAACAAACTCCGTTAAGAAACTTTGAGACTTCACACAAAATTCCTGACAAACACCCTAATCACAGAAATTTCAAGCAAGATGACAGTGAGAAGATTGTAAAGAAGTTGCATAGCGGAAAAGTTAAACACGCTACTGAGGGCATCGTTGCCATCGAAGAGGACAAGAAAGCCTTATTTAAAAAGGGATTGAAAAGCAAAGCTTCAGAATCAATTGAAGTTGATATTCCCGTCTCAAAGTTAGAAGATATTAAAATACGGGAGAATTTAAAGGATGTGGAAACCAATCCTAGAATGGCAGTCGCATTGGAAGCAATGTCAGAGTCTGGAAAATTAAGTAAAACATCAGGCACAACAACCCAGAAGCCTGTTCTTACTACTGCTCCACCAACTGTTTCTGCTAACCAGCAGTTTGACTACATCCCTATTAACTTTGATACAATCGACGATATCAACACTGGACTGTTATCATCCAATGTCAATTTAGAAACAGCCGGCTCAGAACAGAAACCTCAATCAAGGATTCAAATCAAAAAAGGTCCCAATGGGCAAGACTACGAATATGAGTACATCTATTATTATTATGATGAGGATGAAGAAGGTAACAAAAAAGATGGAAAAGGAAAAGACAAAGCTTCATCTACTACTGCTACCCCTGTCCACAACTCTCATGATGGCCCGGAGAAAGTCGAAAGTGAGAATCACATCGCAAACGAAAGTAAAACAAAGAACAAGTATAGTTCTATTGATAGAACCCCTACTACTGTAGCTACTCCAGAAATACAAAACGAAGTTGTTCCAGCGGCGACCAGAGGACGAGGCCGCAGCCGCACCGTCGCTCCTGCTCCCGTCTCCGAGGAAGAGGAGGAAGACATCAGGTATGTCATGTTCTATAAACTATATATCCAAACATTTCACACTAAATCATAGGATACACTTTATACTTTTTTTTTTTAATTTATTATATTAATAACACTTCCTAATATTCAAAGCGTTAGGCTGCCATCAAGCACACGGTTCCCGCCTCGAGGTCGTAACTTAGCATCAGCTACATCTACAACTTACGTACCCGAAGTGTCTTCTGAAACTGTTAGACAACGCGGACGGTCACAAAGCGACAATGTAGCCGATGAGTCGATCGGTCAGACCAGAAGCAGGACCCGTGCGCACATCAGGTAACGTACACACCGATCATTCACTCTGAATGCACAACAAAGTTCATAATTGTTTAATTTATAACGACTTTTTATATTTACAGACGCCCAAGCTCGGAACTCGTTGACCTGGACAGTTTCAAGACTCATTCCGGTGACATTCCATCTCCGTCTCAATACAAAGAGTTGCCAAGTAGATATTCCTCAGAAAGCCGCACTACTACTGAAGCTGATGTGCCTGAAACGACACCAATTGCCAAAGAACCTACTTATGCCAAAGAGTCAGCCAGGGAGGGTCATAGCTTATCGTCAATCATCAGATTCCAGGAGGTCTTAGATGATTCCAAACTGCCTGCCGACTACAAGCAGACTACACCTTACGACCAGGAGACCACTGAATACACCACAATGACTGCGATGGAGAAGGTGGCTCTGGACCTGTACGCGTACTTAGCTGGAGAGAACTTGAACAATGACATCAACCCGACGAATGAAATTAATTTCGATGGAACAACGACTATGGAAGACGACACCTGGACGACGACGGAGTTCATGAGTACTACGGAGGAGGCGACCACGACGCCGACCACTACGACCACAACTACGACCACGACGACCACAACCACGCCAGCGCCGACTACAACATCTGCAGCGCCCACCAGACCCTCGCGGTTCAAGGGTCGCGCCGGCGCGCGCACTCGAGTGTCCGGCGCCACCAGCGCCGCCACCGAGGCGCCGCAGGAGACCTCCACCCGCGTGCGAGGTAAACACAGCTCACGACCACTTGTGCAACAACACTAATTGCTTCATCATGAACTAAATTGACTAATCCAGTTCGAAATTCTCGACGCGATCGGCGAAAGTCCACTACTTAATTTAGTTTAATTGAAGCTAATTATTAAACGCGTGTGTTACTTATTAGACGCGTGTGATCTATTCACACTCATTTTATATTGGAGGTATCGTCATTATTTAATTCTTTTTAAATCTCGTATACCTCAGTTACATAAAAAGTATATTCTTGCTGTAGTACAATCACAGTGGTTACTGAGTTAAGTTGAAAAGGTACATATTTGACTCAAACATTGTTAATGCCACCTCCTCCATCAATAAAATGACATACTCCAAACACTTCACAAATCTTTACTTCAGTTGAGCCGTAGTGGACTAGAAACTAGTAAAAACTCGACTCCACTTCCTAGCATGCTGCTTACACTCCCAAATTATATATGCTCAGTTATTTACACCTGCGAAAGTTTTGTTTAATTATTCATTTGTTGCTCTGCGATTGTTTTTGTTGCGAATATGCATTTAAGCGATTGTCACGCTATGGAGAATATCCGTATGGCCTTATCCACACGCTCAACACATTATGTGAATAGTTTTTCTCACGAGTGTTTTGTGCGTGGAAGGTGTAAAGTTTTGTTTTATGCTTGATAAATGTGTTCATAAATCTGCTGGTAACAATGGAGTGGGAAAGACGGTTGAAGATGAATTGTTCAATGTAGGTGACACTTCTACACAAGACTTACATCACATAGTTCACCTTGTTGTTGTTTGTCGGTCGATATCTGATAAGCTAGTTTTGTTTCATTGATAACGTAGACACGGTTTTATTTTTAAATATTTTATTTAAATTTATAGTTTTTATGAAACAAACAAATTGATTTTAATACATTCTTCGTTGATGTACGTCATAGAAATTAGAGATATCTATGAGATATAATTACATTTCGGTTTCTTAAGTACTTTCATGGTCACAAAAACCGAACTGCGTGAAACCTTTAAAATTATTTAAAAGAACTAAAATTCTGAAAAGGTAGAGAGACAAGCTTAAAAGTTTGAATAATTTAGTGTGCTTTTTTAGCATTTAGGTACTGTTACAAATTACATTAAAACATGTAAGCTATTTATACGAGTATATATTCCTAATCACCGTTTATAATCTTTGGTTTCGATACCCCTCTCAATAAATGTAAGGTTTTTTTTAACAGTATTTGTCACCATAAATCACAGCGGTTTTGGTTTTTTTTTTTATAATTTGTTATACGCAGTGTCACTCTCACAATTATTATGCCTAATCTTACGATACCTTACTGGCTATAATTTAATGCAATAAGTCGTTTATGCTACATGGCGTGTTAAATAAATATACATACTTACATATGAATGTACACTCGAAATACATAACCTTCCTTTTGGCGCATTTAGGTAACTAGATACATACGGTTACACATCCCTATTTATACATAGGGTTAAAATCTGTCCACCTATAAAATTGTAAATTAAGTAGCTCACAAAAATCATTCGAAACATCTGTTTACATCTTATCTCATTCCAAGAGGCACCTTGAACTTCACCGTGAGGTTTCTTTATCATATCTACCGCTCTGATAAGAACCAAGTCTTTATCAATTAATTCATTAAACCCCAAGCGAACGCCGGCGTTCGCGCACCTATTGTCTTTCAATTGTGTCTGTCATTATCAAGATTGAAAGGTTAAATATCGAAACCAAAATTATTTTTCCACTACTTGTTACTAAGGAAATATCGTTTCAATGTTTTTATGACTGACAAATTTCCAAAATGACTTATTCTAAACCTATTATTATCTAATGCGTTATGTAAGTATGTGTACATAAAAAAATTCTTCTAGAACTCAAAATTTTTCATGAAAAATATTTTGTTTTTATGAATAACTTTTGGAGAATTAAATTAACTAGGCAAACATACTCGTATATGGTATTGACGCTAACGGAGGTACATGTGTGTGTGTCGGGTAAGTAGTGGGATCCCCTCCGAGAGTCTGTGCTTCCTGATAGCTACAACCTAGGGGACTTTATGTCAAAAGAGCATAGGTTACTTTTAGGCAATCGTGCTCCAGCGTCGACCATATTATTGCTTACCATCATGTGAGATAGTAGTCAAACATAAGCGCCTATAAATAATAATAAAATTAAAGAAAAAAAGTGGATAAGGAATCCCATACATTGATAGTTTCAAATAATACTTTTCCCCGACAAAATTTATTTCATCTAGAGACCTTGGTAATAAAGTCAGTAATTCTCTTCTCCATTGCTTAATTAGATAGATACGGTTCTTATCTCAGATACAAGATATTTGGCATCTATCAGCGTTACAAAGGTCATAGTAACTTGGAAAAATTGTACTTTCATCACCATCATCAGCCTTTTTAATGTTCCCACTGCTGAGGTTCAGGCCTCCTCTTTAAGAGATTGGATGAGCCGTAATCCACCACGCGGGCCCAGTGCGGGTTGGTGAATGTCACATGTCTTCGAATGTTTGATTCTAGGACATGCCGGTTTCTTCACGTTGTTTTTTATCACCGTTTTGAGAGCAATAGTAATGTACTAAATTACACAAAGTAATGCGCCTGGCATAGGGGTTTGAACCCGCGACCCGCAACCACTGCTCTCTATATATCTTACATATAAAGCAATTTTTTCTTTAGCTCATCAATAATGATAACATACTTAATAAATTATGATGATATTGTAATTAATGAACAAATCATTATCTGGCGCATTGTTTGCTCAAGTTTTTTATTTCCACAGGTCAATGAACATGCTTAACATAGGCTTCTCAATAGTCCATAATAGGTATAGTCGGCGGATTATCCCACAATTTATAAATTAAAGATTTGAAGTAGAGTATTTTTTCAAACTTAAATTTACATTAATTCATTAAACCCCAAGCGAACGCGTTCGCGCACCTATTGTCTTTCTATTGTGTCTGTAATTTCCACGATTAAAAGGTTAAAGTTGGGTTTACCACGATCTTAACTCAAAATACTCAATTCAGAAACCTGCCCTTAATTCGCTAAACAATACCCGTTACTGAATTGAGAGCTTGAAGTTAAGAATTGTCAAACTCTTTATTTTTGACAGATTTTATGTTAGTTTTTTATGTTCTCAACTGCAAAATCACCTAATTCAGAAACCAAGGCTTAGTCTCTACCTACCTTAAACCTACTCTTTTATATTACCTATGGTTTTTGACGTGACAACGTCTTATAAATTGGTTTGCCGGGTGACACTTCAAGAAACTGCGTTACGCTCCGCTCACGTTATGCGCTCACAATGAGAGCGAGTGAGAGGCACGCGTCCCTTCCACTCGGGCATGGTTAGCCCGCCTAAGAGCGAGAGAGACAGACATAATTTCATCCTTCTTCCTACTATACGAATGAATATTCACATTAAAATTATTTTACCACTCAAAGTCGTTGTCACGTAAAACTTTCGCCCGTATACCGACTTTACAGGCAACCAATTTTTTTTTTATAATGGGACCACATATTTTTCATTTATTTCAGTCAGCAACTTTGCCTGGAAAGTGAAAAAAAACCCGAGATAGAAATGTATCTTATGTGCTATCCAATGTGGTCTACAGAAAAAAAAATCAGTTTCAGAATCAGTTTGAGCGTGAAAGAGTAATAAACATAAACACATACTCGTACATACTTACTAACTTTCTCTTTTTTCTCTTACTAATTTTTCTTTCTCTTACTCGGAAAGCACAAAAAGCTGTGGTCCCTAGTTGTCATTAGCTGACCTTTACAGTTAGTCAGACGCCAGAAAGTCTTAACATCAGTCTATCCACGGAGTGACGTGTTGCCGAGTAACTGGGGTTGTGTGGATCTATTAGGCAGTCGCTCCACGTATTCAGCAGCATCCGGTTACACTGGAAACCGATCTCAGGCTAGTTGGAAAACGGATAAAGAGATGGTAACTTCTGATTAGGTTTACACAAGTTTACAAAAGACATAAAGATAGGTAAAGTAATGCTCAAACGCAATCCACGTTGCGCATATGAAACGTAATCCTAACACAAGTACTTAATTTACAAGACATGACGTAATTTCATTAGGAATTCTAACAAGTAGAGCTTGTAGCTTGTTGGCCATGGAGGCGCAGTCGGTATGTATCGACAGCTAATATTACCTATATACCAAGCTGACCGACATTGCGATATCATAGCAAGTAGATCTACATAGTGTAGGTTTTTGTCGAAATAGTTTAGTTTAAATAGCGACAGTTTTGGTACAAAAACTTTGTTGACAAGCTGGAAAAGGAAGAAAGAAAGATTTATTTGCACGCATCGATACACTAAAAACAAAATTTTAGACAAAAAGCCTGACGCTGGTTTTCAACTGAACCTCACTGAGAGTGAACTGTAGTTATTTATTATTAGTTAATTACCTATAGCAAACAATATATATCGACCGACAATTTCTGCTAAACCTATAATGGGTCCACGTGTCGTCTTTTCCACATCCATTAATAAAACTTTAGCAGTATCAAAATAAGTGTACAACCGCCCACTTTCAGTATATCGTAGGTATGCATTGAACGTGTGTTTGTTCGCCAGGTCGCTTCGGGAAGCCCAGTTTAGGCGGTCGCAAGACTACGGCTGGAAGCAGCTCCACCGCCGCGGACTCCACGACGGCAGCACCTGCTGACAAACCAATCACACAACCCAAGGTCTGCATCCATATTCATTGACCGATTACTGTGTCTACTTAACTAATAATCTAGCTTTAAGAGCGACTGTACAGTTTTGCATTGCGAATATTGTGCCAGCTAATTACAGTGGTTAAATCCGTGTTACGAAATATTTAAATATTTCGATAAGATGTAAATGTTAAATACTAGGTACGAATGATTTTATAAATAATGGTTTGTACTTTCAAACGGTATAAATATACACCGGTCATCGTTAGCAAAAGCATCCTTGGATTGCACCGAGTGGGTAAAGCCACAGGTATATTAGGGGACAAATTTATTGTCCTCCAACATGTCTCCCAACGCTCAACTACGTAACGCTGCAACGTTGCCCAGTACCCGGCAACTTATCCCAGCACAAGAACAACGCCTAACGTAGGACGTGTTGTTGGACAATTTGACAGCGGTGCGCGTCACATTAGGGAACATTTTGTCCCTTAATTTATCTGGGGCTTAAAAAAATGTTTTATTTTTCTCTCTTTAGTTTTTAGGGACTTTAATCTCAAAGTGCATGTCAAATGAGTAAGTAAGCAGCGCAGGTCTGGCAAAAGCAAAATTATGAATTCCCGGTGTTATTGAGATGCAGCAAATAGCATTGCTGAACGACTAAGCCGGACATACAGATATCTATACCCACCAGCCCTTGAATTTTGCCACAGACGATTTGAGTGTCGTGTTTGAGTGAAAATAAGACGTTCGTTCGAGACGCTGTATCTTTGGGATCCCATATATTTGACAAAGGTGTTCCTTGTTTCAGGCGTTTGGTCGCCGTGGTCTGTTCGCGGGTCGCACCAGGCCGGCCTCCACTACGTCTGCCCCCGTGTCAGTGGACGATGCCGCCAGCACTGCTGCGTCCAGTGAAGCCCCTGCTGCAGCGCCAGCGGCAGCACCACCCGCACCCAGGTGAATAACAATCCTCTTCGTACTCTTTCCTTGTAACGCCATATTTCCGGCGATTAGTTCAGACATAGAAGTTTATTGAACCTCGTTTGTGTATATTAAGCCGTTGGCTAAAGTTGTCATTTGAAGCGAGAACAGTGGCCACGGAGTTTCTTCCTCATTCTTCTCCATAGTGATGTACGCTTTGACTTCAATTAAAAAGTGCCTGTAAATAGTTTGTTTGAAATAAATGCTTTGATTCTTGATTCGTGAAGATCTTCGACTGTCGACTATTTATAATTGAGTAGGTATTTCTATACTGTCATTGTTATTTTCGAGTGATATCGTGTTACTCAGTAACTGGGTAGTGAAGGTCAGATTAGACTGGAGGCTGACCCCAACAAAGTTTGAACACTAGGAAGCTTGACTGATGACATGCACTCAGCTTGTAGGTTGTTCGACAAGACTCCGATAAACATATTTAAATCTACGGCAAATTCATCCGAACATAAAGATTAAGATACTGTGTAATCATTTCAGACCTAGGCTTCGTCCAGGCCTGAGGAGAGGTCCAGCCACCACCAGCACCACGGCTGCGGCCGCCAGCTCCGCCGCTGAGGACAGTACATCACCCGGCGTGGGCTCCGGAGAAGTAGCTGAGACTACCCCCATTCCTTCGAGGACCATCGGGTTCGTTGTACCAGATAATAGATAATTCGCGCCCTTTCTGTATGGCAAATATGTGCACTAGTCCTCTATTTGGAAAAGTGACGTTTTTAATAGTCACAAGTCAAGCCAAAATGCACCTTTTACCTTTTACCTCAGTTTAATATCCTCTATTTGGCATTTTCACTGCTACAAAGTATTTCGGTCTAGCGAGTCCAAAGCCTACGGGGGCCACGGGGTCGCTTCTGAAAGGAAAACCCGGGGTCAAGGAACGCAAGGCAAATATAGAACATGGAGTGGATTTTAGTCAGTAAAGTCTGATACGCCTTTTCGCTCCGCAGCTAAAAAAAAGCATTTCAATTAAATGTAAACTTAGTTGAATTTATTTTAAATGTGATTACTTCTAATTAAGAAAAAAAATACAAAAGACATTCCAAGAACAGTTCGAGGACACAAATAAGAGTACTCGATGTTTTGTCAAATAATCGAAATACCAAATTGTTGTATACATTTAAAATAAAATTCCATCAAAAACATAACTAGTTAAAAAAAACCAAGGCTCGCTACTCAGTTCTTTTACCGTTAAAAGTTGTAAATGTGTTGTGTAAATACCAAGTCGGTTAATTTATTGAGTCCGTACCTACTGGGACCTTAAGGCTGCCTGTCCACAGGAGCGGAGCGAGGCTGCGGAGCGGAGAAACTGAGAAATATTTACCAATAGGATTCCAGAAAATCAGTGGAGCGGAGATTGTGTGCACCTTATTGGTTAATATTTCTCCGTTTCTACGCTCCGTAGCCTTGCTCTGCTCCTGTGGACAGGCAGCCTTATGCATTGGTTACTAAAAATTCAGGCTTTTAATTTTATACACAACGAAGTTATAGGGGATCCAAAATTGCCTGAACGGTTTCGAGAAAACAATGGTAGGGCCGTACCACTTTTTTGATTGCCTTGATGGGCACGGTAGTGCCCCCTAATATATTCCTATGAGGGAAGTTAGTACGTTTTATACGCTAAATGACATCAGCTTCGTTACAGTAGATAATTACCAGTGTAATACTCAGATCAGTTAGGTACGTTTCCATTATGAGCTATTTCCTGCTCACTACTCTGCACCGTGCAGTCCCACTTCCAACAGTGGATTGCGATAGACTGAGTTGATTGACCCACCTATAGAAAGCGCCAGATATTCGGGGAATAAAGTACATTGACGTTTTCCTAATATCTATGCGTAGGTACCCGAACATCAAACAATTATGTGTTTTTTTTACTAGATCATGTAAAGGATCACGATACATATCGATTCAAGACGGCTTCATGTCTTTATTTCCGTTTTTGAAATTAAGAAGGTCAATAAATGTAGGAGGGTCAATGACCGTTATTCGTAGTTGCTTGTATGCGAATCTTAGGTTCAGGACAAAGTCACTTTCTATGAACATCAATGATAGTCAAGTAAGTTTGAAATTAAGCTCGTAATGTAAGAGTCCACTACGACGCATAAGAACTTGCGAATCGATTCGCATCGCATTTTATGTGGTCACCAGAACCGATGCTTTGTCAAACGAAATCACATCGCTTCAATTTGCATCGTAAGTTACTGCGATACGCTATCGTATCGCATAGCATCGCGGTTTTATGTGGGAGCACATTAAAAGCGCGATAGAGACATCACGAAATCAATAAATTTTGGTCTTACGATAATCATTATCGCTATTCCGAAGATACTTGTCTAGAGCCTCGTAGAACCTTAAATTAATGTTATGTATGTTTCACCTAGCCGTGGCAGACCTGGTCTCCGACCAGCGTCGCTCCGCCCCGGGCCCAGGCTGAATCTGCGCCCCAGCCCGCGGCTCAGAGGCGTCAGCACAGCCCCTGAAGCTGCCTCTGAAGCCCCCGCCGAAACCTCGGCCCCAGACCTACCAGCTACTGATGCGGATGCAGAGGTAAATATAATCACTCAATTTTGTGATAGTTAGGTACATGTTCACTCGTTATTAATATCTACAATATGAGTAAGGCTTACTGTCCATGGACGCGTAGCTTTAAAGAAGCGACAGAAGCGACATGACGGCACAACGCTGCCACTTTGTTGACAGAATGTTTTTGTATGTAAGTTTCATGCAGGCGTACACCAAGCTTATAAAGGTGAACACATTCGCAAGAAGTTGGCAGAATCATTACCGTTGTCATTATCATTATTTATGTTGATTTTAATTTTCTTTTTGTTTGTTTGCCATGAAGTTGCACCTTCCATGTTATGTCTCTGCACTACCCTAAGGTCGACTGGTAGATAATGCCTAAGACATTAAGTCCGCCTTTGTACAGTTTTTTTGTGACGGAAGTATTAATTAATAAATAAAGACGAAAACGCGTCTATGAAGCCACACGCCCGTAGATCAGATAATATAACTATGACTTGTATCTAGTAATAATATAACTAAGACTTGTATCTAGTAAAAATGACATGATTATTCTAAATTTGACGTTCTCAAGATAATATTTTGTACTAACGCCTTCAATTGACACAGGCTTCATCGGCCACGCCAGCTCCGGAGGCTCCTCGCAGCGGCCTGAGGGTCCGCAACAGGCTGCAACTCTCCCCCTCCCCCAAGCCCCGCACAGCTGCCACCCCTCCTGCTCGTCGTGTCAATCCTCTCCTGAAGAGGAAGATGGCGGCTTCTACTGAGGTAATTTAGGACTAGCTAGTGTATCATAACTAGGACTCGAGGTTGAGTTCTAGTTATGATACACTAGCTGCTGCCAGCAATTTCACCTGTATGAAAGTAGACATTTAACCCAAAGTGATGTTCTCAGGAAAAAAGTGTCCTAATCCTAGGCTGGTCACTGGCCATGGTCTACTGATCGTGTACCAAAGGGGAATGAAACTTTTGCCATATATTGCTGGAATTATTTTTATTTTTATTTTCGCCAATAATTAAACTAAGGCCATATCTTAAAGGACTGTATGAAAAATCTAAAATAAAAAGACATATGTATAACAGCCGTAACCGACCGAAGTTAGAAATTATTTAGTTGATCGCTATTTCTTTTTATCAGGCGTTATTTTTCTTTTTAAATAAAAAAACTCCATGTTGGATAATTTGAGTTTCTCATTGATAAATATACTACATGGTCTCTCTAATAAGTTATTCTGCGTCCCTCGATTCCGCATATAACACCGGGTGTGGTAGAAAGCATTGAGTGTTGTAAAGAACTCGAGCCCTCAAGTCATCTTAATTGTACTAAAAGAAAAACAGGTAACGCCGAACAAAAAGTACTAGCAATGATTCAATATGTATCTTGGTTCGGTTACAGTTTAAAGACCTGGTTCTTTTTGCATTTGATTCGTCGTATTGTTATCTAACTTATAACCTAGGTTTCATTTCTGGCGAAACAAAGAAAAATCATGCCACTATTTTGCATTGGCCTTTCAAATAAGTTCAGCTGTTTGAACATGAAGGAGAAACAAACTTACACACAGACTTTCGCCTTCATAAAATCATAGCGCGAAGCGTGATTAATCGAGTTTTGCGATAATATATTCATAGGTATTTTTGCTTAAATGTGTTTTTATAAACCACAGGCAACCACAGAAGTGCCTAAGAAGTCCACTGAGGTGACAGAAGAGAGCACCAGTGCAGAGCAGAAGAGTGAAACGGATACAGAGCCGACGCCAGTGGAGACGACAGTGGCGCCGCTGCGCGGGCTAGACGCGCTCATCGCCAAGCGACGCGCGGCCGGCGGCATCGGCGGCAGGCCCGCCAGACCCGCACGGGGCATTTACCATCCCAAATAACCACCATAAAAATCCTAATTAACTCAGGTTACACACACAATGACATAATGCTGACACTTACGCATCTTTCTATCTAGATTCTCCTGTTCTAGTGACCCCGTCACTCCAATAAATTTTATTTTTTACACTTTTATTTAAAAAATATCGTTTTAAGGTTAAATTAGAAATACTCAGCTAAGTTCAGCATTTATGAAATGTCATTAATCTTAGTCAATTCACTCCAGAAACTACTTAGATGTTAGTGTCTTTCGTCTCCGTACCATCTGCCTAATATCATTGTTTTTTCTACTTTAGTTTTAATGTGTCTATAAATAGTTTAAGTTTCTAATATTTTTTCATGCCTAGAATCGTGCCTGTGGGTACCCTCCACTTAGTAATACCTATCCTTTTTTATATTTTACAAGTGTTATGTACATATTAGTAGTAGATATTGTTACGAGTAAGTCCGGGATTCCATGTATAAGGAAATCGCCAGAAAATTCAATATAAACCAAATCAATATCACTTTACCATCTTAAAAAATAGTGTTTTCTGATGTCAAAAGTCTTAACTTCTTACACATTTTGTGTGTCTATCTAGGAAATTATTTCTTTCGAGATGTGTAATGTAGATTTCAAATTAAAAAGTTAAATTAGTATTATGTAAAACGGTTATTATGTACGTAAAAGAAGCATAACAAGATTACCGTCGAGCCTTAGTTCAACACGACACCAAATTGTGTCTGTTATCTCCATTCAACTTTAGATATAACTATTCATATTTTGTCTAAATATTGTATTAATTATATCATATTTTGTCCATATCCCAACACAAATTTGAAAATTTTGTTCGATACACTTATTTTCGTGTGTATTTATAATTGATTGGTGATAAAGTTGTACTATATGTACTACGAGGTGACGTCACAATCAACTCGATATACTGTATCTACACGTCTGCTGAAGCACTGACTGCTAGTGCCATCGTGATATGTTTTGTATCTTTCGTAAGTGTGATAATAAAATTAATAATTAAGAGTATAACGTTTGGATTTTAATGTTTTATTATTTTATCTCCGTTGAAACACAAAGCGCTATAGATGATTTTTCATTGACTCGGGTCAATGTAGCAATATTGTTGTAGGAATTCATCGATAAATAAAAGTTTTTGAATCAATAAAACAGACAACATCAAAAAAAAACATCAGTTATGCCATTCAGTTATGCAGATAGCTTGCCCAATTTAAATGGTAAGAAGATTTCAGTAATTAAAATGAAGGAAAGGAAACAAAAAAACTAATTTAACGTCTTATTATGGAAATGGATCGATTACAAGATCACGTTTAGTCATGCAAGCACCTACCAATAACTGTAGCATTTCAGAGTGATGATGACACTAAAATAACTGAAGGGTGAAGGAATGACACAAAATGCTCGCAGTGAAGAGAGATTACCGTAATACGTGATTGCTCGTTCGACCATGATTTTCAATCTTGAATAGGCTAGTGGCCGTAAAAAATGTAATAAGTCCGTCTTTTATATTATTCAAAAAAAATTGGTTGCCTGTAAAGTCGGTATACGGGCGAAAGTTTTACGTGACAACGACTTTGAGTGGTAAAATAATTTTAATGTGAATATTCATTCGTATAGTAGGTCTGTCTCTCTCGCTCTTAGGCGGGCTAACCATGCCCGAGTGGAAGGGACGCGTGCCTCTCACTCGCTCTCATTGTGAGCGCATAACGTGAGCGGAGCGTAACGCAGTTTCTTGAAGTGTCACCCGGCAAACCGATTTATAAGACGTTGTCACGTCAAAATAGGGGACACGTATTTTTTATTTGTAAATTAAACCAAAAATGACAAATAGTTATATAGCTCATTAAAGTTACGTGTAACGTCACACCGTATTGCATTTTTTCGCACGGGGTGACATCACACGTAAATTTAATATGGCTATATCTTTGTTATTTTTTGTTTAATCTAAAAAAAGAAAAAATACTAAAAGTAGTAAAGAAAAACTCATGAAAACCATTTGATTTCTTCCCTATCAAATTCAAATCCAAAGCAAAACTGTTTGTTTTTTTCATCATTGAAAATTATCAAAGAACTGCTTCGGCTTTGGGAGGAGCGAGAGAAAATGACAGACTTTTACCGACTAAACCTACCTATGATCCTTCAGATGACCTTTTGCAAACCAGGGCCACGATTCATTTTTTTAACCATTCCGCATTTGTCTCAACCTCCTTATCATATTTCTCAATGCTGACCACTGCTTCATCACTTTCACCATAAACCCTCTCCCTTATATCTCAACCTACACTATCATTAATCCACAGGCCAGAAACAAAACTGTTGACTTGTAACAAGTACACCTAATTAGATAATGTTATGGAATCGTAAAATATGTACCAACACGACAGGCAGTACAACAAGTTTGGCCCAATCATAGCGTAGCGACTCCGGTTGGCTCAAGGTTGTCAGTAATGAATAGCTGGCCAATATTTAATGGTAGTCTGTCCGCATTTTGTCCTCTACTGATTAGTATCTCTATACGAATAACCCACCGATTTATGTACGCTATTTATTTTTAGAGTTCGACTCTTTTTAGGGTTCCGTAGTCAACTAGGAACCCTTATAGTTTCGCCATGTCTGTCTGTCCGTCTGTCTGTCCGTCCTCGCTTAATCTCGGTGACCGTTAGCACTAGAAAGCTGAAATTTGGTCCCAATATGTATATCAATCACGCCGACAAAGTGGTAAAATAAAAATTGGAAAAAAATATTTTATTATGGTAGCCCCCCTATATGTAAAGTGGGAAGTGATTTTTTTTTTAATTTCAACCCTAACGTGTGATATATTGTTGGATAGGTATTTAAAAATGAATAGGGGTTTACTGCAATCATTTTTTGATAATGTCAATAATTTCGGAAATAATCGCAAAAAAAACAAAAAACAATGTGTCCCCCCCCTCTAACTTTTGAACCATAAGTTTAGAAAATATGAAAAAATTCTGAAAAGTAAAACTTTATAAGGATTTTCTAGGAAAATTATTTTGAACTTGATGGAAGGAACAGTTTTTGTACAAAAAATACAAAATAATTTCTGGACTAAGTTTGTAGTATAATCGTATATGCAAGCATTTTTTTAAACTCATTAGTGGGTACACTTATTTTGACGGACGGAAAACTACGGAACTCTACACTGAGCGTGGCCCGACACGCTCTTGGCCGGTTTTTATTTTAGATAGGAAATCATTCACAGTGCCTCAAGACGAAAGTGACCAGTGCGTGTTGCCAGTGATGACATATGGCTCCGAAACGTGGTCGCTTAGAATGGGCCTCATCAGAAGGCTTAAAGTCGCTCAAAGAGCAATGGGAAGGTCTATGATCAGAGTTTCCTAACGTGATCACATCAGAAACGAAGATTCGCAGGAGAACCAAGGTTACATACATAGCCCAAAGAATCGCCAAACTTAAGTGGCAGCGGGCAGGGCACATTGCTCGCAGAACCGATGGTCGATAGGGATGAAAGGTTTTAGAATGGTGACCGCGTAGCGGAAGAGTTATACGCATTAGAAGGCAACATGGTGGACCGACGATCTGGTGAGGATCGCGGGAATCCAATGGATGCGAGATACACAGGACCGGTCATTATGGCGACACTTGAGGAGGCCTATGTCCAATAGTGGGCGTCTTTCGGCTGAAATTATGATGAGGAAATCATTTAGTGACATAATAGCGAGACGGTGTGTCAGACTCTTACTGACTAAAAGCCACTCCTAGTTCCTTCGTTGCCATTCATTCCAGGGCCGGGTTTTCTTGTCAGAAGCGAACCGAGTAGGCTTCGACCCTGCTGGGCCCCTATGTTGAAAATTCGACTTAAGGTAGACTTTAGGTAAGTCCTTAGTTTACTGTATACATAACACTAGTTTACATTTTTATTGTATTTTATAATGCCGCTTATTGTGGCGATACTTGGGGGAGGCCTATGTCCAATAGTGGACGTCTTTCGGCTGAAATCATGATGATGATGATGATGATGATAGTGCAACATATAATTTACTGTTTAGTTTTAGCTTTTATCGTCTAGATTTTCAGTTGCATCTTACAGCGGCCACCAGGCGTATAGCGATGTGCCAGCGGTACATGGTGGACCCGAGGACATCCCTCCTATACCCACAAAACGTTTTGGGAACACATTCATTCTGCGTATAGCTAAGGAGCTGTGCACAATGAATGTATTCCCAAAACATCGATACGATGAAACACGCTTGCCTACAAGTGACCTATTCATTCTTGACTTAAAGATCCCTAGGTTGTAATTATCTGGAAACTCAGACTACGGTAAAGAGAGAGGTACATGGTGGGATGTCCACCATGTACCTTAGTCATTTATACTAGTAAATGTGACTTTGACCAGCAACCTTTGGGTTATAATTGATTGCGTAATGCATTTAAAAATATGTGTATCTTAGGCTGCCCGCCCACGTCCGATAATCGGTGACCGATTTTTTGTAGGAGAAAAATAGAACACACTGATAGCAATATGTGCAACGCACACGTCCTACAGAAAGTCGGTCATAAATAAGAACAATGTTACAAATATACAAAATCGGCCCGATTATCTGTCCTATAAAAAGTCTGACGTGGGCAGGCAGCTTTTAAGGCATTGTCTTAGATAATAAACTAGATTTGGCCAGCGACTTCATCTGCGAGAATGTCTAGAATTGTCTTTCGGGATAAAATACATAATGATATGCCATTGCAATATATGTTCTACCCGTGTGCTAAAACCGGTCAATACCCGTTCATCTGTCAGAACATGAAGGGGTAACAAACACACCACACACGCATGCATGTAGGCATGGGTATGTAGGTAAGCAATTGTCTATTTTCAGGCGGGCAAAACTTCTGGCAAAAGCTAAGGTTTTCATAACTTCCCTTAAGGGTCAGATATATAAATAGCACGTTACGACACATGACGTACAACGTGCCGCGTTGCAAGGCACGTCGTCGTGACGTGAAATCTTACAGTGTACTCCCGTTCCAGTTGGATCCAGTATTTGCTTTGTATCTGCTTCTTCTTCAGGGGAAGAACACGTAAAGCACGGTCCATTTCTCGAAATTAACTGCGGCTATATTCTAAAAATGCGCCACTTGCGGCATCAAAGCGACGTCGTCCATCGTGGCACGTTACGGTGTCGAGACTGTAGTTGATTTTAACGACGTGTAATTTACGATGCTCGACGTCGATATCCACGTCACGTCGCAGTGACGTAAACATCCACATCGTGATGCTGTGCCGTGGCACATTACGTCGTCGTAATGTGTTTGAGCCCAAATTCCTTGTCAGTTATAAGGTCATTCACTCGATAAAATCTTCTAAAAAACTTTTAACCTTTCAATCCTGGAAATTCAGACACAATAGAAAGACAATAGGTGCGCGAACACCGGCGTTCGCTTGGGGTTTAATGAATTAAAACGAATTATGTCAATAAATGATATGATTCTATGTCAAGAGTATAGGCTACTTTTAGGCAAGCATACTCCAATGTCGACCACATCATCGCTTAACAATAAATGAGATAGTGGTCAACGCGAGCTAATAATGATAGGGAAGCATTAGGTATCAATTAAGATAAAATAAAGATAACAAAATGATTAAATTGCCATCCAAAATATATACAAGTAAAGTGGGGCTGATAAATTATTGTACTCGTTGGAAACACCTGTGTTACAGGAATCAGCGCCTTCTCATTATTACAATAAAACTAAAATGGACTCAAATACTATATTTATACAACAAATTTATTTTTGAGTTAAATACATTATTGCCTTGTATTCTTGGCCGACTTGGCAAGACAATAATAGCTCATAACTATACTCATTACTGTACCCTCTTGTGGAGCTGTCGTACTACTCACACATGATAGAAGCAACAAGTAATATGTAACCAAGCATTATATGTAACACATATATGATTTAAAAGAGTGTCCATGGAGTTTCTTGCACGTTCTTCTCCATAGAGACCTACTCTTTGGAACGTGCAATTTAGCTTCACTTTTCTTGGACTGAGCGACATTTGACTCTTCAAAAGTGCCTGTAAATGGTCTATTTGAAATAAATGCTTTGATTTGATTTGATCACATTGTTCTGGGATCGGGCTATCATCACTGACAGAACTTATTAGCCAATAAGTCTGATATAGAGGTGGCAAACCAAATCAAGAGACTTGCAATTATTGTGGGCATAATCTCCTACATGACGAGGCAAAATGGTAGGGGCTGACTTGCTTGCACACTCATATTTTGTCAGTCCTCAGGACCTCATCAGTTCAGGCGCTGGGAAAGCTGGTGAGTTGCTCTTGAAGGAGCTTACGGTCCTGAACGACCTTATGCTCTCTGGCAATGTGAACGAAACCGTCATCGAAGTCTTGTAGGGGGAAACTTGTGTGCCCTGCGCAAAAGGGGTGGTGGTATTTGCCCCATTGCCGTGGGAACTATCTACTGTCGTATGGCAGCCAAGATTTCTTGCCTTTATGGTGAGGTAGTTTCGGAAAAAAATCCACCCCTTTCTGCCTCTTTCAAAATACAATGTAATGGCCCCTACATTCAAAATTATCGATAAAAGTTCACTTTTTGTCTCCTTCGGTCCCCAATCTTTAAGAATTCATTTCCCACTTTTGTGGAGGAAAAAATTCAAAATTTCAAAGACATTTCGGAAAGATTACTCCAAATTAACATGTCCTAACCCTAATAAATATATTTCCTTCGTTCTTCCCACCTATACGATCCTTGATGACCTTGGATGATCGAGCTTGGATTTAAATTACTCTTCACATCCATATGGGAGGCCTTGGCGTCCGCAAAATTACTAGTATTAGTTTACACATATTTTCGGTCCTCCACGGCACTGGTAAATTAATCAGGAACATTCTAACTTCTACACTGATTCCTTTTGATGTGCCGTGCTTCACCGAGACTACAGATGTCTGGAGACTCGCTTCCCTGAATACAATTCCGCCTGACAAACCCTCTTCACAGAGGCGGTGAGATGAGCCGCTCTGCAAAGTAGTTCAAGAAAATCTAATCTTGACACCTGCTACTACTGCAGAGCATGCGCATCTGCTGGCTGTCAGGAGAGGAAGTCAGGCCTCTGGCTTCACGCACTACCGTCGTCAAACATAGGCAACTTGACCGACGATACAACTTTCCACCGAGCTCTTTTCCTACGCCTAGGCTCTTTGCTGTTTTCTTCATCGCTGCCACTGTTGCAAAGTTGTCAACAGCCTCGGTCACCACGGCCTACGCCCACGCGACCATGGCAAGAGAAGATGGAAGTGATGGTATGTCTTTATTCCCACGAATGATGGGTAGGCCTTAACTGTGGGACGCTACCTGTCTCGACAGTCTTGACTTTGAGCCATCTAATCTTCCTAGCTCGTCGTGCTGTGCTGGTGTGCTGCTGCGGCTGTGGAGAACCTCAAGCGACAGAAACATAACAACCTCATCGGCAGTTATATTTTTGAGCTGTTTGGGGTTGACTCTTAGGTCGTGGGGTCCGAATACTCATGCGCTTTTTAAAGAATTATCTATATAGTTTCATGGATATAACTGTATTAAATTGGTCTTCAAGTAAATAATCACAAAATATTGATGAGCAAAATATTGCGCTATTAAACGGTATCTTAGACCTAAACACACCGTTTGATTGCCATAAAATGTTGCTATACTATCAAATATTGTACATTAGTTGTCATAATCATAAGTTGTCGAAGCTATCCCCACAATTTAGTCATTTTGGGATTTGGGGTACCCCGACTCGTTCTGGTTCAGTTAGAAGATTTCTTTCATGATATTTAAAAAAAAAAACACCCAGAGGAGCCCTTTGACGCGCGGCTCGCTTGACCGGTCCCCCAGCAATATGGGAACCCCCATATTGCTATTTTTTTATTTACTATTTTTAGATATATAATGATCAGAGTGATCAAAAAAGAAGCAATAATAATTCTATATTCTTTATTATCTGGAAATAACTTACTTATTTACTTTTATAGGAAAAACAGATGTTGCATATTTTAATGTCATATTATTATATAAAAATCTGTTCAATTTTTTGATTTTATGATCTATTTTAGGATTATTGTATTTATTTAAGTTTTAGTACAAATAGTTTAAGTTTTTCTATGTACATATGTAAACTTTATCTGATGTAAATATTTGATCATAAATTGGGGTTGGCTAAATAGGATCACCAGTTGTAAAATATTTTGGTTTACACGCTAAAATGGAGATTTAATTTTAATGATCATTTACCATTTTTATTTGCTGTTACATATTACTAGATCTGTTGGTTTTTGTATAACTAATCACATATTGATATAAAGGATATTATTTTTATTTATTATTATTTATTTATTATATTCTTTATTGTACACCGCATGAACAAAAAAGATACAGATCTAACAGCCCTATCTCCTACTTTTCTCCATATCTACTGTTGTCCATTTGTGTCCATTTTGCTTGTTGGTAGGATGAAGAAACCAAAAGTAATAAAAAACCGGTCCTTTATCATAAAATAATAAACAGTAAGTAGTTCCTTTTACACGCCACCTTTCGATTTTAGATAAATTATATAGGTATCGTATAATTACGAAATACCCAATGAGTAATCGAAAGCGGTTTGAATGCGATAAACATGTTTACGCAAACAAAGAGAACGAGACGCAATATTACCCTTCTTTAACATCACAAATAAGAACAATGTTGTTTTCATTAAAAGACAAACAACAACTGAACATCTCGTGATCGAATAAATACTACTTATGAATCAACTAAGTGTTGATAGAGTCGTACAGGTTGTATAAAAAAAAAAGATGAAACGATAACTTCTGTTTATGATGTTGTTATCGTTAGACTAACTAACAGCAAATTAGAGTAAATACATGATAATTACGTTTTATCTTGGTGCTCACACGGCTCAAAAACTAGGTCTGTGATCAAAAATGCACACGGAGACTGCGGCCGTGTGCTCGAGCGCGTGGCACGGTGCGAAGCTGAGTGGAAGCGAGTGCAAACTCAGCTGTACAAAACGGCGGGGCAGGCGACGACTGTGACGTTCGCTCATTGGCCGCTAACGAAGATAAGTGGCGACCGCACCGCGCTCCTCACTGTCCCTTGCGCCACAGTCGCTGTCCAGCCGCTCAGCTACACATACAGGAACCTCAATATCTTAAACGTAAGTGTCACACACTACTTTATTTATTAAAACATAACATCCTTAAAAGCCTGTTTTAGCATCAATGATAAACCAATGTTTTCTACACTCTGAGTTTTAACTAGGCTGAAACGAACTTTATTACTTTGATAAAAATGTTCACTTCTTTGCGAATTTCGCTTTGCAATAGTACCTAAGTATATAATCTTATAATGCATACGTATGGTACAGTTATTTTTTTTTTTGTTTTTGTCAAGCTAATGTAATGTTAAGTATATTTTAATGTAATATGTCATTGATGTCAAATCTACGACTTTTTAGTGGGTATTTTACAACCGGTTTGTTCCCTTTTTCAAACAACACCTTATTGACATTAAATATTGGTGTATCGTGCGCAGAATTGCAGAAAACTTCAACAGTTACAGTCCATATTCAACCGTATTGTGTTTATTATGTATGTTTTTTCTTATGTTATTGTATTAATTGAATGGTTGAAATAGATAACAGAATGGACATCAAGTCAGTCTTAGTCGTGGATGGTGTGGGTGCTAACTGCACGGAGATCCTCAACGCACATGGCATCAGTGTCGTCAACCAGGCAAAGATCACCAAACAAGAACTCCTAAACGAAATTCCGGTAAGAATCTTTAGCACAAATTCTTCTCTTCTCTTTATCTATATTTCTGATCACACGAGGTTGTTGCACTTTGCGGACGATTACGATACTTTATCTTACATTTCTTTCAATATCAAGTATACAAGAAGTGGCTTAAAATATTTTCCTGCTGCATTGTATATAATTGCAGTAGTTTTAATGAGAGTAGCAAACTTATCCTGTTCTTTTAACGCTACGTTTTCCTTTTTCTAACTTTTTCCGTGTAATAGGGTTGCCACCCGTACTATTCATATTGTACTATCGTACTATATTTTAGACAACTGGACTTTAGATTTTAGAAAAGTAATATACCTACCTAGTACTCAAAATACTATATTTTATAAAAGGCCTAATTATTTCAGTAAAACTCATTTTAGAGTAATTCCCTAATAATGTTGAACTAACAGCGTTCGCTTTAGTAATCTGCACTCTCAGTTTTTCTCAGTATTATCTGCATGAGTTCACTAGTTTACTTTTATTTCTGATTGAACGGTCAAAAAACGAAAGAAATGAGCTGAAATTTTCGAGCACGCTTCGCTCGCTCAAGGGTCTTGACAAACAGACAGACAGACGGACAACAAAGAGATTATTATAAGTTGGAGGATTATATTCAAAATACGAGTAAAAATGCTGGTCCAGCTCCACTACCACCAGAGCATACAATTTGATTAGTTAGTCTTTTTTTTTAATTTGAAAATATTGTAGTTATTTAATGTAGAAGCATTTTTGTAAAATAATAAGTAATATATATATATATATATATATATATTACATATAAATATATATATATATGTAAGTAATATATATTATATATATATATATATATATGGTTTTTGGGTTTCTATTGGACTTGTTTGACATAAATGAGCATGTTGAGAGTTTGTAATGCTCACTCAAATGTCTCACTGATGGTGACGCGTGTGTTGGATCATTGATCACTTGTTTTCTTTCAATATGGTTGAGTTGAGTGGTGCCGCGTCATATCCGTGAACGGGTGCTGTCATTAGAGGCTGATCATCTCTTAGCTGACAGTTATCTAATAATATGTTTTTTTCTTACATTGTTCTCGTATACTAGTAGCGACAAGAAACATGTAACCGATTATGACTTAACACATGTTTGAAAAGAGTGTTCATGGAGTTCATTGTACATTCTTCTCCATACAGATCTACCCTTTGGAATATGCAATTGGCATCGTTTCTCTGACTGACTAACTTCTTAATATTTCATAAGTGTCTGTAAATATTTGTTTAAACAAAGAAAAAACATGAAAAATAAAAATACTTTACCAATTAAACCTACGAGTATATATATACACAATAACACTTACCTAAAATATGGCGTCAAAAAATTCCTCCGCATCACTGGACTGGAAGTGTGCCCAAAAGACTGGCGGCATTGCCATGTTGTATGGCAATGCTTAATCTCTGACCAAGGTAAAAGCCAGCCCTTGGGTCACGCGAAGTCACTAAGCGTTTGGATAGTTGTTTGTAAAGCGCATGAGCACTTGGACCCCACGGCCCAAGAGTTAAACCTGTAAATGGTGTTTTTGTATTTAGAATGCTTTGAATATTATGGTTACAAATTACTCGTAACTAACGAAAATTGGCCCTTATTTGAAATTGATTTCGAATGCAACCTACTTTTTGGTTTTCTAATATGTAGCTGTACCTACTCATTTATCTACAAGGTGAAACGAGAACATTTTTGGGAGTTTTTTAATAAATTCAAATTTTTTGCACAGAAATACGACGCTTTGGTGGTAAGATCAGCATCCCAAGTCACTAAAGAAGTTTTGGAAGCCGGCAAAAACTTGAAAGTGGTGGGTCGTGCCGGCGCCGGAGTTGACAATATCGACGTCAATACCGCTGGTGAACGAGGAGTAGGAGTTATCAAGTAAGTGGGAATTAACACACTGATCATTTGAATATACGACTTTTTAATTTTGATTTGAGACTAAACTCAAAGACAACGTAAATGGTTCTTGCGAATTATGAAATTTGGAATTTCAGACACGACCCGAGCTCAAATTAATACAAACATATTTGTTTTTCAATATCAATGATTTCGTTTATCTCTCGTTTGTTTTATTATTTTGGTTCGTACTCGTACATTTGTACAAACCTTCGTTGTTTATTGGCTCTGCTTGTATGATAAAGTTTCTTTTTTGCTTTAGTGCCCCAGGAGCCAATGCTCTCAGCGCGTGCGAGCTAACTTGCAGCCTGATATTGAATCTGTCGAGGCATGTGGTGCCTGCAGCGACTGCCCTGCGCGCCGGCCGGTGGGACCGCGCGCTCTACACCGGCACCGAGCTCAACGGCAAGACACTCGCTATACTCGGGCTCGGCAGGGTCGGCAGGGAGGTCGCCGTCCGCATGCACACCTTCGGAATGAAGGTATACATGTTTTTTATTCTAGGTCTGTGCGAAATCACCAGCGAATAAGATCTACCTTCAAGCAAATTTCTATGGCGTGTTTAGCCGTCAAAGCGACATTTTTATCGAAAATAATGTCACTTTGACAGCAAACCACAACATAGAAAAGATACATCGATGTAGACAGAACATAGGATACTTTACAGCTGCAGAAGAAAATTACATCATGCACAATGTTATGATTTCTATAGCGATATTGGTTACGCGACTAGTATGAGAAGGATAAATAAAGCGCAAATGATTATTAGGATATATAAATACGACTTGATTGTTAACTTCTGATGGGACCTGATGAAACAGATAACAGTTTACTAAAATTCCACTGGCACTAAGAACTTGAGAGTAAAGTAAGCGATAAGATAAGAAACCGATAATAATGGCTATGTTGCTGGGATTTTTCTGATGAAATAATGTAGTGATGCAAATTTTAGCTTTTAACCTATTGATAACATTTCTGTTTTTGTTTATTTTGTTATTTGTACCTTTCAACTATTTGTACGCAACATGACTTTATATTATTAAATGATTTGCTTGCATGCTATTTATGAGCGAATATTTATCATGTTGCCTATTATGACTAGTAAGAGCGAATGTGTTTAAATTGTCTTCAATCTTATGAGCGACCTGCCTGCACAGATCATCGGCTTCGACCCCTTCGTCACGGCAGAGGACTGCGCTTCCTTCCACGCCACCAAGATGGAGCTGGAGCAGATATGGCCGCTTGCCGACTACATCACGCTGCACACGCCACTTATTGAGTCTACCAAGAGTAAGTACACGACCATTTGGTGGAAATAACATTATAAATTTTGTAACTAAGCGGAATTACTTCCATTGCTGGACGTGACCTTCCTTCAAATTCTATTGATTATGTCGTCATGTATCACGCTTGGCAGGATGGTGATCGCAGTTTCATTGTTTGTATAAGTATGTAGATAATCTTTCGAAATTTCTCCAGAGTCTACCGAATCCCTTACTTGTCACGGTCAGTCGGTACGTCGGCACGAAACTGATAGAAAATGGTCAAAATGTTTTATCTAAGTAGAACACGGGGAAAAACGTTATAAACACCTTATTTATGAATATCAATATTTTTAGATAAAGGGATTATTTTATTTTACAATTAGAATGTTTTTATATTATTAATAAAATAAATATTATATATTATTATTATTATTATATGGTCATAAATAGTCATCATAATCAGCCTTTATAACGTTTTCACTGCTGAGACTCAGGCCTCCTCTCTAGGAGAGGGAATGGACTGTAATCCACCACGCAGGCCCAGTGCGAGTTGATGAATGTCACATGTCTTCGAATTTTTGGTTCTGGGATATGCCGGTTTCCTCGCGATGTTTTTGTTCAAAGTAATGAACGAATTAATACTCATATCTAGTAAACTGTTCAACAACAATTGTTTTTATTTAGTTGGTTGTAGTCATTTGCAATTTAATTATAGCGGTGTGTCATTAAACAGGTCACTCGGTTACCGTCGTCTATTTTTTTTTTTTTGTGTTTTTGTTTTTTTAAGATTGTTTAAGATTTTGATGTAATTTATGTTTTATATTTATCTGTATACGAGTATTATATATTTATATTTAAGACTTGATTTATGTTCTACGAGTAATTCGGCGGTTTTCATAATGTACTTAACTCAATTTCCAGATTTCATCAACGCCAGTGTACTCGGTAAATGCAAAAAGGGAATCAAGATTGTGAATGTAGGTCGCGGTGGTCTTATCCAGGAACGCGACTTGCTCGATGCTCTCAACTCCGGACAGGTAAGATTGCTCATCATCACAACGATTACAACGTATGTTCGTTTTGACAGAGTGACGCTCTCAACCAATGCAATTGTTAAGTCGAAGATGCAGTCTTGAGCATCGATGATGAATGCTTATCTTTTTTGCTTGTTTTTTTTTTTCTGTGGGTTACATTTCATGTTTAGTGCGTCAAAATTTCATAGTTCGAACCCACTTAACACTTTCACTAAATGTAGGCAATGCGCTTCTGGTACATGGTGGACATCCCATTCTTACGCACCAAACATTTTAAACACATTATTTGCGCGTACAGCTAAGGAGCAAAATTCCTAACCGGAGTCTTTGTTTCCTGATAGCTACAACCTGGGGGTCCAGATCTAGAGTTTGACCTATTCCACACCCGAAGGTAAACAATGATGTGGTTGATGACGGTGTATGCTTGTCTTTTCACTCGTTTCATTTCACTCTTGACTAAAAGATCCCTAGATTATAAGTATTAAGAAAAACAGACTCCAGCGAGAAGGTATAAACATAACAGTTTAACGACTCAATTCAAGGTTAAAAAATATGCAACTTAATTGTCGCTGATTAAGTACAAAAATAATCCTCCATCCTACGCAACAAACAGTGTCATTAGCATTGTTTTTTTTTAAGTCTGTGCTTTTAGTACCTACTCGGTTTCTGCTTTAAATTGTAACTGTTATGTTCTAGGTTGGAGGAGCAGCCCTAGACGTGTTCGAGCAGGAGCCACCGACAGATCCCCTGACCTTGGAGATCATTCAACACAAAGCCGTCATTGCTACTCCTCACTTAGGTATGATTATAGAAGGCGCTAGATAACCGTGGAAAAAAGTACATTGACCTTTTCCTAATCTCTGCGTAGGTACCCGAAAAACAAACAATGAATTGCTTTCCATTATTAGGTCATGTGAAGGATCACGATCACGATACATGTCGATTCAAGACAGCTTCATGTCTTTATTTCCGTTTTTGAAATTAAGAATGTCAATAAATGTAGGAAGGTCAATGACCGTTATGCCACGTTTATCTGGCGACTACTTTAGTCGAAAATTTCTAATTATGTCCTGTCTGTTTTCTATCGTTAACACTTCGGGGAGTGTGCACTAGAGTAACACAATTTAATTCTGCCAAATCAGTTCCATCATCGGACCACAAGACGTACGGCGTTGCGCCACCGGTACATGGTGGACATCCACCTATACGTACAAAGCGTTTTGTGAGTACATTCATTATGCGTACAGCCACGAGCTGTAAAACGGATTCAGATATTATCGTGTCGATTAACAGGATGGACTGGGAATCTGAAAAACTAAGAGTGACGATCTTAATTGATGTGGAAACAAGGCAGAAATATGCTAATGATGTCTGATTGCTAAGTAAATTAATATTTGAAGCTGGCTTCGTGCAAAATTAACTAACAATAATATTCAACACACACAACATCAAATTGCTACTTGTAGCTAAGCAAGGTTCGAACAGAAATCGCTTGTATCAAATTGCTATAATCTGTGAATAATGCTATACCTACCTAACTACAAGGGGAAAATAGGTTAGTATGTTATCAAGTACCACGTAAATTACAATTCTGTATTACATAACTCTACGATCGATTTCAGAACTTTGACAACCACACTAATATTATAAAAGTGAAAGTTTGTGTGTGTGTATGTATATTTGTAACTTCTTCACACTCAAACAGCAGATAAAAGTTGGCACATGGTTGGATCCTGTTTTGGACGATTTTCCATTTTCACGCGTGCGAATTGGTTAGTTAGGGTTGCAAGACATCCGGGATTTCCAGGAATTTCCTGAATTTTTACGCCTCGTCCCATGTGTAGTAATTCAATCTATTGTCACAAATTCCGAAAACATAGTAATTTAAATAAAATAACAATACACGGCTAGGCAGCAGGCAGATAAGTAAGTCTATTTAATCAACGAACCACAAGGAGAGGTTTATATTGTTGTTGTTTTTTTTTCAATCTGATTTTATTTAGTTTATAAAATAGTACATCATAATCTACTTGTATATTGCCTACTATCATTTTTATATGGTGAGTTTCTATCTAACTTCTTTTATCTAAACTAATCGGTAAATCCCCTCTTTGAGGCGTGACGCAGATCCTTAGATACGGTCAGTTCGTTCCCTCCCGAACTGACCATGTCCCGTTCCTACGCCGAGGAGGTTTCTGCACCGGATTCGTGCGGAAGTGACGCCCGGGTGTCACCATTGTGTGAACCGCCCGGTGGACACGGTAAAGCATACGGTTGAGGTGTGCCCCGCTTGGGCAGAACACCGCCGCCGTGGGGGCGATTGGTGGCAGCGATCTCTCGCACCGAGCCTTGGTACATGCCATGGTCCAGAGCGAGGAGGAATGGCACGCGGTCGCCTCCTTCTGCGAAGCAGTAATGCTAGCAAAGGAGGAGGCCACACGAACGAGGCAACGGTGCTCACGCCCCAACCGCCGCCGGGATTCAGATCCGATTTCCGGCCACCGTACCGATCACTGGCCACTGTCGTCGGACCGTCCGTTAAGGGGGTGCATCTCGACATACATTTTCACTGTTTTTCATACAACCGCTCTTACGCTATTATAACGTTCTTACACGTTTTTCATCAGATATTTTGAAAACACAGAATCTTGTGGATATTATCTAGGCTTCTATGACAATCAATTTATAAATTTGTGTAAAACTAATACAGTTGAGACCTTTGAAAATTTGCTATTTTGCTGAAATTTGACTCTTCATAATTTACTCAAAATATTAAAAAATCAAAAAAGTACAACATACAAACCTAGCAAACTTTATCAAGAATCTATATAATGACAACGTTTTTCAAAAACTTTTAAGTGTTAAAAAAAAAACACGTATTTCCTGGAACAAGTTTTGTAAAATATTCGAGTAAATCACGGAATTACTGAATGCCAACAGAGTTTTCAGGTATTATCACTCTTTTTCCGCGTTGCGTCCGCGCCTTTTCGTCAAACATCACGTTGGATAGCGTTAGATGAAGTAACAAGCTTTTAAACCATGCTCGATGTTTACGATAAGCGAGTGGAAAAGCAGCCTCTTAGGAGTTCGGACCGAGCCCACGACGTCGACGGCGCGTATTGTGCCACGCGCGCCTCAAGGAATTGTCAACAAAACGAAGGGGCCCAGTAGAGTCGAAGCCTACAAGGCCCAAGGATTTGTTTCTGAAAGGGAGATTCAGTCCCGGTACGAAAGGCAACGAAGGAACCGGGTTTGTAGTCAGTAAAAGTTTGACACTATTCCCCGCTCCGCCAAGAGCGGGGAATGTCTCTGGATGATTTTCCCACCTAAAAAATTATTAAATCTGGATTAATAAAAGTATACATTAGAAAAATATAGAAAAAAATAAAATTCTAAAATTTGAATTTGGAACCATAAACAAATCATCCATTCCCGATACTTTTTTGACTGAATGTATGATGGTATAGTCTGTCTAATAAGTCAACCGACTTGGGAATTTTTTATACTATTTAATCATTTAAAAAATACTTATATTCGATACTTTTCATAAGGTTCTTCTGTTAGTAAACAATGATCTCTATCTCTTAATCAATCTTGATTATTGAACCAGTGTTAACTACATCAGATTTAATTAAATTCTAATAACTACCCAAGTCGTTTAACTTATTAGACAGACTCTAGCTGCTACTGACAGATCTTATCGAGGCCGGGACAATTGCATGTCAGGCCGTAGCTATGGCTATGAATATATAAATACTTATCTAATTTTATTTTTTTCTATATTTTTCAAATGCTACTTTTATTGGTTTGCAGTACACCCGCGGTTCTGACGTCAGGATGGCGGGTGTACCTAATTAGGGTTCCGTAGTCAACTAGGAACCCTTATAGTTTCGCCATGTCTGTCTGTCCGTCCTCGCTTAATCTCTGTGACCGTTAGCGCTAGAAAGCTGAAATTTGGTACCAATATGTATATCAATCACGCCGACAAAGTGGTTAAATAAAAATTGGAAAAAAATGTTTTATTAGGGTAGCCCCCTATATGTGAAGTGGGAGGTGATTTTTTTTTTAATTTCAACCCTAACGTGTGATATATCGTTGGATAGGTATTTAAAAATGAATAGGGGTTTACTGAAATCATTTTTTGATAATGTCAATAATTTCGGAAATAATCGATCCAAAAGTAAAAAACAGTGTGTGTGTGTGTCCCCCCTCTCTAACTTTTGAACCATAAGTTTAGAAAATATGAAAAAAATCTGAAAAGTAGAAATTTATAAGGACTTTCTAGGAAAATTATTTTGAACTTGATGGAAAGAACAGTTTTTGTACAAAAAAGACAAAAGTGTTCTACAAAATAATATCTGGACTAAGTTTATATAAGTGTATATGCAAGCATTTTTTTAACCTCATAAGTGGGTACACTTATTGTGATGGACGGGAAACTACGGAACCCTACACTGAGCGTGATGCTGATGCACACCATTTTTTAATTAAAGAGTATGATTTGACATGTGCAAATGTCAAATTCTGAAAATATGTTGCCAGATTTTTAGTAAAAGTGATGTGTCCAAATTCGATTTTTCATACCGGTTTTTTTAACATTAGAACATTTATGGAAAATAGGACTAAGATACTATATGTGTGTGTTTATATAGAGTCTAATATGAATTGAAAACTAAAATAATCAAAAATATTAGCATAGTTTTTAATACTCCGCCTTTTACTTAGGCTAAGAACTCACGAAGCGGTTTTCATCCATGTCTGACGCAGTTGCGGGCCTGCTACTTCTGTAGAATGCTAGAGATATATATGTAAAAAATTAAAACACATTTCACGACGCGTTTCACGGTCGTGGTGTGCGCAGTTGTTTGCGGCTCCCACTGCAATGGCAAGGAACTAGTAAAATCGCGCGAGCTTCGGTCACCCGCAGCCTCGGTGGGTAGCGCCCGCACGCTTTGAGGTCGGTTAGCGCCCACAGTTGCCTTCAGCCGTCAGGGAAATCCGATTAGAGCCATAAAAGCCGTTTTTAAAGCTGTTATAAAGCTGTTTTTGGCTGGGGCATGACCGCAGTTGCTTAATGTGGTCGGCCTCCTCCTTTGCTAGCATTACTGCTTCGCAGAAAGAGGCGACCGCCTGCCACTCCTCCTCGCTCCGGACCATAGCCTGTACCAAGGCACAGCGCAAGAGATCGCCGCCGCCTATCGCCCCCACAAGGACATGGTGATGCTCTGCCCAAGCCGGGCACACCTCTATCGTATGCTTCACCGTGTCCTCCGGACGGTCCACACAGAGGTGACATCCGGGCGTCACTTCCACACGAATTCGGTACAGGTATCTCCTGAACTTACCATATCCGGTGAGAAGTCATGTGGAAGGTGAGGACGTCGTGAGTTCTTTCCAGCCACGCCTCAAAGAGGGGACTTACCGCCATAAATGTGGCGTGCCCAGCTCACCAAGCTTGCGAGCGATAAATACAACTGCGACAGTTCCAAAACCACTCAAAACTCAGGCGAGTTCAAAAATAAAACAGCTGTTTCCTCTACCGCGGCAGGCGTGGTTAAAAACCGCTTTGTGAGATCTTAGCCTTAGTGCCAATACTAAAAAAAGGTACTAGCTGTAGCCATGTCAAGAAATAAGTTTAAAAAAAAGGTTTCGTTTCTCTGACGGCCATTTTATTTTTTCATTCGTTACTTTGCCTGCAAAGAATCGAATGTGTTCCGTTGCCAGAATCCTTTACCGCCTTGCAAAAGTGTCAAATACTTGGAATTTTACTTGGCCCAACGTATGACATGGAAAAACCATATTAAGCAGATACGGAACGAAGTAAATAATCGATTCAAAAACGTTTATTGGATGCTTGGCAAGCAGTCAACTCTATCCCTAAGGAATAAACTTAGAGTCTCAGTTTGAACAAACCGATTTGGACCTTATAATACTCAACTAAGTTCTCCAGCCAGTAAATTCAACATATTTTGCCTTCAAAGAGCCCAAAATAATAACGGACCAAAAGTGGTGCAGCCTGGTTCACACGTAACACTGAAAATACATGAGTACCTAAATATGAAGACTGTCAGAAGTCAAAATAAATGGATAACTATGCTGGGCAATTAAAGCTCCGTCCCAACCCATTTTCAAGCATGCTTCTATTACGAAACCCAATCAATCCACTGAAAAGAATAAATGTGCTAAATGTGTGAGGACTAACGAGAGTTAAGGCAGTGGCTCTAACCTACCGAAAGTTTTATTTACTGCAACCTATCTTTTTTTTTTATGGTGGGAAAAATCATACATTGACATCCCCCGCCCTTGGGCGGAGCGGGAGATAGTGTCAGACTCTTACTGACTAAAAGACCCACCCCGTTCCTTCTAGCCTTCATACCGGGGCTCGAGCGCCCTTTCGGATAACCCTGGCCCCAGTAGGCTTCGACCCGGCTGGGTCCCTGCTGTTGCTGACAACTCCTTGAAACGCGCGGGAACAGTGCGCGCCGTCGACGACTTGGGCTTGGTCCGGACGGTTACCGGACGGCCGGACAGCGAGCTACCCATTGCTCACTGTCCGCAAGCCCGCGTCTACGTTGGCCGGAAATCGGGATCAGAATCCCGGCGACGGCGGCGGCGATAACGCCGTTGCCTGATGCGTTCGGCCTCCTCCTTTGCAAGCATTACTGCTTCGCAGAAGTCGGCGACCGCCTGCCACTCCTCCTCGCTCCGGACCATGGCCTCAACCAAGGACCGGCGCGAGAGGTCTCCGCCGCCGATCGCCCCCACGAGGGCACGGCGATGCTCCGCCCAAGCAGGGCACACCTCGACTGTGTGCTCCACCGTGTCCTCCGGGCGTTCCGCACAGTGGCGACACCCGGGCGTCACTTCCGCATGAATCCGGTGTAGGAAACTCCCGAACGAACCATGTCCGGTGAGGACCTGCGTCATGCGGAAGGTAAGGACGCCGTGAGGCCTTTCCAGCCACGCCTCAAAGAGGGGACTTACCGCCATGATTGTGGCGTGCCCAACTGCAACCTATCTGATTACAGTCAATTGGACTGATCGCATGAATAAACTTAGACCCACATTTTTAGGTGGCTTCCTTTTATGCTTTAGAATTAAAAAAGATATCTTCATTGGTCGTTAAGCTGTAAATACAAACGCCTGCATTGTAAGAAACCGACACACATTTCTTTTTTTTATTGCTATAATTTCGATACATACATATACTACGAGATCCACACGAAAATAGTACACGAATAGGACTTGGGTATGTTTTTACAATGATTTATTATTTGTTTTCAAACCGTAGTCATTATTAATAGTACCAATAGGTAATATTTATTGTAATAATGTGTCAGCAAAAATATCAGCTTGAGTACCTTATTGAAATAAAACTAAAAAGGGAATCGCAGAGATATATGCGCAGATTTTATATTGAGTAAAATCATTAAAACATAAATGACATTTTCTACTAGATGGAAAATAACAGTGGTTGCTAAGATACAACATCATGAACTATGGTCTAACACGTATGGTGATTAAACCTATTTACAACACCCCCACTGAATCCCCTTACGTTGCAAACAAAACTTAAACTTAACACTGCCCAAACCTTTAGTCAGGGCATCAGCTGGCATAGAACCAGTTTCACAGTATTTGATGCAAATCACTTTAGATTCAGCTAACTCCTTAACACAGTGGTATTTCATATTAATATGTTTAGACCTTTTACCAATAGGATTATACACTAACTTATTTGCACTTTGACTATCACTAAACATATCAATGGTTACATGATTTCCTGTCAGTTCCTGAAAGACCCTTAATACAAACTACATCTTTGGAAGCCTCACAAATAGCGATGTACTCAGCTTCAGCTGTACTCAACGCAATACATAGCTGCTTGTGCGCTTGACACAGCGGCACCACCAAAAACAAGAACATAACCGGTAAATGAATGCCCATCCGCATTACTCCCCCAATCTGCATTGGCATAAGCAACTAACGGTTTACCAGTCCTTTTAAAAGATAATCGGTAATCAATGGTACCTTTCAAATACCTGAGTACCCTTTTCAGAGCCACCATGTGCTCGTTTGACCAACATGAGTTAAATTGACTCAAGTAACTGACGGCAAATGTTATGTCCGGTCTTGTACCGCAGGACAAATACATTAGAGAACCCATTATTTCCTGGTAGCGGGTATTTTCAGTCTTCTCTCCTTTTGCAAGCCGTAAGTTAGACTCAATTGGAGTGACTACAGGTTTGCAATCTTGCATTCCATACTTTTCCAAGATCTTCTTGACAAAATTGGCCTGAGAAAGGTGAATTTCCCCTTCGGTCCGAGAAATATTGATTCCTAAACAATCTTTCGCTTCTCCCAAATATTTTATCTTGAAGGCTTTAGCCATTGCTTTCTTGGTGTCCTCAATATCTTTAAATTCGCTCCCAAAAATAGAAAAATCATCAACGTATAATGCAATGGCAAGAATTGAGTCCTTCCCCTTTTTCATGTAAACACAAGAGTCATACTTTGACCTAGAAAATCCACTCCTAATAATGTGGTCATGTACCTTCACGTGCAGCTTGTTTTAGGCCATATATCGCCTTTTTTTAGCTTACATACTTTGCCCTGGTTAATCTTAGAGACAAAACTCTCGGGTTGCTCCATATATAGATCCTCCTCCAGATCACCGTTAAGGAACGCTGTGGTAACATCTATACGGTGCACCTTTAAGCCCATCTCTGCAGACAAACCCAACAGTAAACGAATCGAAAATAATTTAACGACTGGAGCAAAAGTCTCTGTGTAATCTTCTCCAAACTTTTGCGAATACCCTTTTGCAACAAGTCGAGCTTTGTGCCGTTGGACTGTGCTATCAGCACCAATTTTTAATTTGAATAGCCATCTGCATTTAACAACGTTAACGTCCTTTGGACGATTAACTAATTCCCAGGTTTCATTTTCAATCAGGGAGTCGTATTCTTCTTGCATGGCTTTTTTCCATAAATCCCTATCACAACGCTCCATCGCTTCCTTGACCGAGCTTGGGTTTGGATCATTCTGTAAATGGTAATTATATACCATGTCCTCATCTCTTTTAGTTTTTCGATTTCTGAGAGGATAGCGCCTAAAAACAGGCTGCTCTTCCCCCACTGTTTCAGGACTCTCGCAAACCATTGGATTTGGAACCTCTGAATCCAAAGAGTCATGAAATTCTTCTTCAGTTGCATTTTCTGCTGACGTGGTCGCTCCTGAGTCTTCCAACCTACTTCGGCAAGGTCGCTCTTCACTATGCACGTCAGCCGTTGAACTCTCCTCGTCAGAGTCCAACTTTTCAGATAAAGGAATTTTTACCTCAACTGACTTTATCCTGGAGGTCACATTTGAATGTTTACCACTCAGTGATTCATCTTCCACTTTAGCTGTTTCGGTCCTCTCATTAAAATCAGCATCCGGTGCAGTTATTATTCGACGCGGATTCTTCAAGTCAACAAATCTATACCCTTTTGTGACTTCGCTATAACCAACAAAAACAAGCTCACAGGTCTTCGAGTCGAACTTCTTTCGACTACCATCCTTTATAAGTACCTGTGCTGTAGAGCCAAACACTCTCAAGTTTGACACATCTTCATTGCAGTTTGTCCAGACTTCTTCCGGAACTTTTCCCACAAGAGCCATAGTTGGCGATCGATTTTTTAAATAAATCGCAGTAGCAACTGCTTCGCCCCAAAATTTCTTATTGAAATTACTGTCGTGAAGCATACATCTTGCCATCTCCGTAATCGTGCGAATACTCCTCTCCGCTACACCATTCTGCTGTGGTGTGTAAGGGACGCTTGTCTGATGCAGCCTGGAAAGCCTTATTAGTATACTCTATCTCATTGTCACTTCTCAACCGCTTAAGCTTCTTACCTGTCTGGTTTTCTACAAGAGCTTGAAACTCTTTAAACTTCTGTAGCACTTCATCCTTTGATTTCAATATATATCCAAAAATCTTTCGGCTAAAATCGTCGATAAATAATAGAAAATATCTATTACCGCCATAAGTCACCACATTTATGGGACCAGCTACTTCAGTATGAACTAATTCCAGAATATCAGAGGCTCTGAAACCTTTCTTCTTCCTAGGAAATTTTTGCACGCACTGCTTCCCTTGACTACAAGGAACACAAGGACCATTCTTAATCCTTTTATCATAGTGTAGGCCTATGACAATCTTTTTCAAAATCTCCATTTGAGGAGCAGATAGGTGGCCTAACCTACGGTGCCACACACAGTTCGAAATTTTCTGAACCCTTACCTTTTAAAAAGACCGTCGCCCCATCACTATCCGTATCTACAACATAAAAACCGTTTTTATGTGGTGCGCAGATTAAAGGTTTACCATCTACAAATACATTGGAATCGAAAATTTTACAAAAATCTTTATCAAAAATACACACTTTGCCTTGATCTGCAAGCTTACTTACGGACATCAAATTGGTTATTAATTCAGGAATGACTAAAGTGTCATCTAATTGGATTCCCAACTTACGACCCACATGACGCACGTTCAGTTTAACATGACCTTCTGCAATCGAAACTATTTTTTGATTATTTGCGCATGTTATTATTTTGGAACACGATTTAGCCGGAACCAAAAGTGTGCGATTAGGCGTCATGTGAGACGTAGCGCCAGAATCGATAACCCAACTACTACTGCTACCTGAAGCAGATAAAAAGGTTAAAAAGTCCGTTTTAACATTATCACTGGCTAACATATTTGAAGTCAAGTTTTTATCTTGCCGCTTGATCTTAAACTGCTTGCATTGCCACTTATAGTGGCCCTTTTTCTTACAAGAATGGCAAATAATTTCTTTTCGATTCCGTGTACCACTGCTACTTGCAGCAGTATCAGTCGCCAATGCAGAATCATCATGCTTTTGAACATTAGGAGACTGCTGGCGTTGACCCTCCTTTAGTAATGTTGATATAATCGACTCAATGGTAATTTTCACACCAGAATGCTCGATTGCCATCACTAATGGATTATATGAATCTGTCAAACCTGCCAACATGATGATCCCGACAAATTCGTCATCTAGAGCTGCTCCAATACTATGCAGGGCTTGTTGAGTTGCCTGTACTTCGGTGACATATGCTTCCATATTTTTGAAACTTGACAGTTTCAAACTGAACCTTGTTTCTTAAAAGGGACAGTCTTCTCATCAAACCGGCATCTGCGTATGCCTTCTGCAGAGCTAACCATGTCTCAGGTGCCGTCTTAGCGTTAGTTATTAGGGGGTATACGTTTTTGGCAACTAACAGGCATATTTTAGCTCGTGCTTTAGCATCTCGTCTTTTCTCAGCTTCAGTTTCTGCTACGAATGTTTCTCCAACACAATCCCATAAATCATGATCGATGAGAAATATTTGAATTGCAAACGACCATGTGCCATAGTTGGATTGGCCCATCAATTTTTGTATGGTAACCGTTTCACTCTTCTGCATCTTGAGAAGAAATTCTACTCACTCTGACTCACTCCCTACAAATTTAGCGTCAACCAAGTTATGGACTGGGCCCATAACCTATTGAAATAAAACTAAAAAGGGAATCGCAGAGATATATGCGCAGATTTTATATTGAGTAAAATCATTAAAACATAAATGACATTTTCTACTAGATGGAAAATAACAGTGGTTGCTAAGATACAACATCATGAACTATGGTCTAACACGTATGGTGATTAAACCTATTTACAACGGGATACCTACGTCAGTGTGAAAGCCATATCATCGAAGTTGGTTTCTTCGAAAACTTTTCAACGATATCTCTATATTGCGACGCCTTGTTAAGTCGACTTTTTGTTACTGCGATTGTTCGTTACATCGAAAAACTTTACTGCGAACGATTTTATAGCGAAAACATCATACTGCGAAGCCTTGTTCAATCGATGTCTTGTTACTACGATGATAATTATGTTACTTAGGAATACTTAACTTTTAATTTCGTTTCGATTTTCAACACCTAACGTTTGTTTTTAGAATGTTTTACTTATATATGCAAATAAAAGTAAAGAGCGCCATCGGTCATGAATATCAGTGTACAGTATCAGTGTGCGTGTGTGTGTAAAGATCGTACAAAGTAAATAATAAAAAAAGATCCAAAGTAATGATAAATAAAAATTAACTCACGCACAGTATATCTAAACAAACAAATTATTTATAATTTGGTATTGTTGGCACACCTCCTAAAAACCTCTTAAATATTATGTTTCAGCGATTTTATTTTTGCTAAAATTTTATTTTTACTAATCACTGATATTCATGACCGATGGCGCTCTTTACTTTTATATGCATATATAAGTAAAACATTCTAAAAACAAACGTAAGGTGTTGAAAATCGAAACGAAATTAAAAGTTAAGTATTCCTAAGTAACATAATTATCATCGTAGTAACAAGACATCGATTGAACAAGGCTTCGCAGTATGATGTTTTCAATATAAAATCGTTCGCAGTAAAGTTTTTCGATGTAACGAACCATCGCAGTAACAAAAAGTCGACTTAACAAGGCGTCGCAGTATAGAGATATCGTTGAAAAATTTTCGAAGAAACAAACTTCGATGATACGGCTTTCGCACTGACGTAGGTATCCCATTTACAACATATAGTCCGTCTAATGAAAGCGTGACCTGAGAAAAGGAGGTTACGACCAAAAATTTTGAATGTGGTATTATTGAAATAGTAGGAGAAAAAAGTTTTGATACTAGAGTATTTTTTGTATTTATAACAATAACCATATAATATTTAATCCTAGTCAAAAACGTGTGTGTAGACTTAATTATTTGGTGGGTGTATGGTAAAGGTCAATAACATACAAAATGTTGGTTATTATCCCAAATTATTTTAATTTATCTGATCTCTCAAATGTCGCTACACGGCGTTCTTACCTGCCGCATGACGCAGGTCCTCACCGGACATGGTTCGTTGGGGAGGTACCTACACCGGATTCATGCGGAAGTGACGGGTGTCGCCACTGTGCGGAATGCCCGGAGGACACAGTGGAGCACACAGTCGAGGTGTGCTCCGCTTGGGCGGATCATTGCCGTGCCCTCGTGGGGGCGATCGGCGGAGACCTCTCGCTCCGAGCATCAGGCAACGGCGTTATCGCCGCCGCCGCCAGCGCCAGGATACTGATCCCGATTTCCGGCCACCGTAGGCACGGGCTTGCGGACAGTGAGCAATGGGTAGCTCGCTGTCCGACCGTCCGGTAACTGTCCGGACCAAGCCCAAGTCGTCAACGGCGCGCACTGTTCCCGCGCGCCTCAAGGAGTTGTCAGCAACAGCAGGGGCCCAGCCGGGTCGAAGCCTACTGGGGTCAGGGTTTTCCGAAAGGTCGCTCGAGCCCCGGTATGAAGGCTTGAAGGAACGGGATGGGGTTTTTAGGCAGTAAGAGTCTGACACTAACTCCCGCTCCGCCTAAGAGCGGGGGTTGTCATAGGATGATTTTTCAAATCGGAAAAAAAATGGCGCTATAAATAATATTCAAACAATATTCTTTATTTCCCATTTGGCCTTCTGGCAAGAACACCAAGTGCACAACACCGCGATAGTCAAATAAAATGGTCAACATGATTTCGAATTAGTCAAGTGGGAACATGTTTTATACTCCAATGATTGTTTCAAATGATACGGATCGACTCGTGAGACACAAAAAGTTCAACAGCTCTCAAACTTGAACTAGGATTTCAGTCACTATTTCCTTCACTTTCGCAGTTTTAACTTCAGTTGAAGATTTTGATGCTCTATCAGACAAAGTGAGGCAAATCTTTCATTACATCTCAACTGCTTTTGAACGCATTCTACCACTCACTAGCATGTGTTTTTGATTAAGTCAATTCACCAAAAGCCTTCTTTGTTAAATGTTTTTGTCCATTATGAAATTCGCAATATGTCAGATTATCTAAAAATATAAGAAAAACAAATTATCATTATATCCTAAATACCTATAACTATCTAATAATATTAGTCGACAAAGATCAAGATTATAACGTCATATTCTGAAATCGTATGTAAACATTGTTGGTTTTCATAGAAAACACCTTCTTTCTCTTCTTGTTTTTGTTTGAACTTATTAACCATAGTGTGTAGCAGTTTTCGCGCGTTACTGTTTATTGTTTTTCCCATAATTAAGCAATTATTTTTGAAAAATAAATATCTGTTTACAAAACTGACAGTTGCGATCATAGACTTTGACGTGATTTTTTTCGGCAAAACAATGTTGCCAATTTAATTTAAAAAAAAAAACTCCAGGTTACGCTTTCAGTAGACGCACTCTACCTAAATATTTTCGTCATCACCAAATCGACACGAAAAAATAAAATGACAGCTTTAGCTATTCTTTCAATTCTTAAGCTTAAATTATAATTTATTATATGAGTATTTATGTCTATCAAATTACCTTCAGGAAATACAAAAGCTGATCATAATTAATTGCATAAAAAACGAAATTATTTTTACGAAAATGTTTCGGTTTTTTGCTCAGTAACGGTTGCGGTACCTCACTATTTATGAAATGGAAAAAACATGCAACATTCGTATTGTCAAATCGTAGTCTTTGATTAAAACACGAAGGTGTATTGCGAATTTCATAATGGACAAAAACATCGAACAAAGAGTTTGTCTTAAATTTTGCATCGCCAATGGTATTTCGTGTTCGGAGTCACTGAAAATGTTACAGAAGGCTTACGGTGAATCAACCTTATCAAAAACACGAGCTTATGAGAGGCACAAAGCATTCAAAAGCGGTCGAGATGTGATGGAAGATTTGCCTCGCTCTGGTAGGCCATCAACCTCTGCAACTGAAGTTAACATCGCAAAAGTGAAGGAAATAGTGACTGAAAATCCTCATTCAAGTTTGAAAGAGATGGCCGCCGAACTTTCTGTATCTCACGAGAGAACCATTTTAACTAATCATTTGGGTATGAAACATGTTGCCGCTCGGCTAGTCCCAAAAGACCTGGATTTTCTCCAAAAACTCAATCGCATGAGAGTCGCTGAGGACATACTAGAACGAGTCAATTCCGACCCAACATTCATGAAACGCATTGTTACTGGCGACGAAACGTGGGTTTACGAGTTTGACATGCAAACAAGTTAACAAGCTTTGGAGTGGCGCCTTTCAACTGAACCAAAACCGAAAAAACCACGCCAAAGTCGATCAAAAGTCAAAGTGACGTTGACTGTTTTCTTTGACTATTGCGGTTTTGTGCACTCAGAATTCTTACCGGAAGGTCAAATGGTAAATAAAGAATATTATTTGAGCGTTATGCGGCATTTATAAGAGCAAATTCGACAGATCCTATTTTACAGCACAGGGTTGAAATTTTCAATTTCTGCTCCGAGTTGAATTTGCCATCCGAGGCTGTAGTACAAACCTCGTTTAAATCCTCGTTTAAATGGTGCTCAATGGCTGACATCCATCTTTGTATCTCGGATGTTGCAACTGGTTCGATTGAGACATCAGATTGGGCTGGATTTTGCGTCCTGTAGCGAAGAGATGCGGAGAGATTTGCTCGATCTCTTGAGAAGGGGCCGTTGTCCATTTTATTTATAACTAATTCACTTATTCTAAATTACTATTGTGTTTAATAAATTACACACTAAGCATAAAAATGTATGCCTATAGAAGGTCACTGATATTATTTTATCAAATTAACCCCTCGAGCGCCAGAGTTTAATGACCCGGAAAATTACCGTGTTTACGTAAAACACCAATAAAATAAATAAATAAATAATAAAAATATTTTTTTGGTTTTTTCTAGGAAAAACATAATAAATATGGAATAATATAATATAGAAACTAAAATTTTCGGCCGAATAAGTTTCGTACAGACGTGTGTACAAAACGAAAATTAAGCGTTTTTCAAGGTCTTCAAGTTGTACAGACGTATGTACAATCGGCGCTCGAGGGGTTAAATATTGCTACCGAGGACGTCTGTATGCTACGAGTGCTAATAAGTCATCCCAGTCAATATACAGAAGAAGATACAGCATCATTATAAAATTATGTACAAAGGTATCGCTTATTTCGTAAAGAAATTTCTTCCAACAGACCTGCGAAAGGAAAGATCAGAAGAGATGTAGACAATAGTGTGCAGAAATAAGTAAAGAGGAGTTGGTGAAATCTTAAACTAATAAATACTTCTATAACTATATACCTTACACTAAAAATAAATACATAATATAATATATATATGTATATATACACAAATAAGATTATCACACAAGAAAGGAAAGATAATGCTCTTTTACTTGAGTCTTAAAGAGAGAAATAGTTTTTAACTCACAAATGCTAGGCGGAATAGAGTTCCACAACCTTAGTGCATGGACAGAGAAAGAGTAGGAATAATAGCTGGATTTATGATGTTCTGCACATGCGTAGGAAAAACGGTCTCGCAGGTAGGAGGGATAAGAAGGGTTGTGTAGGATGTTGAAAAGGAGACATAAAATCAACTAATATTAGTATAGATTCATCATCATCATTTCAGCCGAAAGACGTCCACTGTTGGACATAGGCCTCCCCCAAACTGTCGCCACAATGAACGGTCCTGTGCGTCTCACATCCATCGAATTCCTGCAATTTCTACCAGGTCATCGGTCCACCTGGGGAAGACTGCCAATGCCACGCTAGTCTAGATTGTGTTGATAATATTATACATTATGTAAACTTTAGCAATGCGTTTATGACACAGGTGCATCTACAAAGGAGGCACAAGTTCGCGTCGGTGCGGAGATTGCTGAGCAGTTGGTGAACCTGGTCAAGCCTGGCACCTTCAAGACTCCTCTTGCAGAGGTCACCCGCGTCCTGAAGAAGTAAACGCCCAGCTAGAAGCATTTGTCCACTTTCACAACTTATTACATATTCGTCATCCATTTTATCTCTACTTATAAGATATGTCTTATTTATATACCTTCAAGTCAGATATCATAAAGGAACCTACATTTACTATTGTCTCGAAGTTACTAAAGTTAAGTTATTATAAAATTCTATTAATAATTACTCGAAATTTTTTTTGTTTGTGTTGGTTGCAATCTACTGTCGAGTGCCATATATTATGATTGACCGTTATTTTGATGATCAGCTCTGCGTTCAATATTTTGCCTTGTTTTGATATTTTTATTATTTTTTTTATATTACATTACCTTTTGTATTATCTAAGTATTTGAAAGCTCAACTGTTTTTTTTTAGATGGTTGATCGTTCAATAGATATGTTAAAGAAATAAAAGACCATAAAAATAAATTTAAAATTATTTTATTTAAAAATTACTTAGGTACACTTATAATTTACACAAGTATAAAAAATGTATTCTAATCCATCTAATGTGATGAACTTGGAATCTAAAAGGGTTCTTTGTAGAATATAACTTTCCAATTCCGGACTATAACCTACATTATTTGTGTAACAACGGATGAATTGGCCTAGCAATTTAATCTTAATTTTTTATTGTACACACAAAAACTTAACTTTAATACAATTATAATTGACAATTCATGTACAAAGGCGAGCTTAACTCAACAATGAGTTTTCTCCCAGCAAACCTTTGAGTGACAGAGAGAGAGATCACATTCGAGGGTAGGATCACAGTGTACAACATAAACCTACATAAATACGACTAAAATATATATATATATACATAAACATATTTTATATATATACTAATATTATGTCAATTGGGTGCCCCAATTCGAAAAATCCCCAAGTCCTAGTTAGGGATTTTTTACACTAGTAACATAGGTTGATCGGTCGTTTTTTCTCTATCGATACGTTCAACAATTTTTTTGATATGATATCCCTAAGTGGGTTTTTGAAAACTATAAAAATTAAAATTGACGATACTTTCAGTTCCGAAAATCCCCAAGTCCTATAAATCCCTAAGTCCGTAAGTTTTTACCGAAAAAGGACTAAATTAAAATCAAAATTAATATTTCAAAATCTTGCAACATTATGATGCAGGTTTATACTTGTTGATCGTTATTTTTCTCTCTGAGGTGTTAAGTGAAATCTTTTGAATTATTACCCTCTTTCCATGCTGCAAAGTTATTGGTGTTACGAATAATAGTGAACATAATTATTATTATGGATCCTGAGGACAAATTATCAAGGTAAGTTCGTAATATGCGCGAAAAACGTACGGGTTTGGCTTTCTATTGCAAATTTCTTTAAATAAGTGTTAATATTTCAGACTTATACAAGAGTCTGAATTGTTTAACGAGGATTCTTCTGATGAGGAATGGACTCCAGAAAATTTTAGAGTTAATGATGCGGACAAGAAATTAAAATTGTCAGGAGCATGTTCAGCCACAAATATAGATATATATACAGATCCTTCGCCTTCGTGTTCTTATAGTACGCCGCACATGGAAGAAGATCAAATTGGAGCATCGGATGTCGAACTTAATTCCCTATCTCAGTCTAGACCTTCTGAAAGCCTTGCTGAACCGTTGCAAATTATTGAAGAGGACCTAGTTACTGACTCTAATATCTCCGTTAAAAATATAACTGATAGAAAAAAAATAAGATTGAACTGCGAAACTGGAAATTTTGAAACAGATTCAGAAGAATCAGAGGTAGAAGAAAAAGAAAATATCAAAAAAGGAAAGAAAAGAGTTGCAAAGCCAGAAAAGTGGGAAAAAAATATATCAAGAAAAAAAAAATTACAGGACCACACATTACGTGAAATAAATGACTGTCGCTGTAAATGTAAAGATAAGTTAACGAGAAAAACCATGGTGGAAATAAATAAAAAATTTGTTAACTTTGAAAATCACTCGCAACAAAATATATATTTACAGGGCTGTCTTGAAGAAATAGTACCAACTAGATTCCGACCTCGTACTAAAGTCAAAAGCGAAGCTAGAAATCGGCGAGTATTTAAGTACTATGTAACTTTCAAGGGTAAGAAGATCGAATTATGTCAACAGGCCTTTTTAGCTGTACATGGAATAAAGAGAGACCGATTAAAATGCAAAGTACAGCATTTTGAAAAAGACATTACTGATGGTCGAGGACGTGGCCCAAGCAAGATAATATACACTGAGGCAGTAATTAAAAGAATTCATTCATTTATAGAAAATATCCCCGCAAGAGCGTCGCACTACTCTCGATCTTCTAGCAAACATAGGGTCTATGTTGATTCTCATCTTAATATTGCTACACTTCACCGCGATTTTCTAAAACAGAATACAGATTTAGATGTAGTCACTTATGAAAAATTTCGAGAAATTTTTAATACAGATTTTAATATTTCGTTCGCAGTTCCTCGTAAAGATATATGTAGCACTTGTGAAAAATTTCAAGTAGATATTCAATCTGCAGAAATTATGAAAGAAAAGGATAAAGTTGCAAGTTTAAAATCTGCACGTGAGTTGCACTTGCGCAAAGCCGAAGTATTTTTAAAAAAGTATAGTAGTTCAGAAAAGGAAGACAAAAATATGAACAAAAATAAATTATCTATTTGCTTTGATTTTCAAAAGAATCTGCCATTGCCGATCACTAACGTAACTGATGAATATTATCTCAGGCAATTATGGCTTCATAATTTTGGTATACATAACTTAAAAGAAAACTCAGCAACTATGTATTTGTTTACGGAAAATTATGCCCATAAAGGGCCAAACGAAGTAATAACTGCTTTGGATGATTATTTTTTACACCATAAAATCCCAGATCAGACCCATTTAGAAATATTTTGTGATAATTGTTTCAGTCAAAATAAAAACAGATTTATTTTTACGTATTTCGATCAGTTGTGTGCGAAAGGCTTGTTTGAAACAATTTCTGTAAATTATCCAATTCCTGGGCATTCAATGATGCCCATTGATAGAGATTTTGCTCTCATAGAAAGACAAAAATTAAAACATGAAAAAATATATGAACCTGAAAGTTACGTCAATTTTGTAGTAAACAGTAGAAATGCCAAGAAATTTGAAGTTGTATTTTTAGAAAAGAACCTGATAGAACGAGGGCAAATAGATAGAAGAGGAGGAGAGCGAGAAGAACAACGAGGTAACGAAAGAGTAATAAAAGTTAAAGATTATAAAACTTACTACAATGATAATATTAAACAAACAATACCGGGAATTTCAGGTTGTCGTCGAGTTTTATTTAAAAGACATGCAAAGCCAGCCTTTTCTGATTCAATGACTGGCGATAACTTTAAAGATTTTTTTTTATATAGAGTAGGTATATCTAGGTATCTTCGAGATGTTCCTGCTGATTGTTATCAAGATGCTATTAAAATTAAAGAAGCTAAAATTAATGACATTAAAAAACTTATTCGATTTGTACCACAAGAAAAAAGAAAATTCTATGAAACTTTGATAATGGAACAGGCTAAATTAAATGAAAGTCAAATCGTTGAGGAACTGGATGACGAAATAGAGTAACTAGCCTAGTTATTTTTAAAGATTGAATTTTTTTGAGTTATTTTTAAAGAAGAATACTGTTAAAGAAGCTAATTTTGTTTTGTTAAATTCCTTAGTCCTTAAAAAGAGGGAAAGATAACCCTAAGTCCTGTTGATTTATAATAAGTCCAAAACTATTTTATTTAAATTAAAGTTATTATAAATGCTTTTTATGTTTTGTTTTATATATTAAAATAAAGAGTATATTGTGTACTATAACTGAATGGTATTTTAATTTCAACATGTCCTGTGGTTTGTTTTCAAAAAAATAAATATGTTTATTTTTTTTTATTACCAAAAATTGAAAAAGTGGACTTAGCCATTTCTCGATTTGGAGCACCCAATTGAGAAAGGAAGTGCTCTTTAATTTTCCTCTTAAAGACATCCAGAGAAGGGCTGTCGCGTAGGGAGTGTGGGAGAGAGTTCCAGAGACGCACTGCAGTTACAGTAAAGGAGCCATCATAGCGGCTGGAAGTGTGGCGAGGAGTACGAAGGAGAAGAGAATTGATAGTGCGGCAGGGTTTACCCCTTGGTACAAGGTATTCGAAGCGTTCACGAAGGTATTGAGGAGCATTGGGATTGTGCAGGATAGTAAAGAGAAGGGATAGAATGTGAATATCTCGCCGACGCCGAATTGGCAGCCACTTTAACCTGGTCCGAAACTCCGACACATGGTCGTATTTGCGGAGACCAAAAATAAAGCGAATGCACAAATTCTGCAATCGCTCGAGTTTATTTAGAAGTACCTCCGTAGCATCTAGAAAACAGACATCCGCATAATCTATAAGCGGTAGAAGAAGAGATTGAGCAAGCGCAACTTTTGTATGAAATGGCAAGAATTTTTGGAGACGTTTAAGAGACTGAAAAGAATAAAATACCCTCTTACTCACATCAGCAATATGAACCTCCCATGAGAGATTAGTGTCAATATGGACGCCAAGATTTTTAGCACTTTTGGAGTATAATATTGGTTCAGAATCATACACTACTGGTGGGAGCGACTGGTAATCTAATAGGTTGAGCATGTATCTGCCACCAATAATGAGTGCTTGAGATTTTTTTGAGTTCAGTAAGAGTCCATAACATTTAGCCCATTTATGGATATTTTCAAGATCCTTATTGATGGCAGCCACAGTCCCAGCAAGTTCATCTACTTTAAAATGCCGATATAGCTGCAAATCGTCTGCATAGAGATGATAATTAGAAGTTAGGACCTTAGTGAGAGCATTTATAAAAACTGAAAAAGTAGAGGAGAGAGGACGCCACCCTGAGGAACACCCGCAGCCAAATCACACCATTCAGAGGAGTCCTCATCAGATCGAACGGACTGCGAGCGACCCCAAAGATAAGATTTGAACCACTCAATAACCGAATCAGAGATATTAAGGGAAGATAGGATTCCTAAGAGGATGTCAAAATCAACCGAGTTAAAGGCACTGCTGAAGTCCAGTAAAACCAATACCGTTAAACACTTATGATCCATGGCCAGTCTAATATCGTCAGTTATTTTGACGAGAGTTGTGACAGTGCTGTGGCCAGGTCTGAAACCAGATTGGTAAGGACTCAGCAGGTTATTAGACGACAAATAACAGGACAGTTGCTTTTGCACAACACTCTCGAGGACTTTGGAGAGGATAGGGAGGATGGATATTGGGCGGAACTGGGATGGTGAGCGAGGATTTGACACCTTAGGAAGCGGTAGGACGTGAGCCTTTTTCCAAGCAGATGGAAAGGAGTTATTGAAGAGGGAAAAATTAACTATGTGAGTTATGACAGGAACTATTTCACTCAAAATAGGTAAGAACATTTGGAGTTGAAGGCCATCGTTACCCACCGCCTTGGTAGATATGGATAGGATACATTTCTTAATATCTTGTTCAGTTACTGGGTGGAAAGAAAAAGAAGTATTGTCTGGCAATGGAAGTTTAGCAAGATCATTGAGAGTGGAAGATTTAACATCGTCATCAAGTATAATTGGTGACTTAGAAAAGTGCGCATTAAGTGCATTGAGGTCCATTTTATCGGGAGAACTCTTGTTAGTGGCTTTGCCAATACCAAGAGTTTTTAAAAATTGCCATACTTGTGTTGGGTTGAAATTGTCAATTGAGTTATGAATATGACGCCTCTTCGCATCCCTACACAAACGACTGCAGCGATTTCGCAACTTCTTATAAAGATCCCAGTTTTCTTCAGTAGGCCGCTTCCTGTACAGCTGCTTGGCCTTGTCACGCTTAGCCATCAGGTTTTTTATAGCTTGGGATAACCATGGCGCAGGAAGGTGCTTCACTCTCACCTTTTTAAGAGGAGCATGTGCATCGTACAATTCCAACATAGCACTACTGAAAACTGACACCTTAGTGTCCACATCCTCGCAGGTGAATACAGATGACCAATCGATTCCACCTGCATCAGCCCTCAAACGCTCCAAATCAATGTTTTTAAAACTACGAAGAACGAGAAACTTGGCCTTGCGTTTTGGAGGTCGAATCTTATAGGAAAGGTAAATGAGGTCGTGGTAGGAAAAAGGAGAAGTTAGCTGTCCATGTGTGGCTACTTTATTAGGGTCAGAAACAAGAACGAGATCTAAGAGAGAAGGAGTACAATGAGGAGCCCTGTGAGTAGCATTAAGTGGAAGTAAGTGCATATTGACAGAAGAGACAAGTGATTGGAGTTTACGGCTACGTGAGTCTCCCTTGAGCATACAAGTGTTGAAATCTCCGAGAATAAGCGTATGATCATAAACTGACGAAAGATTTTCTAATTTAGTTTCAAATGAAGAGAAGTAATCAATTTGGCAAGATGGACTATAATAAACACCTAGAAGCAGCTTTGTATGTTGGAATTCTATTTCAATGAATAGGTGTTCAGCAAACTTTGAATAAACACTCGGAGACTGGTCAACAATCTTGTAGGTGATATCACCACGGAGATAAATGGCAACCCCTCCACATCCCTTGCCAGTTCTGTCATTGCGCACAATCTTATAACCTGGAAGAGAATATTGTGTGGAAGGAAGTGCAGGCTTGAGAAAAGTTTCGGAAACAAGAACAGCGTGAACAAGGTCTGAATCGAAGGACGATAACAGATCAGAATAATGTGAAGGAATGCTTTGAGCATTTATGTGCACTGCGTTGAAAAATTTGCGACAATTTAAAAAAGTTAAAGAAAGGCGGTCCCGAAGATTCAGAGAATCATCGTCGCTGAAAGCGCTGGCAAAACTCTGATTTGAGGGACAAGAGGAAGAGCATGAAAAGAAACTGTCATTAATGGGGTCATTTGACATAATAAATTATGAATTTAAATAATAAAATTATATGTAATAAAAAAAAAAAAAACTAAATTAATTTAAATATCTAAACCTCGGTTCACTCGCCGGTAGATGATATTCTATATACGAATAGTAAACATTAAAAAAAAAAGTATTAGAAAATAGTGAAAAGCCTCTAGGCCAAATAAAATAAAAACAACAGTTCATGTTTCCGAACGAACCTATGAAGTGTCAAAACAGCAAGTGACATTAGTGTAGTGACAAAATGACAAACTACAAATCTGTCAAAACAGTCAAAACAAAACATTTAAGCAATATAATTTCTCAATAAATGCATTATTAGGAGTTATATACCGCTACCCCGGGATTTTCTTTCCAAAGTCTCCAGTTTCTCTTCCAATTCTTTGATTAAAACCTAGTCAGCTTTTTTTTCTTTCTCAAGCGAAATATTTTTTTCTAAAAATTCATCATGTTTTTTAGATATGACTTCCATACTCAATTTAAATTCTTGGAAATATATTTCCTGTTATTTTGAGAAAAAAAAAACAATTCCTTAATTAATGTTGCAATATCATCATTTTCACTAGCGAGCTGGTCAAATTTTTGTTTTTTAACCGGCTTATTACACTCAGAAATATTCGAAACAATCGAAATCAAATCCAAGTCGGTATCACCGAGGTTTGTACGAGAAGGTCCACATTTTTTTGCCACTCCTCCTTTTGCATCTATTGGTAGAGTTGCAGAGCTATCAGGGTTCTCGCGCTCAAAGAACGGTGTAGATGGAGTGGTTGGGGGAGGTGAGTGGTTTATTGGCATGATAGCGAAATAACAATATATCCGCTTCAGAATAAATTGAAAATATAAAATTAAAAAAGTTAGCTAAACTGGTATAGGGTAGCACCTTACGCACTGAGACCAACTGCTCTTTATATTGGAGTGGGTAATCAAATGCCGATTTACTGACGAGAGAACTTTATTCACCACAAACAATAACAAATTAGTCCAGTCAACAATAATCCGAATCGCAATTAACACTAGAGTACCGTTACACTATCGCCTAAGTCGTTAAGTAAAATCACTTCAAGTACTAGGGTAGTTCGCTCTTGGTCGCAGTCGAAATCACAACTGACTCGCTTCTGGCCGGGGGCTCGTATTTATATGCGGAGCCAAGAAAATTCTAGATACCGACGTCCCCGGATCTATCCAGAATTCCAGAACAATTGAATCGCTTCTCGAAGTCATAAATCATTTTTATTGCTCGAGATAATAAGAGTCACTTTCATGCGAATTTCGACTCTATTGTTAACATGGGAGAGTACCATTTCCCTTATCGGTTAGATAAATGGCTACTACTACTTGTAGGTATGTTGTGGATGTTTCAAGATTTTTCTAATACTGACTACGTCCAACCATTCTAGACCTTTCGAACAGCAATGCGTTTTAATTATTACGTGCTACTCGTTATTTTCTCGGAGATATGGCGTGTTCACGTTTAGTGGCGTAACAATATTGAGTAGTTGAAATTAGCTAACGATTGTTCAAAGTTAATAATAATAATAATAAAAAAAAAATGTTGTTGTTAAAAAATATTTAAAAATGTAATTTTATATGTTAAAAAATTGAATAAAGAGAATAATAATAATAATAACCCCATCGCCATATCTCTACGTTGACGTCGTGGTGGGGCTTGCGCGCTCCAATGAACCCTAAGTCTGTGTCGGTAGCGCTTGCTTAGCCGTAACATGCCTAGGGTGAGGGGCCAGACCAAGAGAGATACAATCCGCAGGGCAGTTTTGTGGCTAACTGTTGGGCATTAGCGATCCCACGGACCCGATCTCCCGGGAGAATTCTTGTTCTTCATCTCCGGCTTGCCTTTATTGGCCGGTCGTAGTGAACACTGACGAGGAACAGAGCTCCCACCTCTCTCTTGCCTTTATTGGCTGGCTTGAGTGGAGATTCGCAAGAGCAAATGCGCTCGGGAGAAGGATGTATAATCCAGTAAGGTGCTGGTAGGGATCTTGACCGTACTTCCGGGATTGTCCTGATAGCCGTGGTATACCTCTCCACTCCTCAAGCACTTCAGGATATGTTGCCCTCTTGTTGCTACGTCACTTCGTGCTAGCGACCATTTTGGGGGCCCATTTGTTGAGTGTGCAAGTCATCCCTTGCCTTTTTGTCGATGGAAATTAAAAACATTGTTTAGGCAGGGGCCAAAGTCTCAACATAGTTCCTGGTAACCAGTCTACTTAAGACTCCAAAAACCATAGCCTTATATTAGTTTTTCACATGTTGCAATAGTTTCCCTTCAACCGGGGGTTGTCCTTGGATGCACTAGCATAGCGCATAATGGGATTATCGCCGGTTGGTACCACGTTCCATTAGAAGCAGCTAAAAGGGCCTCGGCGAGTTGGTTTCGGCTCCTCGTATGCCTTCCAAAGGTCCAGGACCTCATGGTCCTGAGATAAATAAATGTATAAAAATAATAATAATAATTTTATTTATTCAGACATCATTGATCCAATGGTTAGTAGCAAACTTATCATCTAGGTGTTAGTAAAATTAAAAGATTAAAAATGTCATATTATACTTTGTCACTTTCTACAATCAGTTAGCACCCTAATTTGATGCTGTAGTAAAGGGCAGTCAAACTTATCAGCAACAACCGCCAGAATGCCATTGCTGCTCGCACGAACCCTGCTTAATAGGGAGGCCACATTCTTGCGCAAAATGCGCACCTCCGTAAACATACCAGATGCGCTGCAAAACCGCGGGAGCCGCAATAACATCCTGAAGGCGTTGTTGTATTGGACGCGCAAAGCGTCGAGGGATTTTCGTGAATATGTTGTCCATAAGCTACTGCTTCTATTGCAGTTGTCTTTGGCAGTATGCCTTAAAGAGCGTTATCTTAACCTGCTTCGAGCAAGTTCCAAATCTTCTGACCAACATATTCGCTCTCACCGTCAACGCCCTGCGATCCCTATCAATGTCAGCGTCATCTTTTAGATCAGCCGTCACAATCTGATCCAGATATTGAAATCTATCAACTCTGTTAAGAGTAACATTATTCATCATCACGAGTGGCACAGTTTCAGGTCCTAAACCACCCTTTGAAAACAATATAAATTCGCTTTTCTTAACATTGTATCGCAAACCATGGGTCAAAGTCTTGCCCATACGTCAGCGCAGAGCTAATTCCCCTAGCTATTTAGCCCCTCACTTTCAATATATTTGCGCCAACCACAATAGAAATCTGCGCTCTTCTCATAACCGCCTACTTCAATGTCCCATTCACCATACTGACTTTCTTCACCATTCTTTCTTTGTTCAAGCGATTTCTTTGTGGAATGCGCTCCCCCAGGAGATCAGGATGGCAACAAACCGACTAGCATCCAAAACTAAAGTTCGTGAGACAATTCGCAAGAGGTTGGCAGTAGTATCATCACAGCGTTAAAGTTTTCCAATTGTCGATTTGATCCAATTGTTTGATTATATTAGGGTATATATGTATGTAGTTTATTAATTTGAGTATGTATGTATATATTATGTTATTGTAAGTGTATTGTAATATTTATGGTTTATTAGTATATTAGTAATTCTCGGAATCACCTTATCTCTTTCTCTTATTTCACCTACCACTGTCTTTCTCTGCACCACCCAAAGGTTGACTGGAAGAAAATGCCTAAGGCATTAAGTCCGCCTCTGTACTTTTATGAGCATGAAGTATAAATAAATAAATAAATAAAGCGTAAGTCTCACAAAACTTTAATAATTTTCTAAGTGCGCTGACAGATGGCGCCAGCAGCACCATATCGTCCGCGTAACTCAAGTTATTGACAAAGATACCGTCTATGGAACTGCCGACCTGCATGCTGCTGAGGCCATCTATCAGGTTATTAACATACAAGTTAAAGAGTTTTGGAGAAGTTACTCCTCCCTGCCTCACAACACATTCCAAACCATATGCATCAGACAATTCACCTGCCCACTTAACATAATTGATCTGATTGTCATACCAATACTCAAAAACGTGACATAGCTCTTTAGGCAAACTAGTACTACGAAGTTTCTTCCACAGCACTCCATAATTTACCATGTCGAAAGCCCTGGAGAGGTCCAGAAAGCACACGTATACTGGTGTCTTTCTATCAACATAGTATCTCACGTCACGGTGTGCTTTAGTGTCAAAATGGCACATTCTGTAGACAAACCTATTCGAAAACCAAATTGTCCATCATGCAGATTTATGTGCCTTTCAAGATAATTGTCCATTAAACGATCCAGAACCTTCGCAATAATAGTAGCCAACGATATCGGCCTGTAATTATTTTTATATTGTTACGCCATTAAACGTGAACACGCCATATCTCCGAGAAAATAACAAATAGCACATAATAATTAAAACGCATTGCTGTTCGAAAGGTCTAGAATGGTTGTGCTTAGCCAGACTTAGAAAAATCTCGAAACATCCACGCAGTACCTACAAGTAGTAATAGGTATTCATCTAACCGATAAGGGAAATGGTACTCTCCGAGGTTAACAATAGAGTCGAAATTCGCATGAAAGTGACTCTTATTACCACGAGCAATAAAAATGATTCATGACTTCGAGAAGCGATTCAATTGTTCTGGAATTCTGGATAGATCCGGGGATGTTGGTATCTAGAACTTTTTGGCTCCGCATATAAATACGAGCCCCCGGCCGGAAGCGAGTCAGTTGTTACTGTTTGTGGTGAATAAAGTTCTCTCGTCAGTAAATCGGCATTTGATTACCCACGCACGTAACAATATGCTATATCTCCAGTTCTGTTTTTAACTATTGGCACGACAATAGTCTTCATCAGATCCATTGGCAAATAAGAATGTGAATTACACAAGGAGAAGAACATAGCAAGAACCCGCGGCAGATGTGATCCTGCACACTGCAAATGCTCCATGCTAAGCCCGTCGTGGCCTGGTGATTTACCCCTACTCATGTTCTGAAGTGTAACTTTTATCTCCTTCGCCGTGAACCTAACACTACATGGCATGCCATTCTGCGCTGTCTCAGCATTGAGCACCCGCTCAGTACAGGTATTTAGCGGCGATTCAACCTGAAAGTTCTTTCTAAAAAGATTTGCTATGTCTTTAGCTTCCGTCTGTCCTGCATAGTGATGGGCAATGATAATAATCCGGTTAATATCATTTGGCTAATAATCGATTAAAACTCATTAAAAATTAATAGCCATGAATAGCAATTATGGATGATAACCCTGCTATTAATGTTATTTTAGTGATTGAAAATTTCTCTTCATGATTTTCAGGCTTAGGACTGTCAGATTAGACTCATTTTCATCATCTTTCTTTGTAGAAAATAAATGTGCAATATAAAACTAATCTTGCCCATTTAAACATTTTATTTATTTATTTTATGATTATACACACAAACCAACAAAACACGAAAAAGGACTTCTTCACCGAAACATATCAGTCGACGTACTGATTCCGGATTGAGTTGGCGTTGCTGTAGTGCAGTTCATGCATCCCTTTCTGGCACGAATAATATTAGCGCCAGAAAGAGATAGCACGAGAAGCGGGGGTACGGGGATGCATGTTACTAACTAACCGCTCGGGTATTTTCCATTGTCTATAATTTACCTACGTCGTATACACAGAAAAGACCTAATAAGTAACTTACTTATTGTACCTTACATTTTTACGTATCGGTTAAATTTTATTTGTAGGTATACATACACTTACATTTTTAGCTCGCTTGGTTTTCTTTTGCGCTTGACCGCTAACTCACCTGATGAAGAGCGACGATGCGGTCGACGATAGAACGCGCTTACCTAGAAGAAACCTATTCACTCTCGACTTAAAGATTCCCGGGTTGTAGCTATCAGGAAACATAGACTCCGGCAAGGAATTCCACTCCTTAGCTGCACGCACAATGAATGTGTTCCCAAGACGTTTTGTGCGTGTAGGTGGGATATCCACCATGAACCCGGTGGCGCATTGCCGTACGTCTGATAATCCAATAATGAAACGGGCTAGGCGGAATTAGGTTATGCAATTCCGACGCACACTCTCCGAAATGCAACCGGTAGAAAACTCTGCGTCGATGCTCAAGACTTTGAAGCCTCAACTCGACGAGTGTATCATCGCCAATTATCCTTCTGGATCACCTCTCAATTGCCTCAAGTGCATCGAGCTGGTATCGGGCAGATCCGTCCCTATGATGAGAGCAATACTCCATACACGATCGAACTTGAGCTTAATAAAGTTAAGTACTGTCTGACCTTTGCGAGGATTCCCAGCTTTTTTGCAGCCAGTTGAGCCTTTGCTTCGATGTATGGCCCAAAGTTGAGTGTTAATGTTAGCGTAACACCAAGAAGGTCAAAATGGTCGGTTATCGGCACGGTTACACCCCGGAAAGTTGGAGCGGGGCTGAATTGGCTCCTTTTAGCAGAAAATAGACACGCCTGGGTTTTTGCAGCATTGAACTTGACCAAATTAGCAGCGCCCCATTCGGAGACTGCCTCCAAAGACAAGTTCAAGCGCTCAACCATAGCCTCTCGAAGAGACTGGATCTGTGATCTACTAGCCAACGCGCGAGCGTTGGATATGTAACTCTCGGCAACAGTGCTGTCATCTGCATCCCCGAAGGTACCGAGCTTAAGCAAACCGTTCATGTGCAGCAAGAATAATGTTGCCGAGAGGACTGACCCCTGAGGGACCCCTGCATTAATAGCCTTTTGACCGGACGAGCAGCCATCGATAACCACTCGGATGGACCGGTTACTCAGGAAGTCTGTGATCCAAGCACATAATCCAGCGGGTTAACCGAAAAAGATGGAAGCTTACTAATAAGGCCTTCGTGCAAACCCTATCAAAAGCTTTCGGGATATCAAGGGAGACGGCAAGCGTTTTCCCGTGCTTCTCGATGGCCTTACTCCTGATGTGGATGGCATACGCTAGAAGATCTCCAGTCTCCAGTTGACCGATTTCGGCGAAAGCCGTATTGACGGTCACTTAGGATAACATTAGCTTCTAGGTATGCCAGGCGCTTAATGTTGAGTACACGTTCCATGGTCTTACAGAGAATGGACGTTACTGAGATTGGTCGGTAGTTAGCTGGGTCAGCCCGGCTCCACTTTTTAGGCACGGGCTGTACATTAGCTTGCTTCCATGCAATCGGCACTTTTCCAGCCTCAAATGAAAGCCTAAATAGGCGTGTCAGGATCGGAGACAATTCAGGCGTACACGTGCGCAGTACAATTGCTGGTAGTCCGTCTGAACCGCTAGCCTTGTTCACGTCAAGGTTCCAAGGCCCATGCCTGATATGCTGCGTGCTTAAGCCCGTTAGCGCGATCACACTCCGTACCAAACCAAGGGCGAGCTAGGCCAGACAAGGCTACGTCGGAGAATGGAATATAGTACTCCATGTTGTTAAATCAAGTAATTATTAGATGGTTAAATCACAAAGCGATGTGTTTATGGTAATTATGGTTTTTATAGTATTGGATCTCTAAATTAACAAAACTGAATTTCAATGTTATTAGGTCCATATGGGCAGGACCCTTTTCTTGACAATGTATCTTGTCAGATACAGTCAACTTAAAAAAATCCTGGTTTCGAAAATATAGTGAATAACATAAAACTTCTCACAACAATATTTTATATTTTGAATGATTCCGAATTCATTTATATTTAGCATGATGATATTGGTAGTATCGTTATATTTTGAATTAAAAAATTGTGCACAGAGTCGTCACGATCGTAGGCATGGAGGTAAGAATATTATTATTTTTTTATGTTGTACCCGGATTTTTATGTAGTATTGAAGGTTTTTTTATTCCCTATGAAGTAAACATTTGTATCAAGTATGGTTACAAACCAAATATTTACTATAGTGCAAAAAAAACGAATCTTGTTTGTGCATGTATCTCACAGTGCACACTGCTAAGTTGTCACAGAATTAGGTACAGCATACTATGTATCTCTAGGTGCACACCGCCAAGTTATTGTGTACGCAATGTATCTTTCTAAACTTACGGAAAAACTTCAAGAATAATATATATATATATATATAATACCATGAGAGTAGATTCATTGACGGGGTGATAGTGCCATGTAAAGGAAAAAAAACCGGTCATTGGAAATGATATATAAAAAGAAAACCTAAAAAATGGGAGATCAAATTATTCGTTAGAGCTCCAAATGTTGTCTGAATTCATTTACGACTTTACTGTGTATGGAGGTAGTGACACACTTCGATACGAAGATTTTACCCCTCTAGATTCTGGCTTCGGGTTAGGGGCTATAATAATTGTAGTATTTTGCATAAAAAAGCATTCCAGAACCAACATTTTCAGGGGTCTCTTTCGATACCTTATTCACCAGTTTAAAATTAATTCATTATCTATTCTCACTTGGAACGTATCTATTCGATCCTTTAAATAGGTCACAGGGAACTGAAAAAAGAGCTGACTATGGACAAAGCGCGGAAAACAAAACCCAAAGGGTTTTATTCCCAGATAGTTTGCAATAGCAACAACATTTGTGTAGCAAAGTGGCATTTTAATAAATGCGTGTCCACTGCAAGCAACTATGTTGAAGCAGATCCAGTGTTTATAATTCAAAGATATTGTAAACATAATAAGAAGAAGTTTCCAGTAAGTCCTGAAATAACCAAGCATTACAACTTATAAATGGGTGGCGTAGTAGCTCGCCATCACCTGTTATAGAACCAACCCGGTCACCGTTGGTATTTGCCCTCAGTTTCACAAATGCTGGACATGTGTATCAGTAATAGCTGATTGCTTTAGCGCAGGCACACTAGATCTAAAAAATATATGCCATATACAAAAAGTTTCGTTACCAGTTGGTACAATGTATTGATAAATATTGTCCCAACTGGTAACGAACGAAACTGGCACAAAAAGAAGACTTCATTAAAGGAATTAGAGGTAGCAGGGTCTACTCCAGCTAAAAAAATTTAAGCCTCTGTTATGCCAAGACCTACACTTTGTGTCAGCTATGGCCAAATTGGATATTTCCCAATATTCAGTACCAAGGGGAGTTGAAAACTATGCATTAAGACAAACCTAGAAAGAGGTAGCGAGATGATCTAGACGCGTATCACGAGAACTGGTTAGAGACGGCGCGAGAGAAGAATGTCTGGAAGGACTTGCGGGAGGCCTTTGCCCAGCAGTGGGACAGTAATGGCTATTAAAAAAAAAGACAAACCACTGCAATGTGTTCGAAGTCAGTCTAAGACTTTGTCTTAGGTATGTCTAATAGAAACTTTTTATTTTCCTGCACATACTTACTTTGATGGTAGTTGTGTTATTTTGTAAGATCTAATGTTTGTGTTTGATTTTTTCTGTAATTCTGATTATATTTTTACTTTTAGTAATTAATTTATTTGAGCAATGTATCTTCTCAGATACCTTGCCTTGTGTAGGGAAAATTACGGATACTTGGCAAGGTATATATAAGATACATTACATATCTCCAAAACTAAACATACAAGATTTTATTTTCAAATTTTTTTATTCACTAATACAAAAACAATAATAATATTAATTTTTTTTTTTCTGCCAAGAAAAGGGTTAAACAAAATTAATGGATTTAAAGATTAGGAGCGTAACAAAACACGTCTACTCGCGGCAAGAACTTCGCGAGGAGGCCCAATATAAAATAACCTGCAAATTCACCCCATTAAACGGTAGTTGAGTGGCGACGGCGGCGACGGCGGCGACGGCGGCGACGGCGGCGACGGCGGCGACGGCGGCGACAGCGGCTCCTGCAGCGGACCAGCGGCCCTCTCGATGGCCCACTGCTGGTGCACCAGCGATATGGGCCGCAGTAGAGGCGGCACGTCATCGTCGTCGACCAGCATTCCAGAGGGCGAGAGATTGCGGCACGCATTGAAGTCGTCGAGCTGGCCGATGATGTTGCCGTCATAGTCGCGCAGCGGGTGGCACCCCTTGGACATGAGGCGCGGCTGCAGCTCTATGAAGACGCGCGGCAGCATGGGGGGCGGCCGCACCGCGCGCGCTGCCCGCGCCGCCTTGCGCGCTGCCAGCGCCTCGTCGCGCTGCGAGCCCGTGCGCACGAACTGGAACGAGTGCGGCGCCGCCCGCCCGCCCGTCCGCGCTGCCGGCGCCGTTGCCGCCCGCCCACGCGTCTGCGCTGCCGGCGCCGGCGCCGCCCGCTCGCCCGTCCGCGCTGCCGGCGCCGGCGCCGCCCCGCCCTGCATGTCTTCCTCCAAGGGTGCCGCTTCAACTATATCTTCGTGCTGCGCGTTGGCGTGCAGCGCTTCCCTGAGGTCCATCACACGCTGGCAGTCGACCTTGCGGCCGTAGATGTCGGTGGACTGCTCCGGCAGCAGCACCAGCTCGGCGTAGTTAGGCGCCACCACGTCCGCGGCGTCGGTGTCGTCGCCCGCGTCCAGCGCGTGGAGCCCCGCGTTAGCTATAATATAATAATAATAATAATATAATATTCCACAACTATCACACAACGCCGTCTAGTCCCAAGCTAAGCAGAGCTTGTGTTATGGGTACTAGACAACTGATAAACATACTTATATATTTCTAAATACATACATTTTATAGATAAATTACGCCCAGACACAAACATTTTGTTCTGGGTGGGAATCGAACCCACGACCTCTGGCATAGCAGTTAGGGTCACTAACCACTAGACCAATAGGCCAGTCAAGGCTATAGATGATAACCCTGCTATTAATGTTATTTTAGTGATTGAAAATTTATCTTCATGGTTTTCAGGCTTAGGACTGTCAGATTAGACTTCATTTTCATCATCTTTCTTTGTAGAAAATAAATGTAAAGTGAAAACTTTATACATTTAGTTTTATTTGCATTTAGTAAAAGATTATTGGCTGCGAACCATTTCGAAAGAACAGCCAGGCTTTCGTTAACACGCAAGACATCCGCATCTTTTCTATCCACTTTAAAAATAAGAGAAGTGTCGTCAGCAAGTAGAATTATATCTGATAAATTAGCCATCATGTAAGGAAGGTCATTAATACAAACTAGAAAAAGGAAAGGGCCAAGAATTGAACCCTGGGGCACGCCCATCCTTAATAAAGACCCCGAGGAAGTCGCCCCATTTATGGATACTTTTTGCTGCCTGTAAGATAAATTGGAAAAAACAAGATCAGCAACTCTTCTACGAATTCCGTAATGATGTAATTTACAGAATATGGTCTTGAGTGTGGTCTTCAGTATTATGGTCAACACAGTCAAATGCTTTTGAGAGGTCACAGAATATGCCAATAGCATCCTGGGACTTCTCCCAGGATTCTAAAATGTGACTGATGAGTTTCACTCCTGCATCCGTCGTTGACCTTCCTTTCGTGAAGCCAAACTGATGACTGCAAAATCCTATTTGAATTAAAGTGAGACAACATCTGGTCGAGCATGATTTTTTCATAGATTTTACTCAATGCTGGAAGCACAGATATTGGTCTATAATTAGAAGGATCACTCTTACTACCTGATTTGAAAATTGGTACTACTTTACTATGTTTCATTAAATCAGGGAATGTACCGCTGTCTAGACATTGATAAAATATGCCTGTTTGGACAGGAGCAATTGTATCAATAATTTCTTCAAGAACCTTAACGGATATACCCCATAAGTCCTCAGTGTTTTTTATATTAATTCATTAGACCCCAAGCGAACGCCAGCGTTCGCGCACCTTGATTGAAAGCTTAAGACTTTTGTATGTATTTTTAATCATTTCAACAGAAATACGCTTAAATTCAAAGGTTGGTACATCCTTTGTGAAATTTTCTTTTAAAAAAGATTCAGCAATAAGGTTAAAGACTATGTCGAAGACACGCTTGTTTGGCAATGACTACCTCTGCACTTGTGCCCCCTGGTAAGTGGTAACTCATAATATTGTGTGAATGTATCTTTGTTGTAACATTTTTTTTTTCTAACACATTGCTTTTGCAATATTTTTATTTTATTTTATATTATCTGACTCCAACCACATTAAATTCGTTAGTTTTTCTTTTTTGGCTGTTAACGTCTCATTTATTGACAGCTTTTTTTTATATAGCCTCTTTTTATAATGTAAATGGAAGAACACTGTAGACTCCACGAATTCTTAGATTACTTCATATTTAGACTCACTTTTTTTAAATGATTATTTTGATGTTTTTATTGTTCTTTTCGAGTACAATATAGACCGGTTTACACTGTTCTTAAATAATACCTATTAATACTGTAATATGGAAATATTGTAACTAGAACCACTTTTTTTAAAAGAGTAACCATGGAGTTTCTTGCCGGTTCTTCTCCATAGGAAACGACCAATTTCGAACCGTGCACTAGCTTCTGACGTTTTATAAGTGCTCATGTAGGCATATGTGAAATAAAAAACTTTTGACTTTGACTTTTGATTCAACGATATATTAGAGGGAAAAGTATGAGAGGAGGAATTTGTTATGCCAAACGATTTAAGGAACTTCCAAATATGAGCCGGTGAAGAGTTGAGGACATTTTCGCAAATGTATCGGCGTTTTGATGCTCTTACCACCTGTTTACAGCGGTTTCTAGCCAACTTGTACAAGTTCCAGATCTCCTCACTGCGATCTCTTCTATATCTTCGAAAAGCCCTGTCACGCCGTCTCATCGCCATTCGAACTTCCGGGGTAATCCATGGAGCCGGGGGGCGCTTAACACGGACGGCTCTCAGGGGCACATGCGCATCAATGAGCTTCAGTAAAGATCTATTAAAAATTTCCAGTTTTTCATCCACAGTCGCTGCCTTTTCGACATCGACCAAGTCGACAGAACTCGCATCACTGTTGAGCTTATCCCTGTCTAGCCTCGCAAAATTCCGGAGGAACACAATGGCAGGCCGCTGTTTTGGTGGCTTAATTTTGTAAGATAAATAAACCAAATCGTGCCTCGATAACACGGGGACCGCAATCTGGCCATGATTAGCAACTAAATTCACCGAAGATGCGAGCATGAGATCAAGCCAGGAATCGTCTGTGTCGAGATTGTGATAAGTTGGATTAAGTGAAAGGAGTGATAGACTCGACGATTCCAGGATTGCTCTCAGCTTGCGTGATCTATAGTTATCCTTCACAAGATCAGTGTTAAAATCACTCATGACTATGAGATGTTTGTACTCTGAGGAAATAGAATTAAAGAGAGAATCCAAGCTGGAAAAGTAATCAATAGCAGGTGGGCAGTATACTACTCCAAGAATTAAATTTAATTGATGTCAGAGGGGTAAAGGCTACTTTACCCCTCTGACATCAATTTCTAAGAGTAAGTATTCGGGGTTGCCGTTTACAACAGCCGGCGAAGAGAAAAGGATCTTGTATGGGATGTCGCTGCGTAAGTAAATAGCGACACCCCCGGCTCTTTTTCCCATGCGATCATTGCGAATTAGACAAAGCCGGGTAGGCTATAAAACGTGGAAGGTTGTTCGGGCTTGAGCCAACTTTCAGAAACTAGGATAGCGTGTGCAGCTACGTCACAAAATAACTCCAACATCTCAGAGTAATGCTGAGGGATACTCTGCGCGTTCACGTGACATACATTGAAACAATTTTTAAAATCCTGGAACTCACTAATCAAAAAAGAATTGATTGAAATGGAATTGTCTAGAAAAGAAAATGACGTAAAGAATTATTACAGCATGAATAAAATGAGTCGTCGTCAGATATTTATAATATAAAGTAAAATAAATAGATATAAAAATATGATAGATATAATAAAAACTAATACTAATAATAAAATGTGAAGTTCACTAATAAAATTGCATAATCTGCCGGCAGACAGTTCACAAAAAAAAAAGTACTAGTGCGTGTTTCCGAACACAAACGTGAATAACAACAAATAACCGACTACTAAGCTTAAATAACTTAGTATCCAGGCCAAAAACATAACAAAAAGAAAAAAAATTGCAAATGACATGTGAGACAATGTGAGAGTGCACTGACAGGTCGCAATTACGCTATTTATTATGTTCCAATTGGAAGTATACTGAAGTATACCATGGTTCTGCAAATCGGATTCTTTCATTATCAGGAAATTTTACTCAACTATTCTAAGGTTACGTTTTGGCCACTGTCGTCTAAATTATCACCTTTTCCGTTTAAAAATAGTTCCCAGTTCATATTGCGATCACTGCAACTTAAATCAAGAACAAACCCTCTCTCACATTTTCTACGAATACACATCCTTTGGCATTCAGCGGGCATTCAGCGCCTTGTGCTAATGTATGAGCTAATTGAAATTTACGGTAGTTCTGAATTGGTACCGCGCACCATCCAGGCTTTGCTTGTAAATAGCTCCACATATTTGGCTTTCTTTATATTCTTTGTGAATACTGTAGGACAAATTTAGTTGCTTTATCTATTTTTTTCTATTGTATCTTTATTTTATATAGTTTCGTTACTTTTGTAATTCATTTTGATTTACTTACCTATCTGACTGAAACGTTTGAACAATGATTTTATACTAACACGGTCACGGTCGGTTTATCAACTGATAAAGTGTTCTGTGACTCTGATTTTGAATTTTGATGTAAACAAAGTATTTTGACATTACTTAAAGAAAGATAAGCAGTTCAAATATCTTGACTTAGCTCGCAATTGTCGACATGTGGGAAGTGGATAGAGCAATCATTGTGCCGATAGTCGTAACGGTCAATGGCTTAATAGGTAAGAGCCTCGAACAACATCTAAGGAGGCTCTCATTAGGCAGCTGGATCAAGGGCCTGATCCAGAAAGCAGTACTCCTGGACACGGCGCGTATAGTTAGGAGATTCCTCTCTCAGGAGCCCTGACCACCGGCAGCTTGGACCCTGTTCCCGATGCCGGTGGGCTACTATTTTTTATATTTTTAAATGTTTTTTTTTTATGTACTTTTTAAGAAATATTTAAAAATGTGAATAATATGTATATATATATAATAAATGGAATAATAATATGATTTGGCTCGTGAGGTTGTCGACATGTGGGAAGTGGATTCAGCGATCATTGTACCGATAGTTATTTCAGCCAATGGCTTAATAGCCAAGAGCCACGACCAACACCTTAGGAGGCTCTCGTTAGGCGACTGGATCAAGGGCTTGATTCAGAAAGCGGTACTCCTGGACACGGCTTGTATAGTTAGGAAGTTCCTCTCTCTGGCGCCCTGACCGCCGGTAGCTTGGATCCTGTTCCCGATATCGGTGGGACACTATTTTTTATATTTTTAAATGTTTTTTTATTTGAATATAAATATAATTTATATGTTAGGTTAAATGAATAAACGAATAATAATATAATAATAAATTTATTGAACCATTGTTACAAGAGTTGCCTTAAATTATAACAATTGTAACTTAAGTAGGAACATAACTATTGGCAAACTTCATCATGTAGTCTATACGGTGGTCCCCAAACTCGGCGGAGCCTGTATCTTAGGGACCGGGTTTAGATTAGTATATTTTGTATACTAATGTAAGTGACTTTAAAAAACACTACAAAATAAAGTTATGAAAGATAGGATCTATCTTAAAGTAAAACAAATAAGCACTGGAGATCAAGGTGTCTTAAAACTATCTATTACCTATTTTCTTAGCCATAAACAAAAATTATAATATAATAAAAAAATAAAAATGTGCTAAACCTAGCACAGAATATATATTGAAAAGAGAAAAAATAAAGATTAAAATGTGGTGTGGGTGTGTGGATGTGTTAATGTGTGAGTGTGTTGTGTAAATGTTTAGTGTCTGTGATGTGATTCCGAGTTAATTGTGAGAAGATTTTCTGAATCATCGTATGTAAGACCTAAAAGCCATTTTTGGACTTCTTTTTTACACATGGCGAAGGAGAGTGTTTTAGTGTCACAAGGTAAGCTGCTAATGACTTTGTAATACACGAAGGTGTGTAGGTAAGCAGGGCATCGTCTAGCTAGGATCGGTTGTTCGTTGCAGTGATATGAAAGACACGTTTGGAGGTTAATGAGCCATAGTCAGGTCGCAGCTTTACGGTTTTGTGAGTTCGAAAGAAAGCATTGAGGACGTACAATTGACGACACGTAAAACTGGAAACAACTCAACCATTGTAGTTTTCCCAGCTCCACTCCAGATAGACACACCATATTGTATTATGGACTGGCATATGGAAAAGTAAACCGTTCGCATTATGTCTATTGCGGTACGTTCTCTCAATTTCTTAATCATGTAGATAAGTTTCCTCACTCGACCAGACAGTTGTTTGATGTGGACTTTAAAAGATAGATTTTCGTCAATGAGTAGACCTAAGTAACGAATAGACTGAGTTCGGTCAATACCAATACAGTCGCATGCGAGTCTTCATGTGAGGTGTTTGTGTTTAGCTGACGTGTATGAAATTTAAATTTTAGATTGGAAGGAGGGATAGCCGAGAGTGTTTTGTAAAATGGAATGTGTTTAGTTTTCTTTATGTTGAGTGTTAGTAAATTATGGTCGAGTGTTTGAGCAATCGTTGCTAATCCTTCTTCTGCGAGATGGTAGACCTGTTCCCAGTTTCTACCATTAAATATGATAACAGTATCATCAGCATATGATATTAGTTCTGCGTTTTTTAATTCCAGGTTTAGTATGTCATTCATTTAAATAATAAATAATGTTGGACCCAGTAAGCTACCTTGCGGCACTTCATTTATGGTTACTTGAGTGGTCGTCAGATTTGACGTATTGATTTGATATGACGTTATGAGATGTTTGAACTCAATTTTGGCAAAATCATCGGACATTCGTCGATAGAGCCATGCACTTAAAAATTGAATTGAATTGAATTGACTAAAAAGCAAATATTGAGCTGATATACTGATAAAATTCACTGAAGTGTAAAACAAAACTAATGACTTGGCAGCATGGTCTCTGACCTTAGCCGGTTCCGTAAACGGAACGAAAAAACAAAAAAAAAAATGACAGATCGCAAACAATAACAATGTCAATTACATATTATTAATATTATAAACAATCGGTATAAAAACAAAAAGTAAAACTCTGTGTGTCTGTCCTATAAAAAACTCGTCCTATGAAAAACAGAAAAAAAAAGCTACCGTACTAATAGGAAACACGCACCAAACAACAAAAAGAATCAACAATTTAGAACACAACACTGAATCTTACTACTTCTTCTTAGTAACCCGTCGGGATCGGGTCGAAGCTTGCGCCAACGGACTAATAGATTTGGAGTTCGACACCAGAGGACCCTTCCGATCCAGCAGTCTCCCATGCTCAGCTCCCAGCTCTACGACCTCCTCAAGACAGAAGTTTGACGTTGATGTTGCGGTCCATGGTCCATACGTTTGTCACACTGAAGAGCTTGCGATCCGCTGAAAACGCAGACTGCCGCTGTCGAGTGAGGAACTCAGATACCACGTAGGAAGATCCCTTCAATTTGGTTTTTGTCTTCCAGATTATGTCTCTGACTGTGTTGTTCGCACGCACGCACGTCCATCGGAAGCGGTGTCCAATCTATGGCAAACGGTCAGTGAAGATGGTCTCAAATCCGCTAACCCAAGCTTTGTCTGTAAGATGGTTGCCACAGCTTCAGGGACCTTCTCACCCGGAGTCTCAGGAACACCGCCAAGTAGTAAAAACTTTTTTTTGTGACGCATCTCAATCACATCAACACTCCTGCTCAGCTCAGTAACCTGCAGCTGCAAGGCACAAAGGACACTCCAAACATGCTCCTTAAAGGCGTTGAAATCTTTGTGGAGGCCGCTCAAGTCTGCTCCAGGTGATGATGCCTTCAAGTGCTCTTCAAAATCAGCCATCCGCTGGCTTAAAAACATCACAGCCGTGCGCTGGGTCTCCGCAATGTCGGCCAAAGTGGTCATATTAGTGTAAAATGACTGTGCTAATTACAAAATGACAGCTCACACCGGCAAGTCAATGCAATTTGTCTTAGGGCATAAGTATTTACCTGCCCACACAATATATGCTTAATGGTAAGCTTAATTAATATAATTGGTAGGAATTTTAGTTTTAATTATTTTTTAAAGTAATAAAAAGATATAAATATTTAGAGCGTATGTGTTTACTTTTTATGCTCCTACCTGCAGAAAAAAACTTTAAAATTAACAGCAAATCTTAGCTGCCATATGAGAGTAGATAGACTAGATAGTGCCCATGGCAATTGGTCGGATGCCGCCATCTCTCTTGCGAAGGGCAGATAAGTTGGCCCCGTACATAATTTTGATAATGGCCTCACTTACTTTGCCTGAGAGCATTAGGTTAAAGAAAGCCATAAGCTCCTTCAAGAGCAACTCACCGGTTTCCCCGGCCCCTGAGCAAATAAGGTCCTTCAGGTGTCGAGGACTTAGGCCGTCGAGGCCGCCAGCAGGGCACTCCGGAAAGAGCAAACGGCTGAGATTACCTCTCGACGTATAACGGTAAGGGTATGAATATCCGTATCAGGAGCATAAGGAAAACAAAGGTCATCTGCAGGGGCAGGGTGTTTGCTCTCCAGAGCTACTAGAGTATCTAAAGAACACGAAACCATCACATCACTACTGAATATAATTTTTCAATACACTTACTCGAAAACAGGCTCTTGTCGCAGAATCCCAATTTTTGTTATGTCGGGGGTAAATTAAAAAACAACAATCTACTTCAATTATAGTAGATTTTCAAAAGCTCTTAGAGGCTTATCAACAAATGGCGGCGTCCGCTCCGGGCTGCCAGTAGTTAATAAGCTAGCTGCTCTCTCGAATACTAGCGTTAGCCTGATCGACTATCTTACGCATGCGTCACTTCACGGAATATCTAGGGGGTGAGGGCCGTAACAGAAATAACTAGCAAATCAATACAATCAGGGCCAGTTTATGCATGTCGGGGCGCCTAGGCTATGCACGTCTCGGGGGGCCCCCACCCTTTTCTGACTTCTTATTATATTTTGTGTCTTCTTCATCGATGACCGATGAAAGAATTACGTTGTTTTTAGGGTTCCGTAGTCAACTAAGAACCATTATAGTTTCGTTTAAATCGACAAAAATGGTTTATATTGGTATTAAACGGATGGATTTAATTAGTTTTAAACCGGCCTTACATCTGTAATCAGGTGAATGAAATAAATATGTAAAAAATAATAAAACTTACGTAGATATAATAATTGTAACTTCAGTTTATGAAACTTTAATTTTCTCATCGTTTCATCGATTTTCTCGAAGCCCGAAGCACTTCTGCAGTCACCTATACTATATATTATTTAATATTTTAATATTCTATATTATAATACATATATATTTAATACTATAAAGCTGCAGTGTTTGTTTGTTTGTTTGTTTGAACACGCTAATCTCTGGAACTACTGGTCCGATTTGAATGATTCTTTTAGTGTTGGGTAGTCCATTTATCGAGGAAGGCTATAGGCTATGTTTTTTTTTCAAAATTAGGGATCCGTAATAAAATTGCTATTTTGTAACACAAGGTATAAAATCGAAAACCTATTTTTGCGTGCGCTGCAAAAACTATTGACAATAGAACAAAATGATGTACTACGGGTTTGTAGATCCCATTAAGACCTACAAAAAAGTCCGCGAGAACATATATCTAGCTATCATGGTTTAATCACAAAAACTGATTTTGTGTTCAAAATAATTATTAAATCGTCTGAAGAAAAAAAAACTACGTTAAATATGTATCGTAATATTAATCTTTATCGAAATTAAGCATTATGTTATCAAGAGTATTTATGTAGAAGTAAAATACTTTTTGTTTCATCTCAATCGGATATTTCGTTTAAAAGTTATCACGAGTGTAAGATGTTAAGAGTTGGTACCACGGAAACGAGAAAAACGCGGGTGAAACCGCGGGGCACAGCTAGTTACAAATAAATATCCAATACTACGATCTAAAATCGTAAGTTTTCAAACACAAGCAGTAAAACTCTTTTTTTCACGGCCGTAAAACTCTCAAAGAAATTCGTCAAAGTGAAAATTCAACGATTAATTAGTACGAAAATTTTGTCTGTGATACGTATTGAACAAAGCGGGGAATGCCCCGGTCATGCGAACAAACTAGTACTGCCAATCTTATGAAAGTAGCGTGGCCATAGAATAATTATTATAAATATATCCCGTAAAAATATACACTTCTGGACACATCTATTGGCCCACCTTGTATTTTCAGTTTCGTTTGGTCCTAGCTAAAATTTTATATTAGGTCGAGCAAAAAGTTTTTATGCAGTTTTGAACCTGGCACATTCACAATTTCATTCAATAGTCTTTTTTTGAATTTCGAACACAGAATTTAAAGAAACAAAAGACAATTTGGAGCCTGTTTGTTGATATCAAACAATCGAATACTAAGAAAACTTGGTTTTATTGGTTTACTTGGATTTAATTCTTCTTGAAAAAGTAATTGATATCTTTGGTTTTGCAACAAACATTACTTATTCTTAACATTAAGGTGAGGTTCTATCAATAATCTATGGATACTTCACCTGAAGTCGCCGCCCAAGCTGTGGCACTTATTCAGGCCGGACACAGCCAAAGAAACGTGAGTGCTCAACTTAATTTAAGTCGATCTGCGGTCCGAAATATTTATCGGAGGTACCTAGAGACTGGCGGCTTTGTTCGTCGCCAAGGAAGGCCACGATCTCGGGTTACAACTGAAAGGCAGGATCGATTCATCGTGACGACCAGCTTGAGAAATCGTCACCTTACCTCCATTGAGATACAAAACCAACTTCGCGACTTCCACGGAGTATCTGTGAGCGCTCGAACTGTTCGGAGAAGGTTAAAAGAACGCTATATGGTACCACACAAGCCAGCTAATGGGCCCAAACTAACGCGAGCCCACCGAACAGCGCGCCTTCATTTCGCACGCAGTTATTTAAATTGGACACAGCAAGATTGGAGCCGTATACTCTTTTCTGATGAGTCTAAAATTGTGTTACATGGCAATGATGGAAGGAAGAAGGTCTACCGACGTAAGGGAGGGCGTTTCGCACAATGCCGCTTTGAAGAGCGGGTTGCTTATGGCGGTGGCTCACGGACTGTCTGGGGCAGTATATCCGCGAGCGGCAAAACTCAACTTGAGGTTGTTTCAGGACCACGGCTGCCAACATTAAATGCTGAAAGGTATATTCGTGAGTGCTTAGAACCTCACGTGATACCATACGCGGACTATGTGGGCCCAAATTTCCTTTTTATGCATGATAATGCAAGAGCCCATGCGGCCGGCATCGTCAGGGAATATCTTCGGGATGTGAACATCACAGTTATGGACTGGCCAGCCAGAAGCCCAGACATAAACCCCATTGAGCACATGTGGAATGAGCTAAAAAGACGTGTTAGGGCTCGTCAGCCAGTTGCTCAGACGATGCAGGAGTTGAAAACTGCCATAGAAGAGGAATGGGAGATGATCCCTCAAAATTTCATAGAGCGGTTGATAAACTCTATGCCTAATCGTATGAGAGCTGTGGTAGATGCCCATGGAGGCAACACGCGTTATTAAATTAAACCTTTATTTGATAAAACATGTTTTTTATTCAAAAATCAATTGCCTTTAACAAGGCGCATATCCGACTTGTTAGGCGTAGCTCCATGTCGTATGGTATTCTGAATTCAAATTTAAAACAATACGATCGAAAAAGATGGTAAAATGTATCAGGTTTAAAACTGCATCAACAGTTTTTGTTCAATCTAGCAATCATATTTCGGTAGGGGCCATCGAAACCTAAACTCTAAGGTGGGCCAATAGATGTGTCCAGAAGTGTATATTATTCTACAATATATTTAGCAGAAGTTTTGATTTGAAAAATATGCAGTGATGTACACGGGCGTATAGTAATATATCGAACTATGTTTCGTTTTTCCATGTAGTTGATTGATTCAATTTTATATTATGTAATAACGTTGCTAATGAAAGATTGTGTTTTATTAACTGTCTGTTGACAGCTTTTCCCATAATCCAATGCTAGGATTACTCATCGAAATTTCAAATTATTTTTTTAATTTTTATAAAATGTAGTCTATTTTTTAGGGTTCCGTAGTCAACTAGGAACCCTTATAGTTCCGCCATGTCTGTCTGTCCGTCTGTCTGTCTGTCCGTCCTCGCTTAATCTCTGTGACCGTTAGCACTGGAAGCTGAAATTTGGTACCAATATGTATATCAATCACGCCGACAAAGAGGTAAAATAAAAATTGGAAAAAAAATGTTTTATTAGGGTAGCCCCCCTGTATGTAAAGTGGGAGGTGTTTTTTTTTTAATTTCAACCCTAACGTGTGATATATCGCTGGATAGGTATTTAAAAATGAATAGAGGTTTACTGAAATCATTTTTTGATAATGTCAATAATTTCGGAAATAATCGCTCCAAAAGTAAAAAACAATGTGTGTAACCCTTTTGAACCATAAGTTTAGAAAATATGAAAAAAATCTGAAAAGTAGAACTTTATAAGGACTTTCTAGGAAAATTATTTTGAACTTGATGGAAAGAACAGTTTTTGTACAAAAAAGACAAAAGGGTTCTACAAAATAATTTCTGGACTAAGTTTATATAAGTGTATATGCAACCATTTTTTTAACCTCATAAGTACACACTTATTGTGATGGACGGGAAACTACGGAACCCTAAACTGAGCGTGGCCCGACATGCTCTTGGCCGGTTTTTTTTCCTGAAGCGCGGGGCCCCTGAACCTGGCGGGGCCCCTAAGGCAGTTGCCTAAAGTGCCTTATGGATAAAACGGCCCTGAATACAATAAATTAAATTTTTATATCATTAATTACACTTAAATACTATTTAAATTAAATTTTAAAATACGGAGTACAAATTTGACATGTCACTGGGGCAGTGTTGCCAGCAAAAAAAAATGTCATTGTAATTGACACTTAATAAAATTGGCAATATTGTGGTTTTCCTTATCATGTTCTTTCTGATAACCGCTAGTGTATTAGGTTTTTTTTTTAATGTTGTTGATAGGTTTGCACTTGACCGCTATCTCACCTGATAGAAAACGACAATGCGGTTGATGATGGAGCGTGCTTACCTAGAAGCAACATATTCACTCTTGACTTCAGATTCCTGGGATGTAGCCATTAGGAAACAGACTCCAGCAGGGAATTTCACTCCTTAGCTGCTTAGCACAATGAATGTGTTTCCAAAACTCAAATCTTTAATGTGGCTCAAAAAGCTGCCCAACTTAAATGGGAGTAGGACCATAAAACACAGGATTGGTGCCCGACCACAATAACTAAGGTCCGCAGCAGACCACGAAGGAGATGGTGGCACGAGCTGGATGTTTTCCTTAAGAATAGGAAAGAGAAAGCGAGGAACCCTGATCATTGGAAAGAATGGAGGGAGGCCTTTGCCCAGCTGTGGGACAATACATAGGTATAATAATAAAATAATAATTATAATAGTATGGGAGTGTGATACTAGGGAGATATCACCCACTACTGAATCTAGTTATTATTTATTATCCCGTTCAGAAATTTTTTTTTTCAAATCCGACTGGTCAAGAGATTAGTGCGTTAAAACACCTATTTCTCCCCATTATTATCTTCTTCTTATCTCCGTAACTTTTTCCCAACTATCTTGGGGTCGGCATCTAGTCTGTCCGGGATGCGGCTAAGTACCCTGTGTAGCCTCGTACAGACATCGAAGCGTGCGTCGCGAATGGTTCGTCACGCATGCCTTAACCTGAGGCATACGACGGTACATTTATGCATGCGTCCCGAACGACATATGCTCAAGCTGAGCACGCAAACCACCATGCATGATATTCGTCAGTAGAAAACGCAAACAACACTTGTCCGTCCACACGGAGCGCACGGCTCGTACTGAGGCGGCGTTCGCAACGATCGTATGATGCGAATGTTCACTGTGAGCACACGTTGGACTGAATTTTAACATTTTTTTTTGTATGTTTGGTAGATCTGAGAATAGGTCTTAAGCTATTTTTTACCTTCCTACCCCTCACCCTCAATTTTTTCTTTTATATTTTGTATGGCAGAACAATTTTTGCGGGATCAACTAATATTAGTATAGATTCATCATCGTAATTTCAGCCAAAAGACGTTCACTGTTGGACGTATGCCTCCCCCAACTGTCACCACAATGAATGGTCCTGTGCGTCTCACATCTATCGAATTCCCGCAATTCCTACCAGGTCATCGGTCCACCTTGTAGGAGGCCTGCCAATGCCACGCTAGTATAGATTGTGTTGATAATATTATACATTATGTAAACTTTAGCAATGCGTTTATGACACAGGTGCATCTACAAAGGAGGCACAAGTTCGCGTCGGTGTGGAGATTGCTGAGCAGCTGGTGAACCTGGTCAAGCCTGGCACCTTGAAGACTCCTCTTGCAGAGGTCACCCGCGTCCTCAAGAAGTAAACCGCCAGCTAGAAGCATTTGTCCACTTTCACAACTTATTACATATTCGTCATCCATTTTATCTCTACTTATAAGATATTTCTAATTATATTCCTTCAAGTCAGATATCATAAAGGAACCTACATTTACTATTGTCTCGAAGTTACTAAAGTTAAGTTATTATAAAATTCTCTAACTCTCAAACCTCAAGCGAACGCGGTCGTTCGCGCGTCATTTACTTGAATACTAATATTATTAAAAGTCCACGTAGATTATTACAATTTTGAGGGTTTATTTATTGTTTATGTATCTAAGAATGTTAATAAGAAATTCTTAATAAAGTAGTCTGTAAATTTAGAAAACAAGCAACCTTTTCTATTTATCCGTAATAAACCTATTTAAATGCTTGGGGACTCAGGGGTTAATAAGTACTCGAAATCTTTTTGTTTGTGTAGGTTGCAATCTACTGTCGAGTGTATGTACATAGTTAGGTTTTAGTATAAATAGTTTATTTAGTAGGTACTTATTTAAGTTTTTTATGTATGTATGTATATTATAATAAATGTCTGTGAGTATTAAAATTAAATAACTGTTGAGTGCCATATATTATGATTGACCGTTATTTTGATGATCAGCTCTGCGTTCAATATTTTGCCTTGTTTTGATATTTTTATTATTTTTTTTTATATTACATTACCTTTTGTATTATCTAAGTATTTGAAAGCTCAACTGTTTTTTTTTTAGATGGTTGATCGTTCAATAGATATGTTAAAGAAATAAAAGACCATAAAAATAAATTTAAAATTATTTTATTTAAAAATTACTTAGGTACACTTATAATTTACACAAGTATAAAAAATGTATTCTAATCCATCTAATGTGATGAACTTGGAATCTAAAAGGGTTCTTTGTAGAATATACCTTTCCAATTCCAGACTATAACCTACATTATTTGTGTAACAACGGATGAATTGGCCTAGCAATTTAATCTTAGTATTGAAGACATTGTATCTAAATTACATTACATGGTCCAAATAATTTCACAATATCACAGGGTGAGTGGCCGCACCGTGTTACGAATATATTCTAGGTTATAGTCCGAACGAGGCCAGTTAAACTTGTTCCCAGATAGTAGTTTTTGATAGGACGAGATAAAGGGAGTGGGATGGTGGGTGGGGGAGTATTGTGTTGAAAGGGAGTTAGTTGCCTCCTCGTCTGAACGTTCTGCCAGACCTCGCGGGGGGAGCCGCGGCCTCGCTCTGGCCTTCCTCTTCTGTTTCTTGGACTGACCTTGTGGCTGCTGTAGGAAAAATTAAGATTATAAATCTTGGTTACATAATAGATAACTAACGACCGATTTTATTTTATGTTATTTATTTGTGGGACAATAAACAGCTACAATATACATATTGAAAAGAAAAAGAGTTTACAATATTGCAGCCCACTGCATTATCCTCATATTGACGCATAGGATTGCCGGCAGTAAATAAGATGCATCACGCTGCCATTATCAAACGCATGCCAAGCCGCTGTTATTATTTCAGGCAGCAAATCATTGCAGTTTTTGTAATTAACACTGACTTTTAGATCTCAATGTTTTTATAGAAACTTAGGAAATTCAATTTGCCGTTGTACGTTCACCAGAAAGCGAATGAAGGGCGAGTATAATTACAAGGCTGAACAATCGACTCAAATAGTGCACGTAAAACAATTTGTTTCCCGAGTAACGTTAATTATAATTATATTTGGGTGTTGTATTTTAATAAAGGTATATAAATAGTGTTGAAAAAGGTAGACAAGTTAGTATTTTGTTTTTTTGTTTTTAGGTAGGAAAGTCATCTAATCATCATGAAAGGCATCTCCCACCCTTGAGCGAAGCGAAAGGCAGTGTCAGACGTTTACTGACTAAAAACCCACTCCTGTTCCTTCTTTGCTATTGTTCCAGGGCCCCGGGGAGCTCTTTCGCATCACCAAAGACCCCAGTAGGCTTGACACTGCTGGGGCCTTATGGTTACTGACAACTCCTTCAACGTAGTTGCTATTGAAATTGAATTTAACTTCTAGGTATACTTACGTCTGCCAAATCGTCCTCTGCTTGGTTTAGGTGCTGGTGGAGCATCTTCACTGGCCACCTCCCTGGTCACTGGAGCATTGTTGAAACGCTTTTTGCTCTTGTTATCTGTAGCAGATTAAATATTCTCAACATTCTGTCTATACTTTTAGTAGGTATTTATGATGATGACGTACTTAATAATATTTATGAAAAACCTGTCTCCCAAATGAATTTACCAATGACAGAAGTGTGCATGATGAAATGGTTTGTGATTTCTAATGTGTCGATCGATCTGTATTAAGCAATACTACTAACTGTAGGAAATTTTGGTGGGGTCAAGAGAATCCTGTGCTGGCGACGAGGTGCTAGTCGATGGGGCGTTCAATTTAGCTGTAAATACAAAGTGTTGTTAAGTTTGATGGAACCAATCTTTCCTGACATTTTTTTTAATGGATTGACGCGGATTGACTGCTGCAATAATTACAAGTTTGTTTAGTTTTCCTATTACCTACATACCTCTCAACATTTTATTTTTACTTTTTATGGATATTGTTAGGTCATACGTTCTGATCGCTAAACTCTTTACACTGAAAATGTTTTTTTTTTTTCAAAATCTTCGGAATTTTGTATTCAGAATAGACCGTCAGATTTAAACGGGGATTTCCAAAGACATTTTCGACAGACATGAAATCAACCGCTTCACTAGGTATTACTCAACTGACCTTCAGCAGCCTGAGCCCTCTTCCTCTTAAGGATCTCGAGCAGATCTGTGTTACTCCTGAAGGGCCTGACGCCATTGCCCACCAGCTTCTTGCCTTCTGTCGTAGAGGAGGGGGCCTCGGTGGAGGCTTCCTGCTGCTCGCCCTCTGCTGGGTAGTCACCTTCGTCCTCGTATTCTACCTCATCCTGAAAAAAAACATAAGAATACGTCAGTGATCGTTGTATTAAAATGGTAGGAGGTAGTTGCAGTGATCGGAATAAGACCATAATTTATTCATTTTTATGTCACTGGTAGCTACGTGGTGCACATCCCATTCATACGTAAAAGTGTTTTGGTAATAAATCCATAATGCGTGGGTACAGGTAAGGAGTGAAATTCCCTGCCAGAGTCAGCATTTCCTGATAGCTACAAGCTAGGGGTCTTTAAGTTAAGAGTGAATAGGTTACTTCTAGACGAGCATGCTCCATTGTTGGCCACATCTCTTACCATCAGATGACTCGCGTTTGACCACTATCTGGTCAAACGCGAGTCAAAAAAAAACAACACACTCATAACATTGGAGAAAAAGTATATTTATATAGAAATATGGTTGTTTTTTTATATGGTTTATAGAAACGTACCTATTATTAAAAACGCTCATCAACAAACTTTTGATTGTCTAAGTAGATTGTAATATTGGAAATAGACTACCTCTTTAAAGAGAAACCAATTTCATTCAAAATTCGATTGGTCGAATATTTTAAACTCTGTACCTACATTATAACTCATCTACGAAACAACACTGTTACTGAATTTCCAAACTAATAACCAGCCATTGACCTAACAAAACAGGTCCAATAAACGTTTGCCTGAGGGCAATTTTCAAAGGTCGAAACATAATATTATTTGTAAAACATAGGTACAGGGACAGACACACTAAAGGTCGTTTGAAATAGTCCGAGTTGTTAGCACCCATTCTAATCAATGTTGTTGTTGTAGGTATATTGTGTAGGTATACCTACCTACCTATTTAAACTTGGAGCAAGGCTAAACTGGAGTAAGACGAATTTATTCTCCAAAGACACAAATTGGTGAAAAAGACCAAACATAAGATGTAGTTCAAGTTTGGGAACTGACATTGAGACAGCAATAAGATTGAGTTCAATAACTGCTTTCGCCAAACTGGAAGTCGGACCCAGATTGACTTCTGCATAAACAATCTAGCCAAATGGGGCTTCCTCTTCACAGGATATGCATCACCTGCTATGCTTTCCGTCCTGCACAACCACCTGCACCTTTCCCTTATTCTCACCTGCACCTTATACGAGGCCAATAATAGAGCTGGCTGGAGATACCAGGTAAAAAAGATTTTATAAATTTGTTTCTATTGACCCGAAAGGAAGAAGAATCAATAGGTACCTACTAACATTTTGCGCAGATTGCGAGAATTTCAGAACTGGAGACACTAGAACAGTAGATATCTATGCATCAGAATGATCAAGGTCATCTATCTGGTGAATATCTACAGCTACATCACGTGCAAAAACCTTGACCTTTGCATCCAAGTCCTGTTACAAACTAGCTTTACGTAATCTTTGCAATTAGGCAGCTTCAGAACCGGACTCAATAAAGCATACAAGTTTATTAAGTAAAAAAAATATTAATGCATGCATTTTCCGCATGCGAGCAGAGATCGCTGTTTTCATTGGACGTCATAAATTTCCTTGGTAAACCTGTTCGTAACGACGTCGAATTCGGGTGGTGGCCGAAACACACAGGTAGAAATTCCTCAAAGGAAAGGGAGGTCTCGCAAAGGTCATTCGAAAAGGTGACCCGAGCATCGGTCGCTCGCACACTCGCCTTGAACTAGATGGACCTGCAGCGACAGCGGCATCCTTTGCGAAACGCTGGTGCATCGTGACGTCACAGCCCAATAACAAGTATTTTAGACAACAGCTTGGTTGGTGTGCTGTCATTACAAAAGGCTACTTCATCACACAGTGACAAGACAGTCAAGTTTATTGATTTCGTAAATACTTTGCAGTATTTTGACAAAAGATTAGCTTCTCTTACAAAGATCATTGCTTTTTATATCAGCCAACTAAACATGTTTTTTTTTTAGGTTACCAACTTCAACGGATGCTTTATTTTAATATAATAAAGCCCAATGTTTTCCTCGTTTTTGATGACTCAAAGACGGGTCAAGGCGAACGGGTGAACCAAAACAAGACTTGGAGGGCAACAAATGTGAGATTGCAGTGCAACACGCGCTAAGCACTGGTGGGCATTATATCCTTTGTTTGATGAAATGTAAATAGTTTATTGCCTCAAACTTATACGTGGTAAATATTTTCAACGTATATTATATCAGGAAAGATGTAGCAGGAAATGGATCTCTATTGCAAGAAATAAAATATGAAACGCTTGATCACCCAACAGCCAGACAAATTCATTAGACTTGACAGTTCCTGTCACGTCTCGACATAACAATAAGAAACGCTTTCCAATACTTAATTTGGGATTGTTGGACATAATTGAGCGTGAAATGCATGAACTTCCACCTTTTGACTGCGACAGGTGTCATCGCGTTATCTTGTGTCGTCGCGACGCTAGATGTTACCGACTAACATATTTACACAATTATCGCTCACTCTTAGCCAAACAATCTACATCGACTGACATTCGTTACGAAACGACACCAAGTGGACTTTCTAAGAGCTTAAATTGTCGCGGTGCAATATGGCAATTTCTTTCAATAGACTCGGAGATGTATGCAATATTGTTGTTTTACATGTTTATCTATAGGTACGTCTGTAGAGCGTACGTGTACATGCGAGCTGTAGGTTGTGTAACCACAGCGTCCACAGCGCTGTAACCACGCAGAGGTAATCAAATAACATTTTACCCAAAATAGACAATTTTGTAATTGATTATCATATGATTTTTAACGACAAATTCAAACAAAAATCATAAAATCTAGCCATGCGTTATGCAGCTTATGTTGCTAGTTAAAGTGCTTCCGCCTTTAGTAGGACACAGACAGGCAGGAACTAGAACAATAATACATGTTTACCGAGTTTAGAAAGAATATTGACAAAGAACTAAAAGACAAAACTCACTAAACACTACATTATAGCACTAGATTTAATGTTCTTGAAACGAGAGATTATTTTGATGACTATTGAGGTGACGGCAAGTATATGTAGATGTACGGGTAAAGAAGAAGACATGAGTAAACAGCCAGAAATAAATTGGGATAAAGAAAGGGGGATGCTATGGAGATAAGAGTACTGATTAATAAGGTTTGTGGATGTACCTGCGGCGCAGGAGTGGTTGTGGTGGTAGGCTTCCCCTTGGCCAGGCCGCCGCGCTTGAGCAGTCCCCGTGCTGGTGCCGGTCGGTCTTCGTCCTGCGCCCACGCACAGCACATAACGCACGCGACCAGGATAATCCTGAAACACAGACACGACGCACATGAAATATTTTAACATAACCTTAGGTATGTTACTAAAATACAAGTTCACAGAAGACGAAGCTACAAGTGATGTCTTAACAAAGACTATTTAAAATGCCACGTTGTTAGGTAGTGAGAATTTGTGTTCCACAATCATTTCATTATACTTGAACCCAGTTACCGGAGCTACAGTCGCTTTAACGACCAACAGACCGCCAATCAACGGGCAGTGAGAATTCTATGTCACTGCATAACTAATGCTGACCACCCATACATTTAATACTTAATCATATTTCAACATTCATGTTGACCACATTTTTTCCACAAGGGGGTGTTATGGTAACACTGAATCAGGACCGTAACAGTTCCACATTCGTAACAAACCTGTTTCTTACATATATTAATTAGATACTAGATAGGCACATTCTTTTTCATGTGACATCATGCACGTATGCAAATAACGGCAGTAATATCAATCAAACACAGTTTGTCGGTAATAAAGACAAGTCAGAACAATATCACCGGTAACTGTAGAAATAACCTATTAAAACTTGACTGCAGTCTATTAATTGTTATATTTCGACAGTAATTATAATAACCGGGCCACAAACCGTGTTGCATTCAGTTATGCGCCGCAAAAAATGTAGTTATGACGATGCTTGCATGGCTAATGTAAATCAATATTACTCTTGAGTATCATTTCGTGTTGAAATATGTGAGACTTTATGCACCGAAGCGTCTGCGAGCGCAATCGTACCGACTCAACAATATCGGGACGACGTATGATGACGGCCTGGCTAGTGCCGGTGCCGGGCCACACGTTAATGTGGATCATGAGGCAATCGCACCAGGAAGACCAGCTAGTTAGCGCCACTGCCAACAGCAAAATGTATTTCCCTATTAGAATTCTAACTCTAGATTCAACCATTCTATTTTATCATTTAAATCTACCTAGAAGTATGAAGGCATTCGTTGCATATGGTTCTAAGTATATTTTATTTTATTCTTCCAACGCTACTCATATCCCTTCCAAGTTACAGCCTTGTCAGACTAAATTAATACAACCCTGACTTTGTTGTTATCTAGTTCGCAAAGTGATCATTAACTAAAATTCAAACCAGACCTATCGCAGTAGGTTGCGTACCAGTATCCAGTAGGTGTGTATTAACAAACACTTAATAAACTGCTCAATATTCCGTCAGATATTTAAGATACAATCACTCGAAATATTAGTGACACATTAATAACTAGTCTTGACGCTGTTCTGATTATAATGAGCCATCGGTTTCTGCAATGCATATGTATATCACATAAGCATATACTATTTATGCTCGCTTAATATGCATCTCATCTATTCTAATTAGCAATAAATAGGTAAATTTTCACAATTTAAAAAAAGTCATATTGCTTAATCGTTTGTGAATTATAAAGCCGTTAATAATAAAGCTGGTCACGTCAGCGTCGAGACTTTTCATATAAGTTATTTACATGTAAAATGTCAGGGATATCTGTTATAGACGCTTGCATACCTGCCACCTATTCATGTACCTACTTGTTTGATATTCGCAATTTATAATACCTACTAATTTATAATAATAATAATAAAAAAGACAAATGATTCCTCGAAATCATAATGTCAAGTGTCGTGGCTCGTGAGTGTCATGCATTGGGAATTTGCGTTGTCCTTGTATAAACAATTAAGACCACGACGTTCATAAGATGTACATTCTAAAAATAATTATCTAGATTTCAGATAACATACTTCTTGATTGATATTAACTGTTGCTATAATTGTCGCAAACATATTTTTTTACATAACCCCTAATAGAATATAACTGTATAATATGAAGTTACGTATGTATATACCAATCACGTAATACTTAGAAAATAACATTTCAACATGCTAGAAGTGGTCATACAAAAAGGTCAGTTAACTTTAAGTTCAAGGGGGCAACTATCTATCCATTCTATAACATATAATTGTTACCACAGTTGTCACTTCGTACGTAAGTACTACTATCTATCTACTCTGTTGTTTTAAGGACAAAACCTGTGGCACCATAATATCTTTAACAGACAGATATCATTAACGAATAAACTATATCAATAACCTGGTAATGTCAAGCTAGATTAACAGGTTGAAGAATCAGTTTTGTGAGTACTCTACGTGTGCTTAATTCATACCTACATAGTTCAAGGCATTAAATGTCAAATACGAGCCATGGCATGCCGAGGCTGGGTGAATGTCGCGTTACGTGGAGCAGCATGGAGTACCTCCGGGTCGACCAGGTCGGTAGGAGCCTGCGCCTCCGAAAGCGCTTGAGCCGGCGCGCCGCATCGCGCTGAGGTCAACACGTCGCTCCACACATAGATAGTTGTACAACGGGTCCTCGCACAGGGTCGCCTCAGCTGGACCGCGCTTCAATTCCGTATCCGCTTCCGACAACAGCTTCCCTTTGCTTTCTCTGTTTTATGTAATTCACGATCGAACAACGCCTTCTTGCCACCCGCACGCATTGTCCGACTGATATGTTATGCGCCATCACGAGCGCTAGGAGTACGATCAGCAATCATCGCTATTGTTATTTTACAAACATTTTATCGCGCCTCAATAAACGTGCCGTTGCATTTTGTGAAAGGAAGTCCGCGACTCCACACCTTTTATTTGTCATTTGTGTTGTGAGTAGAAATCATGATTGCAGTTCAAGTCACGTCGGAAAAAGTGCAGCTTTCTATACTAGGCAATGTAATTTACTATGTCGCACGTGTGTGGGCGCACCGAATGTGTAAATTTAACCTCAAATCACGTCAAGGTCAGTCGGCCAGAAACCAGAAGTGGTAAAAAGTAGGCTGACCTCGGCGTGCAATGCGGCAGGCAGCGCTCTGCCCCTCGAGCGCGCCCGCACGCGCTGCCCAGCCATGACGGAGTTACGCACTTTTGACAGGAATTCCTATTCTATGGTAACCTTCTCTTCTCGTGGCCCAAAAATCCAATTGCACCACCGTTCCCACGAATTTCAACAATCAGAACAAAAACAACACTCAAAAATGATAATTGGATAAAACTTAATGATTATACTTTGATGCAAATCTAACATTAGTCTAATAAATTGAGAAACAATGAGAGCTACAGCGCACGAATCTTCTCACAATTAAATGGAGCTTCATTTAATAACTGTTGAGCAATGTGCTCGTGATATACGAATAGCTGCGAAAACTTTTGCTGTCATCAGTTTCAGTAAACCTCTATGATGAATTTTAATTAAGTATACAGCTATATAAAGACGCGGGTGGGAAAGCTACTGTGAAACACGGAATGCTTACGAGTCCCTCAATTTAATAGGCAAATGTCAATCGTCTGGTTGGGCAATTTTGTTTTATTACCAAATGTCTTATGTGCGAGTAGGTAATGTCGACGTTGAGTAAGTGCCGGTGTTGTTGAGCGCATCCACATCCAGTCACGCCTTTGTTTTACAGATGCTAAGCGCATGCCTGTATCTGTGACCTACGCTCTAGCGCGCGCTTCTAGTCAAAACAGTGAATATACTCGATGTGGGATGTGCAATGAAGCTTACAATGATTGTTGCACACCATCGAGGCATCGACCCACGCGTTACATTGTCTAAGCACACATCGATTGCTAAATAAACATTGTGATACTCCAAAATCGATCAACAGGGTAGAAAACTGCGTTAAAACTGATGCAGAATTTTAATACATTATAATCTATATTAATTGAGGCCAGCAAGTGGAAGTGGTTGCATTCATTATCAATAGTTACCTACCGACATTGCAAAATGTAGAAACACCAATTCTTAAACCTTGTTTCAATTATCCAGACTTAATATTTTCCGTTTTGCGTTTTGGAGGATTTTTAAATACTAGCTTCGTGTTGCGAAATGTTAATTTCAAATACAGACGTGTGAAAGTTTGTAATACAATGAATTCTAAAAAGTAAGGCACTCGCTGCAATTCGTAATCGTGATTTTCGAAATATCATAGTGATGTTACGACAGTGTATGTAAATCTTCATGTTGATAAACTCACTGTTACCAAAAAGGATCTGCGTTCACAATAAAAAAGGTTAAAAAATATGTAGATATTTAAAGAATATGTAAACTAAGATCAATATATTCTAAGTTGAGTAAGTGTTGCTGAATGTTTAGTTTATAAAAGCAACACACGTGCAGGCAGAGTGATTTGTAAACCTTTTTACGACAATTTAATGCAGAGCAAGATATTTTCTGAATAAATAAGTGAATATGTATTTTGAACTCTAAACATTCCAAAGGCCGACAAAATACGATCAAGGACTTCTACATGCATACTTAGTAAGTGCGTTTGTGGTTTCTCTGAATCTAATTTGAGAGTTTGTTAAATTAAACTACGACTGACTTCTTAATAAATTCAATTATTCCGTTTATAAAAAAAAACTTAAAGATTAGGAGCCTTCATGCCTCATGGTATTTCTTACGAACTGGCAAATCCTTATTCTTGGCAATGATCGAACCGTTTTAAATTAATTTTGGGTTAACACGCAAGGTACCTGGGGTCTAAAAATTTAGTTACGAACATTTTCGAGGTCCAGAGTAAAAGAGGGTGATTTATTCTTTCAATGGAAAATTTAAATTTGCTCTCACCGTCTCTCTCGATTTTTTTTCGAATATGTAAGATTTAGGTTTCTTTCAATACCACACACCAAGTTTAATTCAAATCGTTTCATTATTTGCCAAGAATAAGGACTAGGACTTGCCAGCTTATTGTACGAAACACCGTAAGGACCGATGAATCTGCCGAGATTTCGATAAATATCTAAGTGCACTTGCTAGTCGATTTTAAAATGATATGGCATGAAAGAAAAGTGGGTTTGAGATGACAGGTAATAGTTGCATCAGAATGTACCCATATATATGATAGAAGATGACATGCTGTGACCCCTAATGCACCAGGTTAAGGCCAGGAGACTGATGACTTGAATATTGGACACACCACGACGTACAGAGATCCTACAGGTCCTCAACCAACTCTCTGAGAGTTTTGGTTAGCGTTTTGACGTATTGCACTCAACCAAAAGGCAGATGCGCTTATACGCAAGTACAGGTGAGCCTGCCACCTACTCACGTGCATATAAGAAGATGCGGAGACGTTTTACATAACAATGAAGCCGCCGAGCGGTAAATGCCGCCGCCTCGCGCCGGGAGCCTAGGCTCGGCAGCGTCTGCCACATCCTACATAACGTTACATTGCCTAATCGTAGGTCGCGGGACCAACTTTCAACATGGGACCGACTCATTCATACAACCGGTTTTTGTTTCGCTCAATTAATTTGAAAATTAATTACTTTGTTACGGGTCAGTCCGCGGTCTCCATAATGAGGTTTATAAGTCAATAATTATGAAATATTGATTACGAACACCATATTCTAATGTGCGGATAGGACTGTGATGCTATACATATTGTGATAATGAAGTACTCGTAGCGCGTTACAACGGTGACCGACTCGTAGGCGGTATTTATTATAATGTCCGTAAGCTGTCAGTTGCAGTAAGTACAAGGGTGCGTTGGTATTGGTATTACGTTTGACCATTGAGAATGATATTAGAAAGGCAACACACGCCGTAAACATTCCTAAGCTTATATTGTATTTATGATTACGTTTTTATGTTTCGTCATAGGTTATAAAGCAATACTCGGCACTCGGTTAATAACCATATATCAATAAATGGGTAACTAACACAATCGATCACTTAGCCTACCTTTCAAATAATATCGTCGTGCTACGACCCCAAGTAAATGTTAATGATTATTTTATTGAGAATGGTTTCTAATAAACTTTATCCTACAAATCACTTAAGAACGGCATAGGATAAGGTACTAAGTGCTAAGATAAAGAACATCGCAAAAGCAAAGCGCACAGCTGCAACCAGAGCTTAATATGGATAAGCACTCCTTAACAAAAGGGAGATGAAACTATAAGAATACAATAAAATTATGGGTCAGCACGACAATATTTTAAATAAATAAAATAATTGTTACTCACAGGGGTAGAATCTTCATGTTTGTGTGGTGCAGCTGGGGATGTCGCAAGAGGCACTAGAGTCGGTCCTTTCTCCGCGACACGGCTTTGTGCAGGTCTACAATCGACGGAGGCCACGCTTGATCTGCCGTTCAAACTCGAACACCTCCGGTACACTCCAAGTGGATGTCGCTGCAGCGGCCCGCCCGCGCCGCGCCGCCGCCGCCGCCGCCGCCGCCGTGCACCACCACTAGCCTGATTTATATTCGTGAGGCACACGCGCAACCACATGCCGAACATTGTCTAAATAGCAACATAAACTCAATTGTTGGCTCTTAAGCTAAGTAAATCCTGTTGTGACGTCGCATCGCCGACGACGCGACACTGCACCATATCGTGACATGTTTACAAAACTTATTTTTGGAAACCATTCTAACGGTGTTTCAAGAAGGTACTACACAAATCTTATGAATATTCAAATGTCGCTATTGACCTTTTTACAGCACTTCCTGCTCAGCGCATCGTAAACTTTTACATTTTAGATAGGTCACTTGCATTTGACAATTTAAATGTTAAATGATGACGCTTTTGGGAAAGCTGAAAGATGCTCAAATTATCATCGATTGCGTAACTCAGATAACACATGGACTTATTGGAATACATTGCGCTGTTGTGTGAGAATGATGGGTCGGCGTGATAGGTAATAAATAAGTGCGAACGTCACAGCGCTGGCTACTTTCATGGAGGTCATAGGTGAGATGATTCTCAGGAATTTTATTAGGTAACAGATAGACGAGATCTGATTGGATGCTGAATAAATTTAAAATTATGTACACACTTTCTATGTATTTCGGTACCTATTCGAATATATTGTATTGAAACACATTTATACTTTTGCTACCCTTTTATTTTTACCTGTGTAATTCTTTAAACCGATCCACGGTTTCAAGAATTACACAGGTAGATCCTACAACAAAATTTAACTTAAAAAAATCTGAGTAAGAACATGAACATGGGATTGATATAACCTGGGTAATAATTAGGAATGTTTCACAGTGTTTAACTTTTACCTGCAGTCCAACAATTTGGTCTCATCAAAAGTGTGAATCAGGTAGGTACACGTAATATAACATTACAAAAGCGAAACTGACGAATATGTGTGTTTTTTGTTACTTCTTTATAGTCTTGTGGCTGAACGGATTTGGATGAAATTTAGTACTCGGGTAGACCTTGATGGATCCGAAATGTGGTCGCTTACAATGGGCCTCATCAGGCTTCAAGTCACCCAAAGAGCGATGAAAAGTCAGTCAGTCAGAAATGAAGATATCCGCATAAGAACTAAAGTTGCCGACAATACGAAGAATCGGCAAACTTAAGTGGCAATGGACAGGGCACATTGCCTTATTATAAATAAATAAAATAAAATAAATAAATCGCTCGCAAAACAGATGGCCATTGGGGCCGAAAGATTCTGGAGTGGCAACCGCGTACCGAAAAATGCAGCGTTGGAAGGCCTCCTACAAGGTCTACCATTGACCTGGTGAAGGTTGCGAGAATCCGATGGATACGGGACGCACAGGATCGTTTTTTGTGGCGAAACTTTGGGGAGGCCTATGTCTAACAGTGGACGTCTTTCGGCTGATATGATGCTGATGAGACCTTGTCCTTGAATACCAAGGTGCTTTTTATCCGGGGATTATGTTCTCGTGGGATAGTTTTAAACTTTCACGTGAGTGTTGCCACTGTCAGAACAGAAGCTAGATTAAAAAAAAAATATTTTGCGACTAACCCACTTTCAATTGTTGAGTTTGTTTCAGTCGTTGAGCTCTAGCAGTCCTGAGTTCAGCTTTGCGAATACTGCCAAATGCTTGCACTGACTGGATATGTCCACTCACATCTGTTTGGTTCTTTCTTCAAAGACCATCTCAGACAAATCTGCATGGTTTTCATGTGATTTTAAAAATTACATATTTATTGTTTCTATATGAACTTTGACCCTGAGTTTGTTTCGGTGTTTCTTCTCAGGGTAGTCAGCTAGGAAACGCGGGCCTCATCTAGTTTAAACAGAAGAAAAAAAAATTGACATTTCATTAAACCCCAAGCGAACGCCCGCTGGCGTTCGCGCTGTCATTGTCTTTTTATTGTGTCTCTAATAAATTGACGGTATTTGAAAGGTTAAAAGTGTTTTTTAAAACCTATTTGCAAAATAAATATCATTTATCAATATTTCAGTAATTATATGACATCAGTCGCCCTTCATTGCTTATAACTTTGTTATGCCGGAAAATATAGGTAGGTACTCGTAGCGTGCAGTGGCCGCGGCCCTGCCTTCCGATACTCGATATAGCCGCCCGTGAACAACAAATTACCTACTTTTTAATTATCTTGTAACTACCTACGTCCAAAAGGATTGATTCGACAGTTATTTTGATAATTACCCTTCCGCGTTTTTTATTTGTTGGTTCAATAGCAGTGGCCAATGCCCTTACGTACATTGCGTTCCAATTATGAATAGGATCGATTGCCATGTTTAATTTTTTTTTAAATTGGGCACAATTGAAGAACGGAATTCTGATTAAACTTTTTTCGTTTACAGTTCGAAAATGAATTAAATTTAAAAAATGACAGTACGTCACAACATGGCAATAGATCCTATTCTAATTTGGAATGCCTTGTATATGCCATATAGTTGTAAAGTTGTAATGTAGTGTAGCTTATATTTTTAGGGTCCCGTACCTACCCGAAGGGAAACCTGCGTAACCCGGGAAGGTATGATACGGTAAAAAGCTATGCTTCTCAAGAACCATAATAGGCAGACTATTGAAATTTTCCAATAGCATCTGTCTGTAACAAAAAGTCATCAAAATCCCTTTAACATCGTACCTATACTAAACACTGCTCAAGTGAGATTCAGTCGCGCACCAAGACATAAACGTATAGCATTATTGCTGTTGAACACTCTTATAATTTCATAAGAAGTAAGGTCCTCCAATATTATGGAACCCTTCATATGCGAGTTTGATTCGCTCTTGGCAGGTTTTTAGGAACACTATGAAGCGTCTAGACAAGACTTGGTCCATTTTTAAACACTGGAATTTCAAGGTCAGTGCTGCCATAAAAACAAAAACCTGCGTCTAGCGCTTTGGGTATACTATAGTGCTATACCTAGCTAACTATATCTTTGTTTGTTTAGGTAATACCAACAGTCATTGTAACACATTTTTATATGTGTGTCAAAGACTAAACTTTTCTTTGTGTAAATACTGATTAAATTTACATACAAATAGATACCACATATCAAAATAAATAAATAATTAATGCATTTAAAACAGACGAAAATATCCTTGAAAACTATGTATAAGTGTAGAATAAATGTTTATAGCAATACTAAAGTTTTTTTAATATGTTCATAAAATTGCAACATTATAATTTAGCATAGTATTGAATAGTAATGAGTCGTATCGTTAATTTTACATAATATAATATATCCACTATGCATTTGTTGGTTTTATTAAATGTGAGACAATTTGACCTTTCACATGAAGGTGTTGCATTAACTTTAGTTTGCAGAGACGGCGCAGGCTCCAAGAGTGTTTCTAACTACGAATCTTACACAGTATTAAGTGGTATTAACATCATACTAATGTAATTGGTACTTGTAGCAAAATGGAATAATAATCTCGTGTCACAGTGTGTGTTATCTCGTATTCCTCCGAAAAGGCTTGACAGAATTTTAGGTTATTTTTTTGTGTACGTTTGGTAGGTCGGCGAGCGTAGGCTACTTTTTACCCTCCTATGCTCACCCCCGATTTATTTATGATATTTAAAACTAGCTGTACCCGCGACTTCGTTCGCGTGGACTACAGGATTTTAAATTTATTTTTTCTAAAATAAAAGTAGCCTAAGTTACTCCTTATTACATCAGCTACCTGCCAAAAAAAGTCCCGTCAAAATCGGTCCAGCCATTTCAGAGATTAGCCGGAACAAACAGACAGAGAGACAAAAATTGTAAAAAAAAATATTTTGGTGTATGTAGATTTGCCGTATATATATAAATTCATATGCATTTAGTAAAAAGCGGTTATTTCAATATTACAAACAGACGCTCCAATTTTATTTTTATGTATCGTTTTTGATTATTCTATGTATCGTGTCTCCATAAGACACACGTAGTATTTTCAAGTATTTGCATACAGTGCTCTGCGTGTTCAATACATTGATGCTTTTAGGGTGTTGATGGGGTTGTCTGCAGTAGCGCACTGCAGTGCATCCGGTATGTTCGCAAAGGCAGAAATTGATGGCTTTCGTGCCATTATGCGCAAGCAACGCGCCTCCATCACGCGCAGGGAACGCGTCGGCCTCAACATCCTCCTGAAGACAATGCGGACAGGAGGAAAAGTCCCATACTGGAGCATAGGGTACGCCTGCATGCCCCTGTGGCGTATAATAAATTTAAAAAAAAATACGGTAGTTATAAGTACTAACACTTGTTTTTAAGTTGTGCAAATAGACGAAATAAAAATCTTATAAATCAGACAAAGTCCATGGTTGGTGTATATCTGCTAACCAGCCATGGACTTTGTCTGATTTGTCTATTTGCCCAACTTTGGCAAAGGTATCATCCTTTCTATTTGATCCTAATCAATGCTTCCTTAATCCCTGTTTTTCACGCTATCTTGTCTTTAAACCTCCAAGACTATCTACCGTACTTTATTGTTTCAGAACACTATTTTCTTGTTCCACTTCTTTAAATATGACCTGTCCATTGCCATTTAAGCTTTCTTATTCTAGTCATAACGAAAGTTAGTAATCGAATAAAAGAGAGGACAGTAAATCGTAACCTATCTACATATTAAATTATGACTGGACATACCTGTCAAACTTGGTTATTTGCCATGTTACAGAAAACCAGGTCATTGTTTTTTGTTTCACATAACACTATACCTTTTTTTTATTATTATTGATAGTCTCGCGTTTGACCACCATCTCACCTGATGGTAAGCGATAATGTGGTCGATTCACTTTTGACTTAAAGACCCCTACGTAGATTGTTTTAATTCACCAAATAAGACTCATGAAAATATATAAATGTTTCATTGCTGTTGGTTTTCTCACAATTTTTGTCATATTAATACTCGTTTTATAATAAAAGCGCAAGTTAGTTATGTAGCTATGTAACTTTTTCACGGTCGAATGGCTGAACGGATTTCGATGAAACTTGGTACACGTGTAGACCATGTCTTGAAATAGCACTTAGGATCTTTTTATCCCGGAAGCATGTTCCCGGGATAATTTTCTAGTATCACGCGGTCGAAGCCGCTGTCAGCAGCTAGTTAGTTAGGTATACGTCTCAGTTCACATTTCGATTGTTGTGAATTTTGGTTTTAATCCAATTTTCAATATGTATACAGGTTGTGAAATAAAGCGTTTTTAATTAACCCCTAATGAAAATTAAAGTATCAAAAATAATTAAAAAAAAAAAACAGAAGTCTTTTGATTTCCTTGCAGTCCACAGCCATTTTAACTAGGTATTCTAAAGGTACCTACTAACATAGGTATAGGAGGTACACATCAAACATACCACGGTCAAGTCCCCGATCAGGGGTGCTATTCTCTAAGAAAACAGCCTTGAGCTCAGCGCTGGCACAGCGACGAGTCGTGAGGCGCAGTACATTGAATTAACAATCCAATATAAAGGGGTATTGTGTTGTTAATTCAATGTACTGCATGATGAATAGCACCCCAGATCTCCAGTAAAGATCCGTCGGTCGTGACGCCACAAACATGACTCATCGACTGCTCATCATCGTCCTGGCCTTGTCTCGTGCAACACGGTTATTCTTACATGCTGTCGTATCATCCGTCACGCTATCATGACTTCTACGGAACTTTTGACGTGAGTGATCAGTGATTTGCAACTGACCTGGGGTGCTATACTCTAAGAAAACAGCCTTGAGCTCAGCGCTGCCACAGCGACGAGTCGTGAGCGCAGTACATTGAATTAAAAACCCTATGCCCCTCTACATTGGATTGTTAACTCAATGTACTGCGCTCACGACTCGTCGCTGTGCCAGCGCTGAGGTCAAGGCTGTTTTCTTAGAGAATAGCACCCCTGGACCTAGACCATGACGTTTAAAGTAAGATTGTTTTAATCTTGTTTCAGTGTGAGTAAGAGACAGAGCTATACAGGTTGTCTAGCGCCATCTCTTACTCACACAGAAACAAGATTAAAGTAATCTTACTTTGAACGTCATAGTAACCCCGCTGGTGAGGATCGCGGGATTTTTACCGATGTTTCTATATATTATACTTCTAAACATACATATAAATAAAATTGGAATGTCTGATTGTAATATAGAAATAACTGCTTTTTACTACATGCATATGAATATCACATACATATTTACATACCTACACCAAAAAAACATTTTTTTACATTTTTGTCTGTCTATCTGTCAGTTTGTTTGAGCTAATCTCTGAAATAGCTGGACCGATTTTGACGGGACTTTTTTGGCAGGTAGCTGATGTAATAAGGAATAATAGGCTACATTAAAAAAAAAAATCAAAATCCTGTAGTCCACGCGAACGAAGTCTCGGGCACAGCTAGTAATAAATTTATTTAATCTAATGTATTTAATTTTATTTATTTATCATGTTATAACGTTCTATACTGTTACTACGCCTGAAATAAACCATAAATAAATAAAACTGATGGCAATTTGTACCTATTGTATTATTATTTCGATTCCTCATTAAAAAAAAGTGGATGTTCAAAATCTGAAGAATTTGCATTAATAATGTTGCAATATTTTTATTAAATGTATAACCTTATATTTTTCCACTATTAATATTCTATGCATGTCTCAATGAAGAGCTTGAGGTAAAATTTACACAAGTAGGTGTTTAAATCCTAAAATTAAATATTCATATTATGCGTTTGGTGCTTAATAACAAAAATTTTAGGTACGGTCGGTCGTCAAGGCAACAATTACCGACGTCAGACCATAGATGGGCGACCATACATTGAATAACAAGATCCCCCCTTTATAGTTTATTTATTTTTTACAGAAGTTAAGACAGTAAATACCTTTCTTATTTTATAATATAAGAATATGTTTATGTTTATGTGTGTAAATAGAGTATAAGGTACAGTGGGGTTGACGTATCCGTGTGGATAAAAACCCCTTAAAAAAAAGAATAAAAATAAAGATCCCCCCTACGTGCAGCATCACCATGCGTTGATTAGCTCCGACTGTCATTTGTAAATCTCTGACAGTTATAATGATAGTCAGAAGGCAAATACACCCCAAATTTTTAAATTAGTACAAAAAAATGGGGCTCTACTCATACCCCCCACTGATCATATTTGTGTAGTCAAAAGTAAAAAAAATATTAAGTCCCAAAAGTGTCCACGAGTCATATGGTAAATTCATAATTAAATCAATATTCATAACAATTGCTACTAGAAAATATTACGCGCAATGTATAAAATATAAAACTGTATAAAAACAATTTTTTTTTTGTCCTTTAAATCTTCTTCTTCTTCTGGCTAAACCTTATCCCATTTATTTGGGGTCGGACCTCCTTGTCTTTGTCTTCCATTGTGCACGATTTTGTGCCATGTCGATGTCGAGATGAGCTTCGTTTAGGTCTCTTTGGGCCGTCGTCAAACAATTGGAGGGTGGTCTGCCACGCGTGCGCTTCGTCGTAGATATTTCAAGGGCAAGCTTCACCATATGATCATCTGGGCGTCTTTGTACGTGACCATAACACCGTAAGCGCTTCTCTTTGACTTTGTCGGATATCGGAGCAACTTTAAAACTGCCTCTTATGTTTCCTTTTGGATTTTATCGTCTACGCAGCTGGCTCGCATCGTTTGCGTAGCGGTTAACAGTTAGAACCCTAGGAGCATCCGCGTCACCTACGCCATTGACTCCATCGTTTGCGTAGCAAGTGCTACGAGACGTCGTAGCGTCTACGCAGCTGACTCGCATCGTTTGCGTAGCAGTTAACAGTTAGGACCCTAGGAGCATCCGCGTCACCTATGCCATTGACTCCATCGTTTGCGTAGCAAGTGCTACGAGACGTCGTAGCGTCGCGTCTACGCAGCTGACTCGCATCGTTTGCGTAGCAGTTAACAGTTAGGACCCTAGGAGCATCCGCGTCACCTACGCCATTGACTCCATCGTTTGCGTAGCAAGTGCTACGAGACGTCGTAGCGTCTACGCAGCTGACTCGCATCGTTTGCGTAGCAGTTAACAGTTAGGACCCTAGGAGCATCCGCGTCACCTACGCCATTGACTCTATCGTTTGCGTAGCAAGTGCTACGAGACGTAGTAGCGTCTACGCAGCTGACTCGCATCGTTTGCGTAGCAGTTAACAGTTGGGGCCCTAGGAGCATCCGCGTCACTTACGCCATTGACTCCATCGTTTGCGTGCCAAGTGCTACGAAACGTCGTAGCGTCTACGCAGATGACTCGCATCCTTTGCGTAGCAGTTAACATCTTTACTCCATTCACTTCTACATTAGACAAAAGAGGTTCATAGAAGCAGCAGTGGCGTGCCTAGGGTTTCAAAATAAGGCAAGCCCAATAAAATTTTAATCGATTTCAAAAAAAGAAAAAATATGCAGCACCAGCAATACAACTTATTAGTGTGCGAACAGCCAACAATCCAACTAGTTTTATACACCGATCTATTAAATTTTCGTTTATGCGATTTACTAGTCTGAGAAATACACAGATTAGGCGTCGGTTTTAATGAAGAAATTAACTGTTTTTTCTGAGCAAAGTTTAAAGATTTTACCTTATCTACGCCAATCAAAACTAGAAAGCATTTTAAATCCTCACAAGGTACAATTGCCTCCATTGTTGTAGGTAAGTCACCAAAACAATTGCATCACTGAGAAAATCTAAGAAAACAACAAACAGCAAAATAACAAAACATCTATTTTCCACTCAAGCAAATAAAACTGAAGTGAGTTGCAAACAGAGTTGCAGTGTTGTCATTTAGGCAATAAAAAGTCGCCAGGTATATGAAAAATCTAGCAAAATGTCGTAAATTTTTTATTTTTAATATATTGCTTGAATATTTAATTTCGTTGTTTTAAAAAGTCGCTAGTTTTATTGTTGCTAAATCTTAAAAAAAGTTTCCAAACTCGTTAAAAATCTCCAAGATCTCACAACGTCGCTAAAACGGCAACACTGCAGAGTTGGCAAGGTGACAAGGTCACGCATACGCGAGCAACTTCATACGAATGCCCGGCTTAAATCTTCCATACTGATCGATCTGTAGACGCAAAAGGTCCTAACTCGTTATACGGCACGTCGCCATAGGTGCGAAAGAGACAGAGATAGTATTTGAAAGCCCGGTAAAAGCCGGCGCGTGTAAGCGAGATAGCTATATGTAAATGCGAAACTCTGCGCGCGAACAATCGCGATGTGTAGTAAGTGTGGCATACTTTGTGTTATTTTGATAAGAATTAAGCGCGCGAACTTTTAAATAGTTCGGGTTTGATATTGATTCTCTTCTATCGAGCATTTTAGTAAGGCATGCCTGGCTTACTAAAATGATAATTGATTGGTCGTGTTCTATGAATTAGGTGAGGTTTTGGTAGGGCAAGCCTGGCTTTTTGGCTTGTATGGCGGGCACGCCACTGAGAAGCAGGTGTGTACAACATTTAGTTTTTAAGATAAATACAACAATTTTTTTTTTTATTTGCTTATCAACAGGTTTCCGACGACCACACAATACAAGGCAACAACTAAATTATTTACCATTTATACAATTATATAAGTGGATACATACGTAGTTTCGCGAATGTGGGGAAAAATTTAGCATCCAAAATAATGCCTAGAACTGCCTAGGTACTCAAAGACTGTCGCTGACTCACGACGCTTTAAATGCCCACCCTAACTCCATTTATGGCGGTAAGTCCTCTCTTTAAGGCTGGAAAGACCTCACGGCGTCCTTACCTTCCGTATGATGCAGGTCCTCACCGGACATGGTTCGTTCGGGAGGTTCCTGCACCGGATTCGTGCGGAAGTGACGCCCGGGTGTCGCCACTGTGCGGAATACCCGGAGGACACGGTGGAGCACACAGTTAAGGCGCCCTGCTTGGGCGGAGGATCGCCGTGCCCTCGTGGGCAGAGACCTCTCTCGCCGGGCCTTGGTTGAGGCCATGGTCCGGAGCGAGGAGGAGTGGCAGGCGGTCGCCGACTTCTGCGAAGCAGTAATGCTCGCAAAGGAGGGCCGAACGTATCAGGCAACGGCGTTCTCGCCACCGCCGCCGGGATTCCGATCCTGATTTCCAGCCACCGTAGGCGCAGGCTTGCGGACATTGAGCAATGGGTAGCTCGCTGTCCGGCCGTCCGGTAGCTATCCGGACCAAGCCCAAGTCGTCATTCAGGTCATCATGTCAGGCGTCTTCCCATCTGTTTTTAAAAGAGCCCTGGTTCAGCCTATATATTATAAGAGCGGAGACAGAGGGAGTGTCCGTAACTATAGACCTATCGCTGATTTGACGGTTTTGACAACTCTGTCTGTTTCTCTTGTCCTTTTGTCGTTTGTCTTGACCTTTTCCTGAAAAAGGTCCTAAACAAAAGATTTCTGAACTATCTTAACACTCAAGATGTTATTGCATAGAATGGACTTTATTCAATTATTATAGGACTTGAAGCACCTCGACTCGGACAGGTTAAGTCAGAAAATCTTCTTGTTTTTTTTTTAAACCTCCGTATATAGATTATTGTACAAAAATAAAAATTACAAGAGAAACTTAAAATTAATAGGGTGTCACAATGGGCGGTCTTATCGCTAAAAGCGATTTTCACAGACAACCTTTGGATGGATTTGATAGAGGAGAAAAAGATACGCAGATAGTTCGTGGTGTACTATTTACATATATACACAATACCTAAACTAATAAATTACATATATTACTAACAATATGCAAAAAATAAAGCAGAGAAATACTGTAGGTACTTAATGTCAACGTTCAGAAGGAAAGGCAGTGATCCGCAACCTCAAAGTCTTGAGTGTTTGAGCTAGAATTGTATCATAGCTGCATTCAAACTGCTGACTGCAGGCTCGTAATAGTTTAACGCAGCTTTGTGTCGTAATTACGTTTCATTACTTTTTCCTCTCATTTGAAAATTATTGTTCGATTTTAGCGAGAAATGTCTGTCGCCATATAAGTCACGTTAACAAAGCAAAATCAGCACCTCTAGCGGTGGGCAACACGGCCGTTTTACGATATGAGGAGCACTTCTTCTTCAAGACTTGAAGAAAGAGTGAAGTAAGTCAAGAGTGAATAGATTGCTTCTAGGCAAGCGTGCTCCATCGTCGGCCACATCATCGCTTACCATCAGGTGAGATTGTGATCAAACGCGCGCCTATCCAATTTAAAAAAAAAACTTCCGACATCTGGCTCCAAAACTGGATCGAGCTGGGGCTGCCTGCCCTCAAGAGGCTCCTGCCCAACCTAGGGGGCCTAGACACCTGCCGGAGGCTCTACTGGAGTCGTTCGGTCCATGGCCCTTTATGGGGCGCTCGGCATACGCGCCGTCGCTACGAAAACGACCGGCGGCGGCCAAGCTGATTACTCCCTGTGTTTGTACCTATGCCCCACCTAATCAAAGTTTCAACACCAAATACCATTAAGTATAAATACCATTAGGCTATAAGTCTGCCTTTATATCTTTGATTGCATAAAGATTAAATAAACAAATACCTACAGTAAACACGCTCCAACGAACCTGTAATGTATGCAATCATTTTTACTGGTATGATGAGGATTTATTGTACCTATAATAGATTAATCCCATTGAGTCTCTCGGTCTCCTGATCGTTTACTAGGAGGCTACCCTCCGATTGGCTGTTGTAATGAACTTTTGCAAGAAATAAGTCTTTCAATGGTACAGAGCCCTTTCTATGAGAGTCGGACGCGCACTTAATTGATTAATCAAGTACGCGACTTGGCATTCATGCGTTTCAGAACTTAGTAAAATGTTCATATCTTTGAGAAATTATTTATTGTTAAACATTTAAAATTGATCTACAAGAATACATTCAGAAAAATACACATTGACAATTTTACTAACGTTCCGCTATCTATTTTATACAAGGTGTAAGGGACAGTTCTCCACAAACTTTAAGGGCTTGCTCAGTAGACGAAACTGAACAACCTTCCACAAATTTTCTTTTCAGGAAACGAAAATAAAATCAGCCTCACCATACAAAATGATTAACTTGATTGGACAATTTGTATGGCGAACCCGATTTTGTTTTTCTTCACCTTTTATAATATGACTTAAGAGTACCAATGTGACTGTATTTTTTCTTACATTTCTCTGAACTTACAGAATAACAGAGTGCATTACTCCAGCAAAATAATGTCGAACATCGTCACCTGACTGTAAAAGATAACTAATTCTCCAGCTTCTGCTATTGTTGAGCTTTTTAAAATTAGCTTTTTATTAGATAAAAACTATTTCTGCTGCATTCGCGTGATCACAACAGAATAGAGCGTCTCTCAACAGATTTATTGAAATAAATGTTGGTCATATTATTATAGTTACCGAGGTAATTGTAACGCTTTCTTCTTTATTAGACGACAACCCTCCAGAGATGACCTAGGTAGAGATGCGAGTGGCGGTACGTAGGCTCAAGGCTTAGTGTCAAGAATATCGCCTCAGGATTCGATAGCCTGTTTGGAAAAGCCTGGGTGCTGGCCATGGAGGAACTCAGGCCTCGACTAATTGTGCTCTTTAGCGTATGTATGGATAGGGGCCAGTTCCCACTTCGCTAGAAAACGGGGAAACTGGTCCTCATCGCAAAGCCGGCGCGCCCTGCGGGCTCTCTGTCCTCATACCGGCGCATCGTGCTGCTCGACGAGGTGGGCAAGCTCTTTGAAAGAGTTTTTGCAGACTCCTAGACTCAGTTCCTAAATGTACTTTTTATAGTTTCTAAAACATTAAAAATTCTGCTGGAGTAAATTTTACTGTATTTCTATAACGGCCTATTTTTTATAATTTTCTGTACATAGTTGCAATTTGGCGTGTGAGAGTAAAATAAAAAAAAGTGAACCCCTATTCCATTTTCAAATGCTTTATCCTAATTGCAGATATATTATAATAATTATAATGTACGTGCTACTAGGACGAATAACTGAAAATGAACGTGTTTGATGTGAAATATTTTCTACGAAAGGAGGATGGCTGGAGTTTGTATGGCCACCGTCCTCACCCTTCAACAGACATTATGTGCGATAACGGATAAATGATATTATACGCGATACATGTCAGTTTGTTCATCCCTGTCCTCAAAAGTCAATTCAGCTGAGTTAAAATGTATGGGGATTTTATTTAATTTATAAAAAGTAACAGAATATGATGTATTTCTTTTTCCAAAAGACATTTATTACTATATGATCTAGCATTTGTCCCGGAACATTAAAATCAATGTGTCTCCGTAGCCCCATGTACCATACAATGGATATTATGTGCGCACAACATAAATTAGGTTAGATATGGTCATCATAGGTTGGGTTAAAATAAAAACATTTAAGTAATGAAAACTAAAACCCATACTTTTGAGGTATGTTGTCATAAAAAAAAAAAAACTATTCAACTAGACGCTTCGAATGATACCCGTTTCAAATCTGTTGGTGAGCGGGGATGGTTTTACGCAATGCCCTTTAAATTATAATTTTAACAACAAAATATTTCACATCACACATCCTTATTAAAATTCATAGTACCTATAGTATATTCTAAAAATAGCCTCATGATTGGTATACTGATTTTCTACACAAATAATGTAGTTTATATAAAGCACCAGGATGAAGCAACCTGAGCGCTAACCATGATCATAATTATACAGGGTAAATAAAAAAGGATGGCCATTGGATTTCAAAAAAAGAAACAAATTTGAAAAAAAAAAAAACATTACTTAAGTACGTACGTGTATCAAAGTTTTTTTTTTTGTTTGTTTTCAAATTATGTTTTAATTTTATCAAAATCGGCTCACAAGTTCTCTCGAGCAGTGTTCGAGATTTGGTTTAAACTCTGATTTGGCCTCTTAAAAAATTTTGTGGTTTCTGGATGATTAATCAACACATACCTATACTTGTCTGCTTGTAATTAACTCAACTTTCTAGTGCTAAGTTTTTTAAACTCAATGAAACATTCAGTTATAATGTAAGGTATGATAATATGTGACTAGGAATTTATAGCAACTAGTATTCGTAACGGAACGACTGTAGTTTCAACTATTTTAAAACGCGCGTTGATAGTTAGTTATAAGTTTTTTGAGATTTTCGTTGTAGTATTATATAGTTAGTTAGGTTTCCTTTTCAGACTATTTGCCATACTATCCCTGATTATTTCTAATCTCGAAGTTAGACGAGTCCCGAAGAAACGGTTGAATAGACTAATTCTGCACTCTTATTCTCTTCAGTACAGCTTAGTGTTGTTTAACCATCCTCATACTAGTTTAATATTAGCTATGTTACCCCATTACTACAAAGACACACGCTACAAACTTATTTATATTAAACATATACATTCAAACAATTAAAATACGATTATTGCAGGCCTACCGCTTTTCTGAGCTACCTCAGAAAAGCGGTAAGGTGCGAGGAGCGGGAAGGTAGGCTGAGACACCATAGATCACACTCCCGCATCGTACAACCTCCTCACCCGATAGACAGGTTGCTCCACCAAACTCAATCTTTATTTAAATAAAGAATTTGAGATTGTTCGTAAAAGGAACAACAATGATCATGAATAACTTCACAAAGATTGAATTTCGTTGAAACCTATTTTTAATACAAATCGTCACTTAAACGACTACTTAAAACACACAACACTAAAGTCGATATTAGAATTGGCAGCAGTGGATCGTAGTTATTATCTAGAGTTACGAAGGGCGAGTCCTTCTAAATGCAACGCTATCAACCCCTTTTAGAGTTGGCCAATTCAAACGAAATAGTAGAGAACCATTGATATCAAAAATATTTTCATTTAGCGCATTTTGTGCTATTTATCAACATTAATTTATAAAATGCATTTATTAAGACTCACTTCTAGCAGTAACAGTATAATAAATTGTAATAAATTTTCGTTTTTTTTTTCTAAGATCGCCAATTTTGGAACTTCATAAGCAACAATATATCACACTAGTTCATATTTCCACTAGATCTTCTAAGGTATTTTATAGTAAATCATTTATTTACTGAACAGGTCACAGAGGTTAATTTTAAAATAGAATATCTAGGGATTAGAACATTATAATTTAAAATTAATTATACCTACTAAGGGTGGAAAAACATTTCTTTTTTGCCATATTTTTGACTGAAATCGCAGAAATGGTAAGAAGACAGCGAATTGCTTCGGCAGTTTTTCATATTTTATAAAAACAGAACTTAAATAGAGTTAAGAATAGCGTGCAGAAAAGAAAGCTTTTCTCTCTTTTTGCAGGCTATAGTCTGCCCATCCATGATCTATACCTACCTATTTAAAAAACGTTCCAATTAATACTTTGATTAAAAATGAATAAAAATATATATGTTTTATTAAAGTTTTTTTTAAAATACTAATTGATCTATGATATTGGTACTAGGTAAGTAGGTAACTACTGATATTTTTTAGTTAAAAATTTGAAGTCTCATCGTTTTTCAAATGACTTAAGTGATTAAATCTACAAAAAAAGACTAACTAAGCTACAAATGTCTTGCTAGGTGCTTGATGACCAGTTTGGACGCCTGAATATGTCCTATTTTGCCTGAAAATTAATAAAAAGAATATATTAATTTCGACATTTATTTAATAAGTATGTAACCACGAGGTAGTAGTGAAATTTCGAGTAAGAAAACAACCAAACAACCTTTACAGCGACTATATGTACAAAAAAAATCTTAGCCCAGTCAGCTTTTACCGTAGTCAAGCAAAAAATTCTTCGGTTCCGTCATCGAACTTTTCTTAGTGGGATTTCATCAAGAATCCTGCCGCTCTGGGTGGAGCGAGAAGGTGAGCCAGACTTTAACTGACACTGTGGGTTTTACACAGTGTTGCCTCAGTTGACAATAAAATGATTGATAAGAAAACTTAGTTACTGACCTTTGCTGATTATAAACCCGCGCAAAATGTATTTTATGGGTGAAATATATTGTTATGAACAGACAGAGACCGACGATTAATGAACCCCCAAGTAGCGCCGGGAACTGAAACATATACAAAATTAAATTATTGTAAATATTAATTGAGAAAAATATTATTATTATGAAAAATAAGTCATATAATAATTTTAGGGATTTTTTTTTATTGTGGTCATTTTAAATTCAACCTAAAATACACATAGCTAAAAGTCGATATTTGAGATACTGATGATGGATTCAAATTATCTCGAATTATAAATTCAAGGATAACACATTGTGATATTACGAGTCTGTCTACTGTGGTCTACATTATTTACCCTAGATCATTTATTACGTACAAACACTAGATACACATTCAACAGCCCACAAACGTTCTCTAAAATGACCTCGTTTCTATTCCTAATCTCAAAACTCAAATCTATATATATAAAAGCAAAATACCAGTCACTCATTCACGATATCTCAGAAACTAATACACCTAAAAACTTAAAATTTGGCAGGGAGGGTCCTTATAGGGTGTACACATCTGCTAATAATGAATTTAACGAAACTCCATCGCAAAGGGGGAAAAACCAGGGTTGCCCTATAAAAGCGAAATACCACCCACTGATTAATCACGAAATCCTACAAACTATAACACCTACAGACTTAAAATTTGGCAGGTAGGTTCCTTATAGGGTGTAGACACCCGCTAAGAACGTATTTATTGAAACTCTACCCCATTCTTAGCGTAAACGGCGATTTGGAAGTTTGTATGAAAGTCTTATGTTTTTGAAGTAAGAGACTTGAAATTTAAAATGTATGTTCTGTAGATGGAGTGGTGATGTATTAATAATGTATCTTTAGAAATTAACCCCCTTTTGGGGTTAAAACAGGGGATGGTGGTTTGTATGAAAAGTCCAATATTATTGAAGTTAAAGTTATGGCAGAAGAATTTTAAATGATATTTAAGTATAAGAAAGAAGTATAAGGAGGGATGTTTTATTGTCTATATTATATACAACGTGTAACATTAAATACGCAAAACCTCAGACATCCCATATGATTTTTAATTCAATTTCTGTGAAAAAAACCTACTTTTTTTCATCAGATTTTCATACAAAAATAAAAATACTTATATTGAACGTTCTAAATGTTACAAAGTCTATGCGAAGCAAGCTATAATACGATAGCGGAGAGGAACCGGCACCGTGCCTGAGAGGAGTAGGTAGGTACAGCAAAACACAGAGTTGAAATGTGTTAGATAGAACAACGAAATCTTGAAGTTTTGTTTTTGGTAAATTAATTGAAATGAATGAAAATTTGTAAAAAGTCATTGAAAGTTGTTGTTTATGAAGATAGTAAAACAGTCCTGCAAGGTTGTTAATGTTTTACAAATAACTCTGTATAAATGGAGAAGCAGACTTACTGACATATCAAGGCACAGCCGAAACTACGGGACTTAGAAACGTGAAATTTTGCACAAACTACGGGACTTAGAAACGCGAAATTTTGCACAGCCGAAACTACGGGGCTTAGAAACGTGAAATTTTGCACAGCCGAAACTATGGGGCTCAGAAACGTGAACTTTTGCACAGCCGAAACTACGGGGCTTAGAAACGTGTAATCTTGCACAACCGAAACTACGGGGCTTAGAAACGTGAAATTTTGGACAACCGAAACTACGGGGCTTAGAAACGTGAAATTTTGCACAGCCGAAACTACGGGGCTTAGAAACGTGTAATCTTGCACAACCGAAACTACGGGGCTTAGAAACGTGAAATTTTGCACAGCCGAAACTACGGGGCTTAGAAACGTGAAATTTTGCACAGCCGAAACTATGGGGCTTAGAAACGTGAAATTTTGCACAGCCGAAACTACGGGGCTTAGAAACGTGAAATTTTGCACAGCCGAAACTACGTGGCTTAGAAACGTGAAATTTTGCACAGCCAAAACTGTGGAGCTTAGGAAAGTGAAATTTTGCACAAAGTTCATTCAACGAACTGATTTACCAAGTGTTAGTATGTCCCTTGTAGGTTTTGGTCAAGCTTGGTTTGGCTTAAAATTTGAAGCAAATGCGTACCTTGGGTTTGTTATATCAATGCCCAAATATACATCAATCTAGTTTAGCTATCTAAACTTGACTAAAAATATGTCTACATCTATATTACTGAACAAACATAGACTAACAGGACTGTATAATAGATATACCTATAGTACTTGAAGAACGTTCAACGTTCACTGAAAAACATTAAGACTTTAATTACTTAATATGTTTTTAACACAATAATTTTCTTGGATATAGCCATTTCTGGTCGCAGATCTACAAATATGTGACAAGTCGCTTCAGCTTCGTTACTGACAAGACACAATGTAACTATGTATTGTGTGTGTTGTATGTGTTTTAGCGATAAGACCGCCCTTTGTGACACCCTATTAATTTTAAGTTTCTCGTGTAATTTTTATTTTTGGTTTACAATAAAAAATCAATCTATCTATCTATCTATGTGTAATTTTTGTCAAATCTATACTAATACTATACAACATTACTTTTAGTATATACGAAACCTAAATATAGTTTGTTTAGAATCAGTACTTAACTGAATTGAATAATTTTTACACCATGATAAGTTTTGCGAAAAGGACACAAGTTGAACAGCGCGATGGCAGCACTGCAGCCGCGCTACCGTCGGGCTGCGACTAATTTGAAGGTGCCCTTGATGGAGAATCAGGGTGAAAAAATACTTTATACTTACTAGAACCGATTTATTTGATATAAGGGGGAATACCGTGTATGAGGAAAGTCTAAAAATATACAATTTATATAGCTTAGGCAATAAGCAGTCTGTAAATTTTCATTTTGATTCATAAAATAAAGAAATTCATTTCAAATTTTTTAAATTTTAGGGTACTTACTACATAGGATGACAACGCCTTTACAAACATCAAAACATGTCTTTGTTATGCTATTAATTTAAAAGGAATTGTTTTTTAACTATAATTAACCACATAATTTCAAATGTGTCTGTTTTAAAATTAACCTCATAAGGAAAAATGTTGCCGTCCGTCTGTCTGTCAATACCCTTTATCTCGGGAACGCGTGGAGGTATCAACTTTAAATTAAACCATATACTCAGTTCTGCGGTCTTTAACCTTTCAATTGTGATAATTACAGACACAATTGAAAGACAATAGGTGCGCGAACGCCGGCGTTCGCTTGGGGTTTAATAAAATTAAAACTGTAAAAAAGCAATATTTTTAAGTTAACGAGAAAAACAATAGGTATGTCCATTAATGTCGTAAAAAACGTGTATTTCGGCACTCTTAAGGGAATTCAAATTCATAGGGTAGCTAGTTCCCGCTGACCAGAATATTGAAATTTGGCATGAAGCAAGGTCTCATAGCTAAGGTATAGGAAAACATCTGGGAAGTGTAAAATGGTTACGTCAGAAAAAAATATTTTTTTGGCTCTTCGGAAAAATCTTCGTAACTCAACAAGAGAATTGAACTGTTTTCATAGTTAAGTTTGTACGGAACCCTCAGTGCGTGAGTCCGACTCGCACTTGTGTTTATTATGTATATGCTCACGTTTGACCACTATCTCACCTAAGTAGCGGGTAATTGCGCGCAAAAAATGACACAATACGAGCCACGAATGTGGCGTCGCGTTGTAAGCGAGCCATCGTCATCTATTATTATATTCGTTCATTACTTTAAAACTGAATTGTACAATTTAATTTATTTATTTGAATTTTCCTTGTTAGTCTGTTCGTATGTTGTATAGGTATTACTTATCCCAGTTACAAAGGAAAATCTATTATTAAGGCCCATTTAGACGGAGTGTTTCTTGTCTCGAAAATTCGATCATTCAAACAATATAAAAAATATTCTTCGTCTAAACATTCGCATTTCGCACACCTTGCTTTTCCACTTTGACGACAATAGTGTTATAATGGAATACTAATTGTGTCCGCGTAAATCAAATTTCAAAGCAATAAATGCTATCCATAAACAAACTTTTAAAAAAAAAATATTTTAAGCCTACCAAACTTTGACATTAAAGTAGGACTAGTTTTAACTCGAAATTCTTAATTAAGAAAATGTCCCTAAAAAATTCTAATTTAAGTATCATAATGAGAGTATTGAAAAATTCTAATTTAAGTATCACAATGAGAGTATTGAAAGTATGTTTATCACCTCTTTCTTGCATTCATCTTCCCATTTAACGGAGAGCAGATTGTCGTATAGCTTCTTGAACCGTCCTACAGGACAGATCTCTCCACAATACGGTATCTTCAGAACTTTCGGCTCGACAATCTCTACTGTATTCCTATATGAGATTCTCACATAATTTCCACCTTTAATTTTGTTGCCTGTAATACACACAATAGTTCATTAAAAAAAAAACATACAAAAAGGAATAAAGTATTATTCAAAATAGCATGTAAATCAGAATTAAAATACATACACGTCCTTTACGCGAGAGACTGCACAAGCTTACAAGGTTTAGCAAAAGATATTAAAACTAACCAATTTAAGGATCATACTTACTTTCCACCAGTTCAAAGAGTATAGTTGACGTATATGACGGACAGTTTCCATCATACAAGCCCAAAGCGTTGAGCACACTTCCCACCGTCAGATCATGTCCACTGAACATTACGACCTTACGCTTGCTTTTTGACGGTGCTGACATGGCGTCCTTCATGTGTCCCATAATTGTTTTGAGCAGGGGGCCCACTTTCAGTCTCGCAAGGAGGGGTGAGCCAGTTTGTGTCACAAAGCTACCAAGGAAAAAAACATATTACAATGAATTTAGTGCTGGAGTAGGTATAGTACCTACTAAAAATAGCATAAAATTTTAAGCTACCACATATTGAAATTTCAAACTAAAAACTACTTTTAGTAAGTAAAAAAAAACATTACTTATATTAAAAAAAACCGGCCAAGAGCATGTCGGGCCACGCTCAGTGTAGGGTTCCGTAGTTTCCCGTCCGTCACAAATTCACAATAAGTGTACCCACATATGAGGTTAGAAAAATGCCTGCATATACGATTATACTACAAACTTAGTCCAGAAATTATTTTGTAGAACCCTTTTGTCTTTTTTGTACAAAAACTGTTTTTTCCATCAAGTTCAAAATAATTTTCCTAGAAAGTCCTTATAAAGTTCTACTTTTCAGATTTTTTTCATATTTTCTAAACTCTTGGTTCAAAAGTTAGAGGGGGGGGGGGGGGCACATTGTTTTTTGTTTTTTTTGCGATTATTTCCGAAATTATTGACATTATCAAAAAATGATTTTAGTAAACCCCTATTCATTTTTAAATACCTATCCAACAATATATCACACGTTAGGGTTGAAATTAAAAAAAAAATCACTTCCTACTTTACATAAAGGGAGCCCCCCTTTAAGTAAAGTAGGAAGTGATTTTTTTACTAATAAAACATTTTTTTCCAATTTTTATTTGACCACTTTGTCGGCGTGATTGATATACATGGTACCAAATTTCAACTTTCTAATGCTAACGGTCCCAGAGATTAAGCGAGGACGGACAGACAGACAGACAGACATGGCGAAACTATAAGGGTTCCTAGTTGACTATGGAACCCTAAAAAAGATCTTATCGATCAACAATCGAAAAACGTTTTAAAATAAGAATAGTAGTGTTTTTCAATACTAACCTGTAGCAAGCCGGTTCCCGCATTTTATCTGGGAATACAGACTGTGTCCAATTTGGTAATGTAAAGTTATACAGTGTTTCAATGTACAAAGTACTATAGATGTCTACAATATCATAGTAGTCCTTCACTTTCATACCAGTATATGCCGAAAGATAGCTGAAAAACCAATAAATATTTTGTTTTAATTTTAGTGTAGGTAGGTAACTACATTAATTATATAAATCTAAATAAAACTAATGTCACAGTTCAACTGTGTCTATTGTTGTTTGTAATAAGTGAATTACATTAACACGTCAAAATCTTTATCTATAGCTTGTATTTTGAGCGGGATTTTTAGTTAAAAGATACATGGCATCGAATCTTAAGGGGGCGAACTAACCCTGAATACTTAAAAAAAAAGGATGGGTTATATCCTTTATCAACCGGGGTTTACCGGTTGCTATTGCTATTTTCGACAGTCGTTAATGGTATCCAGAAACCCCATAAATCTGACAACCGCTTTTGGAAAAGAGTATCGTATTTCCTAATTATTGTGTTGTGGAGATCGGATAGTGGTCACTCCATGTATAAGACTGATCTTTAACTGGATCCGATTAGGCTGGAGTCGGAGACAACGGTTAGTCTAAGTAGATTGATTAATATACCCTTCTTGGCAGACGGGTTTTTAGCCTAATTAAGAAGGAGTAGGTATCTCAATTTGTCAGAAAAAAAAAACCGGCCAAGAGCGTGTCGGGCCACGCTCAGTGTAGGGTTCCGTAGTTTCCCGTCCGTCACAATAAAGTGTACCCATAAGGAGTTTAAAAAAATGCTTGCTACGATTATACTACAAACTTAGTCCAGAAATTATTTTGTAGAACCCTTTTGTCTTTTTTGTACAAAAACTGTTTTTTCCATCAAGTTCAAAATAATTTTCCTAGAAAGTCCTTATAAAGTTCTACTTCTCAGATTTTTTTCATATTTTCTAAACTTATGGTTCAAAAGTTAGAGGGGGGGGGAGACATTGTTTTTTACTTTTGGAGCGATTATTTCCGAAATTATTGACATTATCAAAAAATTATTTTAGTAAACCCCTATTCATTTTTAAATACCTATCCAACGATATATCACACGTTAGGGTTGAAATTAAAAAAAAAAATCACTTCCACCTTTACATATAGGGGGGCTACCCTAATAAAACATTTTTTTCCAATTTTTATTTTACCACTTTGTCTGCGTGATTGATATACATATTGGTACCAAATTTCAGCTTTCTAGTGCTAACGGTCACAGAGATCAAGCGAGGACGGACAGACAGACAGACAGACAGACGGACAGACAGACATGGCGAAACTATAAGGGTTCCTAGTTGACTACGGAACTCTAAAAAACACACTACTAGGCAAACCTAACTGAAATACCCTTCTCAATATCCCTACTAAAGATCTGTCTTTTTCAAAGGAGTTCAGCCCCGTAACTTTGCAAGAAATGACGATTTCTAATTTGGCTCGCCTTGTCAAATAACAGAGAAGGATAATAACCGGAAAGACGTGGCTCGTTATAATCTAAATGTTGTCATTTACCCTTCAATATTTAAAGCACAATGTGATTCATCTGACCATACATTACACTATACATAATGGTACTACGCGTTCCAATTGAGAATAGGACTGATTCTTATGTTTTGACGTCTCATCGTACTGTCAAATCGAAAAATTTTTGGCAAAATTGAAGAACTTAGAGACGAGTAAAATTGAACAACTAGATTCTAATTAAACTTTTTTCGTTCACAGTTCATAAATAAATTAAAATTTTCGTAAATTAATTAATGTTTAAAAATTTCTTCCTCGATTTGACAGTAAATCGTGACGTCACAACATGGCGGGCGATCCTATTCTAATTTGGAACACATTGTACATACTAATATTAAGCCTCAAAAACTTACTCCATTAATTGCTGGTATTTACTCAGTCTTTCCTTATACGGTTTAGAGTGCGTTAACCTCTCAAGTTCCTTGTCGTACGCAGGGCAGGGCTTCTTCATAGCAAGTATTTCGTCTTCTTTTTCTGGCACAGTATGAATAGGTATTGGTGTCCAGTGTATTTGGGTATTCCATTCAGTTTTGTTGGTTGGTGGGTACAATCCTGTATGTCAAATATTTGTATTATTACTAGAAATTCCCGCATTAATAATTACCATTACAGAAAAAAATAATGAAATAGATACAGTATTGTTATCGACAAGACAACATGGAAGTGTAATGAAATCTAGAAAATATTGAAAAAAAAAAATACCTGCTAAATTAGCCTGAGCAGACATAAGAGTGCGGTCTACATCTGTTGACTGAACGTAGATTTCAGTAGGATCAAAGTCTTCTGACAGTATATGCTGCAATTTAAATTTGATATTTCATAAAAAACTAAAATTGATATTATGCTTTAGGTTTGTAACATATATAATTATATGTCTTGTCTAGTTATCTTTTTGACCTCAAAGTTAGGCGAAAATTACACAGTAGGTTTTGCTGTCAGTTTTGCCACGGTAAAATTTTAGATTGACGAAAAACCTATCGTCTAATGCGATGATTGACGTTTTTTAGTACTGATTGACGAAAACCATAATTCATGATTAATGGAATGGATTGACGCTTGCATGACCGCGTAATGGTCGCCTTAAGGTGTAACTACATTTATTCAGCTGCGTTCGCGTTTCGTTATCAGCCGCATAGCATCGTAACATTTTGAAAGGCCATCACAGGGTACGCGATGGAACAGCACGGCAGGCACGTCGCACATTTGTTCTCATTCCATGCCAGTTTATCACAAAAGCTGAATTCTAGCGGAAAGCTGAGTGGATATGTAGTTAGTTACGTACGCATCTCCATACAAAACTGATCTAGTTGTCTATTTGCAAAAGTAGATTCTTATGGAGAAAAAAGGACACAATAATCTATAGTTACTCTAATATATAAAGTTTACTTTACAATATTTGTTAGATAGGTATTATTGAAATATTCTGAACTGTTGTTGCATACTTAATGTGGGTACTTAGTCAATCTTATTATTATTATTCATCTTAGGGTAGGCGAGTTTTCTTCAGTTGACTAGAAGTTTGCCGTTTTTCTTTTAATATTAATGTTGTCATCAAATTGGAAATATATATTGCTTTGAGAGAAGCATGGTATTCGTTTTTCATGAATAAATATCAAAAATATTTATGCAAAGCCCAATTCGCAAAGCAAGACTTAACAGCTATTATGAATTTTTTTTTGGTAGGTATAGTTGTTCTATTTTACGAACTTCCATACAAATCCCATTAAGAGGTTATTTTTGAGGCTGATCTCACGAAAGCTGGTGACGGATGGTTGGTTACCAACCACTAGACTTTTTTGCAGACTGCTACTTTGGTTTTCTAGAAAATACATTCAGTATAGTGCGTTGGGGTAAAATCGGCATTGGGGTAAAACCATATAAATATAAATTATATTACTTATTTAGCTTTATTTTTAATGCTAATCATATTGCGTGCGGTGTCATTATGTTCCACCTTGACCAGCAAAGTTACTGGCATTAAAAATAAAGCTATATAAGTGGTATATTGATTTATATGTTCTTACCCAATGCCAATCTTCCCCCAACCCACCTTGACTTTGCAAAATAGGTCTGGTAATTCTATAAAAAAAAAGAGAGAAACGGCTCAGCAGTATATTTCACATCTTGGATTTAGTTTTTTTCCACTATAAGTCTATTACAATTATTGTTAGCAGTTAGCAAGCCTGTGAGCCATATTTAGGCAGCTTTGCTCTAAACAAACATATCATATTATCAGTGAAAGTGTTTGTAACATAACAAAAAATATGTGATTGTTCTAATGACACTTTAACACCGCTTGCAATCCAATTCCACACATATATTACTTGTTGATAAAATTTTCTTTTAAATAAAGCCTCTAATCATTATGAGCTAGTTTTTGTTCTAAGTAAATTGAGCTAAGAATGTGTCAAACCAAAGGTGAAATTTATACAGGTTTTCTGAAGTTAAAAAATACTCAACTTCAAATGTTTTAATCAGAAATCAAGGGTATATCAATATATCACACAACACATATTTAACCTTTCAATCATGGAAATTACAGACACAATAGAAAGACAATAGGTGCGCGAACGCTGGCGTTCGCTTGGGGTTTAATGAATTAAATGGAATCAAATTTGATCACACAATATTTCAATAGTACTTGCAATGGCTTACTGGTTACTGTTGCACTATTGCTATTGCAGATAGAATTACATCGCATCTTTTAAAATTATGTGAAGACTAACATCAATGAAATCAATCCACCATTTATGCATTGATTTGGACATTAAAACTTTCATCAACAATTTTTTCTTAAAATTTTATTTTGTAAAATTACATGTTTTTATTATTATTACATACATTATTTAATTTACAATAGCATTAACTTCAAATAATGCTGTGTAGAATAAATTTTGCTAGAATTACATTATAGGTATGAATATGAGGTAACTTATCTATGAACTTATTATAGACAAATTTCTATCATCAGCATAATATATGTTGTTTATCAAATGTACTTCAATAGGCAAAGGAAATTGATTAAATATCAAGGATCTACTCAGATTACATTCATATGATAGCAATAATATGATGACACGACAGCAACAATCAAGGTATCAACTTACCGAATATCTTTGTCTGAACCATTTCCCCAGTCCATAATGCTGATTTTTGCCCACATTGGTGAGTTCTCCGAATCTCACTGGCCACAGAGATTCATTTCGCCAAGGATCAGTGGGGTAGGTCTCCACAGGCGTCCTATCACCATGTCTGAATATAATTGCGGCAAATTTTACGCTTTCATCAGCGCATGTAGCCGTAAAAAACACGAATAGTAAAAGAGAAATCATTTGGTTGACTAAAAAACCACTTTAGTTTGGTAAAATATTGAATACAAATTCAATGTACCATCGTAAAATTTGCTATAAAACTAACAATAATGGGATATTTGCAAATTGAAATCAAAATAAAATATCAACTATCTAAGAAGGGGGTTCCAACACCACAGCATACTTTTGAATGTCACAGTCATGTCAGATGTCATGTCACTGTCACTAAGAGATTCTGGCAGTGGCAGTCCGTGTTGCAGTCATCACACCATCGCACAGCGTACCGATTGGCGTCAAATTCAATTATAACGCGAGTCCAACCAACGCGCAACGTCACAAATAGTACTCAATAGTCCTTATATTTCTTGACTATTAAATTTGGTCGGTTTCACGATAAAATCACATTTGACATAATTCGGAATTATGGAGTTGGGGAGAGTCAAGGGGGATAGAGATGGGCAAACCACCCACCCAGGTTTATTCCCAAGTGGGAATAAACCGGGTGTTTTGGGGAAAATACCCAATAAATACCCAAATTTTTGTTTTTTTATTATTTTTAAACTTAAATTATGCTTTTTTTCGACCTGACTAAATGTAAGCTGCACAGTGGGCTAAAATTCGAACCACTATTTACCGTTTTTAATTCTCTTTCGCGACTGAAGGAGTCGTCATAATCAGAAATAAGTACCGTTTGAAAACATCCACTTTATTTAGGTATTTAAATGTTTTTATTCAAAACAACGTCTTGCAAAATAATAACATAAAAAGTGATATGATTAAAAATTCATTTCAACGTGACATTTAAGTTACGTTTTTTCAGTCTCGCCATGTGATTCAAAGCAAGACCTTGGCTTTTTTTTTATTAATGATAGGCTTGCGTTTGACCACTATCTCACCTGATGGTAAGCGATGATGTGGTCGACGATGAAGCACGCTACGTAATAAAAAAGATTTCATGTCCGATGTGTAATTTGGTATCCTCTTCTTCTACTTCCTGCCCTTGTCCCATCTTATTTGAGGTCGGCGCAATACGTTTTTTTCTTCCATTCTACCCTGTCACTCGTCATGCTATCACTAACTTCCTTTTCTTTCATATCATTCTTCACGTAATCCTATCCATCTTTTCTTTGGCTTCCCTCTCCCTCTCCACCCATCCACATGTATACTCATAACTCTTTTGGTAGCATGCATTTCATCCCTCGTCTTTACATGACCATGCCAAGACAAACGATTCCCCTTCAGCTTGTCAGTCACTGGCGCCACTTTCAAACTTCCTCTAATATACTAATTTCTCACTTTATCCAATCTCGTCCTGTCGACCTGTCGCCATTTCATCCATCCTGAATTGATCCGATGTGTTATGTATCGGTCTACCTCCCCATTTACTTGGATAAGCAAGCCGAGGTACCGAAAGTCCGAGCAGATTGGTATAGGCGTTCCAGCGAGAGCTAAGGGCACAGAACCGGAGAGACCGCCAAAATCGCAGAATAAGTACTCAGATTTCGTTCTACTTAATTTTAAGCCAACACTCTCCAGTCTATGCCACCACACCTCCAATTTGGCTCTGGACCTCTAGGCCACTCTCAGCAACCAGCACAATGTCCTCGGCAAACAGCATACACCAGGGAGCCTCTTCCTGAAGGTCCGACGTCAAAGCGTCCATTATCATCACGAAGAGGTAAGGGCTGAGAGCCGACCCTTGATGTAAGCCGACAGCCATATTGAAGCTGCCAGTGTTGCCCACCGTAGACCGGACTTGGGTGCTGCACTGACTGTATATTGCTCGGATCAACTGCACATACTTTCCAGGCACACTTTTCTCCTTCCTTCACGCCGGAACAGCTCCACAACCTATACCAAGCGCAAGTTCAATCGTATATGGAATACTGCTCTCATCTTTGGGATGGGTCTGCTAAGTATCAGCTTGCTGCTCTTGAGTCGATTGAGAAGCGAGCCAAGAGGATCATCGGTGATGATGCGCTTGTCGAATCAAAGCTCCAAAACCTTGAGCATCGACGCAGATTTGCTGGCCTGGCGGTTTTTATCGAAAACATTTCGGGGAGTGTGCGTTGAAATTGCACAATTTAATTCCACCAAGTACGTTCCATCATCGGACCACTAGACGTACGGCGTTGCGCCATCGGTACATGTTGAATTTCCCACCCATTCATACAAAGCGTTTTGGAAACACACTCATTATGCGTACAGCTAAGGAGTGGAATTCCCTGCCGGAGATTGGGTTTCCTGGCTCCATGGCTACAACCTAGGGGTCTTTAAGTCAAGAGTGAATAGGTGAGATAGTGGTCCAACGCGAGCCTGTCAGTAATAAAAAAAACCCTGAAGAAAAAGAAATACTTAACAATACCACATTTTATAATTATTGATTTTTCTATCCCCTAATAAACATCTTGCAGTCCCCTAGAATTAAAGTAACGTTTTCGTAAATTATCCACAAGATCATAAGAATACATAAAAGTAACGTTTAAAACTTGTTTTTAATATTTCTTAATTATTTGCATAAAACAAAATAAAAACCCATGTTTTTGGGTGTTTATTGGGTGTTTATCAAAGCACCTGGAATAAACCCAGTGCTTTGCCCATCACTAAAGGGAGAGTTCCGAACTGCGTCCAAAGCGATTATATCACGAATCCGACCAACGCGCAACGTCACAAACAATACCCAAAAATCCTGATATTTTGTGACACATTAAATTCGGTCGGATTCGCGATATAATCGCTTTTGACGTAATTTGGAACTAAGGGTCTATATAACAGATTTTTTATTATTGTTTTTGGCCTGGACACTTAGTTCTTTAAGCAATATAGCTTGTCGTATTTATTTTATCACACAAAAGGAGCAAACCAAACAATAGCTAAAAATTATGAAGCCATACATGACACACTTATGAAAAAATGACTTAACAGGGCCGTAATGAGGTCAGAATTGTTATAGAAAAATAATAAGACACACGCAGCGTATAGAATTGTTTACGCAAACCTCAGCGCAGATGTCGCTGCTGTGTACGTCTATCTGACCCATAATATAAAACTCCCTGCGTTCCGAAAGCGTCAAAAGCAATTATAGCGCAAATTTAAAAGTAACAAAATATAAGAGATAATGAGTAATATTCGTGACGTTGTGCGTTGCGTTGGTTGGATTTGCGATATTATCGCTTTTGACGCAATGCAGAAGGCAGGGTCTAAATACCTGTCATAAATATTTTTTTTTTGAGTTGTTCAGGTTTTATTCTATAAATTTGCATTTATTTTCAATGTTTCGGTTAAAACAATTACATCTAGAAGGACTTGTTCTTATTTGTTTTGTGAATAATATGTGAAGTTTTAATTTTAGCACAAACTGTACGAATTGAAAGTTTGAGTACAGTGTGATTAATTTATATTTTAAGCTATTAGAATTTGTCACCATTAAAATCGTTATAAAACATTTTATTTCGTTCAGCTAATAAAATAATAGTATTCGTTACCAATTTAATACATCAACTGTTTACAGGTCAGTGCTTAATACACTACGCTACATAGACTTTGACTGTCTGAATATCGAGTGGTGTGATAGGCCCTTTACTTGAAAAGATGATCCATCTATTATATTACAGCTGTCACTGTTCCAACGGTACACCTTGTACTTCATTATTATAATTTATTAATTTCAAGTATTAGGTTTTGTGGCCCATACTAGAGGTGAGATATACTAGGCTACTAAGGCTCAGTACGCATTCTATGCGAACTGACTAGAGTCTGTCTAATAAGTTAACCGACTTGGGTAATTATTAGGATTGAATGAAATCTGATGTAGTCAACACGGGTTCAATAGCCAAGGTTGATTAAAAGATAGAGATCATTTTTTACTAACAGGAGAACCATAAAAAAAGTACCGAATATACGTATTTTTTAAATGATTAAATATTATACAAAATTCCCAAGTCGGTTGACTTATTAGACAGACTATATACAATTCACGAATGATGGCGGCCGTGAAGTTAGCCTTTGCGAACGTTCGCGCATACTACACTCTTCTCGCACACGCACGTCGCCATTTGGTTCCTAAAACAAGTTACTGCGCAGCCTACTGCGCAAACTTCACGGCCGCCATCATGCGTGAATTGTACTGTACTGAGCCTTCAAAATATGCGTCCGCCATTTAGATGTAAGGCCTTACATCTATAGCTCCATAGCTATAAAACGCCAAAGTGCATCTCCTGACCATTATTATAAGCCCGAAGACGGATACATTGATTAATTACGGAGTTCCGGAACCTACTTTCTGGCTCTATCATCATAATCATCTTCAACGCCACTAAAACAGAAGCGTGACTGAGGTGTGAACGTGACACAGTAGGTACTCTGTGCGTGATTGTTCACCGCCAAAAAGAGCCCGTTCACCTGGGCTTCAACTTTTAAAAGGTTCATTGAGTTCATAACCATAGTATCTAGGAATTTTAGTAATTATGTAGGTGGCTTCACTGTTACAATGAGAATAGGATCGCCCGCCATGTTGTGACATCACAATTTACTGTTAAATCGAGGAAATAAATTTTTAAACATTAATTAATTTAGGAAAATTTTAATTTATTTATGAACTGTGAACGAAAAAAGTTTAATCAGAATCCAGTTCTTCAATTTTACTCATCTCTAGGTTCTTTAATTTTGCCTAAATTTCTTCGATTTGACAGTAAGAAGAGACGTCAAAACAAAGGAATCGGTCCTACTCTCAATTTCTCATTAGGAACGCGTAGTACAGACTATAATGTTAGATGTGTATCCGACTATTTATCGTGTCGACCATGTTATTATTTACTTGTCTGTGGTTTTTAGTTGTCAGATGAAAATGAAGTGTTTCGAGCAGGGGATTATTACAAAACTCAATAATTACTCGTAAAAAATTGAAAAAGTATCGTAATAAGTTAGAAAAACTTAATAGTTTTTTTTTGTGATGGGACATTTTGTTTTATGAACAAGTGCAGTGAGTGTTATTGATGTGTTTACGGTTAGTTTCGCAATTATTTTGTCACGTCTCCTTGGTGTATTCCTCTGTGGGTGCCTCGCGTAGTCTTGGAAAAAAATAATGCTACTGTTTAAATTGTGATGATGATTTATTTATTTAAACTTCAGCAAAGCTGTAGTAGTATCCATTTAAACTTATTTTAATCAAAGCAAGTATTACCTTAAACTTTAACTTTCAAACTTAGCAAAAAGTACCAATTTCATTTTCTAAAAGAAGTAGGGTAACTTCACATAGTTATTACTTATCGTGGTATAACGATCCTTTTGATTTACTTTGAAATTCGTAACTTTTTAACTGTATGCAAATTTGTAATTTTGTATTTGGTTGCTAATTTAATCATTTCTATGAATTAAAAATCTGAAATACCTTCATTCACTGACTAACAGCACTTTGACTTGAAGCATACAATTTTGCAAATGAGTTCCATATAATAAAGGTGAGCCCTAACACACTAGTCACACATAAATTTCTTAAGTGATAAAACTTTTTAAAATAGTGGTTAACAGTCTACGATTACAAACATTTTTGGAATCAGTAATATGTTATTAGATTTCTTTTTGTTACAAGTAAAAGACAAATTGGTATCATCATTTGTTGGAAACTCGAGCCTTAATTCATTAAACCTCAAGCGAATGCCGGTGTTCGCCTTGTCGTTGTCTTTCTATTGTGTCTTTAATTGACGGTATTCAAAAGGTTAAGGAAGTCATTATAAGAGATAATTTGTTTAAACATTCTCAAAAGGAAGAATGGTATTAATTCATTAAACCCCAAGAACGCCTTCATTCGCGCATCTATTGTCCTACTATTGTCTCAAATTGACTACGAGTGTCTGAAAGGGTAATAGGAAATATTTACTAAATTTCTTATTAGCCAAAGTGGCCTCAACCTTTCAATCGTGGAAATTACAGACACAATAGAAAGACAATAGGTGTGTGAACGCCGGCGTTCGCTTGGGGTTTAATGAATTAAAGTCAAGTATACATATTACAAGTTTATTACTGTAAGATGTGGTTTCTGTGTTAATAATAAACTTAATGAGGAAACTGCTATTTAATAATATACTTAGTCTTATTGTCTCCTTGTATTGAAAATTTGTTAATAAATGAGTTTAGGAAAAATAACTACCCCCATTTTGCATTATTGCTTACTCTCAATGTCTATAAGCAATGCTTGTAGGTAATGGTCGCTATTCATGATAGTTCCTTTGGATATCTCTTTATTTTTTATTCGATCACGCAAGGAAACCCCGAGCATAGCCCTTTCCATTGCTCTTTGGGTGGCTTTAAGCCTTCTGATGAGGCCCATTGTGAGCGATCACGTTTCGGAACCATATGTCATCACTGGCAACATGCACTAGTTAAAGACTTTTGTCTTGAGACACTGTGGTATGTTGGATGAGAAGATACCGCGTAGCTTCCCGAACGCTGCCCTACCGAGTTGGATTCGATGGTTGACCTCTTTCTCGAAGTTAGATCTACCCAACTGGACTGTCTGTACGAGGTAGACGTAATCATCCACAACTTCGAGTGTAGAGTCTCCGACCTTGATAGGAGTGGGCGCTATATGGTTGTTAATCATGATTTTGGTTTTATCCATGTTCATTTTAAGACCCACTTTTAGAGAAGCTCTACTGAGGTCATTGAGCATTGTGCTGAGCTCCTCCGTAGTCTCCGCCATGACTACTATGTCATCGGCAAACCGAAGATGAGTGATGTACTCGCCATTGACATTAATGCCTAGTCCACTCCAGTCCAGGACCTTGAAGACATCCTCCATTGTGGCCGTGAACAGTTTCGGAGAGATTACGTCTCTCTGCCGCACACGTCGCTTTAGGAGGATAGGTGTTGAGTCTGGTGGTGGTGGAGTGTTTTCGTACAAACACTTCAGCATTTCGATGTACCGATAATCAATTTGGCACCTTCGGAGAGATTGCAGCACAGCCCAAGTTTCGATCGAATCAAAAGCTTTCTCGTAGTCCACAAACGCTAGGCAGAGAGGGAGGTTATACTCTTCGGTCTTCTGTATGACCTACCGTAGCGTATGTATGTGATCTACGGTGCTGAAACCTTTTCGGAATCCGGCTTGTTCGGGAGGCTGGAAGTCGTCAAACCTGCGCGCGAGACGGTTCGTGATGACTCTGGAAAACAGCTCGTAGACATGGCTCAGAAGTGAGATGGGCCTGTAATTCTTCAGCTGGGTTTTATCACCCTTCTTAAAGAAGAGTACCACCACATTTCTGTTCCATGCCTGTGGCGTTTTTCCCTCGAGTATGACGGAATCGAACAACTTCTGAAGGGCCTTTAGGACCGGTTTTCCACCCGCCTTCAGGAGCTCAGCCGTAATTACGGAATTACGCCTCACCCGACGCCTTGTTGTTCTTCAACTGCATCAGAGCCATCCTAATCTCGTACAGGCTGACGTCCGGGATATCTTCAGTGTAGTGTCGAGTCAATCTAGCTCTTGGGTCGTTTGCCAGATTTGTAGCGGGTTTGGAGATTGACGTGTATAACTTTCCATAAAATGCCTCGATCTCTCCCAGAAGCTCCGATTTGGCGGATATGACTCTGCCATCTTCGGTCTTCAGTTTCATGAGCTGGCTGTGATAATAATAGACAGATCCCGTGCAAAAACTTTGGAGCCCTTATTCCGCTCAATCGCGTCCTTAATCCTCTCGGTATTAAATCGGCGAAGGTCGCGTTTCAGAGACAACGAGATCTGTTTATTGAGCTGCCGGTACGTGCACGCATTATCTGAAGACTGCAAAGTCATTTCACGCCTCTTCTTTATAAGCCCGAGAGTTTGATCCGTGAGCCTGTTGGTCTTACTTGTACGAGTCTTAGAAAACCGAGATCCGACTGTATGTCCATACAGTCTGATCTCGGTTTTTTTTTTGTTTTAGCTTCCACGAACATTTCATTATATTTGTCCACAAAGCTTCCTAGGCACTCGAAACGGTTTTGAAGTTCGAGCTGAAAGATCTCGGAGTTTTGGATCTGGATCTGTGCAGGACGGAGCGTAGACTTCATCAGTCGAGATCTTTCAAGCTTGACATTGATATTCAATGTGCCTCTTACTATACGGTGATCACTCCCGGTTTTCACCGCATTGATCACAGAGACATCATTGAATATTTGCTTCTTCGTCGACATGATGAAGTCAAATTTAGTTATACCATCAGGGCTTTGCCAGGTCCACTTCCTGTGCTTACGCTTTCTGAAAAAGGAGTTCATCATGTAGAGGCCCTCCTTCTTCATAAAACTAGCCAGTAGGTATCCCTGGCGGTGCTGATGTCCAAATCCAAGTTGCCCCACTCGCAGCTCATCACGGTCTCGTTTGCCCAGTTTGGCATTAAAGTCCCCCACGACCACAATGAAGTGAGTCTTAGAACCATGCATGGCTCTGGATATATCCTTATACATGGACTCCACTTCGTCATCGGGGTGTGTCGAGGTCGCTTTTTTATGTAGAAATTATCAAATGAATTTTCCCATAGAGTTAGAAGTGATAGACTTATACTGACTAAAACCTGCAGTGTTTTTTCAGTTGCCCTTTATGAGGGTTTGTAACTTTTGCGAACAATCTGTAGTCCTAGCAGTCATCGACCCTAACTAGCCCTATCTATCTCACGTACATCTCTTGGTATTGTACCGTCGACCTGGGCTTAGTCTTTACTGGACGGAAGGTAGGAACTACCCATTGCTCGCCGTCTGAAAACCCGAAAGAACGATCTTGCGACACCCAGCTCCTGTAGCGTCTCCGGTGAAGGCCGGAGCGTGATTCTTGCCACCGTGTCACGCTTACGACCGCTTTTGCTCGCATTACTGGAAGTCTCCGCCTCCCTTTCCGCCTAAATCAGGGCTGGACGCCAAAGGTCACAGCAGAAAGTGATGCAGTCATAAAAATTGACTCTGAATATGACAAGCAAGTCTATTCAGAGAGGATGCCTGAAAGTTTAGATACAAGCTCAACTATACATATAAATAAAATTTGAGTGTCTGTTTGTAATATTGAAATAATTGCTTTTTACTACATGCGTACGAATATATATACGGTACATACACCAAAATAACATTTTTTACAATTTTTGTCTGTCTGTCTGTCTGTTTGTCCGGGCTAATTTCTGAAATAGCTAGACGGATTTTGACGGGAATTTTTTGGCAGTTAGCTGATTTAATAAGGAGTAACATAGGCTGCTTTTATTAAAAAAAAAAAATATCTAAATCCTATAGTCCACGCGAACGAAGTCACGGGCACAGCTAGATAATACATATTGATGTATTAATGAGCTTATAATATCTAACACAAAATATGCCAATGTACAAGCTGCACATTTTGTGTAACAAGTTATTCTAAAGATTGATATAGAGAGAAGTGGTTTACGTGCCTGAGTTGCAATTTATGAGCTATATAAATATATTATATTTGTTATTTTTGCTGTAAACGCTTGACTAAAACCCAATATATTTAATATGGCCTCCAGGGTGCCATGTAATCTTCACTTATTGTCACGTTGTCTTTGTGGTTTTAAAGAAAACATATATTTTATTATTCTGTGGTTATTTAATGTATTCCACATATAGGTATGCATAATTGCATAGGGCAATGGGTAAGAAATACGGTAACGTACTTACTTACTCGATTTATAAATCTAGTATTTTTTTAATGAGGCCCCAAAAACACACCACATTAACACCTTTTCCTCTAAGGTTATAACCACAGAAATATTAAAACTTGGTTTTCCAGTTTCTCAATTACTTAATCACATTTTTAGGCCCGTAAATATAATTTATACACGGGTTAGAAAATTATTGTTTGATTTATGTGGTCCAAATAGTGAAATCGATCAGATCAATTGAAGGGCAATCATTCAGATCTAAACCCCAGTATTTAAAACTGTTCAGTTTGTATTACAGTTAATAATTTACAATAGATAGGTACTATGATATGGTTTTGTAAGTGAAATAGTCGCATAAAGAGTTTTAACAAAACGTCTTTTGTTCTTTTCGCAAAGCAAAACACTTCACACTTTACATACCGCGTGATTGTGTCTGAGCATTACCGTTTATTACTCCAATAACAATGCGTGTAGCAAGTAAATTCATGGTTGTAAACATGTATAAAGCTACAAGCAAGTAACGTAATCATCGTTGTGAAGACCCATATGACGTCACTGTGTGGGCATCACTTGCGATTAGCCGGATCTATAGCACGCGACCTCGCGTAGCGTCTGTTATCGTTTGCGCGAAGCATCGACTTTTTAATTTGCCTCGCCTTGGCTTTGTTACGATAACTGTGGGTTAGAAGGCGAGGCTGCTAAGAATTCACTAAATCCGCGAAAAGACCATGTTAGTATGATCATTTATCTCTACATAGTATTAATTAAACAAAGTCGCTTTCCGCGTCTGTCTATCCGATAGCTCATCTACCATGAAACGGATTTTGATGTAGTTTTCACTAACAAATTACTAAAAAAACCAACAAATGTGGAAGGTTTGGGTGTATCATTTTCAACCATGCGAAGCAGGAGCGAGTCACAAATTACGAATAAATTTGATATCATAGCGGTTTAGCCCAGTGACGGTACGCGTAGGTCCTAGAATCTAGGACCTAGATTATTAGCTGTTCGCCACGTTCTCGCTACTTGATGTAGGACATGTAATCAATGTCAGTCGAGTTGAAATACCAACACTGAGTAAACGTTTACTGCTTCTGCTTGAGGTATTTTAAAAATATTATATTCGGGCGATAAGATAAACTTTGTCTTACTTATATTACTTTTTTGTGAACCTCTTTAAGAAATGAAGATATTAATAAGGAACTGGTTAGAGTGATCCTGATCTAAAAACAAGACAAGGGCTTAGTAATGAGTATTGATTAGATAAACATGTATTAATCAGATTTATGAAGAGGCTAGATAGAACCATAGAGTATGTTTGCTACAAAACAACGACTGATAACAGTGTCACACATAGGAAAACTAAAATATCTATATACATATATATACTGACTATTACTGACTAGTATAGAGATGTCTATGTTGACTCCAGTTGTCGCGTCGAATTATTTATATAATCATAGTGCTGTGCATAATTACATCGTTTTATTACTTTACGATTACATGGATGTTATGCTTGCTCATGCCTCAAAAAAATCTTCGCTAATAATAATTATGTAGTTACTTTTTTATCACGTACAGGTTAGGTAGGCGGTTGGTGAAGTACCTTATCATTGATGAAGGTCATGAATTACTAGGCCCTTCACCCGGCGGTGTAGTTAGGTACATCGCCTAAGAAAGTCTGGTCTCATTCATTCCTTTACTCAGTGCAGGAGTGAGTTTGGGCTCTTGTACAAAATATTTCTCAATTATCTGAATTATAGTATTTTAAGCTATGTAGGTAACATACTTGGAATAATTTGAATCAAACTATCTTAACATTTTTCCGTATTTTTCGTAAACTGCCAAGTCCTTACCACGTTGATGAGATGTATTGGTCAAATTAATAGTCCTAGATCACCCAGATACACTACACTACTTTGTAACTGACGGACCCGAAATTTGTCAAAATCAGCACGACTTCCCCACTGCTGGGCACAACTATTGGCCTCTCCTTTTGAGTCAATCGTCACACCGTATTTTAATCCAGTCCAACTATTGTTCTTCTTACGTGAACTTCTTAAGTGAACCGTCACGCTTCTGTTCCAATCCCGTCCAGGTGCTACCCGTGAATCGATATTACTGTCCCTTTTTTTAATATCTTCGCCTTAAAATGGCATAACTCGTCGAAACAAACGCAAATTATAAAAATCCTACGCTTATATCTTTACCTATTTATAGACAAGTATTATTTTTGTTGCAGTGGGACAAGTAATGTTGTTGTATTCGAACGGTAGGATTTTTCTATTTATAGAAGATGACGTTAAGATTTGGCAGTAGCTAAATGTTTTAGGCGCCGGTCATTTCTTATTGTTTGTTACTACATAGCTAGGTATATTTATAAATACTATAATAATAATATTGTATTTATAAATAATTTCCCAGCAACCGGGTGCTGTCCTTGGGTGCACTTACATAGCGCGTTCACCCATCGCTACTTCTACAAACAACAAATCGGTAATGTCACTTTATTTCAATATGTCTAAAGGCTTGGGCGCACTTGAAATAAGACTGTCTTAGACAGACTTGTCTACGTCGTCTGCGACAAGACTGTTTGGTCTACGACACTGGCCTCTCGAACTGTTGATAAATAATCGATTTTTTTTTTCGAATTTATTTTATCGGTTTTGTCTTAAAAACTAATTTAATTTACTCAATTTATAATTCACTATATTCATTCATCATCATAATCATATCAGCCGAAATATGTCCACTGTTGGACATAGGCCTATGATATTTATTAAACAAATTAAACTATAAATTTATGAAAATGTAGTTTCTTAGTAATCTTTAATCTTTAATAGTATTAAATACTTAAAACATTATGCGTACCAATATTTCTCGAGAGTTTTTAAAAATTCATGTTTTATATGTTCAGCTGTTCGAGTGCTGCGATTTTATTATGCACTAAAAGATTGATTGTACAAGAAATTCTTTCAGATGCTACAGTTGTAGCAAATAAATTAACTATAACAGGAAAAACATATTATAGTGTAAATAAAGTACAGTAGATTATGTTTACGGCGAGAAATAACAAAACTATTTTTTGTTAAATTCCGAGTGCCGATATCTACATTTCAATATGGAACTATCGATATATCATCAAAAAAGTATTAGTAATAAATATCGATATTTCTAAACAATAATATCGATATTTTATCAACAGACCTAGCGCCTCGTCTCGTAGACAAAACAGTCTTGTCGCAGACGTAGACGAAACAGTTTTGTCGCAGACGTCGTAGATAAGTCTGTCTAAGACGTCTTGTCTCAAGTGTGAGCAGGACCTAACAGGGCGTCTGCAAGTTACTTCACACCCCGGTTACCTCAGATGTATTATAAAATGTATTTATAAATAAACTTAATTATTTATCCTCTGCAGCAGTTTTTCACTTTTACTGACTAAAACCCTGGTGTTCCACCAAGAGCCCTGACTAGCCCGAAATATCGACTCTATTATTGCATTAGAGGGCTGCTTACGTTAGATTACCACTCACAAACTTTATGACACGATCGTATGCCATCAACAACACCGGTTTTTGTAAAAAAGATAAACCAGACCAAAAAACGTAATTTGTAAAAAATCGATATAACTTTACGAAGATACAGGTCACAAAATACCTACGTCAAAATCAAACTAGTAGGCATCCGAAGGCATTTTTTTTACCAGTAAGGATAAATCTGAGTGGAAGCGATTCAGATGCTACAGTAGCCCGCGTAATTATACGTACATTTTTATTTTTCAGTATTTTACATTTTGTTGCTCCGTATTATTAGCTTGATTCTTACATTAGGTTGCACAGGTTGCACCGAAGGATAACTACATTAAAGTCATCAATAAGTATATACTAAAAAAGTTATGATTTTAGGAAATAGGCACTCTGTTGGATTAATTCTTTCTCTGACTTTTCCATTAAACTTTAAAGAACGAATCCATTAAAAATGGATTAAAGTACGTACTGCGATCAATGTTATAGGTATCTCGGGTTACTTTCGACTGGTCTTCAATAAACACAATACTTAGTGCACAGTAATAACGGCAGAAGATGACGTTTTAATGATGACTTCTTAATCGTTTTGTGAGCAAGTGTGTCGCTGCTGATCGAGAGACGGCTATAGAAGCATATAACCGATCCAATAAAAACCAACATGAGTTTTAAATGAACTAACAGTAGTAAGAGATCCGTCGAAGAAATCTCTTCCCTCATCTGTTATTCGATTATGATAAGTATTATGTGCTAGATAATGCGTTAATTAAGTAATTCCGAATAGGTTCCCTGGCTAAATCTGGTGTCAAAGATGTTGAACAATAAAATTTGTCTGAGATCGCGAACATAACTTTCGACTTTATATAAATACTTACAAATTGAGTTCTATAACGATAGCTAATAGCTTCTATTAGACTAAAAAAAAGTAATTAGCATGAACAAAAGAAACAATTGAATAAAAGATGAGGGTAAATATGGCTATTAATTCACATCTTTATGTAAGGCAACCCTGCTATTTGCACCTTAAACATGGAGGCAACTTATAGTTTTTTTTCAGTTCCTTGGGGCACATTCTTGCAGCTGATGCTCGATTTTCCCAAATAACAAATGAGGGGTAATTGATGTCAAAAATGTAACAACAAATTTTATTGTTCAACATCATTGGCATCAGATTTGGTTAGGCAACCTATTCGCAATGTTTTAATGAACGCATTATTTAGCTTGTAATATTTCAAATAACAGACGAAGGAAGAGATTTCTTTTATTGGATCTTAGATCATAGATTCTTAGTAGCGAAAGCAATGTTTAGGGACTTTTTTTTGCTTACAATATTCAGCTGTCCGACGTCTTTAAATAAAAGAGACGTTTCAAACATAGGCATTAGGTCTAATAGCTGTAAATAGTCTTCATGCCAGACATTACCTGCTTCCGTCGTCGCATCCACTGTTCCACGCGATCCCATAGGAAACGACTTATTTACGAAATTGCAAGTTCCTTTTAATTTTAAAAGCGGCCGATACATACTGTGGACTTAATATTAGCAGTTGGCACTGTATGAATTAATTAAAGCGTACCTTGATATGTAAGATTTACTATGTCTATAAATTCTACTTGCAATGTGTTTTATTAACATAATAAATAATACTTCGATCTTGACTATATTAGAGCTGAAATTAGCAGAAATGAATGACGGTTTATAGATAGTTAGGCACACTTTTGTTTGAGTTGGGAAATCAATAATTTTACGCACTCTGGGTGGAGCGTGTCAAACTATTAGTGACTTAAATCCTCCTGTTTACATTCAGTTTTCCTTTGCACACACCTGAGTTTTATACCTATATGATTTTAGAGATTATAACTCGGTTGCCCTTTTGTTCAAACTGGCTGTTAGCAACAATAAACCCTTTTGGTTCACGGTCGCTGGGCATCAGGTTCTGCCCATTGTCCGTTTGTATTCAGTGCAGTACATGACAAAATAGTCGCTGATACATCCCCAGCTTGGCAGCTGTGAGATCTATATTAGCATGTTGGGCTTTGAACGCTGATCATCTTGTTATCAATAAAGATTAACTAAATTACTGCGCGTTCCTATAGCTTGCTGTTAGACTTCGACTTCGTTCTTTTAAAGTGGTGTTTTTCTTTAGTTTTCATTAAGAGTGGAAGAGATGTCTTTATTTCTTTAATCCAGTTCAAGACTAGACAGTGGTCTTGTCTTGCTCGTAAGTAGGCTATTTATTAGATTTGATACCGTTACTGATGTTCCATAAAAGAGTTACAGAGAAATCACGAAATATTTTTTTCCAGTCGTGTAAATACAACCGTTTTAATCATCATTCATTAGTACAGAATGATTGAGATACTAGCAATTTGCGTGTCAGTAAACACGCATGAAAATTGTACAATCTACATTATTTCTGTGCACGCAAAAACTTAAGTTAATTTAGAGCGTTAATTTTATTTAATACACGTTTTGTGTAATGAAACTGTGAAATGAGAAATCAAGTTGTTACCATCCTTACATACAAGTCACGCACGTCGCTGTTCAAATTGATTGTAAGATAAATAATTGACGTAAATTATGTTGTATACACGTATGTACCTACAAAATGTCGTTACATTCTTCAGATGATGACAGTTGTTTGTTGGCATTTCTGTCGGTATTAATCAACCAATTTTGATTTAATATACCAATTGTTTGCTTAATTAAAATATTTATTGCACTTGAAATGTTTTTTCTGAATACAGTGCAAACAAATCGTAGGATTGTTATTTTGTAATGTTCAGCGTTTCTCTGAAATAATGCAGACAGTACAAAATATTTTCTTTAAGTGCCGAGCAATGAAGAAAATGAGTGTTATTGTTTTCCCACGAGAAATACACATTCAACATAAACTAGCATAAACTGTGCGATGATAATGTATGGCTTATTCGTTTAATGTCCTTTGGTAAAGTAATGATGGATGATAGCGAAATGACGTAATTTCTATCCTCGTCGTATACGTACTTTAAGTTTGTTTGTTTAAAATCTATTGTCTGAATATTTAATGGTAGACTATTTCTATGTAGAAAATGTGTTTCTTAGCCGATACTCGAGGCTAAAGTTAATTATTTCCAGAACTAATGTTGAAACACATACCAGCGTAATGAGCTAGTTTATCTCGTCTCGTTTTCTTCCTGGTTTTTCTTGAAGCCTGTTCATTCATTCGTTCGGAATAGTTTATTTCCTGTTGATACTACAATTCAAGTTTCTACTAGATATTACATAAAATTTACGTAACTAATGCTAAAAATTCTTAGCGTAGGTATGGGAGCTTTCTACGCCACTTATCCTCACAGTGAATAGAACTGTTATACATTTTGTGATGAATCTGAAAGTTTCAGCAAGGCCACCCTGTATTGAATGATCACTACAAGTCCAGTGTAGAACATTGGCCTTCTAAAACCTGTATAGATTAGTTTTTACAATTAATTTACCTAGTATTACTTACATTAGAGTAGCCCTAGCTTAGTACCTAGTTGTTATGCACTTTGTGACGGCGTCCTTGTGCACCCGCATTAGCATCGATCGTTCATTAAGCTCAACATGGCTTGACTAGTAAAATTGAATAATCGGCTAGAATACAATTTCAATATACTAACACGGCTCACTATTATTTATAATGTCTCTGCTATCTATTGGATATTGATCAAATCCTTGACCATATTTACAGATTTTGATAGCGCACATTTACAAATTTTGTGAAAATATCTCAATAAGGTCATACTAGAATACTAGATGCGCATGTACTGTTACATAATATGGTCAAAACTATGCTATTTGATATGGTCAAAACAAAACCATTTTTGAGTGCAAAAAATAGTCAGAAGTACTTTTGACCAGTAAGTTTCTTTAAATTAACTTTTTTTTTGTGATCATTTTAAAAACTAAAATGTTTAGTATTTAAAAAATAATAATAATAAAACAGCTCTTTTTTGGTTATACTGTTCTGTCCCACTCCTGGGCAAAGGCCTCCCCTCCACTCCTTCCATTTTTCGCGCTCCCGGGCACCTTTTTGCCAGTTCTGGTGGAATCTGTCCCGTCGTGAATAAAACAATTAACACAGTTAATTTTGCTATTTTTGCTTGATTGTTAAATTATTATAGTATTTACTAATAAATAAACAGTATTGATTATCTATTCTATATAAATGAATCCCTGTTTTTCTTTGTCACGTTATCAAGCGTGAACGGCTGGACCAATTTCGCTAATTCTTTTTACGTTGTGTTTGTTATTGTCAGGAAAAGGTTCTTATGAAAGAAAAAATAAGAAACTAGCGCGGAAAACTGAAATATTTCAGAAAACTACGACGTCTACCTTCGTTTGTTTGTCTGTTTATATCTAACATCTGTCGGGTCAGCCAGAAACATAGCAAGATTTGGATTTATTCCATCACCATTACGACATCCATTGCTACTATTAATCGCTCAACGAAAAGTATAATACAGTCACTTTGCACACATTGTTTTCCATGCACAGTGGTTCGTCTATTAATTAGCAATACAATCCATTTATAGAATGATTCAAGGTCGATAGGATCTCAATATTGTGCCATTCGTAATCCACAGCGTATAATAGCAGTATTTTTGGGAGTATGCGTAGGTAGGTCCATTCTAACCTGTCATTCAAACAACAGTTACTGCGACAACTGTTGCTTCACTCTATAATGAGGTTCTCCACACATCTACTGCTAATCTATTAACGAAAAAGATACTTCTATTTTGAAATTATTGCCTCCAAACTAGGAATTACTTCTGTATTGTCGATGCGTTTTTAAACTTGTAAAGTCGGGTCTGATGTCTTATGTATGTCACAAAAGACATCCCAGACCTGGAAAAACTATGTATAGGCCGTGTTTGTTTCATGCGGGAATCGAAACCACAGCGATCAGTCAATCGCTTAACCACTGCGTCAATTGCGCCGTCAATATAATATTATGAAAGACAATAGGATTGTGACATAGTGCGTGAGGTACTTCTGGGGTTATTATTATTCGGTACACGGCCATTCATTGTGCCTCTATTAAGACTGAGCGTAGAGATGTCATGTGATGAACTGATGACTCCTTGATCTCCTCTAATTACTTTATGGATGCTGTTCGGTTCTATTGTATGCTTTGTTGGGAGTGTTTGTGTACTTTATTCTTTGATTGACATTATCACGGTGTTGTGAACGGGCGATATGCGAGCCGACCAAACATTTTAAGCATTTATAAAACTGCTTCTGTAAGTATCGATACAATTTTTGACTGTTGTGGTATCGCTCTCTTTTATACAGAGAGCGTTTAAGTCCGAGAATTGCTAGTACGTACCTAATTAGGAATTTTCTTCTTTCTAAAATAATTGTTTCTAGCTCTTCTTAACCGACTTTCAAGTGGGACAAGGTTCTTATTGATCGAAATCTTTTACTTCTGTTAAATTTCGGCGACAATTCTTCGCAACGTCCACCGATTTTGAAGATTATTTTATTGTAGGAAACCCAAAGTGGTCCCGCGGCTCTAAATTATTCATGGGAAAGTTACTTCCGATATCTGGATTTTCTAGTGTTCAAATAATTTCTTCATCTTGGTACTTATTACAAACAGGTTCGAATGGTATCAAAAAAAGTTTTTGTGTCATCAATTTTCTTTCTGCCTGTAGGTACATTTTTAGCTTTTTTAAATGGGAAATTTTCAAATAACTTCTCCCGCTCTGGAAGGTGCGGGAGTGTCGAACTTTTACTACCTACATTGATTAGGGTATGTTAGGTTAGGTGCAGTTATTAACTATTCTAAAATTTTGTCTTCTAAGAGCGTTTTCTTGTAGCTCCAAAGCTCCAAGTATAGTTACCTTTACTGACCTACCGCAAAAATCCATTCTATATCTGTAAAGTGCTAGGTAAATACATACAAAATTTTAACAACAAATAAAAAAACCGGTCGAGGATGAGTCGGACTTGCGCCCAAAGGGTTCTCTAATACTCATTGTGACACCATATTAATTTTAAGTTCCTTATGTAATTTTTATTTTTGTTGTACAATAAAGAATATATACATAGGGTAGGTTTAGAATTTTGAAGACATGGTATTAATGCAAGTTCCACTGGCGCTTGATCGTTTTCTTCTTAAACCAGTATATATAAATTATTCCAAATATTTACCACCTTTTTCTATTTGGTGGGTAAAAATCATTCAAATGACATCCCTCGCCCTTGGACAGAGCGGGAGATAGTGTCGACTCTTACTGACTAAAATCCCACCCCGTTCCTTCTTGCTTTTCATACGGGGGCCGAGCTACCTTTTGGGAGCTAATCCTGGCCCCAGAAGGCTTCGACCCAGCTGGGCCCCTGCTATTGCTGACAACTCCTTGAGCCTCCGCTGTTGACGACTTGGGCTCGGTCCGAACAGTTACTGGACGGTCAGTTGCCGAAATATTTACCCCTGACTATATCGGTGGACATCATAATGATAGATATTAATATTCAGAAATATTATTTGAAATCATGAGAATAATCGTCCACAATGGAAATAACATATCGATGACTAGTAGACACGTAATTTCGCTATGGACACTTGAAAAGAGATTTAACTAATCACGGTCTTTGCTCATCGCCGTAAACTTCACGTGTTGTTAAAACAAATTTTGATTAGATAACAGTGAAGTGGCGGCACGAATAAATTAACAAAGAGTGCTATAAGATTTCCAATACGTCTTACAATAATAATTATTAAAACTAATTGAAATTTAGTTTTTTTTTTACTTCGGTGATCATCAAATGATCATCTTCCGCTCTGGTTGTAGTGAGAGGGAGAAAACCGAGTGTTCCTTCAATTACGACGGCCATGGTTACTCTATTAAAAATCCGTAAGCCTTCTGTCTGTTTGATGTGACTGGACAAAGCATAACTGGCGAAATGTGGGTGTACCATAAACCTACATTCTCTAGCTGAACTTTCAGAAAATACAATTTTAAAATTTAAATAATGTAACAGCGTAAAGTAATGTTATTTCGGATTGTATTTTTTTTTTTCGAATTATTTTAAAAATTAATATTTTTTTTGAACATTACAAGTTACAAAACAGCACTCTTCACGCTCTTATTAACTTGTATAACCGATAAAATCGTATGTTGTATGTTTACGCACACATATATCAAAATTTTGTATTCGTATTATGACGATATTTTAGAGGAAGACGCATCCAAGGCGATTTATCACTAGAAAAAATCACTTTAGCACACAATGTTTTTCAGTGTAGATTATTCAGCATTTAAATTGTCTTATTCGTTTCAAAATGTGTCGCCATTTCCAAGACTACGCGTAAGCGGCAAGGACTTAGCAAAATAAATCAGTGAAAATAAAGCAGTGACGTGATTGTGAAAACAATTTTAATTCCAGATTCGTAAAATGTTCCCTGGACATAGTTTGGAATCATACAACAGCACCATGCCCTATGTTCGGTGACGGAAGCCACGAAACTTGTTACGATATTACTTAACTTGTGACATTATATTGTACTATCATGTGACTTTTTGTGAATAAAAACTGTGTAAAGTTAGTAAGTGCCTTAAGTAATTTATCGCTTTTCTAAATATCTTAGATTTGGCTAAACAATAAAGGCACATGCTGTTCAATGGATACCGAAAAAAAACCAACCTCAAACGTAAAAGTAAAGAAGAGCGGACGTAAAAATGAGAAGAAGAAAAAAGCTGAGACAAAAGATACTGACATCTCATTAGAAGAAGTATGTCAGCAAATGAGCAAACTGGCTGATGAGGACGGCGGTGGTAGCGTCTCGGCCAGCTCCACCGATAGCGAAGACTTAGTTAATGCTATAAACTACAACACCATCACTTCACTAGCCGCTCTAAAGGATATAATCCAAGGCGACAATAATGATACTCCGGAAACGGATAGTTTCTTTCAGCACTACTTTATGAATCACTGCAACAGTCTTTCTAGTAGAAACTCTAATTCACCTTTTCCATTTCCGGAGCGTCGACGATTATCACAATGCCGCGAAGAAGATGAAGACGATGAGAGAAAAGACAGCGATCTACTATCCTTGTTAGGAGATAGTTGGGATGTAAAAAAAAATTCCAGAGGCAAAAAGAATGCTGCTAAAAATATTAGCCCTCCTGAAACAGAAGACCAGAATGCAAATGTTGTTAGCGAGCTGGCACCTACTGACACTAATGTCGCTGCTGATCGACAGGATCCTCCGAAGAGGACAGTGATGGGAGCTCGCCATAAGTTCCTGGTAACAACGACTCCTCAGGCTGCGCCTCCACCGCCTACGCCCCCCGCCGTGGAGCGAGCTCTGCGCTCGCATGTTCATAATTCGCATACCGTTCACTTTGGGACCAAAGGTGCTGAAGAACAGCGACCAAATGTTCGTTCTATATTTGCAGGACAGAATCTCCACCTTGATAAAGATTATTTTGATAGTAGTTTAATCGAAATCAGATCTACTGAACTAGATAATGTTGATGGAGTAGCCGCTAGTTCTGAGGACATTTGGGTTAAAAGGAGCGAAGACAAAGTAAGTATTTTAAGATTGTAAAATTCAAAGCGATTTAAAATACACAAACAATAGCAACATAGCGTGGAATATTTTAATAAATTACAGGCCCTCAAAGAAGAGCCTTCTGCCAAAGCCGAATTATTCAAGATAAATGAAAATGTAGCTGTGGTACCTGTCAAGAAAGGCGCTAAGGCTTCTGTACAGAAAGTGGAGGAAGTTAGAGCGCGCTCTGGAACTTGGGGTGCAGCGACTGGGACCAAACAAAAGGAACCTGTTAAAAAGACCCCAGTTAAGAAAGAAAAAGAAGTACGACGAGCCAGTGACGAACGAAGACAAAAACGTGGTGAGTGGATAAATTAAGTAACGTGAAAATATGGGTACATATTAGAATGTTAAACATTAAAATACCTATAGGTAAAATGTCGACGTCCAATACATCGAAAATTTAAATATCGAATGTACATACAACCGCAAATTAAAATATCAAAAATTTATAATGTTGAACGGTTAGATATCTCACGTCTAATATATCTAAAATCTAAATATCTATAAAAGTGACATCGAAATATCTAAATAACGAAATTATAAAGTATCAAATGTCCTGAACATCGATATTGATTGACTTACATAGTAATTTATATCGTTAACACGCTTATATTAGCTTTACCTGTATGTTTGTAACCAACGCCTTTGAGCTCGATTTTGACTAACTTTGGGCGATCAGATTTTCTTCAAACTTTGCACACCCATCAAAGTTTGATGACAATTTAATAATCGGTTTTTTTTAGTGAAAAATAAAAATATAGTTTAAAAAAAAAACTAAAAAAAAACACGCTTTCATAGTATATCAAACTAAAAAGTGTAAAATAATTTTCAATATAGGTAGGAAATAATAATAATGAACGAAAAATATTAATATCATTGTGAAAAAAGCGTGGGGCGCTTTGTGCCATATTTTTCGTAAATCGAGCACCCCACGCTTTTTTCACAATGATATTACCTAATATTTTTCGTTCATTATAATTATTTTTTAGTTTAAAAAAAAAACGGATCATTTTATTGTCATCAAACTTTGATGGGTGTGCAAAGTTTGAAGAAAATCTGATCGCCCAAAGTTGGTCAAAAACGAGCTTAAAGGCGTTGGTTACAAACATACAGGTGCAGCTAATATAAGCGTGTTAAAAATCGAATCATTATTTTTCGCAGTAAAATAGGAAACCTATTAGACAAAGGTGAAAATATTTTTACGGGAGTTTGTAGGTATGATTCGTTAGTTTTAACTGGGGAAATAGGTTAGGTTAGAAACTTAGAACTGTGACTAAACTCACGCGAGCCAATCGAGCTGAGCGAGCAGGGCCGCGGCAGCGGCCGGCGAGCCCTTCTCAAAACAAAACATACCAAATTTTTTTTCATGTTTAAACGAGTAGGTATTTTGAACATAGGTGTATTAAATGTTGACATTTTGAATTTAGATATAACGACTGTCGATATTTTTAATCTTTATATATAAAAATGAATCCCTATTTTCCTTGGTCACGCCATCACGCATAAACGGCTGGACCGATTTCGCTAATTCTTTTTTTGTTGTGTTTGTTACTGTCAGGAGAAGGTTCTTATGAAAAAAAAAGGAAAATAAGGGCAGAATAGGGTAGAGTAGGGTAGGTGAGAGTAGGATAGAATGGGGTAGAGTAGGGTAGGGTAGAGTAGGATATAGTAGGGTCGAGTACCTAGAAAAGAGCGGGAGAGAAGCCGCGCGGACAAAAGCTATAGATAAGCTAGATATTTTTATCACTTGGCATTTCAATGTTAGACATTTTAAGCGTCGATATTTAAATTTCTGATGTTTTGAATGTAGCTATTTTACCTTTAGGTTTTTTAATGTTTGATATTCTAATATGTACCTACTCGAAAATATTCGTGTGAAGCGTACAACACGACATTTTTCTGAATTGCTAGCGGGATAGGTCCAGCTTAGGACTGGCATCATATCATTAAAACTGAAGTGCCAGTGTCTGGTACCATTAAATGCAAAAACGGAACCCTAATAGGATCACTTTGTTGTCCGCCCGTCTGCCTGTCTGTCTGTCCCTTCATATCAAGAACGCATGGAGGTATCGAGTTGAAATTAAAAACCATATACTCAGGTCTGCGGTCCATTGAAGCTGTAAAAATAATCAGACTTCTGTGTTAAACTCGCACTTGTTTTTATTGCTATTATTTTCAATAACTGAGCCTCTAGACCAGGGTAGATGCCTTCAAAAATAATAAAAAGTGAAAAGTAATAATAGTAGGATGAAACCCATCACAAAAGGAGGAGAATATTATAAAAATGAAAGGAAAAATAATTTACGGGCGATCTGAGGTCGGGAAGGGGGTGGGGGTGACCTTTTAAGGGGAAAAAACGGTTTTTCTCGATTTCCGGCAAAACTAAAAGTCCTATGGAAAAAAGTCAAATGGCAAAGTTGTAGGTAATAAAAAGATCTAAAACTTTTGCATTAACACTTTTTTCACATAACCTCAAAATTTATGTGAAAAATTCAAAAAACCATGTCTTTGGTTTTTTATTTTTATCTCTTTCAAAAAACAATATTTTATCACGAAATTTGGTGAAAACTTACCTTTTTATGTCCCAAATACGCTGTAATTTATTTGATTAGAAATATTTATTTTTTCACCTTATTTTGAATAAATATCGAAAAATCACCCTAATTTTCAATCGAAAATTCACCCGTCAAAATATCTTTTTTTTTCAAAAAGTTCATATGGTGTCTGTTCGTTGAAATCTCTACTTTCCGATGGTGAAAAAAAATATATATGTTACCATAGTAAATCTTCTCAGCAAATGCAAAAAATTGAAAAAAACTCGAATTCGAAATTTTTTTTCAATTATTATATTCAATGTAGAGCTATTTATTAAAATTTACACTTTAAATTACTCGAAAAACGTAAAATTACATGTTACATAGATAACAAAAAAAATTGCAAATCAAAATATAGTACTATAATTAACAAACAAATAAGTTGATAAAATTAATACTTAATAAGACGTCTACAATATTTGGAGAAAGGAGTCGAATCTTCTTTAAGTTATATGCGTAGATGCCTATTTATAACTATATTTAGATAACTTATATATACCTGAGTGACCTACGAAAAATTTTAGCCCATCAAAAGGTATTTCATAGAGGAGTGGGGAAGGGGCTAGGCGGGTCCGGGTCTTACTACATACATACCTAATATTTCGTAGCAGCTGTAACAACCGTTAGCCTAGCCAGTATTCGAAATACAGTATAGTATACAACATCGTTTAAAAAAATACACGTGCACGTTGAGTTTCTTGAAGATAACTGTGATAAGTTTACAAAAAAACTAAGAATATTAAAATAAATAATAATCTCCTTTATTTTGCACAAACAAACTTAGTTACTCCCATAAGATTTGTAAAATACATATCGTAAATATATTTTTACTAACTTTTGGCCGATTTTAATATATATTTTATACATTTCAAATATATTTCAGATATATTCAATTTTTTTATTTTATTTTTAGCTATGTTTTTTATGTCTTTTAGGATATATTTTGAATGTATCTAAGATATATTTAAAATACATATGAAAATAAGCCATAAGTTAGTTATTAAAAATGTATTTACGATATGTATTTTATATATTTATATATTTTATGGGAGTAACTAAGTTTGTTTGTGCAAAATAAAGGAGATTTTTTTTTTTTAATCTTCTTAGTTTTTTTGTAAACATGTCATAATTATCTTCAAGAAACTCAACGTGCACGTGTATTTTTTTAAACGATGTTGTATACTATACTGTATTTCGAGTACTGGCTAGGCTAACGGTTGTTACAGCTGCTACGAAATATTAGGTATGTATGTAGTAAGACCCGGACCCGCCTAGCCCCTTCCCCACTCCTCTATGAAATACCTTTTGATGGGCTAAAATTTTTCGTAGGTCACTCAGGTATATATAAGTTATCTAAAAATAGTTATAAATAGGCATCTACGCATATAACTTAAAAAAGATTCGACTCCTTTCTCCAAATATTGTAGACGTCTTATTAAGTATTAATTTTATCAACTTATTTGTTTGTTACTTATAGTACTATATTTTGATTTGCAATTTTTTTTGTTATCTATGTAACATCTAATTTTACGTTTTTCGAGTAATTAAAGTGTAAATTTTAATAAATAGCTCTACATTGAATATAATAATGGAAAAAAAATTTCGAATTCGAGTTTTTTTCGATTTTTTGCATTTGCTGAGAAGATTTATTATGGTAACAAATATATTTTTTTTCACCATCGGAAAGTAGAGATTTTAACGAACAGACACCATATAAACTTTTTGAAAAAAAAAGATATTTTGACGGGTGAATTTTCGATTGAAAATTAGGGTGATTTTTCGATATTTATTCAAAATAAGGTGAAAAAATAAATATTTCTAATCAAATAAATTACAGCGTATTTGGGACATAAAAAGGTAAGTTTTCACCAAATTTCGTGCTAAAATATTGTTTTTTGAAAGAGATAAAAATAAAAAACCAAAAACATGGTTTTTTGAATTTTTCAAAAAAAGTGTTAATACAAAAGTTTTAGATCTTTTTATTACCTACAACTTTGCCATTTGACTTTTTTCCATAGGACTTTTAGTTTTGCCGGAAATCGAGAAAAACCGTTTTTTCCCCTTAAAAAGTCACCCCCACCCCCTTCCCGACCTCAGATCGCCCGTAAATTATTTTTCCTTTCATTTTTATAATATTCTCCTCCTTTTCTAATGGGTTTCATCCTACTATTCGTTTTTTTGGTTTTAAAAATTATCGACACTGGTCTACTCATCTTAGTAGTCGAAATATTACAAAGTGTACAAACTCAGTGTGTTGACAAATAAACGGTAAGTTATGTAATTCGTTTGTAAATATAGATTTATTATCGACGGAAAGTGTAGTAGATCCCACAATGTTTGCCAGAGTGCGCCTACATATTTGAGTCGCGCGCCCCGCACTCGCGCTGGCTCCGCGCCAAGCGTCTAGCTAGTCGTAAGGGTCGATGTTAACGCGAGACATTTCAGTCATTTTGTTTGTGGTTATTCATTGTCATAACTTTTTTTTTATTATTAAAAAGCTCTCCTTTGGCCACCATCTCACCTGATGGTAAGCGGTGATGTAATAAATTATTGAATACTGGGAATTTCACTTCACACAAATTCTAATGAGCAGCTGGGCTATCTATTATAAATTATAATAGATGTATGCCCAAACTGTTTACAAGTTTCTTTAAACATTTTACTGAAAGGAGACAATGTTTTTTATGAAGACATCATAAAAATAGTGATTGTCTTCTAGACGTATTGAGTGGCAGATACACAATTGTATATGTCCAATACACTGTGCTATAATTATTTTTGTCCAAACTCAAAGCTGCCCGATTAATGCACACACAGGCAAATATACATCTGTAGTCTTTAATAGGTACAAGATTGTTAAAAACATGTATAATTTTAGAAACAAAACTAGAAATTATCTGCATTAACTATATAGGTATATTAGTCTAATATTAGAACACGAACTGCGCGACACACGATATAAAAACTACGCATTCCTCATTAAAACAACATAATTTCGGAATTTCTTGGCGTTATATAATTTGTTACATAGGTACCGTACGAGAAAAGACCAATGCTTGTGTTAGAAAATTAAAGGTAAAATTAAATTGCACCACGCAGAGTTAACAATAAATCTGTTACACTTACATGCAAAATAGCATGCGGCCGGCCTTGAATTAGTTGTGGTTATAGCATAAGTAGCGAACATTATCACACCGATGTTTGTCTACGTGTGATAAAAACAATTTAACTTAATTTTAGACATGATTTAATATCGCTGTAATACGTTATAGATGAAAGCTAAATGAACGACAGTCCTGGTGCTGCTAGAACTGTTTCAGGTGTTAAACAGTGCTAGAATGTAATTAATCTGGTGTGCGTTATGAATGTGTAAGTCTCACGGAATATGCTACACCACAGCGCGCAAAATACATAATGCATAACGTTTCTATGCTCACTTAAATACTTTGGCTCTATTATGGCACTGTCAATAAATTGATTTGTTTGCTGTACAAACCTTGGGACTTATCCTCAACTGGTGGTAACTCTAAAACAATTTAATTCTTTCGGGAATAAAGGCGTGAGTTTGTGATGTATTTGACACATCAGTTGACTTTAAAAGACAGATTCACACACTGTTCTAATAAAATAAATGTCGGTAAACAATAATGACGCCGTCTGTTCAAGAATCATGGCTGTAATCTTGTTTACGATGTCTGCGTTGCGAAGGGTCGTATGATAGTTTCAATACCATCTTCATTCAGTGATACGCTAAGTATTTGTTTGGCCGATATTAGAATTGAGATGTTTTGTAACACTGTTAATGTGACGTGCAGTAGTGATACGACTATTCGCAGTCGCGAATATTCGCACATTTTTTGACATTCGCATTTGCATTCGTATTTGCAACAAACATGCGAATATTTGGCGTATGTTTTTGACAAACAACTAGATACTAAAGTATTGATGGACAATACAATTGATATGATTTTATAATTTTAAATTTAATTTAATATCTATAGGTATTCTATCACACAACTTGCATTTCATATTTTCGGTGTTACAAATTGTGTAATTGTGCATGTTAGAGAAATTTGGAATCATAGTCATGTTTTCATATCACTTTAATTAAACAAATACAAGCTAACGTCAAATCATAACAAAACTTTTCGAATGAATTACTTTGATTAACTTTGTTCAATCGACCTGTAACGGCTTTGCTATCGTCATCATTATCATTTCAGCTAAATGGCGCCCACTTTAGGAAATAGGCCTCCTTCAAGTGTCGCCATTATAGCTTTCAGTCTCGATATATTTTTGAGTCCCGGGCTTATATTCAAATGCCTAGTAGTTAGTTAACCAAACAAGATTATTGTAAAGAACTTTATTAAAAACATTTGTTCAATCTTGTTTATTTTAAAAACTGTGGTTACAATCGAGTAAAATAACAATAACGAGTTATTTTTTGCTTTTTTAAAGTGGGCATGTAAAAGTCGTGAAAAATCTAATGTGATTGAAATAATAATTTCAGAACAGTAAGATCTATAATTTGTTACAAAATAAACCTGACTCAGAAAAAGCCCTCTCAGCCTGTACGCTGCCGCAATGACTTAAGAAATTGAAATCCATTTCAAATTCTGGAAAATGTTCTACATGTCATACGCATTAGCGAATATTGAATTTGAATATTCGCATTCGCATTAGTAAGAATTCTCACATCAACAGTTACATCACTAACGTGCCGCAGATTTTCCCACTCATATTTTTTAAATTCCGGTTTCTCTCATTTTCGATAAAAATATACAGTATTGCATTTGTAACTTGCAACGTTCCCGCAAGAAGTGCGTAAATTCTATGTCACAAGCCAGCTGCTCGTGACCTTCACTAGGCTTAACGGTACATATTCAATTAGGCGTTACTATACCTACGTTGTGCTTTCCAACTACGCATGCAACATCGACCCTTATTTCAGCATCGGAAAGAAATCCTAGATTCGATCAAAGAATACTTTTTTTTATATCTTTTATAAATTTTGGGACTTTTGGTCACGCGATCATACCTACATAGGATAGACTATGTTAAATAAAGTGAAAACTATCATCTGATTTATCATTGAAATAAGTAGGACACAAGAATATGCCCCGAGGATATCTGCAATACAATACAAAAATCGTTTACCAATAAAAATTAGCCTATTAAAATAAAGGATCTAGAAAAAAAAAATGTGTTCGATAAAGAATAGGAATTAATATAATATAAGAATATTATATTAAGCGAATTCTTGGACACACAGTTAAATATGGTTTTTGATCAGAATAAATTCACCCTAAAGAATCAAATGGTCATACGCTGGAAGTGACAAGCATTATGTAGATTTTTGCATGTTTTAATGGGTTTCTCTGAGATTTTCGTCAATCCGAGAGATAGTGGCGAGGCTAGTTTTTCTAAGGTAGCTTCGGTAATACACTCTGATGCACTATAATATAATACAAAAGTTAGTGCCAGGTGGTGGTAGTCGCCATTAGTTGGATGATGAAGAGCAGACAGGTTAGCGCAAGATGATGGTAGGTAGAGCGAAAATCATAATGCACCTGCAGACCCCGACACATGTGTACGAGGGTACAGCGGGGTCGTTTTAGTCAGTAAGAGAATGTCAGACCCCCCTCCACCCAACCCTGGGCGGAGGACATTCATGAGAATTTCCAACCCGAAAAAATGACGAGGGTACCAAGTCAATAACGTCTATTTAGATGATCTGGCACACAGGTCATGTGAAGGGCAGTGTGCAAAATTTCGTCTCTATTTTATCCTGTGGTTCTGCAATTAAATTTAGTGCCTTTATTGAACCCCAACGAACTTGTTAATGATAACTATGCTCGGGTTGATGATGACAGTCGATAATTATGAGGATTGACGTCCATCGATGGAAACCGTTTTGTAACATAAACGCGTGACTGCTGTCGGTATGTAGATTCTGACACAGATGCGCACACACTTCGTGAATGTTTATCGCCTACCCTTCTTTGGCTGGTTATGATTTATTGTAATTACATTAATACTCTTAACAGCACTGCATCTGCAACTCCACCTGTGCATTTTATGTCGTAGTGATAGACCAAAGAACAATAATAAAAGATCCTCCCATACCCCCATAGACCGCAAAGGTCACATGACGTAATAGTTTTCAGCTAGTTTTTGCTTCATCGTCATCTTCGTCTTCAATAATAAAATCCATAAAGTTACAAGATGACCTCATTATGTCTGTTCTGTTATTAGGTTTTTCCGAGATTTTCTCAAAAAGATGAAGGAAAACTTCGTGAGGAAGCCGCAATTTCTATACCATTCCCCTCACAAAGAATCCTCTTTGTGAGGGGAAGGGCTTGTGTTCCTACCGTGGGGACATCATAGACTCTTGATTATGCTATATTATTCTTACTCTATTCCAGAAATAAAATAAGGAGGTACAAAATTACCTCAATCGTTCCATTTATCGATTAGGTCATTATCGGTAAAGTTTTGAAAATTACAGAATAAACGCTCGATTCTAAGAAAAGGTTAATGATCGATTGTGCTGAGTCATGCTGATATTGCGTTTTCCTGGTAAATTACCTTGACCGTTGGTGGCTTACATAATGATTGTACATAATAAAATTGCATGTTTGCACAAAACAATCTAATGCGTAAAGAGAAAACTTTGCATCTTTTCTCAAACGTTGCGCATTGCGCTCGTAGTATGAGGGCTGGCTTAATAATTTAAATGGTGGAGTGTATAAATAGGAAGTTATTCTTTTTTAAATAAAATACTGTCTAGTTTTGATCACTAGGCGACCGTCATCTTTTTGCTCTTATTCTTCTTACTTGGCGTCGATGTAACACGTTTTTCCTTTCATTCTGTCCTGTCAACTGTCACGCAAAAATTTGTAATAAAATCGCCAAACGCCAAATAATGTTGTTGTGTGTTTTTTCTTTGTTTTATTTCTAAAGTGAATTGTTTACGTTTCAGAACAACGTCTGGATGCAGCGATCACCCGTAGCACACAATCTGTGGGTGAGCGCAGACGCCGGACCTCCAACGATGACGGCCAAGAGCATCCCATGTACCAACAGACTATACACGGTAACTCAACTTTCATGACTTTCCGTTTTACTCAATATGGGACAGAAATAAGTAGTAGAAGTATTATAAAGGAGGAAGGAACAATCTACTGCGAGGCACTAGAACAATTTGCCTGCTGCGGTCTTCCCGTCCGATTAATAGATCTCGGCAGGGGAACTTCTGCCTCCGAGTAGAGTGGATATACCGGAATCGGGTAGTTGGTTTCATTACAAAACCTTTCGTCACAGGTTTAAGCTGCCTCTTGAAAACCCCTACGATGCCTCTGTATGACTCTCTGTGTATGTTTGTTACTTCTTTACGCTCGAGAAACTGAACGAATTTCGATGAAATTTGGCACACGGGTAGATCATGTCTTGGAATAGCACAAAGGATACTTTATATCCTGGGAATATCCTTTATCCCTAGGGATAATTTTCTATAAAAAAGCGGGCGGAGCCGCTAGCAGCAGCTAGTAGTTACTAAATGTAAGAAATGACGGAGAAAAGCGTAAGCAATTTTGTGCGGCCCAAATCTGCGTCTGACTTTAAAGTAGCATTATAACATGCTGCTGACCGGGTCGACCGCAAACCTACCAGACTCTGGTCTGCTATTAAGAACCTATTGAAAAGAACTTGTTTTCATCTTTAAAATTGTATTTTTTAGGAACCTCCGGGGTGAGTCGAAGACCCGCCGTGTTCGACATCCGGAAATCGAAGCCTACGGGCGGTGACGCCAATAAACAGCCGTCTATTATGCAACAAGTCATGACTGCTGTGATGGTCAGTATTTTAATTTAAAACTATTGTTTTTCCCGCGGGTTTGCTCCCGTCTTGTAATCCTCAAGCACCGAAAAATTTCTGGGATAGTAGGTTAAGGATGTTAGTCAAAGACCAAGTCTGTGCACCATAGGTCAGAATATATAATAGGACAACTTGGATGTCTTCCTTGGGAATTGGAAAGAGGTGGCTCAAAACCGGGAACATTGGCAGGAGTGGAGGGTTTTTGCGCAGCAGTGGGACAGTATGGGCTAGATATAATAATAATAATATAATAAAAGTAGCTTAAGACACCTAAGTGTCTTCGATAAGAGTTTTTAGTGAAAGAATTTCTGTAATTGGAGATAAGTTACTCACACTAAGTTACATACACATACATGTATAATTTTACCTCTAAACAAGTGACTGTATGATCAGACAAAACCAAATCCTTTTTAATTCTATAGTACGATAAAATTTAGAAAAAAAATCTTTTACTTCTTAATTTACTCGTATTATTGCACGTTGTGTTCCGAAAGAGAAGCTATGGTAGCGCGTACGAATATCCCACTTCAGGCAGTTTCCAAGTGAGGTGAAGCTAATCTGGTGGGATTCGACGCTGCCAAAACAGAAGCGTATCTATTCACTGCCAAAAGGAGCCCGTTCACCTTAGCTTCAGCTTTTCGGAATGTTTCCCTGGAGTGCACCGACCGTCTTCAGCTTTTGGGTTTGAAATTTCCTCAGACCAAAACTTTGGGCGGTTCATCGAGTCCAAAGCCAAAGTAGCTGCTAGGAAACTTGGCGATCTTGCAAAGGTAAAAAAAGACAAAAATGTTACGGTATGTTAAAATAAGACAAGCATACACTCCTTTTTTGGGGACTTCTTGTAAAAATATGAATTATTTACAAGGTGTCTCACTTATAGCTATTCGTTTATTATGAATGTTAGCAAATCTGCTATACATTATACTAACAGATTTATGTTTAGTTGGAAAACCCTCCCGGGTGCCTCTTCTAAAGATTCACAATCTGTTTCCATTGCGGGCCAGCTATTTTCTTGATATTGTCCTCCCAGTGCGCGTAGCGTCTACCTTTATGGCGTTTGTCTAATGATCCAAGTCATGATGTTACTGTTTTTGTCCATCTGTTGTCTGCGCTTTTCTGCTTGTCGCGCTACACGCCCGGCATTTTAATTTTTATGTTTAGTTATGAGCGTCTATGGTTTTCGCTCTTATATCTTTGTGCCTTATTGTTGTACCGTGAAGTGTGAAGTTCAGTAGCAGTTTTAATTATTCGCAAAATGTTTTTTTTTTCCTGTTCTCTAGTCTTTCGTACCGGGGCCGAACCTTCCTTTCAGTAGCAGCCCCTGACCCCGTTTGGACGTTTGGACATTTGGATCGCGAGCTACCGATTGCTCGCCGTCCGCTAGCCAGAAATCAGGATCAGTATGCCGGCGGCGGCTAGGGCGTGAGCGCCGTTGTCTCACTCTTTTGCTAGCATTACTGCTTTCCAGAAGGAAGCGACCGCTTGCTACTCCTCCGGACCATGGCCTGTACCAAGGTCCGGCGCGAGAGATCGCTGCTGCCGATCGCCCCACGAGGACACGGCGGTGCTCTGCCCAAGCGGGGCACACCTCAACCGTAGTTGTTTTGTCCCGGCGATCCACACAATGTGACACCCGGGCGACACTTCCGTTCGAATCCGGTGCAGGAACCTCTTGAGCTTACCACGGTGAGTCTGCGTCTTGCGGAAGGTGAGGTTTTTCCAGCCACGCCTCATAGAGGAGACTTAAGCATGGTTCAATAGTTGGTAGGAGTTAATTGGTAGATGGTGGTTGACTAGTAAGTGGTGCTTAAGGCATACTTTTAATAATAAATAAGTACATCTCCTGTAAACATTTCTTAGGACCTTGGAGGTATTCTTCTTCTACATTTTAAACTTTCTAAGTTTCCTATAATTATGCTATCATGTGAAACCATACGAAAAGCTATTTGATAGTCAATGTTAGCGATACATAGTTACCTTTGATATTCCTAATTCGATTTTCAACTCGCAAGGCATGTATGGGTTCTACAGTTTCTAAAATCAGCTAATTCGGTAGGTGGTTTTTGTTCTAATTTTGTGCCTATTCTCTGCTTTAGTTGACAGTAGGTTTATGGGCTTGTAGTGCCCTATATTTTTGAAACCATTCTTTTTGTTGATCAAAGTAAAATCGTATTTAGACGACTGTGTTTCTAAAACAGTTTTTTTTTTTAATTTATTTTTGTGAATGCACAATAAGATATTGACTGGTATTCCTGGCATTCGAAGCAAAAAATGTGGTTACAATACAAACTTCTTCATTTGCATTTTCTCGTAAGTACGATTAACGAACGAACTGAGAGTGATTTGATATGTTTCTGCATCAACAAGTTCTTAATATTCCTAATGGCACAAAAATCACGAAATTCGATCAAAAATCAGTGTGGGTTACACTTAAATTGTTTTTCTCGCTACTGGTCAACGACGTAATAATGATGTCACCTTAATAAAATACATTTGAAGTACATAAGCACTTACTGATTGCACGGGACTCAATTAAAACATGGTTATCAATACAATAGTGAATGACACAACTTTGTATTGAATTGTATTATTACAATGACTGGTACAGTGTACGAGTAGTTCTCATTAGCGTTATGTGGAGGTAAGTTAATTAGTATTGTTTTTTGTCTTGTTTTTGTTATTGGTAGGCTCGCGTTTGACGTCTAACTTACCAGATGGCAAGCGTTGTTGGGGTCGACGAATAGAGCAAGCTTGCCTAGAAGTAACCTATTCTCTCTTGACTTAAAGACCCCTTGGTTGTAGCTATCGGGAAACACAGACTTCGGCGGGGAGTTCTACTCCTTAGCTATACGTATAATTAATGTGTTCCCAAACCGTTTTGTATGTATGGGTGGGATGTCCAGCATGTAGCGGTGGTGCAACGCCGTACATCGGTATAGACTCGACTTTTTTTTTGCGCTCTTTGTTGTAGTCTGCCCTGCACTGCGAAATTACAGCATGTTGTTTACAAATGTATGCTATAATAACAATCTTGGAATGTTGGCTATGTGCCAGTTGTCACTTTTAATAAACAATTGTTTGTGGAGGTCGCTATTGATGACTTCTTTACCGACATTAGGAAAAGCAGTGCATCTATGTTATGTAGGGTCCATGGTCGCGCGAACCCTGTCCTCAGGTCACTCTGGTGGCATGAAAGGTTGGCAGTCCATTAACTGTATACTGGGTAGGTGTACAACTACATAGGTTTTTGGTTCTTAGTATTTTTATCACTAATTATTTTATTAAAGATGTCTTTGTTCCTTTGTTTTGTGGATTGTATCATCCGAAATAAGAGTTTATTATTATAATCTGAAACGCGACCTTCGGCGATTTAATACCGAATAGAATAAGGGCTCCAAAATATTTGCACGAGATCTGTCTATTGGGCAGAGCTAGCTCACGAAACTAAAGACCGACGGTGGCAAAGTCATATTCGCCAAATCTTCTGGGAGAGATCGAGGCATTTTATGGGCAGTTACACGTCAATGACCAAACCCGCTGCAAATCTAGCAAACGACCCAAGAGCTAGATTGACTAGACACTATGCTTAAGATATTCCGGACGTTAGCCTGTACGAGATTAGGATGGCTCTGAAGCAGTTGAAGAACAACAAGGCGTCGAGTTCCTGAAGGCGAGTGGGAAACCGGTCCTAAAGGACCTTCAAAAGTTGTTCGATTCTGTCATACACGAGGGAAAAACGCCACAGGCATGGAGCAGAAGTGTGGTGCTCTTCTTTAAGAAGGGTGATAAAACCCTGCTGAAGAATTATAGGCCCATCTCACTTCTGAACCATGTCTACAATATGTTTTCCAAGGTCATCACGAACCGTCTCGCGCGCAGGTTCCAGTTTAGGACTTCCAGTCGCCCGGACAAGCAGGATTTCGAAAAGACTTCAGCATCGTAGACCACATACATACGCTGCGGCAGGTTATACAGAAGACTGAGGAGTATAATTTCCTCCTCTCTGCTTAGCGTTTGTGGACTACGAGAAAGCCTTTGATTGGATCGAAACTTGGGCTGTACTGCAGTCTCTCCAACGGTGCCAAATTGGCTATAGGTAGATCGAAGTGCTGAAGTGTATATACAAAAACGCCACCATGTCCGTTCGACTTCATGACCAAATCTTGAAACTTATCCTCTAACAGCGGGGTGTGAGGCAATTTCTCCGAAACTGTTCACGGCTGCAATTGAAGATGTCTTCAAGGTTCTGGAATGGAGCGGGTTAGGCATTAATGTTAATGGCGAGTACATCACTCACTTTCAGTTTGCCGACGACATAGTTGTCATGGCTGAGACTACGGGACAGCTCAGTACAGTGCTCGGTGACCTCAGTAGAGCTTCCGAATGAGTGGGATTTAAAATGAACATGAACAAAATCAAAGTCCTTGTAAACACCACCCACTCCTATCAAGGTCGGAGACTCTACACTCGAAGTTGTGGACAACTACGTTTATCTGGGACGGACGGTCAAGTTGGGTAGGTCTCACTTTAAGAAAGAGGTCAATTGTCGAATACGACTCGGCTCGGCAGCGTTCGGGAAGCTGTGCGGTGTCTTCTCGTCCAATATACCATGACTGGACCTGGATGGACTGGCCTGTTGGTCTAGTAGTTAGTGACCCTGACTGCTATGCCGGAGGTCGTGGGTTCGATTCCCACCCAGGACAAATGTTTGTGTGATGAGCATAATCATTTGTTCTGTGTCTGGGTGTAACTGATCTATAACATGTATGTATTTAGAAATATATAAGTATGTTTATCAGTTGTCTAGTACCCATAACACAAGTTCTGCTTAGCTTGGCACTAGACGGCGTTGTGTGTGATAGTTAGTGGAATATTATTATTATTATTGTGGAATATTATATCACAGTGTCTCAAGACGAAAGTCTTGTCAGTGATGATATATGGCTCCGAATCATCGTTTGGCCTACTTTCTTTAGACTTTATTACCATTGAAATTCTACATTAATGATGTGGCCAAAGAAAGATTGACATGTAATCAAATATTAACGTTTAAACGATCTGGCCAGTTTTAGTTGGTCATATCGTGAAGTGATCAATTCAGAGATTTGGCCACGACCTAGAGTCCGTCTAATGAAAGCGTGACCTGAGAAAAGGAGGTTACAACCAAAAATTTTGAATGTGGTATTATTGAAATAGTAGGAGAAAAAGGTTTTGATACTAGAGTATTTTTTGTATTTAAAACAATTTTAGAATAGTTGTACAAGAACTTAAATCCTAGTCAAAAACATGCGTGTAGACTTAATTATTTGGTGGGTGTATGGTAAATGTCAATGACACACAAAATGTTAGATAGTATTCCAAATTATTTTATTTTATCTGATCTCTCAAAAGTCGCTATATAATATTTAAATAATATTCTTTATTTTCCATTTGGCGTTCTGGCAAGAATACCAAGTGCACAACACCGTGATAGTCAAATAAAATATTCAACATGATTTCAACTTCATCACGTTTTGCCAATACTATTAATGTGTTTCAAGATTGTTGGGTTGGAATCGATTCGTTTTAGCATAGAGAAAATTCAGATTTGTTGGGATTAGTCAAGTGGGAACATGTTTTATACTCCAGTGATTGTTTCAAAAAATACGGATCGACTCGTGAGACACAAAAAGTTCAGCAGCTGCTGCAGCAGCTGCCTCTCTCAAACTTGAACTAGGATTTCCGCGATTTTAACTTCAGTTGCCGACTTTCATGCACTACCAGACAGAGTGAGGCAAATCTTTCATTACATCTCAACTGCTTTTGAACACATTCTACCACTCACTAGCATGTGTTTTTGATTAAGTCGACCAAAAGCCTTCGTTGTTCGATGTTTTTGTCCATTATGAAATTCGCAATATGTCAGATTATCTAAAAATATAAGAAAAAAAAACTATCTAATAATATTAGTCGACAAGGATCAAGATTATAACGTCACACTATATTAAAAATCAAAAATCGTATGTAAACAATGTTGGTTTTCATTGAAAACACCTTCTTTCTCTTCTTGTTTTTGTTTGAACTTATTAACCATAGTGTGTAGCAGTTTTTGCACGTTACTGTTAATTCTTTTTCCCACAAATAATCAATTATTCTTGAAAAATAAATATCAGTTTCCAAAAACTGACAATTGCAACCATAGACTTTGACGTGATTTTTTTCGGCAAAACAATGTTGCCAATTTAATTTAAAAAAAAAACTCCAGGTTACGCTTTCAGTAGACGCACTCTATTAAAAAAATAACCTTTTAAAGGGATGATACGGAGGCTCAAGGTTTACATAGAGAATTCTACTTCAACAAGATCCAACTATCCTCTTTAATGTGTGTGTATATAAAAAGTAGATTTTTGGTTCACAATATTTATTAGTAGCACTTATGTCTATTTTAGTTCTAAATTTAAAATAGTTCATATAAAATTATATTACAGTAAAGTTAAAAGGTTTTTTGCAAGCTCATTCCCTACGGCTCTTAAGGAGTTGATAATAATGAATGCGCCATCGGGCACACAGTTTGCTGCCTAATTTTTTTGGAAGATTTGAGGGCTTACCTTGATGTGTTAAAATGTGAGGCGAGCGAGCGAGGGAGATGGATGGAGCTATACACCTTATACACCGCTAAATTTTAATCGTTTTAATCCCGTGGAGGGTCGATCCGGTACATGAAACAATTTCGATTTGTAAAGATAAAATTAAAAAACAAAGTACCTTTTTTCAAAACTCGTATTAATTTACGCATGTACGAAATTAATTTCTTTAAGAAAACGTCAGCTGAGCGAGTCCAATGACCTGTAGGTAATAGTCGGCGTTGCGTACAAACAACCTACAGGTCATTGAACTCGCTGAGCTGACCTTTTTACTCTGTACGAGTTTTGAAAAGAGGTACTTCATTTTTTAATTTTATCTTTACAAAGTGTTAGTGTTTCATGTACCGGATCGACCCTCCACGGGATTAAAACGTTTAAAATTTAACGGTGTGTAGCTCCATCCCTTCAATAATTCAGTTTAGGTCTATAAATAGATCGTATTAAAAGCTTGTAGTAGGGGTCCAATCACTAGAAAACACTTTCGTCAACAGGAATTGTGATTTTGATCGTGTTTTGTTATTTTTACAATTAGTGATAGATTTTTTGAAAAACTACTCTGCTTTAACACAGTCTTCTAATCTCTATGATTTCAGAACATGACCAGGTCAAGCACGCCTAACAAAGAACCTACCAAACTGGAGACGTCAAAGGTGGAACCGGCGGCAGCCGGACCAGTACTGAAGGCCAGGGATGGGTCGGCACATCCACATCCTGGTAGTGACACGAGGGTATGTAGCACTCCTCTTGATTATCAACCTTAGCACTTGTATAAATAAGGCTGTTTTTACAAGAACGGCGGCAGGTGTAGCACTCAACCTAATTATAAACTTGGACATGTCTAAATAAGGCTGGTTCTACGTTTACTACTATGCATTTAGCACTATTTGAACATTAAAATACACAAAGTATATGCCACTGTTTCCTAATGTTTAACATAGAAGAAATGTCGCAAGAAACTCCCCAGCAAAATATTGTACCTTACTTATGTACTTGCCTTATAAATTAGAAAAACATTTGTAGTCTTTTGCGCGTTTTTATTGCGTAGCAACTTAGTCATATACAACGTGTATCATTAAATGCTCAAAACCTCAGACACTCCAAATGATTTTTAATTAAATTGACCTAATTCTGAGAGAAAAAAGAAATCATTTAAAAAATTTAAAGGTTTCAAATGCAGTTTTGGTTTGTTTAGAATTCGTATCTGCATTAAAATAAGAACTTTTTTTATCCTGCGCATGACAAATTTAGATCGGACTACAGCCATTTGTTTTTTTTTTTTTTTGACGCAGACTTGTATTAAGGAGTCGGAGATTTTGCGGCTTCTTTTTATATAATACAACCGTGACATTTTTTGTAGTACTATCTAGTTAACACAGCAAATGTTAAGAATTAATATTGACTGGCCTGTTGGTCTAGTGGTTAGTGGTCCTGACTGCCATGCCGCAGGTCGTGGGTTCGATTCCCACCTACAAATGTTTATGTGATGAGCATGGTCATTTGTTCTGTGTTGGGGTGTAATTTCTCTACAATATGTATGTATTTAGAAATATATAAGTATGTTTATCAGTTGTCTAGTACCGTAGTACACAAGCTCTGCTTAGCTTGGGACTTGACGGCGTTGTGTGATAGTTGTGAAATATTATATTATATGTTTATAATATATTATTTTATATTTATTTATCTCAGGACCATGAGGTCCTGGACCTTTGAAAGGCATACGAGGAGCCGAAACCAACTCGCAGAGGCCCTTTTCGCTTCTAGTGGAAGTGGTGGTGGAACCGGCGATTATCCTTGTATGCGTTATGCTATATAAATATATTATTAAAATATCTGAAGGCAATTGATGTGTTTGTGTGAAAGGGTTGTGTTAGTGTGTAGAGTGTATGTGTTTGTTGAAATTCACTCCCTAAGGGGATAAAATGGGGGTCCAGAGTTTATAAGGAGGAAGCTACTTTCAGGGGGGCGAAGCTGCTGGCAGAAGGCTAGTTAGGTCTATTTACAATTTGTTCAAAATTTAAATACATGTTATTTCTCCTCAACAGTACTACCACACAATAACAGCATCGTCGAGCCGTCGTCCCAGTGCCATGGACAAAGTGAAGGAGATGTTCCGCGGCCGTGCATCCGTGCCCGTCCAGGGCGGGTCGGTAGATGGCGTTGAAAAGAGAAAAGCTGTACGTACTTATTACTATATTTATCTATTTATATACCTTTTAGGAATCATCCTAAGTATACACATCAAACAGTACAATGCGATCATCGCGCGAATACGCGACCGTCGCATTTATTTATATGGCAAAACGGAAAATGAAACGACGATAACGTATTTACATGTATATGTACATTAAGTAAATAAACTATTTAAAAAAAAACCATAAACTCAACACAAAACTGAGGGTCTCATCGCATTCTGTTATCTTTTCATATTTCTATATTTCAAAATTAATAAATACATATAAGAGGCCGAGTGATAACGGACCCAATTTATGAGTTGTAGTTTCAAACCCAGCCAGGCGGTATTACTTTGTGTAATTTATTTCAACACCACTGCTCTCAAAACGGTGAAAGAGAACATAACGTCCCAGCTGTGGGAACATTAAAAGGCTGATTATGCTAATGAAGACTAATCGACATAGTACTAATATGTATAATAAAAAACGGTGAGTCGTAATAGAAAACAGTATATGAGTCAGAGGTCTACACTGGCCATCAAGAAAAAAAAACGAAATTAAACAAAAAACTGTATAACGTAAGAATAAATAATAGTAAATCAGTTGCATTGTAAACATATGAATTGCCTTGCATGTACGAATTTGTTGAAAATGTCTCATTTTCATAATAAATTCGGACGTCGGTGGTCGGTCCAGGGTCATCTAAGTATTATGTATTAGTTTCTTTATGAATGAATCCTTTTATTAAATTTCACTAACAACTCACACTCCAATTTGTGGGTTCCATTTTAATAGGAACTGGTTTTATTTCAATGATCTATTTTTAAACTTATGCAGTCATAACGACTCTTTGCAATTACTCATGTCAGTGTTATTGAAAATTGATAAAATAGGTAACCTTATTTCTATTTTATTCTTTCAAGAGCGTTAGTTCACTTCTGACCGTTGGAAGCGAAATACTTTCTTACGACATGATCATTTGGATTGGTTAAATTTGCATTGGAAAGGAAAGGCTTCGTGTCTTTGCTGTTGAAAAGAGAGGGAAGATAAAATTGACACGGTTCCTTCTATTTATTTTTCTGTTCAGTGATAACCACGGTGACCTTGGTAAGTCGAATTGTTTGTTTACTGGCGAAATATGCACAACAACTGTTCGCCATTAGCTTTGCGCCTGATAAGACCGTTGCCAACACATAGCTTTGCCGCCTAAATGAAATTTGTGGTATTTTATGGCGGTAGTGATAAATAAAAATGACCCGAAAGATCTACCATCCTATGCTTATAACCATTACCTTTTTTAAATGTTATTTAACATTCTCAATCACTGCTGAACTGTTATTAATGTAATTTTATTCGCTAAATTTATCTACGTAATTACCTATAATCTAGATAGTAGTTTCGATGTTTATTTTGGTTTGCGTTTTGAAAGAATAATCATTCATCCGCTAATGTGCCGTACTGCCGTAAACACTATAGCTCGGAGACGCTATAGGGCAATTCGATCCGATTATTTAACCTGGGCGAGGCGAGCCCAACCTCTTCAATTCTAGCCATAACCACTCGGTGTTGACAACGCTTGAACTGATTAGTCCAAAGTGAGCGAAATGACCTCGAAAACTTAAGACACTTTGCTAAAGTGAATATGATTGCCACGAATATTGATATTGTGAGCCTATCTATTGATCGATTAATTGTAAGAATAGCCTTAATTTAATTGGAACAGTTATTATATAGTGTGTACAGTTCACCTTCGAGAACGTTTTGTTTTGGAAGTACTGGATAAATGTTTGAACGTACTAGATGAATAAAAACTATATTGCACTCACAAAATCTGCAACTCGAACAAATTCATTGTCATCCGTGATGGTGACTTTGAAGTTAATTTATTTAAAAAATCTGTTAAAATTAGTTAAACCCGTCCATCATAATTTTATCAACATACAACTTTAGTGTGACCTGCAAAATACAATACATCTGAAGAAAAGTTCTATTCCGCGGGCTACTCTAGCGCTTCCACATTAAGTGCTTTTTTATTTTTTGTTTTAGGTGGGGGAAATCATCTAATGACATCTCCCGCCCTTGGGCGGAGCGGGGGATGTCAGACTTTTAGTGACTAAAACGCAATCCTAGTTTTTTCGTCGCCTTACATTCCAGGGCCGGGTTTTCCTTTAAGAAGCGAACCCATGACCCCAGTAGGCGTTGACCCTGCTGAGCCTATACGGTTTGATGACACCTCCTTGAGGCGCGCGTGGAACACTACGCGCCGACGATGACTTGGGCTTGGTCTGGATTTGGGTCCACATGCCCGCGCCTACGGGGGTTGGAAATCGGGGTCGGGATCCCGGCGGCTGGGGCTTGAGGGCCACACGCGCGTGCGGCCGTTTTTTTTGCTAGCATTACAGCTTCGCACGCAAACGTGAACTGCCCGTGTCCGGAGAGAACCTGCGTCATGCTGATTTTGTCTTGTGCAAAATTCAACGTTCCTAATCCCAGCAGTTTCGACTGTGCATGGTTATGTCAGTCAGTTAGTTTCTCCTTTTATAAATATAATAGTGTACCTAAATTAAATTTAACCCACTTCCCAGTTATCAATTGAGCTGAAATTTTGCATGCATGTGTAAATCAGATGACAATGCAAAATTCTTATGACATGGAGCTGATCTGATGATGGAACAGGAAGGTGGCTATAGGAACTTTGTAGTTAAACGACACAACCCCATCGAGTTTGGGCTCGTATGATTCGTCTTGACGAGTATTAATTATATAAGTATTATACCGTGTTATAAAAGCTTGCTACAAAAAAAATATATTTTCATTAAAAACTTGCTATATATAAAAAGATACAGGGTTATTTGTAAAACACTGGCAACCTCTCAGGACTGTGGTACTAATATGATAAACAACAACTTTTATTATACGATCAATCGAATTAGTTTAGTATAATTAAAAAATAAAATAACAAGTATTACTGATTATTGACCAGGTATCGTTTTTTTCACATGATTATTTATGAGTTTTATTACAACCTCCTAAAATATTGTGCAGTTTTAAAACTGCACCTTGTATAATTACTTTTAAATATTTTAGTTCGTAAGATTTTCATACAAAAATAAAAATATTTGAATTATACGTTCTAAATATTACGAAGTCTATGCGAAGCAAGCGATAGCACAATGGCAGAGGAGAGCAGGGATCTGGCGGCGGTGGTGCTTAATGCGCATGCGTCGCGTTGTACCACCACATTTAACATTAATAATCCCTTCATATTATTCAAATTTTCTGTAAATTGTACTGAATGCAAGTAAACGAATAATTTATAAGAAACATCCAACTTCCAAATAGAATTGGCAAATGTTCGTCGGCATATTGCCAGATCTTATAATGGTGATTTAGTTTTCTTTAATAATATATTTATTGTGATTAGACGTAATATATGACACGACGTATATAGATAGATGAACTGTCTGGTATCTTATTTTTTTACTTTTATCATCTAGCGAAAGCGTTAGTCTAATGGAAAGACTTACAATTATGCCGTTTCGACACAACTATGGCTCTGCGACGTTGTATGATCTCGAATGTGAATTCACCTCAAATGTATACGGCCGTAGATAAATGATTACACTCGTCAAGCGTGCTCCATCGTCGGCCACATCATCACTTACCATCAGGTGAGATAGTGGTCAAATGCGAGCCTGTCAATAATAATAAAAAAAATATTTCACATTTATTGTGCCTCCATTCAAATGAAAAGTAACTCTGATGTTCCGAGTTCAGTAATGATTATAAGGCAAGCAAAAAGTGACACGACTGTAACATTCTTTTCTCGACACTGTTCAGGCCATTTTTGATCCCTTATAGCTTCGTTGTGTATAAAACTAGAAGCCTGAATTTTCAGTAACCAAGCAAGTATTGGATAAACACGGTATATTTAAAAAACCATTCAATTGGAACCAGTACTTAGTGAATTATAACTGGTCAAATTATCTTAAATTTGTCACTCACTGACTGACCGATCATCAAGTCTAAGGCATTTCCAGCAGACATAGAAGCTTCTTTGAATATAATTAGTGTATTCTGTATAAACCAAAAAAAATGCAATTTCAGTACAGTTTTCTAGATACACCAACTGTATAAATAACTCTGTAATCCCATATAAATATATAGGATTACAATGTTACATTTATAGAGAATGAATCAGTGTTCCTGTATTTTTATAATATAAAAGAATCATCAAAAAGAAATGAGATGCTATCAAAAACATAACATAATAGTAAAAAAACCAAGGCTTGCAATTCAGTTCTTCTACCGTATGAAGTTGTGAGATCCATGTAAAATCAAGGTTAATTTATTCAGTCTGTATTTAAGAGGCTGCTTTTCCACTCGTCTATCGTAAATATCGAGCATAATTTATAAGTTTTTATTTCGTCTAACGCAATCCAACGTGATGTTTGACAAAAAGGCAACGATAAAAAGGAAGATAATAGGTACCTAAAAACTCTGTTAGCAATTAGTACCTAATTCAAACAAAATAGCAGATTTGATTTTCAGAAGTTTTTACTGGATTAGTTTAAAACAAATTTACGAAATGTTTTCAATAGAAACCTAGATAATATCCCCATGATACCTGTTTCCAAAAAATCGAATGAAAAATGTGTTATAACGTCATAATAGCGTAAGAGCGGTTGTATGACAAACATCCCCCTATGGGACTTTGATGACCTAGATTGACTTGGCAATCGCATGTATATCACAAGTAACACATAATATTATGTATATTAAATTGCATACATTTTTTTTACCATAATATATTTACAATAACATCGACAAAATTAGAAATTATAATGAGTAATTGTATTTTAATTAAATACAATACAAAAGAAGTATCATTTTATAATTAAATGAACCGTCAATTATTTAGATTAGTTTTAGTTATATTAAATTAGATTTTTAGTTAGAAAGGAACAATAATAATACTAAATTCTTAATTTAATATTCTGTCTAGCTAACCGAGAATACTTGCGTAAGCACAATCTAGTAGCCAGGATTATCCACCAGCAACTTGCTCTGAAATATCCTCTTGTGAAATCGGAAGTGTCATACTACAGGTATGAGCCCGACCCAGTTTTTGATAATGGTCACATCACTTTGTATTGGATCCGGCCCACCAACACTGACAGGACTATTGTTGCCAATAAGCCTTTTTATGGTGGGAAAAAATCATTCAATGACATCCCTCGCTCTTGGGCGGAGCGGGAGATAGTGTCAGACTCTTACTGACTAAAAGACCCACCCCGTTCCTTCTAGCCTTCATACCGGGGTTCGAGCTGTCTTTCGAAACTAACCCTGGCCCCAGTAGGCTTCGACCCAGCTGGGTTCTTGCTGTTGCTGACAACTCTTTAAGGCGCGCGGGAACAGTGCGCGCCGTCGACGACTTGGCTTGGTCCAGTTACCGGACGGCCGGACAGCGAGCTACCCATTGCTTATTTACTGTCCGCAAGCCCGCGCCTACGGTGGCCGGAAATCGGGATCAGAGTCCCGGCGGCGGGGGCGGCGAGAACGTCGTTGCCTGATGCGGTCGGCCACCTCCTTGGCGAGCATTACTGCTTCTCAGAATTCAGCGATTGCCTGCCACTCCTCTTTGCTCCGGACCATGGCCTCGACCAAGAACCGGCGCGAGAAGTCTCCGCCGCCGATCGCCCCCACGAGGGCAGGGGGTGCTCCGCCCAGGCAGGGCACACCTCGACTGTGTGCTCTACCGTGTCCTCCGGGCGTTCCGTGCAGTGGCGACACCCGGGCGTCTCTTCCGGTCGAATCCGGAACAGGAACCTCCCAAACGTGCCATGTCCGGTGAGGACCTGCGTCATGCGGAAGATAAGGACGCCGTGAGGTTTTTCCAGCCGCGCCTCAAAGAGGGGACTTACCGCCATGATTGTGGCGTGCCCAGCACTGGGTTGCGATAGTCGTTGAAGTCATTTCACAATGAGATCCCGCCGGAGCTCTGTTCGCCATGCCGTGACCTATTGCGGCAGAGGACTTTGACTCCAGCGTTGCATCTCCACGCGCATATCGTGCATGTGTGCAAGGACACACCAGATCCCACGGTGGTAGGGCAGCCAGAAGGCTCGCCGTTTTGCGGGAGACCGTGCAGTATCCCCGCACCATCCTTATTGCTATACCCTCTGGCAGGCGTTCAGCATGGCCGCCGGTTGCGTTTTCAGCGACGGCGCACACACCGGCGCCCCGTAGACGGGCATGGACCGAACGATCCCCGCGTAGAGCCTACGGCAGGAGGCATCTGGACCCCCAAGGTTGGGCAGGAGCCGCTTGAGCGCAGCCCCAGCCCGGTTGGGTTTGGGGGCCAGACGTCGGAGATGCTCCACGAAATTCCACCGGCTGTCGAGGACGAGTCCCAGGTACTTTATCGTCGACCCGACATAGCCAATAAGCCTGATATACTGGTGGTTGACCGAAGCGAGAGGCGTGCAATGATTGTAGACATATCCGTTCCATATGACGAGAACCTCGTGAAAGCCGAGAAAGATAAACAAATTATGTATATTGACTTGGTTCGCGAGGTTGTCAACTTGTGGAATGTGGACTCTGCGATTGTTGTACCGATAGCCGTGTCGGACAATGGCTTAATAGCCAAGAGCCTCAACCAACACCTTGTGAGGCTCGCGTTAGGCGACTGGATCAAGGGCTTGATTCAAAAAGTGGTACTCCTGGACACGGCTCGTATTGTAAGGAGGTTTCTTTCTCTGGCGCCTTGGCCGCCGGTTGCTTGGACCCTGTTACCGATACCGGGGAGATACAATTTTTTAATTTTTTTTATGTTTTTTTTTTTAGATTGAAATATTTAAAAATAAATAAATAAATATTGAAAATGAATATACTTCTATCTATCACACAACGCCGTTTAGTCCCAAGTTAAGCAGAGCTTGTGTTATGTACTAGAACAACAACAACTATAACTAATTTAACTTATTTACTATACACCGTTAAATTTTAATTGTTTTAATCCCGTGAAGGGTCGATCCGGTACATGAAACACTATCGATTTGTAAAGATAAAATTAAAAAATAAAGTACCTTTTTTTTCAAAACTCGTATTAATTTACGCATGTACGAAATTATTTTTTTTTAAGAAAACGTCAGCTGAACGAGTTCAATGACCTGTAGGTAGTTTGTACGCAACGCCGACTATTATCTACAAGTCATTGAACTCGCTATAACGCTATTCGCTACGAATCAAGATTTGAATGACGAAACCTTTTTTTCAAAAACGCCTAATCCATTGCGAAAGCAAAAAAGGACGACCGGGCTTTGTTTTTTTATTTAATTATTTCTAAAATGTAGTCACAGATTTTGTTAGATTGGTTTGTTGGTCTAGTGGTTAGTGACGTTACTCTGACTTCTATGCTGTAGGTCGTGGGTTCGATTCACACCCAAGACAAATTTTTGTGTAATGAGTACGATCATTTGTTATATGTGGCTGTAATTTATCTGTTATATGTATGTATATAAAAATTATTGTACATCAAATAAACAAAAAATACAGGACAAACATAAGGAAAATAAGTGTACAATGGGCGGTCTTATCGCACAAGGCAATCTCTTACAGACAACCTTTGGATGGACTGAAAGAAAGAAAGATTTAGGGCTGTCGGTGTACAACATCAGAAATAATACTAATATGAAATAACAACACAAATACATACGTACATTACAAAAAATATATTAATAAATATCAAATAAGTAATTAAGTCAGAAGAAGAAAAAAACAAAGTCAAAAGGTAATGCTCCTTCATCATTTTTTAAACGATGGTAGCGTTTGAGCACGTCTCACTTCAATAGGTAACGCATTACACAAACGAGCAGCTTGAACAGTAAACGATTTGTCAAAAAAGGATGTGGAATGCATACGAATACTTAATTTCAGATTTTCCGATAATCTCAAGTACCTAGAATGTGTGTCACAAAGGAACTAAAATCGTTCTTTAAAATAAAAAGGATTAGAAGGATTAAAGAGCACATTACAAAGCAATGAAAGTATATAAGCATTCCGGCGAAGGCGAAAAGGAAGTTATTTGAGCATGCTTATTTTGAGACTAGATGATGTTATGTTAAAAAATATGTTATCGTTTGACACATTACAGAACAACTAAAGGGTTAATGAACAAGGACCGTTCTTTACTTAGGAACCGACGTTATTTGTTACTGACGTGATAATATGATAGAGCTAGTAATAACAGCATGATTTGTTAAAATTACCGTTTCATTATTAATGGTTTAATGAATGCATGTTGACAGCATGCAACACGCATTTATACAGATGTTTTCAAACGTTTATCCTTAAATTGATTTGATTACATCACCTACTCTTTTGTATACAGACTCGTGCTAACGTTGTTTACTAGTTAGGGCAGTACATTCGTGATTACTCGGTCAGTATTAAATGGACAAGTGGAGCGTCTAGTACAGGATCTAGAGCACAGTGCGTAATTCCTTAATCCTGGCCTGGCGTGTCGCAGATACTCCTGCGCAGCTATTAACGAACTCGTGAAGTAAACATGACAATATCTAGCAACCAATGACTCTTTGTTATCGTTCGTGATAAATCAGGGGTAAACAAACACGGACAATGTCACAATCACAGTTTTATTACACGTTTTGCAGAACGCTGAAAATAAACCATGGTCTAAATTACGATAGCACGATTCCCCTCACCAATATAGCTATGTGTAAGTGTTAAGTTGTCAACTATTGTGTCAGCGAGCGAGCGCTTGGGCGGTGGGTGCGTGCGCGGTTACTGATGAGATAGGCGGCGCGGGCGCATCTCCCTCATCAGTCGCGAGTTCCGCTGCGGAACCGACCTGCCACCAGTGGATATCGGTCGCTTACACGCTCGAGTTGTACATATAACAATAACGTCTCGTGACGGCGACGTTATCTCTCAGTACTTATAGAGATGCCTTCGCGGTCTAACCTCCCTGGTTTTACTAAAATATGTAAACTATAACGTCTCTCGTGCCAAGCATATTAAATGAAATGTATATATTAGTGTAAGTGTTTGTGACGGACTGGCAGTGAAGGAGCCGATATGGCTAATTATTTTAGATGGAAAAAAGGCAAAAGAGACGAAGATGTGTTTTATTCGGAAAAACCGCGTAGTCGATCTTTGGATCCTCGGTCCTTGGAGTTGAGTGGTATCAGACTCGTAGCGCAGTACCATCAACAGAAACAGGCAGCACAAGAGCAGCACCAGGTAATAGTGGAAGTCGTAGTTATGAATCATTCATACAAGCCTAGAAAAAATACTACAAGTTAAAGTTCAATAACCGCTCAGTGCATTTATCTCCAGTACCTACACGCAATTGATTGAATCCCTAGTGCATGGGTTAATTTAATGTTGTGCCTGTTTAGATACCGTTTTGTTTTAACATTTCTATTTGTTAGATTTATTTACCAATTGGCTCGTAAGGCCATTTAAAAATCAAATGTTTGATTGATAAAAACATATGTGTTATCGTAATTGAAACATAAATTATGTCACTTTTATCGCTGTATAATGTTGCTGTGATACATGGCAGAGTATTTTATGTTATGTTTTTAATACCTGATAAACTGTAGCTTTATGCTTGAGTCCTTGCCTTCTACCTACGCGCTCCTGTTTAGAAAAATTTAGTAATACGACGCAGTAGACGAGGTCAGTGTTTTATGATAAGTGCTACCGTTAGTAATATAATATTAACGTGATCTTCCACAGCCGTTCGTAAATCATTCACTTACTGTGTCTGCCTGCACAATGATGCGCTAAAATTGATAATGCAAGATATATCCCGCGTAATTGTGAGCTGCAATCTGCTCATTTTAAATTGTATGTGTCGATAAACGTCGGCAGGACGCTTCAATTTGGAGTGGATTTATTGCCCCGCCTGTATTATTACTTTAACTTAATGCAATCAGTGCTCGCATTGACAATATGCATACACGACTGATAATTCTAAATTAATCTGTATTTACTTAAAATATTAGGCATTATGAACTAGCAACCACCCCTGTATTGCGTTTCAAGACCTAGTTTTTTAGACTTGCGTGAAAATTATCTACCTAAATGACTGCGATGAAAACTAGATCAAAAACCATTGCGACGTTAAAAAGAATAACGCGGCCCCACAGACAAAGCGAATTTATTTTGTAGGTATAGTAGATTATAATATACTGTATACAAATTTTGGGGGAGCATGTTGAGCCATTGTTCGCTATTGTTCCTGCGACCTCGATTACGAAACAGGAGGTTTAACCTGACGATCCCGAATTTGTAAAGATGGATTTAGCATACACTCGCCACTAAATAGATATTAAAAATAAATTCTATTGTCGATTGGGGAAAATGTATGTTAACAGCCGTGAAAATTGCAAGGAAGATTAATGAGGAGATGAGGCTACGCCCCTGAAACTCGTAACGTCTGTGAAGAATATGAACGGAAATTCGTTTAACATATTTACTTACATATGTTATGTGACTGGTATGTTTTCACTTCAGAAGTTTTCAATTGTAAATTGAATACAATACTCCTGTTTTGTTCATTGCCAAGTTTTTCTTAATTGAAGTAATTAGATTTGATGATCACATATTATGTTAGTAGTACCTACTAGTGCTGTGCCGGATCGTCAAAAATGTATATCCGGGAACAAGGATTCGGATACGGATATTAAGTGTTAAGATCCGCGGATACGGATACGGATCTTTATTTTCTTAGTCAATTGTTGCTTTTAGAAACAAAAGAGGTTGTTTATTTTTAGTTTTCTTATATTTATAAAAGTAATGTCATAAACATAACTTTCTATGTGTAATAGTGATCTCATAAGATAATTGATTTAGTATCTTAGAGTTAAGTATTTACTATTGCTATGGTAACTTACTAGAATATAATATGTGTTTGCAATTAAAGGTGCCAAATATTTGATTTTAAGAAATAAAAAATACTCTGAAAGGATTATTTTTTAATTATACTACTTAATCACATAATCTAAGTTATTATGCAGCATTTTATCCTGTCAGTTGAATATAAAAGATCCGTAAAAGATCCGCGAGCAAAGTGACGGTTATGGATACGGACACGGACCTTATTTCTCCCGCGGATATCCGCGGATACGGATACGGATACGGATCTCCGCAACATCGCTAGTACCTAAATCTCACTAAGTCTGTTTTGATAAACGTATTAATCGTTGGAAGACAATGTTTTGACTCCTTTGGTACCTATATAACTGAATTAATACAATAACATACCACGACGCTGGCCTACTTACTGCCGATCCGATTAGTCTACAAAAAAAAAAAAAAAAACAAATAGTCTGGTCGCCAGCTGCAATAATATGCAATAAAGGTTTTTAGAAAATAGTTTCGCGTTTTTGCAACGACTTAAACTTAATAAACAACGAGGTAAGCGTTTTGCGTAGTTTATTTCGTTAGCACTACTCTTAAAACTGAAGGAAAACATTGTGAAGAAACCGGGATATATTTGAACCAAAAATGTCATACCCACCAATCCGTACTTGTACCTCTTGGTGGATTACGGTCCATTCCATTTTATAGAGAGGAGGCCTGAGTTCCAGCTATGGGAATATAATACTAAGTGAAAACATCAAAATTGGTAGAAAAGCAAACGAGACAAGAATTTTAAACAAATATAATTATTTACTTCTCTCGCCAAGACGACGTTTTCTACGGGGGTTTTTTTCATGAACTTAAACGTCAAAGTTCCTGTCGGATTTCTTTTCTTTTATTCGTAGCTTTGAAGATTTATAACTTTATCATGATAAAAATATTTAAGAAAAGATCTAGTGCTAAAAATGGTTAAACAAATAAAAAATATTGCTTGCGTATTCCCCATTTCGGCTGAAATGTTTCCTCACGATCCAAGCACAGGTACGTAAGTACTTAAACACTCATGCAAATGATATGTTGATAAAGTATGTTTTGCCTTGGTAATAGATATGTACGTAAGGTGTCGTGAAAATCTTTGTTTACGATGCTAATATGTTTTTAATGTACCAGAAGTCAGGCCGTAAAATGTTCCATGTGAGATTCTATCAAGCTGTGTGATCCGACATTATCTCTTGTCCCTTTTGTCATATCATGATTGACGATCAATTTGTAATAAGCTGAACCACTGCTTGTTCCATGTACTTGATCACATTTATTTTGAAAATGGTCACAATGTTTATTTTGGGTTTGTTCTTCGTTCGTCCCGAAGTTTTGTCCCACATTCCAAAAAAATATTTATTCGTCCCACATCACTATTAAAGTTGTGTTTCGTCCCGAATTCCAAATACGTTAAAAGTACAGTCAACGAAAAAACGTAAGTACATAATTGAAATTTTCGAATAACATTTCAAAAATTTAAAATACGGACTTATAAAAAAAAACTAAACCAACTAAAAACAAACATTATATTTTAGTTCGTTTTAATTAATTTAAAGTTATTATTATTTGTCACTTTTACAGTAATATAGTTGGCTAATTATTTTTTTTAAAGTAAATTCATTTCAATGGATGCGTGATGCATAGAACCGGTCATTGTGGCGAAGCTTGGGGGAGGCCTATGTCCAACAGCGGACGTCTTTCGGCTGATATGATGATGATGAAATTGATTTCTAATAATAAAACAATTCTAAAAAATGTTGTATAAATCATCTTTACTATCGAGTATCATAATCGAAAACACAAAAATGGTATAATAATCAGATACCTAACATAAAACGGTCAGATCTTTAATAAATGGTCATCACTTACTTTACACCTGATAGGGTGAGATAGTGGTCAAACGCGAGCCTACCAATAATGCAAAAAAAAAATATTTAAGACGTGATAATTTTAGTTATAAAATAATTTACAGACCAAGAATTAATTGAGAGTAGGTACATAGCAAAACAAAAAAAAAATCTTTGCTTTAATTTTTGACAAAACGAGTTTTGATGGAAGCAAAGCTAATGACAAACACAAAGCAATATGCTTCTTAAACATTCTATTTTTATATAAATTTAATGCTTTTGCTCTTTTCCAAAGAGCTTGAGGGAAATGGAAGTTAAGACCTTTGCAGGTGACGTTTGGAAATATTTTATGGATACCATTCATGGCCGCCTTCTCATAATCAGTTCTGAATGAAATGGGGTTCCAACGAGGAATTAGCGATTTAATAAGAGAGAACAGAGTTCCGTTTGTAGGTTCCTTTTTGTCCAATATTTAAATTAACGGCACAACATTATTTTTTTCACTGGTACTTCTGAGATGACCTTAAATGATATACAACTATTTAAATCGTTTCACACACAGTTAAATGTACCATCCGCTAGATAATGCATCACATCTTCGAGAATATTTTTACTATCACACGGATGAAGCCACTGGCAGAAGCTAGTATGTAATTTGTACTCATAAAATAGTAATAAATTTGTTTGGCTGAGTGTACAAAAAAGTCAAAATTGCCTATACAAAAAAAATATGGGCCGAACAAGGAATATAAAATAGGACGAATCGAGAACAAAATAATTAAAATACTATTTCGGGACGAAGAAAGCATATAGTTAGGGACGAACCAGGAATTTTTTATGTGGGACAAAACTCAGTGGGCCGAACGAAGAACAAACCTTATTTTGACTTATCCAATAAATTTTTATTTCCTATTGTTCCAATACGATGTAGTGGGAACTGATAATACAGTGGGTATAACGGAAAGTTTAAGTCACATTTTTTAAAAATTCTACTCACACACATGGGCAACTTTTTTCAAGGAACACAGAATAAATTCCCAAATAACAATTTGTACCGCTCATATTAATTTTGATCAACTAGTGATAACTATTGTTGGAAGTCCTAAGTTTTTTTTGTGACTTGTCTATGACTTCCTTAGGAAAACTGGTTCATTTCCGTGAGTAATTATTGTTTTTTTAAGCTATTGCATAGCTTCTATCGCGGGCCTTGAGCGTGGGAACCGAATCCAGAAATTCCGTAACGAAAATAACATAACACCCCCCACTCATTTGTTTTCTTATCGGTCACCACGCTCAAAAAGTGTAACTTCAATTAATATTAAAGAAAAAAAAAACAAAGGAATAAAATACTGCATAAATAAAATAAATAAATAATTATAAATGCATAAGTTGATAAAAAATGCTATGCAATAACTTTACCGCGGCAGTCCCCGAGTGCCACACGTCTTATTTTTTCATTTAATTTTCTTTGCTTTTCGTTACATCCTGTATAATTAATATACCTACGTTGTCACTTTCCCCTCAACATAATTATCGGAAAGTAAACATGAACGTGATGTCATTTTCTGAATAACGAAGGCGGAACATTGGTCGCTTACAGCCGATGTTATCATTTCCTATATCTCATGATTGCTAGTGTCTTGTTTTCATAAATGGCAATAAATATGCAATTTTAATGAAAGGTATGGAGTCTCGCATAATAATTGAAACACGTCGACACAAGTCGCTTATGGGCGATGCTCACAGGTAATCGCGAAATTTCCTCTATTGAATGACTTTTTCATGAAATAGCTATAGTCGAAGATCCGATTAAGAACGACCTTCACCGGTCTGTTTAATGGATGAAACGTATTTTATGACAAATTTAGTATATTAAATAATATAACGCGGGTGGGTTGCTTAACAAATTCCTAGCCTGCATTGGTGTTTTTAACGAATAAATTGAATACTAACCGAAAGTATGAAGCCTTTAGAATATAATAACGTTGGATTGCCTATTTGTTTCCTGGCATAACTTTGTGTTGCCAGGCATAAACAGGTATGTCAATACTAGTAGTACTTACCCAATTGTTTAAAATAAATAAATTGTATATCAAAATAAACGCTGTTTCATTACGAATACGATGCTATAGGGTTGTCTGCAAAAAATCTGGCATGAATAACAGTTGTGTATTTGTCACAAAAAAAGTCCATTTTCAATTTTCAATTAATAAAAATTTGGTCAGGAATTTCTTAGGCAACCCAACCCGCGTTATATTATGTAATATATTAGATTTGTCATAAAACACGTTTGATCCATTAAACGGACCAGTGAAGGTCGTACTTAATGGTATCCTCTACTACTATTCAATAGATTAGGACGGAATAAAGTGTTTCGATCCAGTGGGGCCACTCGAGCTAGACCAAAATAAATAGTGGTATTGCTTTGTTTGTTCAATGCACCTCACGACTTTACTGACAAGATCTAATGTACCTTACCCCAACTCTTTCGTTGTATTGATTTTAATTATTATAATTTCGTAAATAAATACTTTTTACTCCCGCCAATCATAATTTAATCAACATACAAATTCACTGTGACCTGCATAATGCAAAAAGCTTAAGAAAAATTGAATTTCACGGTTTACTCTGGTGCTTACAATTTTAACTTTAAAACCACTTATGTCAAAATTGGGAACTTTTCAAAAGAATAGATAAACTGTTTAGCGCAGCACGTAACTCGTAGTACGTATAATTTTTGATGCTAAATTACACGATACCATAGTTTCAAATCCTCGTTTATGATTTGCATTTCATTTCCCGATCGAGTGACATACGCTAAGTATATTGTCAAGCAAAAAAATATTTACATGGTGTTGGAACTTAGTGACGATATGTCAATATTGTTTCTTCAGTTACTTTATGTGTAAATAAACTTGACAATATTCTTGTATTATATATCCTTAAATATTTAAGAGCCTTGTTCATGTTGTAGCAATTAGATAGATGATTATACGGATAGGTTATAACCATAATCAGTATCTACTTAAAAGCAAGCATATGTTTCTTCTTCAGATAGCCACTTGCGCATACGTCGATTTATGCATCTCGTTATGCAGGTCAAGTTTAATTTCAATTCATGGGATGTATCAAATATATTGGCAGTAGTAGTGATCATACTTTATTTATTTTTTTACCTAAATCACAAGTTTACTTATTTATTAAAAGTTTATAAACTACTAGTAAATAACACTGTCCAAAGACGGACTTAATGCCTTAGGCATTTTCTACCAGTCGACCTAAGGATGGTGCAGAAAAAATAATATGGCAGGTGCAACCTAATGAATAGACAAACAAAAAATAAACAAGTACAAGAACAACTTAACAAACAAACTTTCATTCGCTATTCCCGCCTCACCCCTCTCCTCCTCTGCCGTATTACGTTTCCCATGGAAATGAATAACTTCCTTCAAGGAAGCTAGATTCCTAAAAAAAATTGGATTTTCCTTACAATGTTGTCATCAGCTGATCAAAATCAGTACGGGAATTCAAATGGGCTTATGTTTAACTTACCACCAGATATAGTAACATATAAAAGACAAAAATAGTAAATGATCACCAAAATTAAACCTACATTTTAATGTAAAATTATTACCAGTTTTAACATCTCGCTATCCTATTTAAGCAAAATTAATCCAAATAAAGCATCGGCAGAACCCCATGGTTACGGAGATATCAGTAGTTAAAATTTTGAGGTTAGGTTAACTACCTGCCAAGCAGCAGCTCGACGGAGCCCCGCTACGCGGGGCTCCTACTTCTGGGTGGTTTAAAAAAAAATAACCTCGAAGAAGGTGACGGTGTGACGATTCTTCTAACCTAAATCTATACGACCCGGGGTGCCCTAAAATTCCACTAAGATAGATTGTTGATTAGACAAAGTATCATCTTGCTCTACGGGGCTAAAAAGAGCGCATTAATTTTTGCTCGCTAAGATTTGGTTATCATTTACTACATTTGGTGTTCGAATACAATTTAAAGTACAGTCGTAACTAAAATACAATTGTAACTTTAGGATTTCATTTTTTTGGTGTCAAGTAATATATTTTTGACAAAAGAACTAAGGGTACCAAAGCGTTTTATGGTGGTCATTATATTTAATCCCATTCAAATGTTTGTTTAGGAATTCTGTGACATAAATATTTTTAGTAAGTAGAAGACGCACGAATCTATCAGAGACGATATCGCCTGATTTACGAGTAACTAAAATCTCATTGTCCTTATTTGAAGCGAAAATAAATAAGTATATCAAGTACTTCTTGCTCGCTTTCTACAATTGCATTATCATTTAAACATGCTTTACCATCGAATTCAGCCTTGAGCGTTGAGTTCAAACATGTAAAATCTTCAGTTTATTGTACTTCTTATCACTACTCAAAATCAAGAGCCTCGTATCTGTGACAATTTTACATTGACACGTTTTTTCTTGTCGCACCTAATGTTAGGCTAGCATTGAGCCAGCGATTAGCGTTAGGTTGTTGACACTGTTTATATTGTCACATAAATTGATTTATGTACATGTTCGTGATTATCTCCCGGAATATCTTAGGCTATTTTCGTGATGTGAAGAAGACAAATATATTTGCTTTACGAATTTGTGCCGTCTTTTTTAATAGCTAGATTTATGTCAGAGATCTATGATGATATCTATCTTTTGATATGATAACATTTGGTTTGAATACAGGATTCTTAACCGTTCTGAAGTTCGTCATTCTAATTTTCTTAAAAACATTTATCAGTCTCCAATCATGCTACTCATTATAAATTGAATTGCTTTTCCTAAATGCTCATTACCTGGAAACTTGAAAAATATATATAAATATCTAGTCGTCTTCAGCTAAATAAAAATGTATTCTGACTATTTTCTACTTTCGTTATCATATTCTTGTTTTCATTACTATGAAAATTTCTGTTATCGATCTTGAATTCTTAATACTTTCGTCAGATACGAAGCTGCCGAGTGTCGATAGCAGTATCTAGTGTCGTGACCTATATCTTAAGAACTGCAGTTTATTACTTAGGCGTTGCCAAATGTCCATGAAGTACATGCTCTGTGATCTTGAATGTCAGCCATTTTGCACAGTAACACTGACCAGCCGGCTGCCACATTCATGCTTTCTTCGACTAAACATTCTTAAAAAAATATTTACAAAAAAAATGCAACTGATTTCAATGTAATAAAGAACACTACAAAGTGTACTGTGTAACTTTGATTTCGAAAGTCGGTGTTTCTATAATAGTTAATTTTACACTGACTTGCGAAATTAAATTTATTTTGCACTTTTTAGTATTTTTTAGTATACATTGAAGTATTTTTTATTCCGTAAAAAAAAATATTTTACACTTTTTAATTATGGTACCGTCACTAAAAAGTACCCCTCAGCCAAACTAAAATGCCTTATAGCTAGAGTGCATCTCATGACAATTCTAATAGTCCCAAACACGGTTAGATTACATTAATTTGTCACAGAGATCCGGTGCCTAACTTCAGGCTTCATCATCAGATCAGTTCGATATATCCCCCGTCTTCTTTCAGTCAGTCACCGACTACACGTTTAGACAAAGAAATTTTACTTGTTGTGACAGTTCATCCGTGATCCTATATATTTATATAATATAAGGAGTTCTGTTTCTGTATTTTCAAAGTTCATGATCAGATCATAACAATAATTATGTCTATGGGACTAACTTGGAAGCATACCAAACCGTTCAATAAAAAAAAAATAACGTCGGTCCACAATTGACCGAGAAATCTGTAAAAATAAAAAAAAAAAACAAAAAAACTGGGCGAGTGCGAGTCGAACTCGCGCATTGAGGGTTCCGTTCAAAATGAAATTCCCGAATGGAGTCTCGGAAGATTTTTCAGAATTACAATTTTTTTTTACGTAGGTTACAACAAATTTTCTATTCAGATTAATTCCTATACCTGTGCAATAAGACCTTGCTTTGTGCCAAATTTCAGGATTCTTGGTCAATGGGAAGTAGGTAGGTACCCTATGAATTTAGATCTTTGAGAGTATCAAAATATACGTTTTTTGCGACATAAACGGCTGTATCTTTTTTATTCGTTAACTTAGAAGTTTAATTTTGTCACAGCTTGTAGGGACCGCAGACCTGAGTATATGGTTTTAATTTCAACTCGATACCTCCACGCGTTCTTCAGATAAAGGGTCTTGACAGACAGACAGAACAACAAAGTCATCAAGAGTCTTATAAAAGGGTTCCGTTTTTTCCTTTTGAGATACGGAACCCTAAAAAATACATTTAGCCGAACATAGATCTTCTTTTTGAACTCGGTAAAAAAAATGTAAATTAATTGATGCGTCGTCGTTAGTTCAGTTTTCAAAAAAAATTGATAGTATTTTCTTTTGGCGTCTAAACAGAAAATCAATGCGTTGATATTTTGTGCGACATCATGATTATTTTATAAAGTGTGGCACTTTTTATCTGGAAGTGAGGTAACAAGCCACGCTTCTGATATTTGATGCGCTTCTTTTTACCTAGAAGTGACGTAATAAGCCCCGCTTCTGATCTTTGATGCTCTTCTTTTATCTTTGACATTTTATTAGTTCGATAAAAGATTCGTGTATATATTTATTACAATATTTATCGATAATCCGATTGAGGTCATCAGTCAGTCATTAATTTCACTAAAAGAATAATTAAGTTGTAAACCAGCACAAGGTGAAATGGAACGACTGAGCACGATATGACAATATTTATATAAGCAAGATTTTTATGAGCTCAAATGTACTAAAATTTTTGTTATTCATCCAAATTTATTTTATTACCTTCAAAGTATGCCCCTTCAGAAACGATACACTTACGCCAACGAATAATCCAATCGTCAAAACATTTTTTTAAACGCTGTTTCCGAAATTGAGTTCAGTTCTCGCTGCGAATTCTCCTTTATGTCTTCTATAGATTGAAAACGGGTGCCACGAAGTGGTAATTTGAGTTTAGGAGAAAGATAGAAGTCGGCTAGAGCCATATCTGGCGTATATATGGTGGCTGCTCGGTGGTATTTGTTGAGTGTTTGGTCAAAAAATCGTTCACAATGATGGCCTTGTGCGAAGGCGCATTATCGTGGTGCAAAATCCAAGAATTTTCTTTCCACAAATCTGGCCTATGGATATTCTTTATTTACCGTTTGACCTTCCGGTAAGAATTCCGAGTGCACAACACCGCGATTTTGGCGAGACTTTGGTATGGATTTTTCGGTTTTGGTCCAGTTGAAAGGCGCCACTCCGAAGCTCGTTGACTTGTTTGCATGTCAAACTCGTACACCCACATCTCGTCGCCAGAAACAATGCGTTTCATTCATGTTGGGTCGGAATTGACCCGTTCTAGCATGTCCTCTGCGACTCTCATGCAATTGAGTTTTTGGAGAAAATTCACGTCTTTTGGGACTAGCCGAGCTGCAATATGTTTCATACCCAAATGATTAGTTAAAATGGTGCGGATCGACTCGTGAAATACAGAAACTTCGGCGGCTATCTCTCTCAAACTTGAATGAGGATTTTCATTCACTATTTCCTTCACTTTTGCAATGTTAACTTCAGTTGCAGAGGTTGATGGCCTACCAGAGCGAGGTAAATCTTCCATCACATCTCGACCGCTTTTGAACGCTTTGTACCACTCATAAGCACGTGTTTTTGATAATGTCGATTCACCGTAAGCCTTCTGTAACATTTTCAGTGACTCCGAACACGAAATTCCATTGGCGATGCAAAATTTAATCAAACTCCGAAATTCGCAATACACACTAGACATGATATAAATAAAAACAGCATTGTGAAAACAGTTGTGCTAATCTAGCAACAACATAAAAATCTAAAATTTGAATTTAGAACCATAAACAAATCATCCATTCCCGATACTTTTTTGAGTGAATGTATGACATGTTGTTTCACAATTTGTGATACTGCAAATGTGAAACACAAGTTGTGTGATAGAAAAATATTAAAATAAATATAAAATCAGTTGTATTGTCATCCTATATCCATTTAATCAAAATATTATTTCCTTTTTGAAGTGAAAACTTCTTTAGCGGCGTTGAGCACTTTTTCTGTAATGGGTATAAAATCTTAAACTCGCGTCAGGACACGTGACCAGGACCTAGAACATGAGGTTTAAAGTAAGATTGTTTTAATCTTGTTTCGGTGTGGGTAAGAGACAGAGCTATAAAGGTTGTCTAGCGCCATCTCTTACCCACACTGAAACAAGATTAAAACAATCTTACTTTGAACATCATGGTTACCCCGCTGATCGAAAAAGCGTAAGACGGATGGAGAGTAGACAGCTATCCCCTCTCTACAGCGCGGCGAAAATGTATGCCTGGGCCTACTGTTTCAAATATATAGATATATATATATATATATATATATTATTTATATATATATTATATATATATATTTCAAATATATAGATATATATAAATATATATATATATATATTTCAACGTCAATAATCAAGTTTTCACTTCTGTCGGCACTCCCGGAGTGCAACCCGTCTTTTTTGTTTGTAAGAAATCTTCGTCAAACATTCGAATGCGAATGCCAAAAAATTTGCGAATATTCGCTGATGCGAATTAATTCCGCCAAATCCGTGTCATCATCGGACCACAAGACGTACTGGCAGCGGTGTTTCTACATGGTGAACATCCCACCCATTCGTACTTAACGTTTTCGGAGTCTGTCCACATCATCGCTTACCTTATCAGGTGACTAAACAAAAAGTGACATTAAGTCAGCCTTTGTACTTTTTGTTTTATAGAGAAAGAAATAAATAAAATGTGTAGGCATCCTCACGGAACTCCGCAGTCTTGATTGATTTAGGTAAATACTCGTATTTTTGTATTATCCTTAGATTAAAAAGAAAACCAATGGCGAGTTAATTCGTTTAAGGTTCAAGTGACAATGGTCTATTTACTTATGTTTTAGCACTCCTTGGGTTACGAAGTGGTTATTTACCCACAAGCAACATGACATACTCGTCAAAATTAATAAATGACCATATGCCCAGTTTTTATTAAATTCACTATCGTCGATATTTTGGATCGTATCAAAACATAATGATGCCTTTTTAGATCGTTCATTTTAATGTTGTTTTTTAAAATTAACTCTTTCTATTAGTGATATAGCTAAAGGCCTAAATAGTCATTAAAGACGTTATCTGATATTTTCTAATTTTCTGCGCTATTGTCCTAATATTTCTTTCTATAAGAACTTTCAGAAGAACAAAGTACTACTAGTAGATAGAAAAAAAAGGCGAATGAATTCGATAAAGTCGTTCTCAAGTTATGCCGTAATTTTCATATAGATGACAATCGTTGGTACGTTACTAATAAAATCAATCCGATTCAAAATATTGTATTTCTCATAGGCCTCCATATGCACTTATAAAATATTAGAATCTAGTGTAGGCCCAATGGGTTACTCCCCATGGACTGAACTGGCAAGAAACTTGCGATTATAAAAAAAATAGGAACCACACATTTACAATTTTATATACTTACGTTCGTTCCTGTTTTTATTTCACAATAAAGATAACTCGTTATCTTTATTCAACATTTACTATAAGTTTAATTTAATCTTTATAGTAGTTAATTTGTTTGTAGATTACTTTTTCATATCTAATGAATGACTTCTGAAAGAGGTAGCCTTTGCTGCTGTGTAACGAAATATGTATGTAGGTATTATATGTAATATAATAACAGGTCTGGTCGTTATGGCGACACTGGGGAGGCCTGTGTGCAGCAGTGTACGTGTTTCAGCTGAAATTAATATACAAAATAATATATATTATTTATATATAATATATTATTTTTGTTGTCGAACTCACACCATTTTTAATGTAATTGAATGTGAGGTCTTGAATTGGCTTTCTAATGATTATGGTTTCCTTTTTAGGGTTCCGTAGCCAAATGGCAAAAAACGGAACCCTTATAGATTCGTCATGTCTGTCTGTCTGTCTGTCTGTCTGTCTGTCTGTCTGTCCGTCCGTATGTCACAGCCACTTTTTTCGGAAACTATAAGAGCTATACAGTTGAAACTTTGTAAGTAGATGTATTCTGTGAACCGCATTAAGATTTTCACACAAAAATAGAAAAAAAGCAATAAATTTTGGGGGTCCCCATACTTAGAACTGAAATTCAAAAATTTTTTTTTCATCAAACCCATGCGTGTGGGGTATCTATGGATAGGTCTTCAAAAATGATACTGAGGTTTCTAATATCATTTTTTTCTAAACTGAATAGTTTGCGCGAGAGACACTTCCAAAGTGGTAAAATGTGTGTCCGGGGGGGGGGGGGACACATTTCTAACTTCTAAAATAAGAGAATGATAAAACTAAAAAAAATATATGATGTACATTACTATAAAAACTACCAGCGAAAATTGGTTTGAACGAAATCTAGTAAGTAGTTTTTTTTTAATGCGTCATAAATCGAAAAAAATACACTATTATTAAAACATCGATCAAAGTTACAACATATTACAAGAACTTTTATATTATGTTACTTGCTGCTACGGAACCCTTCTTGGGCGAGTCCGACTCGCACTTGGCCGGTTTTTTTATCTGATTTTGTTAGCTGTATTTCCTCCGTGTACTAAGTAAATAAAAAATCTCCTGTCATAGTGTTTGCTACTCCACCGAAACGACTTGACTGATCTTTTATCAAGTTTTTATGTTTGTTCGTAGGTTTGAGAATATGACGTAGGGTATTTTTTTAATCTCCTACTACACCTCGTTTTTATCTTTGATAAATAATTTATACAAGGTTCTTACATAATATATATTACTAGCTGTCCCGGCAAACGTTGTTTTGCCATATAAATAATTTTTAAGTAATTTCTAAAAATGTTAAGGGTGAACAACCCTTATCACTAAGGGGTATGAAAAATAGATGTTGGCTGATTCTCAGACCTACTCAATATGCTCACAAAATTTCATGAGAATCGGTCAAGCCGTTTCGGAGGAGTACGGGAACGAACATTGTGACGCGAGAATTTTATATATAAGATATGCTAGAACAACGTTTGCCGAGTCAGATAGTATATAGAAATTGGTTTACTAATCTTGTCAATTCTTACACAGGTGCTCTGAAAAGTTTCCGGCCTAACAGAGACACAAGACAGTTTGTCTTACAATTTATTTTTCTTTTTAGGGTTCCGTACCTCAAAAGGAAAAAACGGAACCCTAGGATCGCTTTGTTGTCCGTCAGTCTGCCTGTCTGTCAAGACCCTTTATCTGATTATATAGATATTAGAGAATGCGTGGAAGTATCGAGTTGAAATAAAACCATATAATTAGGTCTGCGGTCCCTTCAAGCAAAAAATCAAACCTTGAAAAAATCAATCTTCTAAGTTTACGAATAAAAAGATACGGCCGTTTATGTCGCTAAAAACGTATTTTGATACTCTCAAAGATCGAAATTCATAAGGTATACTTACCGTTGACCCAGAATCCTGAAAGGCACAAAGCAAGGTCTTATAGCACAGATATAGGTAAAAACTCTGAAAACAGTGAATATGTTGTTACCTAGTTCACAAAAAAAAATGCAATTCGGAAAAATCTACGAGACTCTATTCGGGAATGTAGTTTGCACGGATCACGGAACCCTCGTGCGCGAGTCCGACTCGCACTTGCCCAGTTTTTTTACATTGTCTCCTTGTAATTCTTCATACTTCTCAAAGCGACGCCTCCATCTCTCTAGCCCGTTCAAATAGTAGCCAGCGTTTTTCTCTGCAAAATAATTATGCACGAATTTTGCGCACGCAATTATTAGATGAGGGAACAAAAAAAAGTTGCATGGGGCTAGATCTGGTTAGTAAGGGGATGATCAAGCAGTTCAAGCGAAATTTATAGATTTTAGCCATGGCAACCGTTGAGCTTGTGACGTGGCGCATTGTCTTCGTAAAAAAGATTGTCTTTTTACCTCACATCGACTCACTCAAATTACTGTTAATTCATTAAACCCCAAGCGAACGCCGGCGTTCGCGCACCTATTGTCTTTCTATTGTGTCTGTAATTTCCACGATTGAAAGGAATAACAACTATGCGTTCAAAATAGCTGAAACTATGGCGAGTAACAGTCAAAAGATGCACAACTACATACACTAGCTTTTATTGACGAGTGCAGCCCACGTACTTCATAGAAAATTCAGGGATGTTATGGGTATGGAATTCCGAATCTGGATACGGATACAGATATAGGAATAATATTATACCTGTAGCGACATCTATGGCGCCACATAAGAACTACTAAGAAAATACGTAATCCTGCATCGCACAATCAAAGTTCTCCGCGCGATTTGAACATATGCGACAGCCCGAAATCATCTATTGGGCAGTAGCCCACCAGACTATAACACCTGTCTAGTCGGAGGATCCTCCCTTTTCAACGTAGGTTTGCGGGACTTTACTCTCTGTTTCGCATACCTCCAAATAGGCTTCATCGACTCTATCCGTTCTACGAGCAATGTGCCCTTCCCACTGCCACTTTAGTTTGACGATTCTTTGGGCTATGTCGGCGTTCTTGGTTTTCCTGCGGATATCTTCATTCATAATGCGATCACGCAAAGAAACTCCGAGCATTTCCCTTTCCATTGCCCTTTGGGTGCCTTCTGATGAGGCCCTTTGTAAGCGACCATGCTTCAGTGCCATATTATTATGTTATCAGTGGCAAGGCAACACGCACTGGTCATAGACTTTCGTCATTAGTCACTGTGGTAATTCAGACACGAAGATACCGCGCAGCTTCTCGAACGCTGCCCAGTCCAGTCGGATCGGGTTCGACGATTGACCTCTTTCTCAAAGTTAGACCTACCAAATTGGGTTGTCTGTCCCAGGTAAACGTAATCGTCTACAACTTCGAATGTAGTCTTATGGTTATTTACCACAAGTTCCATCTAGTTTCTTTATAATGCAAAAAAATGCAATTACAACGCATTTTTTTTATTCTGTGTATAGACTTGAACACAATATTGTGAGTATTTGTGAATATATTCCTTGCTCTTTGAAAATGGTAACAGCCTTATATTATTTTTTATTGTGTTTGATTTTTTTAAATTCTTAACGTTACGTTGATTGGTAAGCGTTACAGAATTTTGCATTCGAGTTTGTGCTATGGCATGTATCCTAGATATTTCAATATGCAAAAGACAGCTAGAAAGACATCGCATGAATCACGACTATTTACATGAATAATGGCTTAAATACATATATTACTTACGTTAATTGTATTGTAATATGTACATACCTTGTTAGTTTTTGTTTTACGTGTTAGGAAAATAATATCTGTACCTACATATTATTGAACCATATTATCAGATATGTCAATACAATAACAAACTGCGGCGTTTATAAAAATATTTTTTCTTGGCTGATAATGCAGGTTCAATAGCACTTTATCAAAAAAGGAAAGGTTTTTACCTTTTTACATTTCTTTTTTTTTTGTCGTAAAGAAGAAAGAAAATTGTTCGAGTTCCGTTTCTTATGTGTCATGAAGGTTATATAGGTCGGCAGCGAATAAGAAAGTTCACAAGGGAGATGAATTGCCTCCTCGCTGCAGTACAAAATACGATTGCATGGTAGTGCTACGACACTAATGGAAACTCCGCTTTGTTTTGTCTTAGGTGACGTTCTTTTATCTTAATCTGACCTTAACCTTACACAGGCGACACCAGTTATTTATAAATTAGTTACCATTTACGTTTCTGCATCTTATTTTAAATGTGATCTAAACTAGGAAATAATAATAATAAAAAAAAATGAAATAATTTATTTCCTATAAATGTAGGGTACTTGTAAAAATATGTTGTTAATTAAGAGAAGGATCCAATACATTCTACCGTGAAGCGTGCAAAATTTTTATAGTAAAATAATTATGAAATAATTTAAAAAAATCTTATTTTCAAATGATTAAAATAGGCAACAAAAATATAAATCATGCAATTTGTAAATTTCTTCTTGTATTCAGTTGTAAACAATGTCAAAAATACAATGTCAATAATAATAAGTTAATAACATTTAGTCAATAATTACAATGTCAGTAATAATTTAATAATTGTTCTAAAAAAATATAATCAAAATCTGAATAAAACAAGTGAAAGCAGTATTAGCAGTGATGGCCAGACCCTCAAACCCCAAGCGAACGCCGGAGTTCGCGCCATTTGGTTGAACACTAATATTATTTAAAGTCCACATAGATTATTAAAATTTTGAGCGTTTATTTATTGGTTATATATTAAATTCTTCATAAAGTAGTCGGTAAATTTCGAAAATAAGCAACTTTTTCTATTTATCCGTATTTATACCTATTTAAATGCTTGGGGTCTCAGGGGTTAAGAGACGTGGTTCAAAGTCAGGCAGGCGCGTTACTTTGTTTATTTCAACACCATTGCTATCGAAACGGTAAAGGAAAACACCTTGGGGTAACCGCCATGTATTAGAATTAAAAAAATCAATGACACGTGACAATCTACAAAGCCGCACTGGGCCCTCGTGGTGGATTACGGCCCAATCACTCTGCTAGAGAGCAGGCCTGAGTCTCAGCAGTGGGAAAAATCTAGGTCTGATAATGCTAGTTAAAGTACCTAATACAAAAACGAAATAGAAATGTTGCATATCCTGGAACTGTCTACCTAAACTGTGTCTTCAGTTCACAATAATAAATTGAACCAATTTCGCACGAGAAGAATTCGCACATCTGAAAAATTCCTCGATCGATCTATCAGTAGCATTCAATCTACGACGTCCATTATTGGATCTGTCGAGATTATATTCACTTGGCTAACCTGCTCGGAATGGACGAGTGATTTTCATCCTGTATGACGAGTCAAGCCCCTTTTAGCTGTTCAATTTAAAATTACGTTCTTTGTACCTATGTTTGTTTACTGGATGCAAAAAGATAGTACAGAAAAAAATAAGTCACAATGTAATTGACAACAGGACCTAATGCGCGGTCATTCTCGAACTGCATACAGAGATGCGTAAGAATGCTTGCAAAATTGAAGCATTTTTACATACGATACGATTTGATTATAAAGTTTAAACACTTTATCGTTAAAACATTGTTTGTAGAATAATCTGTTTCTGAATTTTAATCGATAAACGTAATTAATTTTAGGTTTAAAGTTGTCAAAAAGAATCTCGCAAAATAACATATAACGTGCCAAAATAATGAGTATATTTTTTAAAACACTTTATTATATCTTAATATATATAAATCTCGTGTCACAATGTTTGTCCTCAATGGACTCCTAAACCACTTAACCGATTATAATAAAATTCGCACACCATGTGCAGTTCGATCCAACTTGAGAGATAGGATAGTTTAAATCTCAAATTATAGTCACAATTTTAATTTATTGCTAATTATTTGTCTGTTATTATTTGACAGTCACAATTATCTGTTAACTCCAAATGATTCTAATAGATGTCGATACCTTTCGACTGGGTTGAGTAAGTAATCAATAGATGGCGCTGCTATGTTTAGCCACAGCAACGCGTGGCCGGATCAGCTAGTATATATATATTTCTTTCAGTTTCTTTCCAAGTACCTAACATTTTAGGGTCTTTCTCAAATATCAAAACGTTACTTTTATAACGAGTTTAGGTACGAATATATTCGTGATTTTTCTTTTTTTCGTGAATCGTACTTACGAAATTAGCTATGCTTTTTATTTTTTGAACACCCTGTCTATTTAGCATTTATCCTGAAGAATAACATATATTTTACTGATTCGGTTTACTGCAGTGGATATACTTTTGTGCATTATAAAACTCAAACTGTAACCGTAATAATGTGTTTTAACACTGTTTTTTAAAACAGTTTTAACAGAAAAACACTTTTAAATGTAACAGATACAATAATGTTACCGAATCAAACTGTAACCTGCACGCTTAGCCAAGTTGTTATTCTGCAATCGTTAACGCTGTCGAAAAGTGATGAAACGTATGGGAATGACGTCATCTCAACGTAAAGTCGCGTGGTCAGAACAAACGAATAGACAATTCGTAGCCAAGTTAACATCGTTCAAAATCGTTTCTACAATGTTTAACGCTACATCCTTTGTTAGACAAACGCTACATTGTAGAACGAGCGGCCGACTCAGGCGCGTCAACATGGCTACCAACTTATCGTTTTCTACAATTACTGTCACCGAGGCGTTCCCGATAAGAGAACGGAATTCGACACAAACTGGTTGTAAGATGGCTAGGGGGGCTGTTATATGTGTTAATATGTGTAACTGAAATAATCAGTTTTGGTATAGCTTTAGGTATAAATAATTGCACAGTACCATAAATAAAGTGAATTGTAACTTTGGAAACGCTGTGTTTACCTGTTACACGTATTGACACTGTTAACACTTTTATATCTGTTACAGATATGTTACTGTTACACTTTTTTAAGTGTTTTGGGTTAACACATTGAACACACATATTACATTTTTGATTCCGTTACCAATTTAACATGTATCACTTACGATTCTGTAACCTTTTTGAAAGAGTTTTTAAGTCCCTGGCTACGAGACTATGATCATTAATTCTTTAAAACCCACGCGAGCGCCGGCATTCGCTCTCTCATTGTCTTTCTATTGTGTCCAATTACGGTATTTAAAAGGTTAAACTGGAACGTCAAAAACAAGAATATTCTAAAGCCATATTTCACCGGGACACCCTGGTAGCGCCACTGGTTGCGCCACCGTGGTGTCCTAGTGAAATATAGCAAGACACCAAACAAGACACCAAACAGACACCAGAGCAAAGATTTTATGTATCCTACGGATAATCTAGATTGCCTACGCAGCAAACACACTCTATAGTGTTCTTTATTCCCATTGCTATTAAGTTCATATTGACAAGCAAACGGGGAAAATGTACTAAAAAAGACAACGAGAAAGGGTCGGTGTGTCCCTTTCTTACCCCCATTTGAACTAGGGTAACCATGATTTTACTAAATTAATTGTTATTACTTTTGACACTGCAGCATGTGATATTAATTGATGGTCTATTTTTTTATATCGACAGCAAAGTACCAATATCTCCAAACTGTTTGTGTAACCTGAAAACAAAAATTCACTTCGAATTTTACTAAGGCGATTATCACATTGCCACGTTCCACGCAGCGTAGCGCGTAAATGCGTGTACCTATTAACATTGCTTGTAAGTATCTCCATTTGTATAGAAAATAAGCACAGTCCAACATACCAAAAATGCATCCACGCGCGTTCATGCAGATCACACGCCTACACGAGGAGAAACATGCACACACGCGCGTGGGTGCGTGGTGGCACGTAAGGTATGGCATACTGAGTCTCGTAGTGTCATAGGATTTGAATGAAATGAGTCAGAGCCTGCGTCAATTTACAAAATGCTCCTACGCGCGTGAGTACGTAAAAAAACCTGCACGATGATGCAGATCTGCATTTCCGCAAGTACGCGCGTTGGTGCGTTGACACGCAACATGCAGCATAATGCGCGGCAGTGGGATAATCGCCTGAAACACGCGGAAAACCCTTTTTAAATTGTGATTTTCTGAAAAAATATTTTTAGGAGGTATTGGTACTTCACGGTCGACAAATATAATATACTAGCATTTGCTCGCGGCTTCGCCCGCGCACATAAAATATAGCCTATGTCACTTAGGAATAAAGCAGCTTTCTATCGGTGAAAAACTTTTTGCGATCGGACCAGTACTTCCAGAGATTACCTAATATGGCTTGTTCGTCAACTCGCTTAAGCAATTCGCGCGAGTCCGCGCGAGTTGGGACCTTCCGATTTCACCTACTTTTTCTGTCCTCATCTCGCATAAACGTATAAAATACAGTCAAATAATTGTTATTAATTGTAATTGTTATTACTATAAATAACTAGCTATTGCCCGCGGATTTTTTCTCGCAGGCTATACCGGTTATCTACGTAGATTTCGGGATATTATGTTAAAGGTGAGGAATGAGTCGATTAGGATGTGGCCAATGCAAATGGTACACGATACCCAAGTTATTTTAAAAACATTTTACGTTACTTTTGCACCTGTATGGTCCTCACCTCACCAAGGCAAGTTCGGTCGGTTCCTGCATCGGATTCAGACGGAAGTAACGCTCGGGTATCACTATTGTGTGGACCACCCGGAGAACACGGTGGAGCACCTGAAGACATGGTAGAGTTGTGCCTCGCTCGGGCAGAGCACCGCTGTTTCCTCGAGGAGGCAATTTTTGGCAAGAACCTTTCACGCAGGGCCCTAGTTCAGACTATGGTCCGGAGCGAGGAGGAATGGCAGGTCGCCTATTTCTGCGAAGCAGTAATGTTAGCGAAGAAGGAGGCCAAAGGACCATCGGCCGCCGAAATTCCGACCCTGACGACGGACCACGGTAGACGCGGGCTTGCGGACGCCGAGCAATGGGTAGTCCGCTATCCGGCCGTCCGGTAAGTAACCGAACTGAGCTCAGTCGTCAACAGCGCGTGATCGATGTGCTCCTCAAACAGATGACATCAAATCGTAGGAGTCCAGAAGGGCCGATGCCCGCAAGCTAGAACCCCGGCGTATTCCTGAAAAGGAAACCCGTAGTCCTAGAATGCAAAGGGCAACTGAAGCTCACAGGTTACCAAGTCGTCGACGGCGCGCACTGTTCCCGCGCGCCTCAAGGAGTTGTCAGCAACAGCAGGGGCCCAGCCGGGTCGAAGCCTACTGGGGCCAGGGTTATCCGAAAGGGCGCTCGAGCCCCGGTACGAAGGCTAGAAGGAACGGGATGGGTTTTTTAGTCAGTAAGAGTCTGACACTATCTCCCGCTCCGCCCAAGGGCGGGGGATGTCAATGCATGATTTTTCCCATCGAAAAAAAAAAAAAAAGCTCACAGGTTAATCATGAAATGACGTATCGATACTGCATGTTCACTCACTTACGTGTATTTCTAAGTCTCATTAACGAATACTAGCTGTGCCCCGCGGTTTCACCCGCGTTTTTCTCGTTTCCGTGGAGTGGAAATACCGAGATAAAATATTGCCTATAATTGCCTCCCTCAATAAATGGACTATTGAATATTTAAACAGTTTTCATATCAGATCAGTATTTCCCAAAATTACCGCGTTCATAAATGTATTTATTATACTCTTCAAAGATCTTATACTTACAATCATCAACAAATATATTTCGAAAAAGATTATTACAGGATTTTATGTTGATAAAAAACTCTATGGCCCATAACTCATTAATAGGTACCAACTCTTAACATCTTAGACACGTGATAACTTTTAAACGAAATATCCGATTGAGATGAAACAAAAAGTATTTTACTTCTACTTAATTACTCTTGATAACATAATGCTTAATTTCGATAAAGATTAATATTACGATACATATTTAACGTAGTTTTTTTTTCTTCAGACGATTTAATAATTATTTTGAACACAAAATCGGTTATTGTGATTAAACCATGATAGCTAGATATGTGTTCTCGCGGACTTTTTTGTAGGTCTTAATACGATCTATAAACCCGTAGTACATCATTTTGTTCTATTGTCAATAGTTTTTCCAGCGCTCGCAAAAATAGGTTTTCGATTTTACACCTTGTGTTACAAAATAGCAATTTTATTACGGATCCCTAATTTTGAAAAACAAAAAACATAGCCTATAGCCTTCCTCGATAAATGGACTACCCAACACTGAAAGAATGATTCAAATCGGACCAGAAGTTCCAGAGATTAGCGCGTTCAAACAAACAAACAAACAAACAAACAAACAAACTCTTCAGCTTTATAATATTATATATAATATATATATATATATATATAATATATATATAAATATATAATATATATATAAATATATAATATATATATATATATATAAAGTATAGATTTGTACGTCAACTTTGGTTGCTTATTGCTGATAATGTTGCGATTTGTTGGTAATTAATAGGTAAATATGCAATATTATATTATTGTAATGTTGATTAATATCTGTCTCATTACCGATAAGTGTTTTATTTTAAAGTCAAGTCGAACACAATTTCTAATACATTTTTAGTGGGTACCTATGTTATAATTTTTTTTTTAGTTGACTGTACATAAATACGTCAAATTTTCAAGTCTGAGCGAGTTGACGACAGAAAAAGTAGGTGAAATCGGAAGTTGCCAGCTCGCTTGGACTCGCGCGTATCGTTTAAGGCCCAAGCGCCCGAAAAGTGCCATAAAACAGTGATTTTCTGAAGTCGACTCCTCGCTAACGGCGTTTGAAAAAAGTTTGCTTGTAGGTCCAGCTGGTATTTTTTATTTATAGTTTTTTTATTGAGATAATAAAAACAATGAAAATTAAAAGCAAAATTATTTATACATTTAAAAAAATATATCTTGTTTTTTTTTCAATTTGACGTAGTCAATTTGTCGAATATTACCAGAATTTTGTGATAGATTCCATTCATCATGATATGCTCTCTATACAAATTCTGGCATCCTGTTGCAGTTTTGTGTTGTTGAGAGCTGCAATTTTTCAATCAGCTAGTGTTTATATAACAATAATAATAAATAATTTATTAGTTGGGTGGTGATCACTTGCTAAGCGATCTCCTGCTTGGTGAGCTCCTACATGTTTTCAATAGCGTTCATGTCTGGTGTATTGGTTGACTAGGGTAAAACATTAATGTTTTTTAGCCAAGTATGCAGTGATACCCTTGGTTTTGTATCACAATGCAGATTATGCAGATTCGGGCTTAAAAATGGACTCTTCGTCAATAAGGAACCATTCTTCGAGATGCGGCAGCAGTCCAGTTTCTAGTACTCGCTTGTACTGGTCATGCCTTATGGTCCCTTTCACGATATGTATACCTTGGCTTGAGATTAAAGACCACATCATAATACTAATTGGGAATTTAGCTGTCTTCTGTTCTCTTAACACCAGTTTTTATTCTCCAGAGCGTCGTCGGAAAGGAGCATTTTTTGAACGGACAAAAGAGCTTTTGTCAACCAAAACCTGAAACGTCGATTCATCGGAGAAACATGTCTGAAAAATTATATTATTTCATCAGATAATGGCAGTAGTTTATTAACAATGTACTGTACTATTTAAAGTCTTATTTTTAACCGACTTCAGTCTGAAACAGTCATATTTTGAGGTTGTTTGGCCCTGTGCAATAGTCTCTTCTTATTGACCTCGGTGAGGCGTGGTTTTTTAGTAGGCCGATGACCTATCAACTTCTCTTTTGCTTACTCTCGAAGAATTGTCTTATTTTAAACTTCTAGGCTCTCGTAGTTTGTAATCGTGGTAAGGTCTTACCTGTCTAATATACATATTAGTTTTTGATTAGTTGTCTAAAATATAATGTATTAATAACATCTTGAACTTCTTTAGAACACAATGGCTCGTACTACGAACTAATTTATGGACACACTAGTAGAAAGGGATAGAGAGTGTTCTTGAGTCGCCACACCCAAGAATATTTTATACTATCTGGATTGATTATATCAACCTCAAAAATGTACTGAAGAGTACGATACAAGAACGCTCTTTTTTAAATTCTTTTTTATTTTGTTTTGTAGACTATTCCATAATGTGGGATGTCGTTAGATAGGTCTTTTAAAAATACTGCGAGTGTGTGAAAACTTAGGGATCAATTTAGGGATCCTATTGTGAATTATAAATATAGTTTTTACCTAATGCTAGTTTTCAATTAAACCTTATTGAGTTAACAGATGAAAACTAGTTTATTTATTTATTTCCACACTGACAAGGTGTAATTTGTTAAGCTTAAAATAAAGAAAAAACAGGTTAAATAAAGTAACACTTATAGGTATTTCACCTAGTATGTTTCAGTACATTTGCTATTACTACCTTTGTCATGGACGGCTTAATATTCTCACCTCAGATTTCTATAAACACACTTGTTTTTCCAATTTACAATGGACTTGGCAGAATAGTCGAAATCGGCTCGACTTGAATAAAGAATACACAAAAAAACACTAAAACGATCAAAATAACTTTAATTTCGGAAGTCGATGTTTCTGGTATATTTTGTTATTTAACTGACTGAACCGACTTCCGAATTTAAAGTTATTTGATCGTTTTACAGTTACTGTAAAACAAACATAAGTAACTAATTGTTGTTGTAGATAGTTTTTGTTAAAAAACTAACTGTTAGTTTGGTTTGATTCTACAGTTTTGTACCAACTTTATGGTTATATATTTTTGTTAATTTTTTTGTATATTTAATTGGCTATTAAATTGGGACATATTCCCTATGCTATGGCTATTATATTGGTCTTGTTCATCAGTTCAACTTCATCAAATGATACTTTTTGACTGTAGTAGAATGTAGATGAGTATATTATAGACTATGAATATGAATATAGAGACTTATTGATAAAAACACCAAAATCCCTATAGAATATACACACATATATAATCAGCCTTTTTAATGTTCCCACTGCTGGAACTCGTGCCTTCTCTCTAGGAGAGGGAAACGAGCGAAACGGCCCGTGCTTCTCAGAACGCGGACGCGTTCAGCGCGGACTGAGGCTTGGAAGTGGTGGGTTCAATGAAAAATGTATGAAGATTTTTTTAGAGTGGTTTTATTTCGGTCACAAATCATAAAGTTATTTATATAAGTTCAAAATAATTAGCTATAGGTGTAGAAGACTATATAAGCTGTGGTATTTTATGATTTTTAAGCTAAAAATGTGCACTGGATTTAGCTTACGCGACCTATTCAAACCCTTGTTTTGTAATTTTCTTGATTAGTGCGTCGGTAAAATTGTATTTAACTATATGGAAATTTTATACAAAACCATAATAATTTTTTTATGCCATCCTAGAGATGAATATGTATATTGTCTTTTATTACATGCCGTGTCATCCTCATAGTTATGATTCGTGGTGCATTATAATGGTATCCGAAAAACCGAGATAGTTGTCTAAAAGGGTCAAAACGTCCTTAATAACATCTTGAACTTCTTTAGAACAGAATGTCTCGTAGTACGAACTAGTCAATACACACTAGTAGAAAGGGATAAAGATTCTTGTATGGTACTTCTTTATTACATCTTTGAGGTTGTCGTAATCAATCCAGATTGTATTGTACAAGATTCTTGGTTCACTGTCACTGACGTTTGACAGTTGGTTAATTATGGTTTTCAAAGGTTAGATTTCCATCTTATCACATACTCTTTGGTGGGGGGCGTGACTGGCGGCCGGACTGGTGTCCGCACTGGTTGCGCCACCAAATTGGTTGCGCTACCAGTGGTGTCCCGGTGAGTAACGCTCTATAGAGCTCTATACATTTTGCTGGTGGCGCAACCAGTTGCGCTACCAGTGGTGTCCCGGTGAAATATGGCCCTAAGGAAGTTCATATAGTACACATTCTTACGTCAATCTTTAATGTATGTGATCAAGTAAATAGGGCTCGGTAAATAAGGCCCTTTAATGTATGACACTCATCAATCTATTTAAAGTCCTTGTAATATAATTATTTTATTCATTATCGCCTCTACTTACAATGTATGTCTGTTACTTTGTTGCATTATTGTTGAAACATACAATATATCTAAACGATTTTTTTAATTTACATTATACTATATTTCATTAAGTGGGAAATCAATGTTATATTTTTTTCTATTATTAAATTTGTACCAATCGTATGGTAACTCGCTTAAATAGGATAGATAGTATTTTAAATATGTCATCAAGTTCTATCTAGACCTGAACGAAAATATCTATGGAACGAAATTGTCTTAAAATTGGTTGAATAAATCGTATCACTTTGCCTTGTCATTCAATTTGTGCTGCGTCGGAATTTATTTTTTCCAGAATTCAGTGGTTCTCAACTTGAGTAGTCTTGAGATGAGTTTGTCATAAGTAGAGACAGGTTTATATATGCTTTATAGAAAGCTTGTTATATGCTTGAAATTTGCACGAAAGTTGCGAGTGTGACTAAAGTGTGCCGGGACGGCGGTCGCAGGCACACTAGTCACTCCCGATGACGCAATCACTCTGCTCCAAGACAGCCTTTATTTTGTTCGAAAACACAGACACAGACCACTGTCCTTCCGCCCTCGCCGTCGAAACTCGTCGCGAGGGTGCCATCTATTCCCACCCCTGTATCTTGATCGAGCCAGCCCGCGCCGCTGAGCCTGTAGTCTGAATTCCCTAAATAATAATAATCTTAGTTCGTTCCAGCCCTCCCTTGCTGTCCTCTCCAGCGAAGCCCAAAGCTGTGGTCCCTATCCCCACAAGGAGTGCCCTTGGCGTGTTGTCGCTGTTTTGAGTTTTTAGTAAACTCTGGCTCGATGTTTTAACTTATTAAGGCCGCCACAAGCTAGTAGGGTTAAGTAGATGACAACCTTATTTATAAGTTGTTCTACGAGAAGCTACTCACAAAAAAAAACATAAAACGTTGATGTGCCTGTATACGCAGCACGTGAACATTGATACCGCTGCCACAATACGCGTCGTTAATTGGATGACCTCGCTAAACAGAATTTGGGGTTAACTGGTCGGTTTGTTTGTTTGCGATAGAACCACCGTCACCACCCGTGCACCAGGTGAAAACCGCAGCAAACAATGCTTTCTATTGTAAGGTTAATCGGTACCTTAGCGATCTCGTTAGTATTGATAAGTGACAAGCCTACTGACTACCGTATTGTTACCGTAAGGTTTAATTTTACGGGGACGACAGTTACCTTATGTTTGAAAATATATTTTCCAATACATAGTACATTGTGAAAATTGTACAGTCACCAGCATAGAACCATACCAATACTTAGGCCAAACGTGGAGTATTACCAATTTTAAGATAGTGTTGTACCGAAAATACTATATTTAACGTAATTGTTCGAAATAGGTACTAATTTCAAGCTTTTTTTTATTGATAAGCTCGCGACCTGTATCTCACCTTTACTGAAAATACTGTAAATATATTTATTTGGAACACTAAAAAGATAAAGTAAGGCAAAAAAACGCCAATTATCACATGTTTATGGTCGTGATTATACAAACATTGCAGCAACATATCCAATCTAAGTGTGGGTCAACGAATGAACTAATAGTGGGTTTCGTTATGAAATTCGATAGTGCCATCGAGTCATGCATATGATTTTTTCACATAATCATGTAAAGCAATGGTTTTAGTACAGTATCGTATTGAAAATGATAACAAGCAATAAAATTATATTGCATGTGTTAGAATGGTCTATGTTTTTAGCTCTGAAGTGATAATTCTGTTCCATACTTGTATTATAAGTTTTTGAGCCTAAATATAGATATATAAACCAAATTCAAAGACCAAGACAGTTTGTGTATTTTTCCATTATAATGCTTTAAATTATGTGCTTCAATTTTTATTATTTTTATCTATATTTTAAATATTCGTTTTGTCTGTTTAATTAGGTAGTGAATTAACTATGATTTTTTAGAAGTATAGATTATTGCGTTTTTGTTTTTTTTTTTAATTTATATCCTAATTTGTATTATTTTTCTTTTATTTCAGAGAGTGATAGCTCAGCAACATCATGCTGCAGGTATGTCGTTTATTTCTTCACCCACCATCATTTCATAAAAAAAAAGTTCTGTTCTTCAGTAATGTTTGATTCAATCACGCATTCACGCCTCAAGCTGCATATGCACCAGTAATTTTTAATTGGTACAAATACTTAAAGGGCTTATTAGAAAAGGTCTCGTTATTAAGTCAAGTCTCAATATACAATATTCATAAACAGCAAAGATATTAGATTTTTTTTAACTAAATATTAAAAATGTCACTCAATTTATGGAAATATTGTACAAGCCATTGACTATGAATGAAAAACAATGGAAAAACACTGCGCGTAGTATTTTTAATCGACTTAGAAAAGGAGGAGGTTCTATGTTCGGCTGAATGTATGTTTTCTAGTAACAATTATTGTTATGAATTATTGATTCAATTTTGAATTTATCAATTATGACAAACTTTCGTGGACAAATTTGGGATTTCGTTTTATTTGGGATTTATTTTTGACTACACTAATATGATCAGTAACAGGTATGAATGGAAAAAATGGGGCTCTATTTTTTTTTATTCTAATTAATAACTAGGGATGTATAGCTCTGCTAAAATTTGTAACACGCGTAGAAATGAAAATGTCAAATTATCAGAATTATAGAAAGTAAGTTTCTATAATTCTGATAATTTTCAACAGTTTTTTTATTGATATAAACTGGTGCTTGACTGCGATCACACCTGATGGTTAGTAGTTATGCAATCGTTGATGGTGAGGCGCACTAGTTTATTAAAAGCTTTTTTAGATGCACTCTAGCCTTGAAGACACCTAAATTATAATCGGACGGAAAAACCGCAGCAGGCAAATTGTTCCAGTCACTCGATGTACGCGGTATTAATGAGGCGAAACGCTTGGTACGGACCGTAGAAGTTTCAACAACGTTCACGCTAAATAAATTAAAAAAAATGCAGTACATTGATGGAAAGAAAAGCTCGCAAATGCGAAAGAAAAAAAATCATCCCTTCACTTAAAAAAAGCTGAGGGTTTTTCTTTCAAGCGTAAAATTCGGAACTACCTACTATTTGAGTCCTTGAGAGGACCCACCTTAGTTCGGTCTTCATCATAATTATACTCTTAATTATAATGGTTTGACATTTATCATGTGTTTGTAATTTTATATGTATATCATATACATATATATTTTATTATTAAAAGCAACTTACGCTGCCTGCCCACGTCAGACTTTTTGTAGGACAGATAATCGGGCCGATTTTGTATATTTGTAACATTGTTCTGTTTTCTGACCGACTTTTCGTAGGACGTGTGCGTTGCATGCACTATTGCTTTCAGTGTGTTCTGTTTTTCTCCTACAAAAAATCGGTCACCGATTATCGGACGTGGGCTGGGCAGCCTTAAAACCTTTCGTATGCTAATTAGAGACACAATTGAAAAGTTATTGTGTCCCGCGTGGATCCGCGTTCCGGCCATACAACGGGTTAATGATACTTCATTCTATTTGGAATATCTCTTATTTATTTATTGTGCACACCTACCACAGTATTATCTTTTTTAACCCAACGGGTGACTGGTAGATAATGTCTTGTTGTTTTAAGTCCGAAAAATGGAGTTTATTTCTTTATTTCTTAGTATTATGGTCGCCAAAATTACAGGTATAGGGAGTTTACAGGTTCATTTTATTTATTTTATTTTATTTATTGTACTATTTATGTACTCACAAAAATAACAGAAAAAGATGATACATAAGAGACATTAGTACGAAGGTACTGCTTATTTCCAAAGCAATTTTTTTCAGCAGACCTGCGAAAGGAGAAATCAATAAGAAATGTAGACCATAGTGTGTAGGAAGCAAAAGAAGTATGTGTGAAGTTTTAATCCAAAGTCACACATAATTAAATATACCTAAAAATAATATATACATTCTACTATAAATTAATATCATACATAATACATACAATATATAAATAAATATCATAATTTTATATAAAAATATTCAAGTGCTGTAACACATATAGACAATCATTACATTAATACTAAACATTTGATTTTAAAACATAAAATTAGCAATCTAATTTTCATTGTATAAGATATCAAGGAAAAAATAATTAGAATTATGTCAGTAATAATAACAACACAAAAACGAGAAATAAAAATGGGAATTGAATTTAAGTACATTTCATTGAGTTCCATTTTTATCAGTTGTTCATTTATTTATTTATCACTCCCTTATATCGATTCTATAATAAAAATATTATGTGGGAAACAGAGCCTGAAAGTTCTGAAGTTGTTCAAAGTTAAATTAAACTTTACTATGAACTTAACGAAGGTAGTTGGGTGACAAAAGAGCGAAATTGAAAAGAAAATGTCTGACATTTTTTTGCTGATAGTATTATATTACGTTGTTGTCATTTTGAAGTTTCTATTTTAAATAAAGTTTCTACCTCACGAATCAAAAGAAATAAAGGTAAATCGAGAAATAATAGTATTAAACGATGTTTAGTCACAATTTTTTTTATTAGTGTGTATTGGCACGCGTTTTACCACTATTTCACCTGATGGTAAGCGATGATGTGGCCGACAATTTACTTACTTATTCTTCAAATAAAGACGTCGTCGTTGTAGCCATTAGAAAACTCATGATTTTGGCAGGGAATTCCACTCCTCAGCTGTAACTATGCACAATGAATGTATTCCCAAAACGTTTAGTGCGTATGGGTGGGATGACTACCATGTACGTGGTGAATGGCCGTACGTCTAGTGATCTGATGATGGAACGGGCTTTGCGAAATTAAGCTACGCAATTTAAAAAAAATAGACAAATATTTTTATTTCACATAGGCCTACATGGGCACTTATAAAACGTCAGAAGCTAGTGGACGGTTCCAAATTGGTCGTTTCCTGTGGAAATGAACTGGCAAGAAACTCTATGGTTGATCTTTTAAAATAAGTGGCAGTTCCAACACAAACAAATTAATCCAAGGGCACAACAAGAGTTGACATGAATTCGTAATAAAAGAATAACTTAAGTACAATATTAAATAAAATGTGACACTAAACGAGGGAGGAAAATCGTCGGCCATTCCGCGAACAAATTGGATTTACCTTTGTCTTAATGCTCTTTTAAATCACTAATTTGTATAAAACAAAGACGCTGCTTAAGTTTGTTTTTTTTTTTTTTTTCATTATTTTTATATGGCTATGATTTTCATCGGATATTTATTTTTTTCGGAAGATTCAAATAAGAGAAGTTCTTCTTTTATGTGGTCAACCGATATAGCATGATTAGGTATTTTACAAATAACCATAAAATAAAAGGGTTTCTAAATACGATGTTTACTCTGATTTTAATTTATTTTTTTTATGAAGATAATCGTAGTAGTAGAAAGATAATAAATACGCCATGTTTGATACTCGTATCATTTGAAAGGGCTTCACTTGTACATTTCCAAAATATTGCTCAAAATTCAAAGTGACGCCCTCTAGCGGACAAAAAATCATGTGATTTAACATCAAAATTGTTAATTATTTCTTAAATAAAAATAAAGTAAAAAACTAAAACCTAACTACGACAAAAAAAGAACGACGCTAAAAAAGTATAAAAAAGATTTTCAGGATGCTGTAATTAACAAGGTAGGTAACCGGGAAACAAGAAATGTTTCATACTTTTTCAGCGTCGTTTTTTTTTGTCGTAGTCGGGTTTTAGTTTTTTCTTTTTTTAATTACAGTCTACAATAAAGAATATATCTATGTATCTAACGAAGAACGTCTCATATTTTTTATTCATGAATATTCTATTTAATAAATATAGAGGTAATCTTTCATTGTGGCGACACTTAGGGGAGGCATATGTCCAACAGTGGACGTTTATCGGCTGATATAATGATGATGAGGTAATCGATCGTTTAACTTATTACCGTCTATGCAGATAGCACTCGAACGGAGGCGAGGCGGATCGCTAGTCAGATACAAGACCCTCATACAAATGGAACATTAAGTGTATAATATAGAACCAAATAAAATGTTATTTCCGTGTAGCAGCCATCGGGCACGTAACCGTTACCTACTAATAGTTGTTTGTTCGTGCCTTTAGACAATAGGCACACGAACAGGTACATACGAAAGGTTATTCGTGTAACAGGACCCTTCCCAAACCGTCTATCTTCAAAGTGAGCATGGTTTAACTTGTTATTTCATCCAACGTCAGTAATTCCGTCATTAATTCGAAAATGTTACAAAGCTTTTTCCGTGAATACGTGGTTTTCTAAAAATCTAGAGGTTTTAAAAAAAATACTATTCCATCTTTTAGTATCTCGATTAAATGTGCTATGTGTGGTTTCTATAGTCATACTTTCATAAATTTTAAATTTTTGTGATTAGGTACTTAGGTATATGATGAAGGGAAAGTTCAAGGTCTCTATTGAAAAGAGATCAATCCTGTAAAGTCAGAAAATCGGCAATTTTGCAATATAATATTTTTCTTTACTACCTTGCACATATAACCGTGATTCTAAACAACGAGAATTATTTCCAAAAACTGAAAAAAGGATTTCAAAAAAATCCTGAACAAGCGTTAACACGTTATGTCTCTATTTTCGCATTACTTACCACTTTACCGAGTATTGCGTTGGATGAAATATTCAACTTTAAGCCATCATGATGACGATACACGACTCGGATACGGCCCTCTTAACGGCAGTTTAGGTTACTTTAATAAGTAAGTTCCTACGTGTATTCATCCACTCGGTTGCGTTAGGTATTACTCGCCTCCACTTGAGTGGCCTGCAAAGCCTTAGCCATGTCAGTGTCGGTGTCAGTGACGTGGCTGCGCAGGCTATGTTCCCGACAGGCATTATAACGTCCCTATCTACAATAGCCGTTTGGTTCTAGTGTAAACTTTAGCGAGCTGAAGTTTTGCATGCATTGTAAATTAGATGAAATTGCAAAATTTTGATCTGATTGACAGACATGGAGCTGATCTGATGATGGAACCGGAAGGTGGCTATAGGAGCTTGGTAGTTAAACGACACAACCCCATCGAGTTAGGGCTTGTATGATTCGTCTTGACGAGTATTAGTTATAATAAGTATTATACCAAGCTAGAAAAGCTTGTTAAGAAAAAAATATTTTCATTAAAAACTTGTTTCTTTTTTTTATCATTTTCATCACAATATGTGAAAGTAAACGTATGTGTTCTTTTGTTCCCTTATCATAAAAGAACACAAGATTACATACAGAATCAGGCATACATGCCCCAGTTGGTAAAGTGCCCCATTACCAAATCTGACCGATCTGGTTAGTTTATAAAGTATGACGGCGATTATATGTATTTATTAAACTAATCAATGCAAGTTTAACTTGCTTTGTATACTTTATATAATTTTAAAAGCGTGTCGTAGTGGGGCACGATACCGACTGGGGCACGTACGCCTGGTTTGACCTAATTAGAAATTAAAAAAAACAGTAAGATAGAACTACATTAGATCGACGAACACTGCAACACGCCTGATTTGTACTTACGTAATACGACGTCGCGTGGCGTGGATCAAGTGTAGCCCTAAAAGTCTAGTTTTTATATTAAATGTATGGCGATCGACGCGCCCAGTAGTAGCCTGATTCGCGAAAAATCAAACAAGCCAAATATCGTTGAAGTTTTATAGTCGTTTGATCGAAGTCCTATCCAAAAGCGGTATTTACGATCTATCGGCTTATTTCCAGTTACATTAATAAGTGTTCTACCAGGATAATGTAAAATAGTTTCTTTTTTTTAAATCGGTCGCCTTTAAAATTGGTGTCGTTCAAACTCGATTGATGGATGTGAATACGGAAATGGTCTAAACGACTAAATCACTACAATATCGTTACGGTTTTCATTAGATACGTGAATCGGGCTACTGATCGGCGTTTGTGTCACACGTGTGCGCAATGTCGCCGTATCAGTGATTTTTCACTATACCTACTATTGAAACAAATTCAATTTAATGCGACTCAACTAAAATTACGTTGACAAACAGGCAAAACAAAGCGAAACAGTACAGCGATAAGGTCAATCAATTTTATACCTATTCATTTTGAATCGATCGTTTGTAATTATTGGCATGTTCGTTTACAATCTAGAGCTAATTGAACCTATCATTAATTGTGCTTCTGTTAATACAAGTTATTCATGACATTTCCCTTAAGTAAAGCTATAGTAAGTTTCATATTGAATAGAATAAAATAAAATTTATTGTACAACAAAATAGTAACAAAACTACCTACTAGATAACAGAAATTTCTAAACAGTCGATATTTTTTTTTCCTTGGGGTTGTAAATCACCGGAGACAAGAGCGGTAGGAGTTATTATTTCTCCTACCACTGCTGTTAGTTAAGCTATTAACAAATTAAGAGCAGGGGTAACGACCCCAACTTACTAGTATTACTTCGTTTAATTTATTTCATCGCCACTGCTCTGAAAGGAAAACATCGTGAGGAAACCGGCATGTCCTAGAACCAAAAATTCGAATACATGTGACATCCACCAACCCGTACTAGGCCCGCGTGGTGGATTACGGCCCATTCTCTCTCCCAGAGTGGAGGCCTGAGTCGCAGCAGTGGGAACATTAAAAGGCCAATTATGCTAAAACAAGTTTCTGCCAGCAGCTTGGCTCGTTTGAAAGTAGAAAATATGTTGGTAGCCTATGTCACTCAGTGAAAATTTATGACTGAGTTTTTCAGGTTGTTTATTATAAAACAAAATAGTACATAGGTATTCTTTATATTATTAATGTAAATTAATCACGCCATAACTTGAGAACGACTTAGCCGATTTTATTCTTTTTTTTTAAGGGTTCTAATACTTTCTTAAAAGAGATTAAGAAAACTGAAATAATTCAGAAAACTTCGACTGACTAACCCTCGCACGTGGGTAAGCTCCTATTTTTTTTATTATTATTGATGTGCTGGCGTTTTTATTGTCTCACCTTCTTGTAAGCATGACGTGGTCGACGATGCAGTACGCTTGCGTAGAAGTAGCCTATTTAAGTATTCTTTTGACTTAAAGTCCCCTAGGTTGTAGCTATCAGGAAACACAGATTCCGGCAGGGAAATTCCACTCTTTAGCTGTACGCGCAATAAATGTGTTCCCAAAATGTCTTACTCGTAAGCGTGGGATATCTATCAAATTCATTTGATGTTGATGAACAGTCCCAGCTATGAACGCTTATTCAGTCTAATCACCGTAACTAAGGCCCGGCGCCTATTATCGGCATCGGCAAAGAAAATGACCCTTCAGCACCCTTTGCATCCCTACATGCATACTTTTCCGACAGTGTGCGCTTGCATGTAGGGATGCCGAGAGATCCTTTTTGTTGCTGATGCCGATAATGAGCGCCGGGCCTAACATGTGATTGGCCGTTTGTTTGCTTAGACAGCAGTTGCATTAGGTACTTGTTAGGCTCTGAAATGAACAAACACGCGTTTAATTCTGGTGATCAAACATTACTTATAAATGACTAGTCGTGCAAAGTATTAGTAAACATAGTATTGTAGGTCATCTACTGTATCAACAAACAATTTCTGTTGTTTCTTGCAATTTATCAATGTCTGTTTGCAATACTGATATTTGGTTATGTGTGCGTTGCATTATAATGCATAGCATTTGATACGTAGCCAATATACACGAACCCTGCACATTGACAGACTTGCGAGGCATGCAAAGTTTCAAGACTTGCATATTTTCGTACGATTTTCCTTGATGTGGGACTTTGTAAATAGGATACACAATCATATCTAATTGAAAACCAATTCAGTTCATTCTGTTTCATTAATATAGAATAATAGCTTTGTGGCACTAATATCAACTATCTATTTCTTTCTGTATTGTAGAATAAACCCGATACAATATATAAAATGAGAAATTGACTGACTGACATATCAACGCATGCACAAGGTTTCCTTTTACGACGTAGGCGAGCACTAAGAGAGGATTTTCCAAAATTCACCCCCTAAGGGGATGAAAAGGGGGTTGGAAGTTTATATGGAGAAATCTACATTCACGCGGGTGAAGCTGCTGGCAGAAGCTAGTACTTAATTATTAAAACTATCACAAATTGAACGTTCAGAAACAGTCTGTCATTCATCATATTTTAATTGGAATTTTTTTGAGCACGACTTCGCTTGCGTAGAGGTATAAAATTGACCAAAGCGAACATAACCCCGATACCATGCTGTGATATTCTGAGGCAACGCCACTAACAGAGATTTAGAGTCTTTAAAGCGCAAAAAATATCTGCACAGTTGCCGGTACCTATATTCCTGACTCATGTGAACCTTTCCATCCATTTATATTACTTATGAAGTAGCCGTAAGTATTTAAATCAATTCGATGAACTTAGATCAAAAAGACATTAGTTAAATATAGCTCGTATAATTTCGGAAGTCGGTGTTTCTATAATAGTATTGTCTCTTCGTTATTTAACACCGACTTCCGAAATTAAAGTTATTTTTTTTTTCATTGTTTTTTTAACATTGAAGTCGGTTGTATTTTTTTTATTGTAAAAAGTTTTTTATTTTACACTTTTTAGTTATGGTACCACCACCACTAAAAAGTACCTTTCAGCGAAACTTAAATACTTTATAGCCAGAGAGCACCATAATGATTTTAATAATCCCAAACACGGTTAGATTACATTAATTTACCTTCTGGCTTCATCATCAGCCAGTCATCGGCTACACGTATAAACAAAGCAATTTTACTTGTTATGACAGTTCTGCTGTGATCCTATGAGAAGTTCTGTGCCATACTTTCGAAGTTCATGATCAGATCATAACAATATTTCAATGGGACCAACTTGGAAGCATAAATTTTCAATCAAAAAAAGAATTTTCAAAATCGGTCCACAACTGACGGAGATATCGGTGAAAATACATAAAAAAAAACAAAGAAAAAACACATTCAGCCGAACATAGAACCTCCTCCTTTTCGAAGTCGGTTAAAACGGTGTGGCTTCAAAAATTTACAATAAAAACTATTGATTGACATTTTGAGCACTAAGGAACTTCCACTACTTAAATAAATAACGTAATTTCTTAATCCATAATTTTACAATCATTTAGGAAATTCTGGATCGTGTTTTTTACATTTATAATTCTTTTCACTTCATTAATTTTAAATATTATACTTAATTTGAATGTATGTTAGTATAATCGGTAATTTATTATTGTTTGCCTAATTGGCAGCACATCGTCGTTGCAACTTTAAGACCTCTTGATGTGTCCTCATAAGATGTGTCACTTTTGGCAAAATCACTTTTTTAACATTTTGAAGCTCTGTCGAATGCAAAAACTCTCATGTGTATACGACGATTTAATCCTCATTTTTTTACCAATTTAAGATCAGCACTGTGCTTCGTAATAAAATACTACTTTTACAATTAAATTTTTTTTTTTATTAACATGCTACTTTTAGTTTCAACTAACATTAGCAAAATTAAAAGCAGGAAATCATATGGCTGATACTTATATTTTTTGTTGTAGCTCAGTAGACGGTTTTTATCGATTTTCTCATAAAGTTGAATTTTACACATAAGAGGTATTAAAGTCGCAACGACGACATAATGGAACTATAATTTATTACTAAATCTTAACATCTGTATATAACCTATGCCCACCATAAAGACATTCTGATTCTGATAATAGGTATCATGTGCTATTCCTGGATATGCCTCTAATTTCTTGGAACTCCGTTCAGCTGTTCGATCGTTAAGAAGTAATAAACAGGCATACACACACACTCGCCTTCATAATATTAGTGTGATAATCTCAGTCGAAAATCCGTCAGTATATAACCCAAAGTAATTAAACGTTTGGCCGTTTTGGGGTTCATTAATTTAATCAACACATTGCTGAAATAAATTGGATCTAGGGGAGAAAGGAAAATTATAGTTTCTAATGGTGTAAACAATTGTTATTATCACCTGTTGATTTTATAGATCTCATAAGAAAAAAATCAGGAGGCTAGTTTATAGACACTGCATGAAGATAAGTAGTACCTTTTAAGGCCCAAGCGTCCGAAAAGTGCCATAAACAGTGACTTTCTGAATCCTACTCCTCGGTAACGGCCAGGTTAATAGGTTTGAAAAAAATATATGTTTATTATAGATTTATGAACAACATTATCAACATTTGATTTTTTCGTGCTATTAATACTTTTGTCAAAAAAATAAATTAGCAATGTTGCAACTTTTCCCTACTATTTCGAAACGGCTTGGATCTTTACAAACATTTTTACACATAAAAATTGGTGGTTAAATATTCTTCAAAGTGAACATCATATGTAAATCAATCAATATTTCGCAAAGAAAATGGATTTAAAGGTCAGCCGCACGCTTTTCGGGCGCTGTTGGCCGCAAATAAATGCTCAGATTTGCGTACTACCGCTTAGGCGGGTGCGAGAGGCGCGTCCACATAATTTTGGCCAGATGGTTCAAGGGACTATAAGCCTTAAGAGGCAGCGAACACGAGCAAGATTAGTTTACGAGACTGTATGAAAGTGAGCGCGTAACAACCTGACAATTTTGAGACTTTTCCGTCGATTCGGCGACAAGCCGGCGACGCAACATTACCCTTACCCTCTTTATTTTTTAACGAAATATGTCTCAACAAATCGTAATAAAAATAGGTAAACAACGTTTGTTATTATTATGACAGTGACTAAACCGGATTAAGAGAGCTAGAATTTGGGCGATTAGAATTTTAACTGAGTTTAGCGCAAAATATGTTCAGTTTATAGTGATGAAACGTAAAATGGAGCTCTAATTAATTGAGCTTAGTTTGAACTGATTGCAATTAGTATCCATTAGTGAATTTGGCTTCAAGAATTAAGTACTTTTTTTCGTGGGTGCGTTCACAAACATCAAACGCACATACAATGTTCAGTCCATGATCAGTTGTGACATGTTCCACGCTACTGCTGATTACGATATTAAATCGTCGTTAAGCTTAACATCTACACTAATATTATAAAGAGGCAAAATTTCTTTTTTTGTTTGTAGGAAGTAATCTCTAAAAGTAGTGGTCCGATTGTTAAAAATTTTTCACCGATAGAAAGCTACTTTATTCCTGAGTGACATAGGCTATATTTTATGCACGTGGGTGAGGCCACGGGCTAAAGCTAATCAATAATATAATCATATACCGTCAAAAATATTCAGAAGAAAATATAGCAATAAAGGAGAATGTTTTTTTGGTCCAAAAAATAATTAAAAAAAATAAAGTATGACCCCAAGCCTGCCACATGGTTAGTTTGAAAGATCATCTCAAATACAATATTTTTTTGTATGGAATCCAAAAAATCTGTCCTGCAGAAATCTAGATATAAGCAAATAATTAGTCTTTAGAAAAGACCAGAGTGACTTATGCTGGCCAGCGAGCCTTATCCCTTTGTTGTTAGCACCCGTGTGAGCGAGAAAGAAAGTTCTAGTAGTATTACTACTAGAACTAAAATAAGCCCAGCTGTCTTGTAGGAGTTTTAAAATAACTTTAGGTGTCTTCTCAAGGCTTCTCAAGGCAAATAGGTTCTTAATATAGTGCGCTTGACCATCAACGATTGCATCACTGCTTACCATCAGGTATGATCGCAGTCGCATGACTACGATTAGTGCATACTAAATAAATATAAAAAAAATTAAATGTAACTCGTAAACTTCAGGTTCGATTTTGTTGCGTCTTTGCCCACATAGGAACTTCAAATGAATGAGTCGATCAACAATGGGTTCATGCCTGGGGACCGCAGATTTTTTTTTTGGACCAGGGCCTATAGTAAAAAAAACATTCTCCTCCCTTATTTCTTAATTAATTTTGAAGTAGTTACAAAGCTGCAAGGAAGCTACAGTTAATTAAGACAGATTGCCCGAGAGCCGCGATAGTTAAAAGATCAGAATTTTCCAAGGAACTACAAGGAGAACTAATTAATTAGTAATTAGTCGAGAAACCAGCCAACCAGCACAGGGCTCTCGTACCAACCCGCGATTATGGCCACTCCCTCTCTTGGGATGAGGCTGATTACTAAAAAATGTTTTTTTCAAAAACATTGAAAAGGCTTCATAAAATATCCAGACTAATATTATAAATGCGAAAGTAACTCTGTCTGTCTGTGTGTCACGGTTGCGTATTTCCCTTTCCGTGTCCAACTGGCGACAGCGGTCTCGCCAAATCCACACGCTTTTGTATTACTACGGAATTCAACCAACCTGTGCTCAACTCGCATCAACTGAGCACGTTTAAGCAACGTTAGAGGTTTTACAAAAGAGTGTGGAATTGAATCGAACACGGTTTTTTAACTGGTCTGTTCGAAACAAATACGTGCTGATTTAGCGCGTTCGTAAATGTTCGTGTGTTCGGGATAAATCGAGTGTTCCGAAGCAGGCGCGAGCGCTGGAAGTTGGATTCGCGCGCTTTTCATTGCAATCTGTAACTTGCACTTGATAAAGTTTGAGCAGCCGTTCCGGCGTGAAGTACTGTCTGACCTTTGCGATGATTTCCAGCTTTTTTGCAGCCAGTTGAGCCTTTGCTTCGATGTTATGGCCGAAAGTTGAGTGTTGATGTCAGCGTAACACCAAGAAGGTCAAGATAATCGGTTATCGACACGGTTACACCCCGGAAACTTGGAGCAGGACTGAATTGGCTCCTTTTAGCGGAAAATAGACACGCCTGGGTTTTTGCAGCATTGAACTTGACCAAATTGTCATCGCCCCATTCGAAAACTTGCCTCCAAGGACAAGTTCAAGCGCTCAACCACAGCCTCTCGGAGAGACTGGATATGTGACCCACTAGCTCGCACCCTGGATGTGTAACTCTCAGCAACAGAGCTGTCGTCTGCATACCTCAAGGTACCGGGCTTATGCAGATCGTTTTTGTGCAGCAAGAATAATGTTGCCGAGAGTAATGGCCCCTGAGGGCCAGGGTCCCTATTAATAGCCATTTGACTGGACGAGCAGCCATCGATAACCACTCGAATGGACCGGTTACTCAGGAAGTCTGCGATCCAAGCTCACAATCCAGCAGGTAAACCGAAAGAAGGAAGCTTACTAATAAGGCTTTCGTGCCAAACCCTATCGAAAGCATTCGAGATATCGAGGGAGATGGCAAGCGCCGGAGTGAAGCCATCAAAAAGCACGGGGAACGTGCTTTTTGATGGCTTCACTCCAGATGTGGATGGCATACGCTAGAAGATCTCCAGTTGACCGATTTCGGCGAAAGCCGTATTGACGGTCACTTAGGATATCATTAGCTTCTAGGCATGCCAGGAGCTTAGTGTTAAGTACACGTTCCATAGTCTTGGTCTTACAGAAAATGGACGTTACTGTTGTTGTAATGTTTCATTGAAATCATATTGAGTTAATAATACTACCTACTACTATGGAGTAATACCGTCGCTGATTCAACATGCTTTTGAAGACTCAACCAGTAAAAGGGTGAAGTCCTCCCCTAGGGTCACTTGATCACAAAGGCGTGCTCAGTTGGTGCGAATTGAACACGGGCTCGTAGAATTCCGTAGTAATACAAAAGCTTGTGGATTTGGCGAGACCGGTGTCGTCAGTTGCACACGGAAAGAGAAATACGCGTCACGGTTAAACCAGTAAACCGATTATGATGAAATTTGGTACAGTGGAAGCTTGAACTCTAAAGATGGACATTAGCTACTTTTTGTTTGTCTTCAATTTCGACTTCGCTTCGGCATAACCGACATTAGCGTGGACGTAGCCGCTGGCAGAAGCTAGTATAGTATAAATTGAATGTTTCTTTGTTTACAGCAACTTCTGAATTAAAAGATTTTTTCCCTTTTGTAAAATAGTTTTCTTTTTTATTTTGTTTATTTTTTTAGGGTTCCGTATCTCAAAAGGAAAAATGGGAACCCTTATAGGATCACTTTGTTGTCCGTCCGTCGGTCATATTTACCCCGTTTGACGGTAGGTACCTCTACCTACCGCCAAACGGAGTAAATATGAATGCAGAGGTGGCAACTCTAACTCAGCTCCATCAGCATTTGGGTACCATGCGAAGGGTTTAAGAAAATTATTTTTTCTTTTAAATTTTACGATTATCTGATAATTACAATAACTTACTAAAAACTATTTCATAACATGGGCAAATCTTTTATCATATTATGTTAAAAGTGCAACAAAATATGGCGAAGTGATGATGACGTCACGAAGTTGTAGCTGCACGAAGGCTGCGCTGACGTTCTTTGTCGAGGGTCTCCAGTTTGGAGGTATGCGAAAGAAAAGGAGTAAAGTCCCACATACTTACTTTGAAAAGGGAGAACCCTCCGACCAGACGGGTGTTATTTCTGGTGATCCTGTGCCCGACAGTCGATTTCGGGCTGTCGCATATGCTCAAATCGCGCGCAGAACTTTGATTGTGCGTTGCAGGATTAGTTCTTATGAGACGCCATAGATGTCGCTACATGCTTTTAAGCGGTAGTGCACGTATTCGATAAAAATATAAAACAGCTTAGGTACACTGAACACAAAAACTAAAAATATTTTTTATTTTAGCCAACTAGGCACACTAAATCCATCGCAACCTGTGTGTTATTGAAGTAGCTTCACATGCCCGGTTTTATTTTAACTTCTATGTATCTGCGTGGACCGCTTTAATCCGACATATTGCATGACTTCCCAATTTGTTCCACTTTTAAAAAGGTCAGTGGGGAACGAACTCGTATCTGATTCACTTATTTATCTTGCATCTACAATGAGGCCATACCTTTTCTCATGACGATTTCCATATCAGAAAGATCAAGGACATTTCAGTTGATTTAGTGATATCGTTACATTGAATCAAGTTCAGATAATACGGGCTATATTTTATGGCGGTTCTATACGCCTTGTTTCTAAAATTTTGCTCCGAAATTAAAAAACAAATTCAAAAAACTTTCTAATGTGTTTATTAAAGGTCGTTAAGGTTTAAAAAGGGCAACACAATCTATCTTCAACGTTGGCCTTTGCCTCTGTTGACGTTATAGGTCAACAGTGCATCAACACGACATTAGTATTTCCTGACATATCGGATATCGGTGTCAGGAAGAAATTATTCTCACGTTTATTTCCGATATCGTATGACTATGACCAACACTATATTATCGTCCAAATTTTTTATATAATTATTGTCATTAATGCTGAATATCCTATTCAAACTCTTCGTAACTACTTTTTAGTCAATAAACCTAATATGCAAATAGAACTAAAGTTTTTATGTTCCCAAGTATAGGTATTCAGTTTTTCAACATAGGACTTTAGACCTATCGTCTCGTTCACGATTGCAAGAAATACACTTATCGTATTGGTCATACGTACAGTCAGGCTACCTCACGAATTGACCGTCAAAATTATTGTATAGTTAAATTGATAATAAGACTATAAAAGTGGTAGGCTACTAGGCCCAAGTGACATCAGCGGCGGACGAACCAAGGCCAATGTGCATGTTGTGCCGGCTAACGCGGGAGGACGGAGAGCCGGTTGGCGCGGCACTCTGCGAGGCGACGGCACACGGGCCCGCAGGTCTCGTGCGCCACGCGTTTCGGCCGGCTGCTCAACGACGACGCACGCCGCGCGTCTTCTCTAATGCCCTCTCGTTCCCACTCTCTTTACTACCTTATTCACTAAGTTAGTGTTCCCACGTCTGTCGCGAGTGAGTGACGTGTCGCGCGCGACGTACACATACACACGATAATAATAACGATACAATGAACTGTGAATATTTATTTTCGATGCACATGAGCGTGTGTTAAATCGTCCATGAACGGTGCGGATGTGGTTACTAGGTTTACTTCTCTTAGTTTGATTAGATCTCGGCGCAGCCGGTGCCACGGCGTGGTGTTTACGTTTTCTGTTGTGCCACATGGTGTGAGCTCTCGTACAACTTCTTGTCGTGTATTTGCTGGCGCATTGCGACACATGTTGTAAACAACATTGTTTAGCTCATAACGTAACAGGTCCGTAAGCACCGCACGAAACCGCGCCAAGTGCCGTCATCATTGTTTTTCATATTTTTCCTGATGTACGCTAAACACATTTTATCAGCACCTTCCGTCTCTATCAGTAAAGAACGGGTTTTGATAGATAAGCATATTTAAAACACCATAAAACAGGTAAATGTGAATTATTGTAGAGCTTTAACAATAACGTAGTTAGATTACTTTTAGGCACAGTTTGACACAAGCAGTCTGTCTCTGCAATGTTTTCAAAACTACTTAGATTTTAAAAGTTTACAATTGATGAAGTAAAAATATATTCTTAAACTTAATAGGTACATCAAATATTTGTTTGTGCAAACTTCTGAAGTACAAAAAACTTTTTTTTCTGTTTAATTTTATTTATTGTGTTTATTTAATCTCCTTATTAACTAAATAACCCGTTACATAGATATATTCTACAAAACTATATAAAATAAACAGATAAAACATAAAAAAAAAACGGTCCGATGAAGTACCTATAAGGTAAAAAACTTGTTTATGGGTATTTAATAAAGGCAAGTGAAATTCTAAATAAAATGACGTCCGGAAAAAAGAAAAAAAAACTGTCGAAAATTCGAGAGTTAATACAGGCTAAAAGTATGTAAAACTACCGAAGTGCCAATAATATTCACTGTTTATCCAGCCTCTTCACATCAGCTTAAACCGGCGAACAAACAGACAAATAAACGTACAGAAGCAATAATACAAACACAAAGTATCGTTTATATAAAACCATGCCAACATTTATATGCGAGCAGGATATGTTATTTATTTTTAATGCTCGTACGCAATATTTCGCAATGAGATAGGTCTTTCGGTTTACCTAAATGAATTTTCAAATAGGTCAAAAACGACGGATGCGTATTTTTACTAACTTTACATAAAAAATAATAACTATGTCGTCAATGCAAAGTAATCAAGTATTTGTAACGGAAACAATTTTTGGTGTTTAGCTTGCAATTTTACATCGGTTACATAAATATAGCTTACGTCTCACAGGTGTCACCTTAATTCAATAGGTAGCGGAAACAATAGCTAACGATGTTACTCCTATTGTTTTACTTAGGCAGGTAGGTACCTATATTTCCTGAAAACCGACAATGACATTGAATTAGAGTTATCTACTTAGCTGTTTGTTACTTTATCTGATTATATTGTTAAAAAAGGCTGTCGTTGTTGAATCCTAAATCGATAAACACAATCGTTCCAATTTACATATTTCGATGCAGTTATTAAGCAAATACTGCTTGAAGGAACTCTTTTTGGCGGATGTTTTGTAATATTCATTTCGTAATCCGTTTTATATTAAGTAGGAACCCAACGATAAGGCCTTATCACGATGTGGCTAAATCAAGACTTATCATACCAATGTCTGGTGACATTTTTGATAATTTTTTGTGCTCTGTTTAAGAATGGCGAAACTTTAGACTCGTATCTTTTTATCGAAAACTATTGTACGGTGGTCTTAAAATGTCCAGGCAAACCTATTTTCTTAATTATCTTGTGAAATGGGCTTTACGGGGCAGCGCCTACTGTCCCCAATACTGTCACCAGAAATCTGAATCAATTTAAAGTAGAGGCTGTGCGCACTATTAGCCGCTTTAATTAAACTTCCGCATCAATCTGCCCCGCGTCACGGGCATGTAGAACCTTTACATTCCACTTTAGTTTCAAATTTAAATTTTGACTTTGAAGTCATGGGACAAACACAATTTCAACTTGTTTCGTTTATTTTATTTTCTGTTTGCTGCCATAGTAGTTGACCTCTTGGAGTCTTGGCTGTGTCCTTAGCCTGCCATTTACAATTACATAGACGTTGAAAAATATACTAACATCCACATTTATGTTGTTTTCAAGCAATTAAAATACAAAAGTATTTTTCAAGTGATTAAACAAGGAAGTTTTGTGACTTTTCTCAGCAGTCAAGTTAGATGGTTTCATAGATAAATATAATATTCTAAATATTCATAAAAATATAAAATACTTAATGCTTGTTTCGGTCACAACTTATAACCGGTTATTTTTTTATTATATACCTTAATATTATTATGAATTTGATTTAAGTATATGAAGCAAACTGGCGGCGCTATGTGTAAACCTGCTTAACAATTAACTTCGACTACATTGTCTAAAAATATCGACATAAATCATTGAACTTGGTTAATACGTTCTAACCAAAGAAATTTAAGTAAACAAATCTATTGCTCGACCTTGAACATAATATTGAACGTAATAATGTGGTAACTGATAACGTTATAATACTTATTATTCACTAATTAATATTTTATTGTTTTCTATTTGGTCACGACCACCTGATATTTTGGTGCGCACCTAAATTGCAACAGACAAACATTTTTAGTAAAAAACAACATGCTATTTTATCGCTGCCATTAGATATGAATAAAAAACTAATTGCTGCAACTAAAAATGAAACACTATTATTGGCACCGGAAATTAGTTTTAGTTTTGGTTATTTTGTTAAATAAATCTTGATGACATCAACAATAAGTAAGTAAACAGGGCTTTGTTTTCCTGAGTTGTTGAAATATAATAAGCCCTACCTACTTTATTCATTCTAATAAGTAGATTTTGATTCAAATAGAACGAACATGCCAGTCGTCACGTTCGCAATGCAATGATTCCGCCATGGTGAAATAAGTTAGCAAGCATCGAAGGTGACCCCATGTCCCTACGCATGCGTCCTGTTCCAAACGCCTGTGTTCACTGCGTCCCGTCCTCAAGGCCTCGCGAGGTCCCGCTCCAACACAGTCATGACCACGAACCCTCTAAGTAGGGCATCGCGACCTTGGAAGTCGTTAAACCTGTTTTATCCCCTTTTGGTTACGCAGTAACGCAGCTGATGTGTACTCCCGTTCAAGTAATACAAATAATACCTACTTGACCGCTAGATTCTACTTACGTATTGTTGTAGCTCATGGTTATTTTGTTTTTTTTTTTTTTCGGGCCAATGAACCCTAATGTATACATCACAACTTAATATTCATTAAGACAATGATGATGCCGCACCTCCCGCGCTAAATATTTCAGCTATAATAATAGGTATCCTTTGATGTTGCTAGCCCGAGATCTGATCAATATTCATTGAAGATGAAGGTGCCAAAGTTTGGATTTAGTGAAGTTTAAATAGACGCTAGACAGTACACAATATGCACGGTATCACACATTTTTTTCATAAACACCATCGGGAGTCTACTCCTCCTTTGGAAAAGGATGACAGCAGCAGTGACAGCTGGTATTCTACTCTAAGTTCAACGGATTCACGCAATGTCCTGGCAAGTGAAGGCGTTGCGTCATCATCGACTGCGAGACCCATTCCTATTAACCCCAGAGGTTCTACTGCCCAGCGTAGCATGAGAGCTAGTTCTGGGAGCCCCTATGAGTTTGCATCTAGTCCCCGCGACCGCTATCCGAACTTTGCGAGCTATATTCGTGATGTTATGGAGAGAGGCTCCCCCACGCAGCAACACTACTACACCCATCAGCCAGACTACAGACGGCAGCGTAGTGAAGGGGATCGCCATCAGCTCAGCGCCAACACATACCAAGCGCCTCGAAATGACTACAGAAATTTCGTATCACCTCTTTATAATGATGTTATGGATGATATTCAAGAAAACGAGTATAGCAAATGCGAACGTTATGGTGAAATATCCAGTTCAAAATTGACCCATAGGAGTCGTCACGATAACAAAAGTTTTGCTCAAAAGTTAGCCGAAAGTGTAACTGGCGGCAAAGAGCTATCCAAAGATAGCAAAGATGACAAGAAAGAAAAAAATGAAAGGCGAGGTTCAGGGTCAAGCAGCAGCGGACATCGGCACAAGCACCACACGATACAAGAGTTGATTCGAACGTTTGGTAAAAAAGTGGGGCAGTGGCGGCACGAGACTGGGGAAGGTCGGCGAGGCTCTTGCGCTATTCCGGCCGCCAGTACCGACGAGGCTCGTGCTATGGACAGTGATGAGTTTCGCTCACGATCTAAATCGCTCGATGGTGATCACTCGCATAAAATTCTAAGGCGGCACGTGCTCGAAGATTGTGGCGCGATCTACCAGATCTACGACGAAATATTAAGAGAAGGTAATTGTATCTTTGTATCTCTTCTATGCTTTACCGGTACATTTAGATCATCCTCAATTAGGAACTTCTGAACCAAAACCTGTTAAGAACTTATAATACTTATATAGTTGAAGATATACATTGTTTGGCATACTGTAGGTATTACTGTATAAAATGAAATATGGAAATACCCATTTAGAAAGCAGACTCAGTATTAAGAACCTTTCCGTAAGCGGACACTAAAGGGACATTAGTAATACGACAGCGTGCTTACAATATTCTTACACGTCGTTTCCTTCGTTTCATTTTAAGGTCATTCGCGTTTACTTTACGTCATTAAATATATATTTATGAGGAGACAAATACTTATTGTTTATCTGATTTAGATTTATTAGCAGTTTTTGTGTGATACTCGCTCTGATTCACATCGCATAGGACTTTCACAGCACATTTTCTTGCGGTTTTATGTTTGATGCCGTTGAATGTAACATAATATTTACACGCATTCATTTGCTATGGAATTATGTTATTATTATCGGATCAATGGCTCAGTTATTCAGCTTCGAATCACTGGCTAGGTACTTTGGTCCCGATGATCATGTCGGATACATGATCATCGGGACCAAAAATCCGAATCAAATATTTGTAACTCTTTTTTTTTTCTGAAAATGTCTAAAGGGTTAAAAGTATGCGTAACGTTAAATAATTCCCGTTTTATTATTAAGGGCCAAGCGCCCGAAAAGTGCCATAAAACAGTGATTATCTGAGGCCTACTCCTCTGTAACGGCTAGGTCAATTGGTTTGAAAAAAATATATGTTTTTTATAGATTCATGAACAATAATATCAACAGTTGATTTTTTCGTGCAATTAATACTTTTGCACAAAAAAATATTTAGCAATTTCGCAACTTTTCGCAACTTTTCCCTACTCCTTCGAAACGGCTTGGACCTTTAGAAACATTTTTACATATAAAAATTGGTGGTTATATATTCTTCAAAGTGAACATTGCATATGTAAATCAATCAATATCTCTCAGAGAAAATGGATTTAAAGCGTTTTCCGGGCGCTGCTGGCCGCAAATAAATGCACAGATTTGCGTACTGCTGCCTAGGCGAGTGCGAGAGTTGCGTTCACATAATTTCGGCCAGATGGTTCAAGGGACTATACGCCTTAATGTCCTTCAGTAGGTCTCGAGATATTACTTCATGCTACAACATATAATTAAAAAAGTTCTCGAAAGTGGGCGTTGGATAACTCGAAAAGTACTATCTCAATCAGCATTATCTAGATGTATAAGCAATATCGTGTCAGCTGTGAACACTAAATCTATTTTTTTAATAAGACAAATTGCTACCTTACTTAACACTAATTAGCTTTGTGGTCGATTCAGTGACGCTCTTTACTAATTATTAATCTGTAGTTGGCGCAGATGCGGCGTTGCGTTTATTTTAAAATGGGAGCATGATACGCTATGCCCGTCATCTGTGAACGGCCGCTTGCATTTTGATGCTTGTTAGAACGTTAACGGACTCTATCAATCAATTCATAAATGTATGAATGTATTGACAGAGGCTTCTATTTATGGACATATTTTGACATATTGTGAAAAGCACTCACCACATTTTATGAATGCTCACCGGGATTCACTTCACTATAAATGCGATAAGGCCGCCCATTGTACGTGTTTTAGATATAAGTTTTTCTTTGTTATGTTTTGTATGTACAATAAAGTTTATAAAAAACAAATAAATAAATATAATCAATATATTTTAATGGAAACCTGGAATAATAATACCGCTCAAGTAGCTGCAGCAGCAAAGCAGTACTTATCATCATTCAGCTATAGTGATTATCTGGCGCAGCTATTAGAACCTAGCAATCGATGGAATAGTAGAGCTAGAGAATCTTACCTTACCTCCTAGTGAAAGAATATAGGTGGGTCGGAAAAGTTAGTAATGAAAATTTTAGATAAAGAGGTTAGAGAGACAGTAAGGGCAATTTCAAGAGGAATATAAAGTAAAAAATCACTTTCACTCTAAATTCTTTTTCAAAAATGAAATAGAACTTGCCAGTTTTGTATGACCGTGAGAAATATGCGCTCTTAACACGTTTCAATTAATATTTCTCCTCGATTGGCGCTTCGACATAATATTTGCCGTCGACTAAGTGAAAATCTATCTTAGATATATCAGGCTCTATTATTTATAAATCAAGTACAGCCTTTGAATAGCCTCTTAGTTTACATAGTTTTAACGGGAAAACGAATAAATCTAGTCTTCAGTTTTTTTTCTTTGGCCTCAATATTTTTTTTTACCAGAATTAATAAATGCTGCGGCATTTTCCTTGTAGTTGGGCTTTAGTCAGTAAAAGTGACACTTCCTCTCACTCAGCCAAAGCGGACGTGTTATTTGATGGGTACTCACCGAAAACAATGTTAGTGTTCATTCGTTGTCTCTATTTCTCACTTGAGATATTGCACCTCACCATAACGATTGCATCACTACTTACCATCATACTTATATGAAATAAAAAAAAAATATTGGGGCAAATAATGTCAATTTTGAGAAGTTTGTTGCTATCAAGCAATACTGGAATCAAAACATAACTTTCCTGCAATATCTTTAATTGTAACTGCAAGTCACTCATTATTATCGGTCGCATCATTTAGGTATTTAACTTTAATGAATACATGTTGAGTATCATTGTTCGTGTATTAACATTGATAACCTGTACGTCTTGTGAACTCGTGTGCTACGTGCCCTAATCTGTCTGGACTCACGTCTGCCTCGTTCGCTGTAGTTATTACAGACAATATTATTATCTTTATGTCATCTGGTTAACATAAGATACATTGTGAAGACGTTTTGCGTCGAAAACTGATTTTAACTCCGTTTGAAGATGATGAATTTGTTGTGGTATTACCCTTATTAGTGTCATTTTCATAACATATACATCATAGTACGTACCCAACCAATCGAGAGTGCAATGCATTTCTGAGAACACATGTAAAATATGCCAATAGTTGAAAAGTATAATAAATGCTGAAGCCTTCTTCAAGACATTGTCGTAAAATACCTCAAGAAAACACACAGGTAAATTACATTGTTTTATACTCGTGATTTAGAGAAGAGATATGTCACAGGAAAGTACAAAGTAACAGTATTAGCATCATCATATGGACTGATTACGTCATCGCAATCAGGTTTTCTTGATATCTGGTGAAGGTCACGATGACACTGAACACAAAACTGGAACTGGTCGTGTTAATGAAAGCAAGATGAGTTCCTTTTGACAAATATTTTGGTAAAATACGGCTGAAACTTTGGAACAAAATTAAAAAAAAAGCCAGTGTTTTCGTGTCATATTTGCGGCAACTGATTTTCTTCACCTAGATACTTATTCTACAGGTCATTCAATTACGTGTTAATGATGGAAGTGCTGTCGTTCCAAGTTTCATGGTGTCTCATAAAATGGGTAGCATAAAAGCCAAAGCTTTAAACTTTCCCGCGCTAAGCCAGTAGCTACGATGTTTATTATTGTGCTCAGCAAAAATACACCGAATTGAGCTCTTTCAGACATGTTCGAAGTTTAAAGCAGGATTTTAACGGTTTCGGGAATAAGTTGTGACAGGTGTTGAGCATAACTGAAGAAATACTTGTCTTGAAGAGATACCTATTTGAAAATACCTAATAGTTTCAAATTTTTTCTTTAATTGATAATAAACTAGTGTTTGACTGCGATCCCATCTGATGGTAAGCAGTGATGAAATATTTGATGGTGAGGCGCACTAGTTTATGGAGCTTATTCACTTTTGCCTTGAAGACACTCAAATTATATTTGGACGAGGAGACCGCAGCAGGCAGATTGCTCCAGTTCTTCGACTTACGCTGTATAAACGACGAGACGCTTAGTCCAGACCATAGAGGTTACAACAATGTATGGTCGATACTTATTTATTTTTTATTAACGGTTGGTCGTACCAAAAAATGTTAGGTAGGCACCGAAATGTCTAATATCTAATGACAGCATTTTACGAAAGGAAATGAGAGGTTCAGATCGATGAATCTGCATAAATGTACACGTGATGGATTTTAGGACACAGTTTTGCTTTTATACCAATGTGATCGATTCCAATTTTAAAATTAAGAGAATACATTAATGAATTGTCTTTAGCAGTGTCGTGGTCAGCGTATAGTATTTTTTTTATGTGTAAATTTTTCTAATGAGACCCAATTTAAAATATAGACGTAAAATTTATTTCTTTATACCGATTTTAAAAACTGAGGAAATTCTCAATTCGTTCAATCAATTTGAAAATTTCTTGTTTCTGTTCATGTCAGTTATGTTGAAGTCAGGATTTGATAATTAGATCTTGAAGAAATCGAGGGAACTATTCAAATATAGGAATCTTACTATGGAACTGCTGCGCTGCTTAAGCCGCGCGGTAAGCGGTACCTATGGGTATGCAGACAACAGCACTGTTGCTGAGAGTTACAAGTCCAGCGCGCAATTTAGTGGGTCGCGATTCAGTCAGTCTCTCCGAGAGGCTATAGTTAAGCGATTAAACTTGTCCTAGGAGGCAGTCCCAGAATGGGGCGATGCCAATTTGGTCAGGTTCAATACTGCTAAAATTCAGATTTGTCTTATTTTCCACTAAAAAGAGTCAATTCAGTCCTGTTCTAACTTTCCGGGGTGTAACCGTAACGACAACCGGCCATCTTGATCTTCTTGGTGTTACGTTGAAATCAACCCTCAACTTTGGGTCATACGTGCAAAGGCTCAACTGGTTGCACAAAAGCTGGGAATCGTCGCCAAGATCACACAGTACTTTACGGTGAAACACCTACTCAAACTGTATCAAGCGCAAGTTCGATCGTTCGATTATTTTCTACCGGTTGTATTTTAGGGAGTGTGCGTCAGAATTGTTCAGCCTAATTCCACCTAGCCCGTTCCATCATCGGACCACCCGGCGTACGGTGATGCGCCACAAGTACATGGCGGACATTCCACGTATGCCTACACGCAAAAAATGTTTTGTCAACATACATTGTGCGTACAACTAATTAGTGAAATTTTCTGCCGGAATCTGTGTTCCTGATGACTACAACTTGAGGATGTTTAAGTCAAGAGTGAATAGGTTACTTCTAGGTAAGCGCGGTCCATCGTCAACCGCATCGACGCTTTCCATCAAGTGAGATAGCGGTCGAGTGCAAACCTATTAACAATACAAAAGACTTTTAACAAAAATATACAGCCGATTTCAATACGAAAACACTTAAAAGTGCTAAATAACATTACTTACTCGGAAGTCTGTTAAATAACAATCAAAACCATAAAAACCGACTTCAGTTATGTACATAAAGTTATTTTGCGCTTTTTAGTTTTAGTTAAACTTCATTACAGATAGATTTTTGTTCAAATAAATCAAGTAAGTTTTTCACGTATTTGGGGTTTTCGTGAATACGATCATTTGGAACATGGCTGCAAGCTCTTTGGCAACAAGTAAGACTCATAACGTTGTTATTCAATTTCTGAGAATCTGAAAATAATATTTTCTTTCCAAATATCATTAGCAATCGCCTCGTCAAAGTTTTTATACAGGAAGAAGGCGTTTGTTTATTTATGTATTCTGTGGATAAATGTTATTAGTTTTATGAATTGAAAGATATAAATGAATTATATATGATGACGCACAAACGAATACCATGGATCCAGTCCATGATTCTGGACTCAGCCGGACCCCAGTGGTGAAATTTTTTGTCGGTATTTCCCTATTTTTTTTTAAATCTACGTTTTTTATTTTAAACTGTATAAAATGATTTTTGCATTTAAAATCAAAAATGTCATCGGGGTTGATGAGAATAACGATTTATCTACCCCGATGACTTTTTAATTGATTACTATTCTTTTCAAATACAGATTTTTTTTTAATTAGCATAATCTCACACTAGGACGAAAAATTCCACCACTAGGGGTCCAGAATTATGTACTGGATCCGTGGTGTTCGTTTTTAGTCGATGTCAAAGACACCTTGTATATAGTGTACTTTCTCTTTCAATTGACACAACATTAGTATACATTGGTATTTATTAGTAGGTATATATTACATTTATTTAATTAAAAGATGTAGCAAGGTAGGTTCAAATTGTACACTTGATCCTACCCACAAATGTGATCTCTCTGTTACGGTTTGCTGGGGGGAAAGTCATTGTTGAGTTAAGCTCGCCTTTAGATAAATTATCAAATTAAATATAACACAACAATACAAGACAGTCTCGAGATTAATTCTGAAATATGAAAAATAGCTGTTCATTACAATTATGTTTTCGTTATTCGACAAAATGTAAGGACTACTTAGCTAATGTTTTTTTTTTGTATGATAAACGTATATTATTGGCTGTTTTTGTAGTTAAATAGAATTCTATCAAAAACAACTAGTAAAAAACCAAGGCTTGCAAGTCAGTTCTTCTATCGTAAAAAGTTTCGAAATCCATGTAATACCAAGTCAGTTAATTTATTCAGTCCCCACTTAAGGGACTAAACAATCTAATTTAATATAATACGTATTACATGTGATATACATGCGATTGCCAAGTCAATCTGACCTAGACTGACTTGGCAATCGCAAGATCAAGATCAAGGTCCCTTAAATAGGGACTGAATAAATGAACCGACTTAGTGTTACATGGATCTATCATTTTTTTTGTGTAATTCTTAAACTACTGGTTCAAGTTGAATGAAATTTGAAATACACCGTGTTTATGCAATCCCTGCTTGGTTACTGATTAAAATTTAGGCTTCTAGTTTTATACACAACGAAGTTATAAGCGATCGAAAATAGCCCGAAAAGTTTCGAGAAAAGGATGGTATGGTAACAAGTGTAACAACGGCCATGTCACTTTTTTGACCGCCTTGATGGGGTGCACTCCTGTGCCCCCTAATAATTATCTTGTTGCCTTGTATGTATTGTGTACAATTCATATGTTTTGTAAGGATAAAACCTGTTGATACGTCATTGAAATAAAATTTGAAAAATTGTTTAAAATAAAGTTAAAAAAAAAACTATTTCATTTATTTATTAAAAGTGTTTAGTACTTACCTTACAATAATGAAATTTATCTAAGTAGGTTAGGTTAAAATTGAGAAGACTGTGTTATAAGGGAATGGAGTATGCTAAAGTTCAGCTCAATCGGTAGGATAACTGTTTCGAAATCCATTTGCATGACTTGCCCTGAACAAACATATATTTAGGGACATACAAAAATGCAAATAAAATAAAATATTATAAAAATATAACGGATCCCACAGCCTTTTACTGGAACTCAAAAGTGGGTTTTAGTCCTAGTACGAGATCCGTAGAAGAAATAGCTTCCCTCATCTGTTACTTTATTATGATAAATATTGTGTTTTTTTTTTTTTAATCTGTTATAAACTAGTACTTGACTGCGATCCCACCTGATGGTAAGCAGTGATGCAATCGTTGATGGTGAGGCGCACTAGTTTATTAAGTAAGAGCCTATTCGCTCTAGCCTTGAAGACACCTAAATTATAATCGGACGGGAAGACCGCAGCAGGCAAATAAACTCACACTAGGCACTCTGGTCCTTTGTGTTCGGTAACTAACAATCAGGTGAGATAGTGGTCAAGCGCAAGCCTGTCATCACTAAAAAAACGCAGAAAGTCCGTGTTTGTGTGCTTGTGTTGATTATAATTCGAATCATACTCAAGATAAGCTTTATCTATTTAGTATCATATTTAGTTATGTCGTGTTAGTTTTGTTTAGCCTTAGCTCTGACTTTTACCCGTTAAATTACATTTGAAGAGTACTTCATCATTAAACGGGCAAGATACTGAGCGTAATGAATTGGTACTATCTTCTTCTTTTTCCTGCCCTTATCCCATCTTATTTGGTGTCGGTGCAATACGTTTTTTTCTTCCATTCTACCCGGTCACTCGTCATGCTATCACTAACTTCCTTTTTAGGGTTCCGTAGCCAAATGGCAAAAAACGGAACCCTTATAGATTCGTCATGTCTGTCTGTCTGTCTGTCTGTCTGTCTGTCTGTCTGTCTGTCTGTCTGTCCGTCCGTATGTCACAGCCACTTTTTTCCGAAACTATAAGAGCTATACTGTTAAAACTTTGTAAGTAGATGTATTCTGTGAACCGCATTAAGATTTTCATACAAAAATAGAAAAAAAGCAATAAATTTTGGGGGTCCCCATACTTAAAACTGAAACTCAAAAATTTTTTTTTCGTCGGACCAATGCGTGTGGGGTATCTATGGATAGGTCTTCAAAAATGATACTAAGGTTTCTAATATCATTTTTTTCTAAACTGAATATTTTGCGAGAGAGACACTTCCAAAGTGGTAAAATGTGTGTCCCCCCCCCCTCTAACTTCTAAAATAAGAGAATGATAAATCTAAAAAAAATATATGATGTACATTACTATAAAAACTACCAACGAAAATTGGTTTGAACGAAATCTAGTAAGTAGTTTTTTTTTAAGACGTCATAAATCGAAAAAAATACACTATTATTAAAACATCGATCAAAGTTCCAACACATTACAAGAACTTTTATATTATGTTACTTGCTGCTACGGAACCCTTCATGGGCGAGTCCGACTCGCACTTGGCCGGTTTTTCTTTCATATCATTCTTCACGCAATCCATCCATCTTTTCTTTGGCCTCCCTCTCCTTCTCCACCCATCCACATGTATACTCATAACTCTTTTGGTAAAATGCATTTCATCCCTCCTCTTTACATGACCATACCAAGACAAACGATTCCCCTTCAGCTTGCAAGATACTGAGCTCAATGAATTGGTACTATCATTAGGTAATTAATGAAATTGCTGATCAATGAACAAAGTAATTTCTTATAATCAAGAATCCGATGTGCCGGTAGCGTACACCCATATCTGATTCTTTCCTTTGATAAAATTAGGGAATATGAATTCAGAAACGGTTGACTCACTCGTTTTTAAATGGGTTACTACGCGGAGAGAATTTATCGGGCGAAACCGGTACCGGTGTGGCGCGCGTCCTACTTGCGATGCAGCGCGCCACTGTAAAAGCTTCGGCTCGAAAAAATATTTTCAGAGATCGCGGCGGTAATCTCACCAGCGTTTATCATACTTGAGATTCTTATGTTTATGTAAACAATCGTTTAAAGGCTAAAGCGGTTCTATTTGGATAATCTTTTTTTTGACAATATAAAAAAGGAGAAACTTGACTAACTTATCAATTCACAGCTGAAACGAAGGTGCCTAGGAACATGAAATTTTGCATAAGGTTTTCTTAATTGGATTTTCTAAAATTCAACCCCTCGGTTATCCTGGAAAAATCTACATACTTGCACGTGAAATCGCTGGCAGAAGCTAGTCCTCACATAATATACATAAAGTGTGGGGATAATCCCCCATTTTGTAGGGTTCCGTACCTCAAATGGAGAAAACGGAACTCTTATAGGATCTTATAGGATCACTTTGTTATCCGTCTGTCTGTCTGTTAGTCTGTCAAGACCCTTTATCTCGAGAACGCCTGGAGGTATCGAGTTGAAATTGAAACCATATACTCAGGTCTGCAGTCACTTTAAGCTGTGAAAAAGTCAAACTTCTAAGTTAGCGAATAACAAAGATACGGCCGTTTATGTCGCAAAAAAACTTTTGTTTTGTATGAATACTCCATGTATTTCCCGTTGTCCCAGAATCCTGAAATTTGGCACAAAGAAAGGTCATATAGCACAAGTATAGAAACAAATCTGAAAACAGTAAATATGTTGTTAAATACGTCACAAAAAATAAATTTGCAGTTCGGAAAAATCTTCGAGACTCCATTCGGGAATTGTAGTTTGCACGGAACCCTCAGTGCGTGAGTCCAACTCGCACTTGCCCAGTTTTTTGGGTAGGAATGGACTTGTCAACATACTTACTTATATGTTTATGTACCTACTACTTACTTAAAATTGTGATAAGTTCTAATGCAATTGTAGTTTCTCAAGTTTTTAATTTTGATTTCTCAATCCAGATAAATACTTCGGTTGTAGATAATATATTATGTATTGCAATATAACATATTACTCGTATAGTGCTAACTTCATTTTGCGGGATTAATGGAAATAATACCGTAGCACTGGAACGCAAAATCAACTGAGGAAACATAAGTGGGTTTCAATCAGTAAAAATCTGACTGTCCCTTTCGCTCCATACAGAGCGGGAGGAGTTATTTGACGATCTCTGACTACAAAAAATAGGCCGTAAAAAATAACTTCCATTTACGTGTTGTCTCCATCCCTTGAAATGACATTATCTAAAATCCAACCCTTATATATAACTTATCGTCTCATCCTACGCTTCGATATAAAAAAATTGTAGGTATAGGCTATTTTCGGAACGTGATAATTCTTTATAGGATTTGCGGTCAAAGTTATTTTGGATAATGCTATTTATACCCGTTTTTATCGATCAGTTTTCAGTAAATACGAGTTTCTGATACTTGAAATGGATATATCTTTTCGGGTGTCATTACAACTCAGTCTTCTAACTAATTCGCTGATTATATTATCATTAAACACGTTTGTATTAACGATGACGGAAAACATCGTGAATTAACTGGAAAGTCCTAAGACCAAAAGTTTGAAGACATGTGACATACCAACCCGCAATTAACCCGCGATTTGGATTACAGTCATTTCTCTCTCCTAGAGAGGAGCCCTGAGTGCCAGTAGTGGAAATGTATGAGGTCTGCACTTCAATCTCGTCGCAGTCCACCACCACTTGGAGACTGAAAAAACCAGCTTTCTTCTTCCTCTCGGATACGCAGGCGGACCTCTGCCGCCCATCGTGTCGTACCTTTCTTACCCGGGGTTTATCTTGGAGCACATTCAAACCAAACAATTTCAAACCACGTGAACTGTATGCATGTACGCTCGGGACGACTTCTGCTATTGGCGTCTCTGTAACCTTGAGGATGTAGATTCGCACACAGCCAATTGCTTGGACCTTCTGCTGACAACAGATCCAGACCGCTACTCTGTGTAGATATGTCCGCCTTTGGGTAGCTCCGACCACTGTCTAAGTCTGTGTCCGTCTACATCGCTCTAGAGGCACCCAGCGGATTTGGCGTTACAAGTCAGCAAATTGAGATGGCTTGCGATCTTTCTTCGCATGCTATCCTTGGCAGTCCACTTGCTTTTCTTAGGAAGATGCTAAGTCGTGTGCAGATGCCATGACGGATGTGTTGCGCCAGGGGATGGAGTACTTTATTCCATTCTCTGACGTAACAACGTCTAGCCAAGCTAGTCCGTGGTTTTGCGCCGAGTGCAATCGCGTAGACGCGCTTAAGCACGTGGCATACCGAGCTTGGGCCGACGCTCATATGCGCAAAGCAAGCAACGTGGCTCAAATTGCGGAGGTCTCGGTTTGACCACATAAGCCGAATTGGGGACAAACTTGCTTCATACCCCGCACGTAGTAAAGCGTTTTGGACCCTGGATAAATCGGTAGAATCGAACTTCTGCCGTCTCTCACTACCACCACTGCTGAAACTCGATAGGTCGATGACCCACACCGATGAGAAGAAGGCTAATTTATTTGCCTCTCCTTTTACGGAATCTTCACGTGTTGATTCTGGTAACGCGTGGCCCTCTACCTTTCCTGAGCGATGCGAAATAACTATGGCAGATATTCGCATCAAACAGAAGACGTAACTTTGACCTGAACAAAGCCAGCGGTCCCGACGCGATACCAGTGGTCATGCTTAAAACTTGTGCTTCTGAATAGGGCAGTTGCCAGGGTCAAAATAATTACAATTTATTTACTCCGTATTTTAAATTGTAAAAAAATGTTGGACGAGTATTTTTTCTTTTTTCGATTAAACAAAAAATAAAAAAGATATAGCCCATTAAATTTACGTGTGACGTCACCCCGTGTGAAAAAATGTAGCTCGGCGTGACGTTATACGTAACTTTAATGGGCTATATCTTTGTCATTTTTGGTTTAATTTACAAATAAAAAAATACGTGTTCTTTATTTTTGAATAATCTAAAAGACCGACTAATTACATTTTTTACGGCAACTAGCCTATTGTGTCCGTTTTTGACATGCTTATTTTCGCCTCTCATATGAGACTGGAAAAGTGCCAATTGCCAACAATGTACTTGTTGATCGAAGCAAATGCAAATTATTGTATAAATTATCATGTTTGTTAAAATTTATGATATTTTGTTTTCAAACACAATTAAAATTTTAAAATAAGGCTTTAGAAATATGGTCCTCTTTGCTTGGAAAAAAAATCACGGTTGTTTATTGTTACCTGTGCGGAAATCGAAAAAATAAAACCCTCGGTTTGATAACTAAAAAACGAGAATGATATCATGTACATAGCATGTTGAATAGTGCATTATGAAACGGTTTCCGACAAAGTGTATTGAAAATTATATTATCGTTAACCAAGTTATTGGCTACCTAATTGATAAATAATTGACGAACTGTATCAGTATTTAACCTTGTTTGTCCCCTATGCGAGTGCCCAAATAATAAGGTTAACATGTACATTAGTGTACTCTATTACCTGCTGGGGACAAACGCAGATATATATAGATACAGTAGGCCGCGCGTCGGTGGTAAGTAATAGTTATTATATCTTAGGCTGGCCTAACATCGTTCGGAGTTTCAATAGAATAATGGGCCAATTTGTACTAAAAATATTTATATACCTACATAAAGCATTTTGTCAATGTGCAGCAAATAAGTACCTAGTTACGAAGGACTGTTCTACCAATTAGACAAAAAGTTATTGACTTAGAAAAAATATTAGTTTAAAAAAGATGGTGTCTGTTTTAACTGGAAACATCTACGGATAAGATAAATTAATTTTAAAACATCTACGTCTAACTTTACAGTTCATACAAAATTATTGATTTTACTAATTAGAAATAGGCGGCACGGTCGGCACAATAATTTAGTGATTGGCTACTGCGCTGGGTGACGCGGGTTCGATTTCAGCACGGAAGAATTATTTGTATGACCTACAGATAGCTGTTCCGAGTTTGAGTGTAGTCATATTTGTGGATGCACTCATAAAACAGGAGCCATTCCTAGCGGAGGCAACGTCTTTTTTTTATACAAAAATGAGGTAGTATTATTAAAGTTAATGTAGTAATAAAACGGCGTTCTTCGCTACATTGATTTGTACTTTATCATGTAATAATCTATACATATAATAAATCTGTAGAAGTTTTTATTTGTGCGCACATCACGTGAAATGTACGAAATCGCAACGAATTTTGATGCGGTTGTTTTTTTAAATAGATAGTGAGTGAGTCATTAAAGAGGAAGGTTTGTATGTATGTTTGTATAATAAATGCATTATTTACTAGATAAACACTAATCATTTTAGAGGTTTATAGTGTGATGTCGTAAATAAAAATTTTTTTTTGTATTTACATTGCAAACGCTGGCTAAACTCTACCAGATAGATAAAAATAATGTGAAGTAAGCGATGGTATATAATGTCTATCTCTTAGAAGTGATATTGAGTTATTGTATAGTTGAGTTATTGTGGGTTACCCCTAACTTCGGCCCTAGATAAAAAACATTTCTTTCCTTTTTTCTATCAAAATCAAAAACCTATTCTATATTTGCATAATCTTAAAAAGTATAATTGTTTAACCAGTCCTTTTTATGCGATTTCTTTCGATATTACACACTATAGTATTATGATTAAGTTCAGTTTGATCTCACAGAACTAATGTTATCCTATGGAACTGTGTACAAAGAATATAAAGTGTGGATTACCGGAGGTTCAAAAAATTTCAAACCTGGCCTCAAGTGAAATATTAATTTAATTAACCTGTGACTGTGCCTTGGTACCTTATTGTGCAAAGTAAACCACTTTCTCTAGATACTAATATCCGCTTTCTTAGTTTAAATACATGTTAAGTAACATATACGAGTAATTACATCAGTTTTGTTAGGTGAGCCCCGACTGCAGAAAGAAATTTTTTACGTAATTTGTGTGTATTTTGAGTTACAGTCAAGACTGTTATTTAGTCAAAACTAGTATTGACTGGCTTCGGATGAAACGTTTTTTTTTTATATGTATAGGCTTGCACTTGACCGCTGTCTCACCTTATGGAAAGCGAGGTGTACGAGCTGGTCGTCGATTATGTAAAGCGCCCAGCCTGTGACGACATCTTATACAACCGCTCTTACGTGATTATGACGTTATACATCCTTCCCTAGATAACGTGTGGTTTTATCAAGATTTCTACTGAAAACAAAATATGAATTTGTGTTTAATAAATCCAGTAAAGATTTCTGAAACTGCTATTTTACATAAATTTTACGCGAACTTTGGCTCTTCATACATAATTAAATCTTCATACATAATGAAATAAAAACTGGGCAAGTGCGAGTCGGACTCGCGCACTGAGGGTTCCGTGCAAACTACAATTCCCCAATGGAGTGACGAAGATTCTTTCAAATAGCAGACTGACTGACTGACTTTATGTTATGTTATGTTACTTGCTGATTGCAGATTTATCCTATACTTGTGCTATAAGACCTTGCTTTGTGCCAAATTTCAAGATTCTGGGTTAACGATCTTTGAATTTCGATCTTTGAGAGTATCAAAATATACGTTTTTTTGCGACATAAACGGCCGTAACTTTTTTACTTGTAAACTTAGATGTTTGATTTTTTTCACAGCTTGAAGGGACCGCAGACTTGAGTATATGGTTTTAATTTCAACTCGATACCTCCATGCGTTCTCGAGATAAAGGGTCTTGACAGACAGACAGACGGACGGATAACAAAGTGATCCTATTTTTATTAGGGTTCCGTGTTTTAATTTTGAGGTACAGAACCCTAAAAATGCTTAAAAATTTAAAAAACAAAAAAATTTAAAAGAGAGTTTTTGTCTTGGAAACTAAATCTTTAAGTATCTAATAATGGAAATTCAAGATGGCGGCTGCAATAAATTATCAACTTTATCGATATGGGTGTCTTTTTCATGGTTTTTGAGGGTGTTGAAGCCGATAGTACTGTCAAAATATAAATCCAAGATGGCGGCTGCAAGAAATTATCAACTTTTTCGTCATGGGTGTCGTTTTCATGGTTTTCGAGGTTTTGAAACCGATAGTGCTGTCAAAATGTAATTCTCTCAATTTTTTCTTGAAGTTCCTTATCGCCCGTTGTAAAAAGGGGCTAGACGGAAAAAAATCTTACGAAAAGTGGTAGCGACACTTTTTGCTATAGTAAGCTATAGTAAGCCGTGCGGCGTGCGCATGTTTTCTGTCTGTCTCTCTCTCTCTCTCTCTTATTATTATATATATGAACTTCGTTCCATCCGGGTGTCCCTTGACACCTCTCAATTATTTTTAGGCACGCGTTTGACCACTATCTCATACACAGCTAGGAGTGAAATTTTCAAGGGTGTTCAAAATTTGAATACCAATAAACAAACTTGTAATTTCCTTCGCAGCATTTGCTTTTAGAGTCTGTCTAAAAAGTCAAACGACTAAGATTAAAATTATTAGATAAAATAAAATCTGATGTAGGTAATCAAGATTGTTTCAACAATAAAGGTTGATTAAGAGATCTTGATCATTGTTTACTAATAGAAGAATCTTATAAAAAGAATCGAATATAAGTTTTTTTTTTTAACCTTTCAATCGTGGAATTTACTGACAATAGAAAGACAATCACCACCAGGGTTTAATGAATTAATATTTTACAAAATTCCCAAGTCGTTTGACTTTTTAGACAGACTATAGGTAAGTACATAATGACTTACAATTTACCTACCTAACATAGGTACCTACAGATGGGTACGGGTACGAAAATCGGGAAATATTTCAATCCCAAAATATTAATGATGTAGATATTATCCGTAGGTATTGTCGCGTGTGAAGACGCGAATAAATGCCTTTTAGCTTCAATATATATAACTTATTATATTGCTATATATATATGAATATTTTCTTGTGACATCTTCTGTCAATATCAATTCGAATCTCTTTCTTAACTTTTTTCTTACCATAAACCTTGTAAGATCCATTACATTGCCAGTTTGCAATCATACCAATATGTGACCTTCATAGTCGTCACAGTATCTACTTCTTTTCATAAAAGGTTGTCGGGCGGTCTTTCCCAGATTTTATTAATATCGTTTATTATAATAGCTAGGTATGATGTGGTTCCATTTTCTTGGATATGTTATGATCCAATAACATAACTTAATGTAGGATATATTAATGTATGTAGTATTGATAAAAGTGTAGTTCTATTAAAATACTTAGCCTCTTTGCGTAGGTCTTTATGCAGAGTTAATTTTGAAGTCCATACTTAAATAATAATAGACTATTTTCTTTAGCTATGCCAATTTAGAAATGAAGAAAAGTGTGCTTTCTCGTTCACCTACCTACAGATTAGTATGGCAATCCAGTTTGTAGATATTGAGTAGATGTTATTTATACGTATTTATGTATCTTTTATCTTCTATCTGTACTGTCACCAATATAAAAGGTAAAATTGACTGACTGACATATCAACTAACAGCCGAAGCTACGAGAACTGAGAATGTGAAATTTTGAACAAATTCCTTCTGTGACGTAGGCGAGCACTAAGGAGGATTTTTTTTAAATTAACTCATCGAATGCCGTAATTAGAGACACAATAGACAATTGCTAATGTCGAACTGTGTAACATAAGACATTCAAAAGGTTAAGCCGTTATGCGGGTAGTGAAACGGGGGTCAAAAGTTCGTACGTATTGACAGACCTTTTACGCGAGCGAGGCCGCTGTCAGGAGCTAGTATCTTTATATGTGTAATTCTTTTGTACGTGTGTTAGTCACCTAACTCCCAAATGGCTTGATCCTTTTGGTTGTTATTTTGTGTGTGAATGTGAGCGGGTTCCTGATTAATTTGAAAATACAATTGAACCCGATTGGTGGCGCTGAAATCGGGATCTATTTTTATTAGGTACTCTCGGGCAGGAAAACGTCTGCCGAGCCCGCTAGTCATTTGACTTTTTAGACAGATTCTAATAACTTTAATAATATAACTTTCTCTTCCGTCAACTCAAAGTTCACTTTATTTCTTATCCATTACTGAAATACACAATGCAAGCAATATCAAAATCATATCAGCGTTTCTTATACGCTTGGGTTGTATGCAGGACTGTCACTGATAACAGGTTTCCTACTGATAAGTGATCTAAGATACCAACCTAAAGAAAATAAAGGAAACCTACCAAGGACTTTAAAAGGAAATACTGAGTGGGAATCGCCACCGCAAAATACATTTAGAGGTTAACAATGACATTATTCAATATTGTTTTGCTCCTATTATGCAAATTGGCCTAAAGTGGGATCTTGCGAATTCAGTCTGATGTCAATGAATGACTTTAACGAGCTTAAGTAATTATAATTATTCCAATGAGGGTTGTCTAGTTCAAAATTTATTTACTTATTTAAAAGATTATTTCCAAGTGTAGTTCCGAATTAAGTCGAGTGTTTTACAAACTATTTTTTTTTACGTTTTTGTGCTAAATTCACACAAGCCGCATGAGGAATATGAGGATCAATCGTGTCATATTAATATAAAATTATTATATGGGTGAGTAATTTAATGTTTATTTAAAAGTCGACCGATTTGATTAAAGTGTCGATCGCGTACCTATATATCGCCGGCAACTGAAATCGCTACGTGTATTTAAATTGCCGACTATATATATAGGTACGCTGGCAGTGTGTAAACCTGACATACATGACGTATATTTATTAGCTGTGATTTTTAAGTCGCACTTTTGGTAGTAAATAACGGAATTTCTAAATAAAATCAGTACATTAGAAAATAAATATTTATTATGAATTCACTTGACTTAATTATCTTGACCTTTTAGAAGACAGGTTACCTATTATTTCATTGAAAATTATACGAATTCTCGACAACGTTTTACATTTGGGACCCAAAAATCTCAAGTCATTTCTTGATTGGTTAACGGCGGATTTCTGAATTGGATATTTTTGAGTTTTGCACTAAGCACGTTTCAAAACTTTAAGGCGTATAGTCCCTTGAACTTCTGGCCGGAGTTAACTGCACACATACTCGTACTGCCGCTTGCGCTCGCATACGACTCCACTGACCTTTAAATCCATTTTCTTAGCGAAATATTGATTGATGGCCTATTGGCTGTTGGGCTAGTTAGTGGCCCTGACTGCTATGCCGGAGGTCGTGGGTTTGATTCCCACCCGGGACAAATTTTTGTGTGAGTGCACGATCATTTGTACTTTGTCTGGGTGTAATTTATCTATAATATGTATGTTTTTTAGAAATATATAAGTATGTTTATCCGTTGTCTATATTCATAACACAAGTTCTGCTTAGCTTGAGACTAGATGGCGTTGTGTGATAGTTGTGGAATATTATATTGACTTAAATTTGCTACATAGTAAATGTAAGTCAATATAATATTCCAGGTACATTCTGAAGAACACTGAACCGGCTATTTTTTGTGTAAATATATTTCTAAAGATCAAAGCCTTTTGAAAGAAGTAAGTTATCGTAAACAGACAGATGCAGTAAGGATAAAGATAAGATTTAGTAATAAATAAGATAACGTAAGTTTATTAGATGACAAATAAATCTAACGGCTTCGTCATCTAAAGATTGGAGGATTTTATATTGTGGTTTACGGATGGCCACAATTATAAGCTCATAACAAACATAATCAAAATATTTTTTTCAAGTATTCTTAACATCAGATACTTAATTTTAATGATTATCAATATTTACAAACATTTTATCACCAATGTGTTTATTAAATGAACGCAATCAATTATTTATACGCGCGAATATGTATGTTAAGCACTTTTCCTTATTGTTTAGTTACTGCTAACAACTGCCTTGCTGAAGGCAACCTATTCGCAATGACTTAATTAACTCATTATCATACTCAAATAACAGATGAGGGAAGATATTTATTCTATTCGATTCGGGATCTCGTGCTATTGGTACAAGAGTAGACCGTAGTAGATCGTTCTGGAATACCACGACAAGTTACTTTTCTGGAAATATGTTCTATTGGGATAATCATATATCAATCAATAAATTTTTAAACATACAGACTACATTAGATATTGTATTGAGTGAGGAAGTAGATATTATAAAAATAAGAGATTCACAAATTTTAAGTGGATCCCAATTCTTGCGTATTTCCATCAGTCTATTAATACTCAGGGCCGTAATCATTACAATATAATCAACAGAGTGTCCACTTTCTGGGAAGTCAGGATTTTTTTTTAATGTTACACTATGTGTCCGAAAATTACGCTGTGATTCTAAAACGGGAGATTTCTTTATGCTCTAGTCTGACCCTGTGGGTGAATGGAGAGTGATGATTAACAGGACAGAAGAAGAAGGGAAGAAGAGTCTTAGGTATGCCTTCATCACATGTACCTAGCGAGCAAACAGGCGAGACAGTGCTCTCGGCCGAGTACTCGGTACAAATAAACAAAGCGCCGAGTGCTCGGCCGAGCGGTTATCTCTATAACTTGGAGCAACATTTTACTGTCACGCCCTTTTACTCGGTACGTGTGATCAAGGCATTAGTGTGTTATACAATCCATCCACCAGCCGATATCGGCAGGTATTACTTAACCTTGAAGATTGACCGCGATCCTTAATCTAAATCCAAAACGGTTCCCGTGATTTATGCCATAGGGGTCAATTTCCGGAAGACGCAGCGATGGAACGCCTCTCACAGGGTGGATCGATGTCCTGATGAGATTCGCGGGAATCCAATGAATGTGAGACGCACAGGACCATTCTTCGTAGCGATATACTTGCGAGGTCTATGTCCAACAGTGGACGTCTTTCGGCAGAAATGATGATAATGCTGATGAGGTGTCAATTTCGATAGTTTTTCGTTAAAATTATTATTGTTGGTCTGGGGAAGAAGAAAATGGTCAGGGGAAGTCAGAGAAAAGTCAGGATATTTTCTTAGACGTTTGCAGTGGAAACCTTAATAAATTTCCCTAGCCATTTACCAACTATGTTGATGTCGACTTTCTGTCGTAACGGATTCAGCCAAGTAGGTACCTACCAGTACCAACATATACTTGCGAGTCATATACATAGATGTAACTAACTGTTATCAGCTCAACCGGCGAGAATGTTGACGAGAACATATTCCCAAGATAAAAAGTATGTAATAGGGTCCTATTTCAAGACTATGGTCTACCCGAGCTATGTTCTATCTATATCCTAAACAGATAAATGTAGCTAGTTTCGCATTTATAAATGATACTGATGTTTTGTATATTTGTCCCACAGGAGCTCACTTGCGCAGAGCTACATCTCAGGATGCAGAGAAGCGTCGGTCGTCGCTAGGACACGTGCCGACTATCCGACACCGGGCTTCAGACGCCTTCCTCGACCCTCATCATGCTGCCATATTATTCCGGGATTCACGAGGGGTGAGTGTGAAAGAATAACTACCAAGATCATTGATAGGTAAGGTGAGTTGGGCAGTACGAGCTGTTGGAAGGTCCCGATAAAAGTTCAGCTTCCTTTTGCATTCATGCCATGACAGTCAAAAACTACACGTGTACGTCTTAAATGTCTCGTATATAGGTATAGTTCTTAGTTTTAACTAACAAGAGACAAATCACTTTCAACCATACAAAAAGGCTATACGGTTTATCGCACTACGGTGGAAGAATTATAAAGTTGAATTGGCTTAGCTTATTTCGAAGTTTTAATAGAATGCTTCAACTTTTTTGTTGCCCGTCCGTAAACAGCACGTGCACCTTCCTGGATTTACGTAAACGAGGTCTATGATAGAGTTAGGTAGGTATAATGATGATGGCAACCTTTATAAAACAAAATAAATTATATAGATAAGTACCATAACTGTAATAATGTGTTTGTTTTTTGGTTTATAAAAATGTCTATTAAGTTCAACACGTGGCTGTTGAACTAAACGAAACCCCTTATAAAACCGAATTGTTTAATATGTAACAATTTATAAGTATTACTAAAAACTCTTTGTAATTGCTCTAAAATAATTTTCTATACCTACTTTACTGAAAGTACGTAGCACTAAAATGGGTCTACATATAATTGGGCCCAGACGTTTTAAACAATGATATTATTTTACTTCATTAAGTCATGAGTTTTCTGACATAATGAAGTAAAATAATATCAATACAATTATTAAAAATATTTGCTGAACTAGAAGCTGATACTTTATAGTTTACGTTGTTCTGTGGATGTAAGGACTAAACATTCTAATCTAATATAATACGTATTACAGCAGAGACCAAAGGGATTTGAGTGTGCAAAATACGAAGACCGCCTTATGTGAATAGTTTTAGACTCAGAAAAGCATGCAGATTATGATTCTGGTTCTTGCCAGGACACCCCTCTCCCTAAAACAGCAAGTAAATTGACTGAACAAATGCTAAGAATAATTTTATTAATTGTTTAAGTAACAATATCTAATTGTTTCTTATGATTAAATATATCTATAGGAAGTCAACTAAAACGAAGGTGAGTGGGACTCGCGCACTGAGGGTTCCGTACAAATTTACACACGAAAACAGTTCAATTCCCGAATTGAGTTACGACGATTTTTCTGAATCGCAAAGAAAGTTTTTTTTGTGACCTAACTACAGTTTGTTTTCTACAATTGTGCTATGAGACCTTGCTTCATGCAAAATTTCTGTATTCTAGGTAAACGGGAAATACCCTATGTATTTTGATTTCCTTGATGGTGTCGAAACGGCCGTATCTTTTTTTTTTTGTTAACTCAGAAGTTTGATTTTTTCTCAGCTTCAAGGGACCATAACTTGAGAATATACTTTTAATTTCACCGCAATACCTCCTCTCGTTCCCAAGATAAAGGGTCTTGACAGACAAACAGGCAAGCAGTAAAGTAACTTTTAAGTATGAAATATTTTTTTTTAATTAATAATTCATGTTTTATTTTTAACTTTACCGTATTTTTAGGGTTCCGTACCTCAAAAGACAAAAACGTCTGTCTGTCTGCCTGTCCGTTTGTCAAGACCCTTTATGCAATACCTACTTGGTTACTAAAAAGGTTTTTAGTTTAATACACAACGAAGTTATAGGGGGTCGAAAAAGGCCTGAACTGTTTCGAGATAAGGATGGTATGACCGTGCCACTTTTTTGCTAGCCAAAAGGCAAGAAAAAAAGTGAAAATATCTGAAGAGAAATGAACATATCTGAAGTGAAAATTATAAATACCAATGGTAATACATTCATTGAAAGATATGTGAAAATACGATTCTTTATTTCTATTCAATTAACCTACATTTTCCTTTAAACGGAGTCTAAGTAGTTAGCCGTACTACTTAGACTCCGTTTAAAGGTTGATGGACGATGATGGTTACGTATTAATTTTTATTGCGTTGTATTAAGGTTCAAAATTAGAAGATATTCATTATCAATGATACTAGAACAATGGTAATGGCCAAAAGGCGTAAAGGTCGGAAAATATCGATTTATTTCGCGGGAACACGATAAAACCAGTAGGTGTGCAAAACTTTGAATATGCGTAATTACCTGAAGTGCCATAGATTCACCATGTTGGTAAGATTTCGATCAGATTTTTAAAGCCCTGTCATTCGCAAAAACCTAACTAAAGTTGCTAGGTTTCTAAAATTGTTTTTGCCAAATCAATTCAGTTTGAGGCTGCAGAAAACGACAGAAGCTTGGCGGTTTCCAAAACAATAATTTAAAAAAAAAAAACAATTTCCGTATTAGAAGAAAAAGTACGTCAGCAAAATTAATAACAATTTAATTCATCGGATCGTAATTAGTATCGTAATGCAAAAAAAGGTTTTAGATTTTTCAATAATTTAACTCGTTTTTGAATTAATGGATTAATAAATCTTCGAATATTATATAGAGGTATGTTCATGTTTTTAAAATAACATTCACTCAAATGCTGCAAACAATCTACACTATTTAATTTTGTTTGTTTTTAGTTTGTTTTTATGTTTTTTTGTTCGTAATCTCTGAAAGTACTGGTCCGATAGCTAATTTTTTTTCACTAATAGTTGCTTTATTCCTGTATGACATAGGCTATTTTATGTATCTACGCGAGCGAAGCCGCGCGCAAAAGCTAGTGCTTCATATTTAGCAATATATTGCATGCATTGTGTCGTCGCACATCTTCTTCTATTCTTGGCAGTCTTACAGTATCCGCGCGTTAGGTCATATCACGGCCTTAATAAGTTTTATTTTTAGATTTTATATGGGTATTAATAAGTTACTTTTTTTACCTTAATGTGAAAGCGTCAGGGAAGCCCGCAAAATTACCCAATTGTATTGCTGTTTCTGTAAAAGTCAGTCAACTCATTCAGATTTTAATTATTATTATAATTTCCTATTAGCCCGCCTTTTAACCTTTGAATTTGAATTAACATTTGATTTTGTGGGCTGCCTTAAAATGCAAATTTTGGAAAAATCAAACATTGAACGACAAGATTACTCGTATTTCAGACGTGCCTTATCTAACGAAACCACTGTTTAATGATTCAATGGCGGTCTAAGTGCCTGTTAATTGTAGCTAGGGCCATTATTAGTACTTGCACTTGACACAATTACTTAGTTGCCAGCTATGAATTTATTATTACCGTTTGTTAACTTAGCTTATTGCGACACGTATCTTTGTTTGCAAAATGCATGGTGTTTTATTTTGTAAAGCCTCATATTTGCTAGTTCTGCTAGATCTGCGTTTTCTAAGAAATAAGCCAATCTCAGGCTACGAGTCACATAATTTTAAACAGGAAAATCTTTTTGATTCGTCTTCAAAGGAAAACTTATAAGATAAGCAAGATAAGCGGATAGGTTGGGGCTTTTACCGGGTGTACTATGCTAAATCGAATGACAAATAATCGAACACTTTAAATCGAACACCTAAATACTCGAACGTTCATAATATGGAATGCTTAATAGATCGAACGTTCGAGTGTTCAAAATATCAGTTGCTACCGTTTGGTCAACCCTTAATTGCTTATAGAATGTTTTCTTGCTACCCTCGGAAGCCAAAAAGAGGTATCTGAACATTTTTGAAAATTCTGTTTTTTATTTATTCAAGTCAAAGTGAAAAGTTTTTTAATTCACATAGGCCTACAAAACGTCAGAAGCTAGTGCATGGTTCGAAATTGATCGTTTCCTATGGAGAAGAACCGGCCAGAAACTCCATGGTTACTCTTTTAAAAAAAATGATTTTTCTTACAATATTTGCATATTTACAGTATTAATAGGTATTATTTAAGAACAGTAGCTTTTTATTAAAGCGTATGCTATTTACTAAAAATGACTTACTGGTCCTGGTTAATCTCCAATTGGGTAATATAGTTTCGTGTTTACTACGAGTATTTATGTTATGAAAATCGCTTCTAATTTTGAAAAGTCCTAGGTTTTTACGGACATGCAAAATACTTTCTAAGATATAAAGTGAAGGCACTGTCAATATATCGATTTCTTTGAATTTATTTCTGAGGGACTCGCGAGGACACATTTTATAAATAGACCTGATTGCTCTTTTGCAATATGAAAATTGAGTCTACATCAGCTGCAGATCCCCACATCGCTATCAAGAATTAGATTGATGTCAACTTGAGGGACATTCGGTAATGAAAAATTTATACATTTAGTTTTATTTGCATTTAGTAAGAGATTATTAGCTGCGAACCATTTCGAAAGAACAGCCAGACTTTCGTTGACACGCAAGACATCCGCATGTTTTCTATCCACTTTATTGCATCGGAAAGCTTGAAACGTTCCGTACTGGGTAGGTTCGTCGATTTTTTTTTCACTCCGCCACAAATCCGCCCCTAAGACGATCCACTGACCAATGTTTTTTGTAAAGAAAAAAGAAGAACTATCCTTACTACAAAATACGAAAGTAACTGTTAATTTGTTTCGAAAGTAACGGGTGATTCATTTGGAGTTACTTTTTCCAAAACTAAAAAAAAATATGAATAAAACAAATTTATCGGGTAATCTTTATTATACTACAAAAGAACCATTCCTTACATTTACTTTTTAAAGATTATTCCTTTCAAATGTTGTCCGTAACTGCGATTAAGGTGGTCCATTCTGGAGTTCCAGTTTTCGATGACCCGACCGAGCATTTCTAGTGGTATTTGGCGAATAACGCGAGTAATGTTGGCTTCCAGTTGATCAATCGTACGCGGCTTATCCATATAAACTTTGGACTTTACATAACCCCACAGAAAAAAAGTCTAAGGGTGTGATATCACAGGATCTAGGCGGCCAACTGACTGGTCCGAAACGCGAAATTAACTGTTCACCAAATTTTTCTCGCAACAAAGCCATGGTTTCACGTGCTGTGTGGCAAGTGGCGCCGTCTTGTTGGTACTAAAAGTTTTGAAGATGACGGGCTTCAATTTCAGGAAACAAATAGTCCGTTATCATGGTACGATAACGGTCACCATTGACAGTTTTTTTTTTTTTTTTTTTTTTAGTTGGGAAAAATCATCTTATGACAACCCCCGCTCTTGGGCGGAGCGGGAGATAGTGTCAGACTCTTACTGACTAAAAAACCCATCCCGTTCCTTCAAGCCTTCATACCGGGGCTCGAGCGCCCTTTCGGATAACCCTGGCCCCAGTAGGCTTCGACCCGGCTGGGTCCCTGCTGTTGCTGACAACTCCTTAAGGCGCGCGGGAACAGCGCGCGCCGTGTCACCATTGACAGTGACGTTCTGGAAGACGGCGCCACTTGCCACACAGCACGTGAAACCATGGCTTTGTTGCGAGAAAAATTTGGTGAACAGTTAATTTCGCGTTTCGGACCAGTCAGTCCTGCCACATACATATTGACTGTGGTTTGTGATATGGGTATGATATCTATTATGCAAAGGTTTTCTAAATTGATGTTCACTAGGTGGCAGCACTGTGTCGTCAGGTCCAGGCACCTGTCAAAAGGCTTAAGTTAATGACATTAGTTAAATTGACGTCAAAAGTAGAAAACCTCTCGGCTAAGTGACGACAACTGGTAGTGTGATTTTTTTAGTAGATAAAAATATTACTTGCACAATTTAGGAGTCAGGTACGTTAGTGGTGCGCCATCTATTAGATATTGGCAAATTGACAAAACTTGAAACTGGTACTCTTTACAGTTCATAGGTGACGCTACTTGTTATTATTATTATTCTTCCATTTATAATTTATATTTTTAAATATTTCTTTAAAAATACCTATATGAATAAAAAAAACATTTAATAATATAAAAATAGCTATTATTATGAGCTCGTTGTGTCTCACTGCAGGGCAAAGGCCTCCCTTCCGTTATTCCACTATTTTCTATCCATAACCACTTCTGGCCAATTTATTTATAAGTCGCTACTTATAAATAAATAACAAATAACGGACGTGTTATGAGGAAGAAGAAACCACAAAGCATGAGAGGTCTAAATTCTTGTAGTTTTTTTTTATGGCGGTAAAAATTATCCAATGACATTCCCCATTCTCCCGCTCCGCCCAATAGCGGGGCGGAGCGGGAGATAGTGTCAGACTCTTGCTGACTAAAAGCCCACCCCGTTTCTCTGTGCCTTTCGTACCGGCACCGAGCTTCCCTTTCGGATAATCCATTAGGCTTCGACCCGGCTGGGCTGTTGCTGACAGCTCCTTGAGGCGAAAGTCGCGTCGGTCGAAATTCTTGTAGATCAGTTTTACAACAGAATACCCCGTTCTTTCTTACCATAAAATAAAATTTCGTAGAACAGAGCATAAAACTAAAAATAAACAAAACTCCGTTATTGTGTTGTGTAACCATTTATTTATTTTTATATCTTTCAATACTTTATATACAATCTACTAGAACTCATAACTTTTTGTTCTCCTCATTTCAGTTGCCAGTCGCGGATCCGTTTTTGGAAAAAGTCAGCCTTTCCGACTTAGGTAAGTTTTTATTTTAATTTTATAATTATAACCTAGCAGAAATCGCATAAAATTCCTTCAGTTGGGAAACTCAAAATGTTTTTTTTACATATATATTGCCGAATACTTGATTGTTTTCGAAACAGTACCTATTAAATACAAAATTCTCTATAGAAATTATTGTCAATCCTCTAAAATCTGTATTTTTGTTTTGAATAATCTGGTTTTTCTAGCCAATGTACCTCGGCAACAATGACAATAATAATCCGAATCTTATTTAAAAATTTGGATACTTTTAGATGTCTGTTTAAAAAGTCATCTCAGTTTTGAGTAAATATATAAAACGTTTCAAAATTTTTTTACAACAAAATGTCGCATTTCTTTTGTATGCAGGGAAAAAAACCTCTGACCCGTTATAAACTGTAACCACACTTTTTTTTTTAAATTTACTTCGTGTGGTTTCAATGGAACTCAAGCTCTCTAGATTTAAATTGTGAAATTCCGATGCAAAAATGCTCCTCGAAACGTAGGTAACGATTGAGAACCCGATCGGCTATCAACTCTGCGTTGATGCTAGACTATGAAGTTTTGATTCGACGAGTGAATACTTGCCGATGATCTTCGGTTTAGACAATGTCACGGATTTGAGTAAACATTCTTTTGCATTGATCATTGGATATTATCGAGGATTATTCCTTTAATTTTCTCAAATCGCGATTATGATGATTTATTTATGTCAACAACATTGCACAGGCGTTATTCTTTTGTGAAATACATTGGATTTACTGAAGATCTGTATATAAAAAAATGAATCCCTGTTTCCTTGGTCACGCCATTACGTGTGAACGGCTGGACCGATTTGGCTAATTCTTTTTTTGATGTGTTCGTTATTGTGAGGAGATGGTTCTTATGTAAAAAAAAATGAAAATTAGGGTAGAGTAGGGTAGAGTAGGGTAGAGTAATGTAGATTAGGGTACAGTAAGGTGGAGAAGCGGGAGCGAAGCCGTGCGGGCAAAAGGTAGTTGATTTATATATTTCGGACGGTCTCCAGTACTAACAAAAACGAAATACGTTTGCGTAGGTCAGTTCGCATGAAATACGTTCAGAAAGGGCCTTTAGGTAAAGGGTTCCTGTCTCAGCAATCCGTAGAAACGATTTGTCATACAAGTGGAATGGAATCGTTTCTGCTTCGATAACTTTTTTTTCCACGATTACTTGCTTCAAAGGATTCTGGAATATAAATCGGTACCTATCTATTGAAATTATGCTTAATTTCGATTATCAAAAAATCTCTCCGGCATTCGATACTTTTCTAGTATTTTAATAGCATATCATAGTCAGCCTTATAATGTTCCTACTGTTAGGACTGAGGCCTCCTCTCTAGGAGAATGCCGAATGAATGAAGGAATGGAATGGCCATGATATATTCATGAAATGAGGGCATGGGCCGTAATCCACCACGCGGGCCCAGTGCGGGTAGTGTTTTAATACTACTTAATATATTGGACAAAACTGCATTTTATAGAAAAAATGTATCTAAGTACCAAGGTATATCCAAGTAAGTTAATCGAAATATAGCTCTAATTTATTTATCATTCCGCGGCGCCATCGATTGAATGGCCAGGCAAACAAGCTAATGGCGTAACGATACCTGCCCTATATTGTAGCTGACATTTCATTGATGCATCTATAAATTAGTTAGCCTTTATGCGGCTAGGCGTACCTACTCTTTGTTTTCACATGCAACATTAAAAATTCTACTGGTGACATGTAATACAGGTTGTTGTACATACCTAGATCAGGCACCAGTCCCTCACAAAGTTAGCTCTAAGATATAAGCAATGTTAAAAACTAGCATAAGATAACTGTGTGAAGGGAAAATAAATAAATAAATAATTATTATTAAATATTACTATATAGCTTCCATTTCAAGTTAATTTTGATCAGCGTCAGTGTGGCAATGTTGATTGATGATGAATGATTTTGAAAATTAGGTTTTTCCACCCAAAAAGCCAGTTTATACCCTGGTAGCTAGGCTTTTATGCTACCAGGGTTAAAGGACTCAGAGGCCTATTTACAAGTATACTTTGCCTTGTATCCTGCAAATTCTAATCATCTTTGAAGTAAACGTACTACTGACTCCTACTTGCGTCCTGCCCATAGAGGCTGCATGTGATCCCTATGTCACAGAGGTGTAGATAAAATTTTCATTGATCTATTGCAGCAAAATGTATCAGCTAAACAATGTTTCGATGAAACGGTACGCCTGCTTTAAAAATGGTAAACAATATATTTCTTAACATATCAACATGCGGTTGCAAACATTTTGAACAGCGGTGCGTATTTCCACCCGCGCCGCAGCATCAAAGCCTACTGGGGCCAAAGATCAGCTTCTGAAAAGAAGATTCGGCCCCAATACGAAAGGCAACAAAGGAACAGGAGTGGGTTTTTAGTCGGTAAAAGTTTGACGCTATCTCCTGCTCCGCCCAAGGGCGCGGGTATGGCATGAGATGATTTTCGCACCAAGAAAAAAAAACTATTTGATCAACTTTCATTTGTTGAATACGGGTGTTTTCAAAAACAGCGGGTACGTTTACTTCAATACAGGTGCGGCATTTAATATCAACTTGTCAATCAAACAACAGAAATTGACAGTTTTAGCCATATAATATTTAACGATTCTTATGATAGCGATAATTTTTTATCGTCGACGCAGCAGTTACTCTCGCGGCCTCTCGCCATTTTGATTGTGTTCAGACTATGTTTACGATTTAAATTTTCATTTAATATTTTTTCACCACGAGAAGTGTGTTTAGAATTAATACAGTGAAAACGATGATGCGCGATATTATGAAGTCTATGATTTGATGCACATGTAGTGGAATTCGCAAAGTGAAGTCATTAGATATGCTTATTTATTTGTGTCAAAGGAAACTGACCTGGCTTGAAGGTATTTCATATTGAATAAATATTGTAATAAAGTATACATACAGCGTTTTGTCGAGGTAAGTATTTTAGCGTTATTCAAGCTTCAATATTTGCGAAATCGATCCAATGCCACAGTACCGTTTCGTTGAGCATAACAATATAATAGGATTGAGTCTTTATTTCGTACTAGTGTGAATTTTGGTTGTTGCGGACGTGAAGTCGAAGACGGCTGAAAAGTAGCCTACGTCCTTCTTTGGAGTCCAAGCTTCTTCCGTCTGTACCAAATTTCATTAGAATTCGTTCAGTAGTTTAACCGAGTTAAAGAGTAACAGACAGACAGATCTCCCGGGCCAGGTCCAGCCTTTCACATCTGTACTCGTACATATTATAACAAATCTGTAGGTTTTAGTTGTGCGCGTATCACGTAAAATGATTGACTGTTAAGTGGCAGTACGAAGTTCGCCGGGTCAGCTAGTTTATAATATTAGTATGGATCAAAATTACAATTTACTTATTTAAAAAATCAATCATTATTGATAACATACAGTAACAGCTTTAATTAAAATAACAATATAAAAGAAATAATTGAAAAGTGTAAGGTAATCTGTTACTTTTACTATTAAAACGTAAATATATACGGAGTTAGAACATCTAGAAGTGTCCTTTTAATGGTTTCTTTTTAATATTATCATGGACATTGCATTTTAAACGTTATTTGCCCCGTTAAATTTTGATCGTTTTAATCCCGTGGAGGATCGATCCTGTACATGAAACACTATCGATTTGTAAAGATAAGATTAAAAAATAAAGTACCCTTTATTTAAAACTCGTATTAATTTACGCATGTACGAAATTAATTTTGTTAAGAAAACGTCAGCTGAGCGAGTTCAATGACGTGTAGGTAATTAGTACGCAACGCCGACTATTACTTACAGGAAAGGAGGTCATTGAATATTTTATTGCACTTCAGAAGTATGCGGAACAGTGTGTAAAGTCCTAAAAACCTGCGTTGAAAAGGGAAGCTCCTCCGACCAGACGGGTGTTATGTCTAATTCGGTCAACTGCCGGGTAATCAATATCGGACTGTTGGAGGTATGTGGTCTAATCGCGCGGAGAATTCTTAATACTACGATGCAGGATTTTGAATTTTAGTTCCTACTTGATGGCCCGACCTACTTTGTAACAGTCAGTGAATGTAGTGTATCTTTCGATATAGTCAACCGGTTGTCATGAAACAAAACCTAAGTAATATATCAAGTTACACACAATACCCATATTAGCAAATAAACGATTATGATTATTATGATTAATGTATAAAAGTTATCTACGTCGTCGATTACGTACATTTTACGTGATGCGCGCACAACTTAAAACTTATACAGATTTATTATATGTATTTGTATGTCGCAAGAAAATAAAGATATCAGGGATATCACGAAATCCCTAGACGTCTCGAAATCCTGACATATTTCGAATATTTTTGTTTATTACGTCTTTTTACCAAAAGTATCTAGTGATGTGACAAAACACCAATTTATCAATAGTGATATGTCGTTGCACTAAACTAAATCTAGTAAAATGTCAGAAAAGCGGATACCTACTTACTGCCGAATAAAAATCCTCATTTCCCTGCGACACATAGATGTGCACTGGTAGAAACTGCAATTAAGGTAGTAAATAGAGTTCAATGAGTTATAACAGAATTAAAATATAAATAAGTTTCCCTTGAGAAATGTAACAACTACATCAGGTATACTAAACCTTAACGTGCAGAAATAAGAATAAGAATAAGAATAAGAATAATGTTTATTGTTCATTGTTACAAAATATGAAGAATACCTTAAAACTATTACATAATCATTAATATTGTCTGTAACTTTATAAGGGTTTAACATATATTTAGATGGTGGTCCCCAAACTAGGTAGAACCTGTATCTTGGGGACCTGAGTTGAGATAACTTTATAATAATAACATTGTAGCGGGCGGACATGTAGAAATTCGGTTTTTTATACTAAGCTAAGGTGTTGTAACAATGGAACCAAAAAATGAATAATAAGTAAAAATAGGATAAAAAAAAGCAAGCTTGCTTAAAATCAAGGTTTTTGCGCCTAGTGTATGTGTGTAGTGTACATGTGTAGTGAATGTGTGTGGTGTGTGTAGGATATGTGTGCACTTGTGTATGCCAAATACTATTGCCGTATTGTTGTTGTTTATTGCTTTAAAATTGCCTCTGTCTGTTCGTACGATAAAAGAGCAAGCCAGTTAATTAAGGTCTTTTTACACATAAAATTCTTTAAGTTTTTGATATCACAGCTCTTGCTGATTTTATTGTAAATTTGAACGTTAGAGTAGAAGGGGCATCTCCTGACCAACAGACTGTCTGCTTCGGGAAGAGGAATATGGAGGATGCGTTTAGACATTAATTTATTGTAATCGAATCTGTATTTTAGGGTTTTGTGGACGTTCAGTGTAGCACTTAAAATATATAGTTGCTGTACTCTTAGGACCGCAAGCTCACTATAAATTAGATTTGTAGGGAAGCGGAAAGGTTTTCTTAAGGTTACTTTAATTACAGCTCTTTGAGCTCTTTCTACTTCTATAAACGTACTTTTCCCAGCTGCACCCCATATAGAGATACCATACTGAAGAATTGACTACTGAAATAGCTATTATATACCTATGGTGGAGCAGTGAGAAAAGTACAGTTCTCGATGTTGTTTTCAATCAATTTACTTCATCGTGTTGGATTAGTTCCGGTAAAGGTACCCATCGATAAAATTGTTGAGGTAGGTGCCTTAATACTCTCTCTACTAGAAATAATGATTCTCTTCATAAATATTATGTTTATTTAATTATTAAGAGAATTTTGTTTTTTTTTTTTTTATATAATTATTCAGCACTTCAACGGCTTCTAAAATCATACACAAGACGATAAATCTAGTTTTGGACGTTTTTGGACATTGCGAATATGACACTTATAGAAGAGCTGTCTGCCATCAGAAAAAAAGACTAAAATACATTTTAATTCATTAAACCCCAAGCGTTCGCGCACCTATTGTCTTTCAATTGTGTCTGTAATTATCACAATTGAAAGGTTAAAGAAGTGAACTAGTAATAAACCGAAAATAAATTATGTTGATAACTATAATCTATAAAAAAATCGAAATAATAACCGAAGCGAATTAAATTTCTTCCATATTGCCCTTAAATAGGTAATTCCACAGCATATAGAAATAAAATAGAGATCAACGGACGATCCAGTCTTCCGTGTGTCATCACACGGAAGACTGGATCATTTTTAGTTTTCTAAACATAGAGCGCATTGACTATCGAGAAACGACTAAATACCGACAAACGTTTTAAAACTCCAAGAGCGTATCAAAATGCAAACCGAAACAGAATTATTGTAGATTACCGTGAAAAATAAGCAGGTAGGTTTCCGGGAGTCCGCTGTGAAGCTGTTGTTTCTCTTAGATCATATTTATTATCTGAAACTGTAACTGTCGCTTCTATGTCAGTTTTGTTTGCTTTTGTTTTTGTGTTTTTAACGGTTATTAGTGTACCATTAACGAAGCACTTCGTAATGTTTTTTGTTGACGGTGGTGGACACCCTCCTGTCTGGGGTGCCGCCTCCACTATCTAAACTTAAATTGTAATTATTTCGATCGAGGCATGCTACCCTATAAGAGGATCTTTCAATCAGCGACAAACGTGTACACAGACTAAAACAAGCTAAAGATACAACAGATTACAAATGCGTCATCGAATACGTATAATTTGTCTCTGGGAGGTGATGTGTGATGCGTTATGGTCGCATCTCGTCGGAAACCGCGGGCGTGGGCAGGCATCCAAGCGGCGGCGACGTAGCAGCCGGCCAGCCGTGCTAGTGGTGTCAAGTTCGTCGCGTCTCCCGGCGCGGACGGCGCGGCGGGCACGCGCGTATTATTAGCAGTGAGCCGTGGGAGGCGCGCGCGGCCGCACCGAGTGGCGGCGGGCGATGCGCCGCCCGGGTCCTGCGCATGCTGCGCTTACATTACTTCTCGGACCACCCCGCGCTCGCCGTCGACGACGACGAAGAGTCCGTCTACTCCATCGACCTCATCAAGGAGTTCGAGGCCGTCGGCCGCGCTTGGAAGGCGTTCCTAGCTGACTGGCTCCTTAAAGGTGCCGGCTTGTTTATGTCTCCCACGCTAGCGCTCTTGCGCACCTCTACCTGTTGATGTTTGCGTTTTGTTTTCGTTGTGCCCGACAGTGATGATTGAGTCGTTATACTCCGGTGTCTTCAAGCAGTGCATTGACTTAGAGGAATAACCACTTTTATGCAAATGAAATTGAACACTAAAACTTTTTACTATATAGATGTTTTACTTGGCAGGTAAACATATTTCATGCTCGGAAGTATAGTCCATTAGGGAGTTTAAAGTTTCATGAGTTGAAAACAACTCACACTCGAATGATTATCTGACCTATTTCGGCTATAAACTCTGCCAGGATAAGTTGCAATTCCCAAAATTAATATACAATTTGAGTTCCGATAGTAATTAAATTTAGTTTTAAGCATGACTCCACGAATCCAGTCCACTTGAGGTTTCCAATGACGTCACGCTGTTAGCGCCGCGTGCGCAACGCACCAGCAATGAACGTAAATAAACAAATAGGTATCCGCATCTATTGGTAGTTTTTTTCGGATAGCAACAATTTTTTATCTAGACGTATGAAATACGTCACAATGTTTTTAACGTACCTACGGAGTTTGTCGAGGAAAAATTTAATATTATCAGTTTGCTGCCAAAACTACAGAACTTAGTGGTAAGCCAAATTGAGTTATTAAACCGAAAATTATGGAGAAATAAGCATTTAAGCAGGTTCCATTCAGCACCTCTCCCTTGGTTACAAAAAATGATCCCAGGAAATATAGTATGTTATCAGTACATTTATTGTCAATCAACTAGCTGTTGTGATTGGAGAAAGCAACTTCGAACAATCACATTACTTAACATAAATCGAACCATCAATATAATATATCTTATAAAATATGGAGGATTAATCAATATTTTGATCTAAAGTTGTCCAACTGCTGGGCAAATGCTTCTAGCTTCCTTTACACCTTAAAGAAATTTCTTTCTTTTAATGTTGTGGTCTCGTCTATTCGGTAGGGGTCAAGATCTTCGTGACTATTTCGTCTTGTCTTTAGGCTACATAAAATAACAATATTATCCTAATAAAATTGACGTTACATTAATTCTATGTCTTCTTCCTCATTCCTCAAATATTTCTGTGCAGTAATTGTTGTTGTAATAATTGTTCACCATCATATCAATTATTATTTTAAGTTCTGCTCCTCGCTTGCATTTCTCATATCAAATGCATGACTCACACGCGTCGCAGTTTATCATTGAATGCACTAGTGATAAATATTATTGCATTAGATGCACATTAGAGGTGTTAGTAGACAAATTCTACTGATGTGATGCAGTGTTAGATCCAGTAATTTATTAGACCCGTTCCTATTAAATTAAATCAATATTGTATGATCCTATTCATGGTTTGATCAATAAAGCTTTGCTGATTTACCTAACACCAACAACGTGATCTCATCACGCAAAGATTTCAACAATTCGTTTCTACAATGAGAGTTTGAAGTTACACATCTTGCCACACACTTCTTCAAAAGCAAAATTTGAAATTCTGTAATGGTGTACTTTGACTGTGTCCTACTCGCAAGACCTTCCAGGTCCCATCGTTGAAAGTAAAGATTGTCAAGGGTAGAACGAGTTATCTCTAACTGTGATTTTGCTGCGCGATATTTAAACTAATCTAAACGTCTGCCTCCTCTTATTTAACGTTAGAGGAAACAACAAAGTGCTGGTAAACTAGATACCATCAAAAACATAACTTGTAAAAAAACCAAGGCTTGTAACTTAGTTCTATCGTAAAAAGTTGTGAGATCCAGTCTGTACTTAAAGGACCTTGATGACCTAGAGTGACTTGGCAAACAGACTAAATTTAATATAATACGTATTACTTGTGATATACAGGCGATATAGTGATCAAACGCGAGCCTATCGATAATAAAAAAAAGTACGGACTGAATAAATTAACCGACTTGGTATTACATAGTTCTCACAACTTTTTACGGTAAAACTTAGTTGCAAACCTTGTCTTTTTTTGCAGGATTATAAATTATGATGATTATGAATTATGTAGATTATAAATATATGTAGATATACTGATTCAAATGTAACTTTTTAATCCCTTATATTTATATTGGATTATGAAGTTTTTAATGCAGTTTATGTATCTAGAAAACTACCAAAATCGCAAAATATTTTAGTTTTTCATTAACTTACACACTAAATTAATACTTGTTATTTATTATAAATGTTATTGTCCATTACATACTTTTCAGTAATGTAAAAAATTCCTAGGGATTGTATAGGTACTTGCTGGTCTACCGGCAATGTATAAAATAAATAGATTTTGGTCTATTTTTGTTAATGTTAACCGACCTACCTATAAAATGTTAGGCAAAAAAAAGTAAAATATTAAACCCGACTACGACAAAAAAACGACGTTGAAAAAGAATGAAACAAGATTTTCAGGATGGTGAAAAACAAGAACTGAACACAAAGAAAAGCCGTAGTCACACGTTATAGGTACCAAACCGAAACAATTTAATAACGTGTGACTACGGCTTTTCTTTAGCATTACTTTTGTACTTACTTTTGTTACTTTTAGTATTTTACTTTTGTTTTATTTAAACAATTTTTGTGTTAAATCACTGTGTTTCTATACTATTTACGTGAAGCCCTTTCAAATGATACCAAACATATCGTATTTATACGTATTTATCTCCATTTTTACCTCATTACTTTTTGTCCGCTAGAGGGCGCCATATCGCGTTTTGTCCCACGTGATGTAGCCTATATTCAGCGGACGATTAAGACGTTTCTAATGATACCTCATATTATTTCGAATAAGTAGATTAGGAGCTATGAGGGAACAGATGAACACACTGACATACATAGCCTGTCAAAATCAGAACAATCCTTTGGCTTTGCCGTAGTCGGGTAATGAAAGATATTCTATTACTAAAATCAATGTGTGTAAAAAGCTACAGCAGGGAAGGGATTGACGTAATTTTAGGAGCGGAGCTACTCTCCTGTCTTAGTCTTTGTAGCTTTTTTTATAACGCCCCGAAAATAGGAGCCTTATTTTAAATTCCACGGACAAAATAGGGCCTGAGTACTTATGCATAATAAGATTAACGGATTATACAGATTGCCGGTAACATATACATATAGATTGCGTTTATTGTTTATATTTGCAGGAATTAATTAATTTTCTGAGTAACGATCGTTGGGTGCAGGAAAAAGAGGGAGGCCAGTGGATAATTAATGAATTCTCAGTACCTACTTTTTTATGCTGCAATGAGGTTGTTTGATTTTTTTTGTTTGAGGTTTTTTATTATTCCCCGATCGCCACGTAATAAAAAGGTACCTACTCAGTTTAAAGAGCCATTACAATGTGGTTAAACAAATTTTATGATCCATAAAACTTCGAATATAAACTTTCTTTAAGAATTAAAATTGCTCTTGTAGTATACGCGTCACTGGCTTTCTCATGAATTCACTTTTATTGGTTTAATAAGTTTAATTATAGAAACCTATTATTGTTTATTCAAGATCTACATATAAATAAAATCTGTAGTGTCTGTTTGAAAAAATTCATTTTTAACACGCTTTTAGTAGCTTCACCTGTGTGTTTGTAATCAACGCCTTTGAGTTCGATTTTGACCTACTTTGGGCGATCAGATTTTCTTTAAACTTTGCACACCCATTATAGACCGGTGACAAAACATAGACCTGTGACAATACAATAATCCGTTTTTTTTAGTGAAAAATAAAAATATAGTTTAAAAAAGCGCCCCACGCTTTTTTTCACAATGATATTATTATTTTTCGTTCATTTATTTTACACTTTTTAGTTTGATATGCTATGAAAGCGTGTTTTCTTTAGTTTTTTTTTTATTTAAACTATATTTTTTATCATTTTTGTCTGTCTGCTCCGGGTAATCTCCAAAAGGGCTTTACCTCTTTTAACAAGACTTTCACTGGTAGATAACTGATATTATAAGATACTCTTTTTAATATAAACTATCTACCAGTGTAAGGCAACTTTTTAGAAAAAGAATCAGGGATTTGTGTAAAAAAATACATCTAGAAGTGGTGAACAAATGGTATTGTCCTCTTTGTCTGTCTGACCTGACGGGTATCAGCTAGTTCAAAATATAGGCTTATCTTTATAACAGCGCATTGCACTAAGAATATCGAGCGGTGCACTCTCGTCGAAGCTCTTGCGTCTACTTATTAGTTTAGGCGAGAAGTTTTGTTGAAAAGTAAGCTTACAGTTCGGTACATCTATCAATATTATATATACCCTCCCACTCCTTCCCAAGTTTTTCTTTAATAATTCATATGACTGAACAGCATTTGCCGACTTTACATAGTATAAAACAAAATTGCTTCCGCTGTCTGTCTGTGTGTCCATAAGTATGCTTAGATATCTAAAACTACACAACTGATTTTAATGCGGTTTTTTTTATTAGGTAGAGTGATTAAAAAGGAAGGCTTTTATGTATAACACATGCCTAAAAAAGTAGAAAATCATGTATAATTTTAGGTTTTTAGGTTTCTAATGTAATGTCGTAAATAAACACATTTTTTGTGCTTACATTGCAAACGCTGGCGCGTCCGTTGGCTGAACTATACGAGTCAGTACCTCTACTTTCTCAGTGGCTTTTATTTTTGCGGCTAATTTGAAGAGTTAGTAAAAATTTAACCTATAAAGGGGTGAAAATGTGGTCTAAAGTTTGTATGGAATAACCTACGTTCACACGGGCGAAGCTGCTGGCCGAAGCTAGTAATAAATATTTGTCACCGGATAATCGTACACAACCAGGACCGGTCGTTGTGGCGACGCTTGGGGGAGGCCTATGTCCAACAGTGGACGTCTTTCGGCTGATATGATGATGATGATGAATCGTACACAACGCAACTATCTGTATATTATAAATAGATCAGTTTAAATAGGTACCAATACCAGAAATTGATAATTTTCAATATATGTATAATATAAGAGTCTCATTGAAAATAAAAAGTTTCTAATTTTACACGATTTAACATAAAATAACGGTGTTTACAATTTATCTAGTGAAGTATATAAATTTTCTTCGTTCGTATATCGTTATCACACTTATTAGTGAAAACCCCATTAAAACCCGTTGTGTGGTTTAGGAGGAACTAGTGGATAAACAGACATACTAGAAAATCGACTTTTGTTTTACGTAGAGATGTACGTACATAAAATTTTCTAAGTTCAGTCACCCTTTCTAAGTTTACTTTTAGATGTCTTAGGTAATTCAATTCACACGCTTCTTGCTAATTGTTATGGGACTCTCCACTACAGTTTTGCCTGCGCAAGCCGGTTTGTACATGGAACACCATGTACCTGAAGAGTTTTAGCGACCACGCGAACTTGTGTGTGTGGTCGGCCCACGAGAGGCCAATCAACAGTAATGCATGATTCGGAGGAGTTTTGGTACAAACTTTATATTTTTTTAAAGTTTTTGGACAAGAAACTTATGTTTTACTATTCATCAATATACTTGCTTGCATACCTTCCATGTTAATATAATATGTTTTCCTAATAGTAGGTACTTATCCATATTGGTATAATCATGGATTATAAGTTGCTTCCAGCCTTCAGAAATCAATCATATACATCAGTGGAACAAAGGATAGACCTAAACAGGCAGATTACAAATTCTGTTGAATTATAGCTTCGGTTATTTGTCTATATTTCATGGCCAGCCATTTTCTAAAACTTTTATTTCGTTCAAATAAGATCTTCGTAGAATAGATGTCAGAAATTAGGATACCTTTCAAATTCAATATTTAAATTGAGGCCAGAGCTCCTGAAAATTCATTGAACAATATTGTTACCATTTGGTTTTCGGCGGTTTCTAACGAGACTATCAATTTTAGTAAAAACAAAATATGAACGAAATTTCAGGTCCTCGGCTTAAAACGTAGTGTTGTTTAACCTTTTGAATGTCTTATGTTACACAGTTCGACATAAGCAATTGTTTTTATATTGTGTCTCTAATTACGGCATTCAAAGAGTTAATAATGGTTTGTATTTATAGGACAGTCTTTGCTAGGGTTTGTTAGCGATAAATCCGAGAATATGGTAATTAAAAGGTGACCCTTTTACGAAAATAAAACTATATTTTTATTTCTTGTCCTTTCTCGTATACTAAGAGGTACTGCATATTTTGCATAACATAAACAAATAAATATTTCATAATTCAACTGTTCTTGTTCGTCAGTTGGCACTTATTGCTATGCATTAGATATGACAGCCAAACACATTAGCTTGTTTATCATTCTCTAGAGCACGCCAATATGCAATATTTGCTCGTTGGCTTGATACTACCAGAATATGCTATCATAGTCAGTTAAGTGCTACCTCCTGCCCCCACCCTCCTCTTCCTCATCCTGTTATAGAACTCGTATAGCAAAATTGTATTACATAATGCACCAAGTTTGTGGTCTTTAGGGACCCGGTAATATTTACCCGCGTTAACTGTGCAAAAAGTGAGGTACATGTTTTCGTGACCGAATTCGGACTAAAAACGAATCTTTCAAAACCATTATTGTTATTTCTTAAGTCAGATTACCTACAGTAGCAAGGTGTATAACACTCAAATATGTAAAACAATCACACTGTCTTGTTGGTCTAGTGGTTAGTAGTGGCCCTGACTGCTATGCCGGAGGTCGTGGGTTCGATTCCCACCCAGGAAAAATGTTTATGTGATGAGCATGATCATTGGTTCTGTTTTTGGGTGCAATTTATCTGTATATTTAATTTATATGTATGTATTTAGAAATATATAAGTATGTTTATCAGTTGTCTAGTACCCGTAACAAGCTCTGATTAGCTTGAGACTAGACGGCGTTGTGTGGTAGTTGTGGAATATTATTATTATTATTATACATTTACTGAAGTAAATATTAACCTTTCGAATACCGTAATTATACACACAAGAAAGACAATGAGAGAAATTCATTAATAAATCCCAAGCGAACGTTCGCTTGGGATTTAATAAATTAAATATGTTTAGTTTATTAGCCTATATTGTGACGATCTTCGCTTACCTGTCTGTGTACATTTGTGAGACGTGGCCAGCCCAGTCGGGGACCGAAGTGGGGGCCACTTCGGCCCCCGACATTTGCTGGAGCGTAGGGTCAGTGTTTGTAAAGTACGCTTTACAACGCTCGCTGCGCTCTATTTAATTACGAACCTGCGAAAATTAGTATTAAAAAGTTATTTGGTTTTTTAATGCTTCATTAAAAAACAAAATAACTTTTAAATACATTATCAGCTAAGAATTAGAACGTATCCATTGATTAAAACAACAATAGTTAGCACACAAAGGCGTTGACCTTGTATTTAACATCAGAATTGTTTACGGAATCAGTGACATGTCTTCACGGTCACTCGTCTAGTACTCGTTTCTAGTTTATTTATAAGAGATTTGCTACTGCGCGTCCATCAATATTTTGACAGCGAATTATTCACTAAACGACACTATGCAGCGGACAGAAAGAAAACTATCTTAGGTACCTATAAGGTAGGGAATTCTATAATCGATAACGATCTATAGGATTATTTTAGAAAACTGGCAACCTCTCAGATACTAACTTCATAAACAACAACTTTTGTTCTATGACTTTTAAATATTATTTAGAACGTTAAATTTAAATATTTTTATTTTTGTACGAAAATTCGATGAAGTAAAATATGATAAATATTTCAAAGTCATAGAACAAAAGTTTTTGTTTATGTTGTTAGTAATACAGTCTTGCACGGTTGTTAGTGTTTTACAAATAACCCTGTATGTCGTAGCCAAATTTTTTTTTTTTATGGCTTCATTATAAGGCCAAATAAAACTGGCCAGATCGTTTAATTTAACGTTAACGTTTGATAACATCAGATATGTCTATCCTTGTTTGGCCAAATAATTGATGTAGGATTTCTATGATAGAAAAGGTCTAAAGAAAACAGGCCAAACGAGGATTTGAACGTTTAAAGCGATCTGACCAGTTTTTCTTGGCCATATCATGAAGTGATAAATTTCTAAGATATGGCCACGACATATATCAGAAGGCCAGCATGTTCAGGATTCGATTCGGACTTATGCCATTTCTTATAACAGATTAAATCTTTATTTATCTAGCTTTGCTAATTAATCCGGCACCACTCGTTTGCTGGTATCGACTCTGCGTGTCTATTTCTTCGGTACAAGCCTATCGGCCGCCATCTTAGTATTCTTTACTGAGTCATAATCATATTTGTTTGAGCTTCCTTAATTATTATAGTCGTACTCATTGATTACTACTTTCTTTACTGTAATCACTAAAGAGACGTAGACTAATGCTATTTTACACTGTCAGTAGTTTCGCCGTTGCTCTTGTGAAAGTAAAAAAAAATTCGACATCCTCAATTCAATTATTTATTACTATATCAAGAAGATTACTATTATTATTATTAGAAAAAAGTAATTGGCTATACAACTTAAATTAAATGAAATACAAATGTCACAAACATAGTAGATAAAAATAGTAAATGTCATAAATTCATTAAATGTCAAAATAAATTCATTGTAATATCAAGATTAGAAGTGCTTGTTTTACTATTAAATTGAAATTAAATAAGGTTTTCAGTACAATATACCAACTACAGTTCCAAGAATGCAACTTCTGTATTTTAAAAAACTTATCTTACTTAGCAACCTGGAGTTTTTGCTGCCCAGTGTAGTACCTATAATAATATGAATATTGTAGGAATATTTGTTGCAAACCTATTTACATAAGGAAAACGGCATATCAGCTGTTGGGGAAAACGTGCAAAGTATTTTCGTGATGTATGTGCAAAGATAAACTTGTTATTTAATTTTGGAACATGACATCATAAGAATATTTGACGCGCGTTGATTTAAAATCATCAAATTGTTGGTATAAGTATTTTAGGCGGGTTAAGTACTTAAGTCGATTCAGCCTACAGCAGATCGTCTGTTTACTTCTTAATTTCCTGTGAAGTTAAGAAGCCCTATTGCGGATCATGTGATTATGTTGCCACATCGACCCTTTCGACCTATGATATTGGCTTTTTAAGGAAAGAATATCGTAATATATATATATATATATATAACTTACTAGCTGACCAGATCGATGTTGTTCTGTCTCTATTATGAACTATGAAACACGCGAACGTGAAATAGTTATCAAAATTTTCTTATTTTTTTCTTTGTTCTTATGAAAGAAAAAATAAGTAAGTAATATTTTTTCTTTCATAAAAACTTTCTCCTAATAACCAAAAAAACAACCACAACACAACAAAAAAAGAATTAGCGAAATTGGTCCGGCGGTTCATGCGTGTTGACATGACCAAGGGAAAAGTGGATTTTTTTAAATAATTAAATGTATATTATTCTGAATAGCTGCTTTAGTAAGTAATAGCATAGTTGGGTAATTATTTAAGGCAAAATTAAATCTGATGTAGTCAACACTGGTTCAATAATCAAGGATGATTAAGACATCTTGATCATAGTTTTAATGGAAGTTTTTTAAATAATTAAATATTGTAAAAAATTCTCAAGTCGTTAGTCGTCATAGTTTGTTTAAAAAGTCAAAACTTTTTAAACAAACTATAATAACAGATTTTCATAAACACTTAAACATTGTAGAGCAGAAAACCAATTCCACAAAATGCATATTATCGGTTACGATGTTCTTCCTGAAAAGGTTGGATACTACTGGGGCCTTACCATGACTTACAAAAATTTCAGGCGTGCGAGCGAAAAAGGAATGGAGCTATACATCTTATATACATCCATCCCTTTAACAGTTCAGTTCAGGTCGTCAAATGGATCGCGTTAAGACCTCGTAGTGCCTTTATCCTGGTATTTTACCAGGATTAAGGCGCTACGAGATCTTAACGCGCCGCATAATATTCAAAGCACTATGTAAAAATTTACCAATTTATTTATCGATTATAAAAAAATATTTGCGCATTACGGCTACTATGTAGAGTAGTGGGACTTCCAAACAAGTAAACAAGGATAATCAAAGCATTTTGCGTAAACAATTTCGGCATAACAAGATTAAAATGTTATTACATTATTCATATTATTACATTAATCTTATAAGTGAACTAATCGTTTGAAATTCAAGGGGATTAAACGGTGTTTTTTTTTGTTTATTTGATAAAATAACACGATTGATACAATATCTACGTATCAGCTTGTATCTCTCTGCCTATTGTTCAGTCTATAATCTTTATGTCATGCATTTGTAGAGAGAGTATTTTGTATAATTTGTGTCACTTTTTAGGGTTCTGTACCTAAAATATAAAATACGGAACCCTTTTAGGACCACTTTGTCTGTCTGGCAAGTCCTTTAATCTCAGGAACGCGTGGAGGTATCGAGTTGATATTAAAACCATATACTCAGGTTCCTTGAAGCTGTGAAAAAATCAAACTGCCGCGCGCGTTATCTCAATACGATGATCAAAGATTATGCAGGGATGCAGAGACGCGCACCAGGTGACATTTTTGCCTGCGACTCCAGAAAAGAATGGTTGATGCAAGACTGATTTTTGTTTAGATAAAGAGTTAACGTATATTTAAGGTTTTTGTGTACATTTTTTAGTATAGGTATGCGGATATAGTGTAGGTAACTAAAACGGTTATATTAAAGCCCTACTTAATTACAAAAGTTTTTGGTATTAAGTTCGTTAAAAAAGCTTTTACTCGCAATATAAAATATTTGTGGTAAAAATATTCAACAAAGAGTTCGAACTTGAATGTTAGCAATGTAGCTGCCGTTACTAAGATGTATAGTTTTGTATTAATACAATTTGTTATAAATACAGCTCGGGTGAATTTCGCCTCGGTTGCAATGACAAATCTCCACGTCTATCAAACGACGTTTTTCAATACACTTATGAAGAAATACTTTCTCTGAAATTTACGACGCATTTTTATTCATTTTGTACTGAAGAAAATGTTCCAAAGATGACACACATTTTAGTTTTGATTTATATGGCAGCAGGCTATCGCAAGTACCTACTTAACTTAATCACAATATCGGGCGGCGGCGGTACCATCTAAAATATTCTATCCAAATCTTAAATTCAACATTTTTTTCTTTCACAAAATATTACACAAATTATTCATTTTTAAATACCTATCCAACAATATATCACACGTTAGGGTTGAACTTAAAAAAAATCACTTCTCACTTTACATATAGGGAGGCTACCATACTAAAACATTTTTTTCCAATTTTTATTTTACCACTTTGTCGGCGTGATTGATATACATATTGGTACCAAATTTTAGCTTTCTAGTGCTAACGGTCACAGAGATTAAGTGAGGACGGACAGACGGACAGACAGACAGGCGGACAGACAGACATGGCGAAACTATAAGGGTTCCTAGTTGACTACGGAACCCTAAAAAAGACACGAGGTTGATAAACACGTCATGTTGATAGGTTCAACATGGCGTGTTTATCACCCTCGTGTCTTCGTAGTGCGATAAGAGCCAGTTTTCGAGAGAGTACAGTATTGAAAAAATATTTACAAACACTAAAAAAAATATCCACATAGCATTAAAAATGCGGGACGCACACAACCACATTTAATTGTCTGTAAACGCACACTTATTCAATAAGTTTGTGGGTGTTTGCACTTACACATTCATATGTGGAAAGTCGAACGACGTAGCAAGACCTGAGCATCGAGCGACACAGCCATCTTGTCTGAGTGCTAACTCACGACTGCTGCCACCTGCACTCCCGCACCTTTTATAATAATATGCCATCTCATTATTGGACATTGTCTTTGTAAAATATTCATTGCTTCATATGTGAATGCTTTACCTACGTACATTTTGTATAAACCCCAATTTTTTGGCGAAAAAATATAGTAAGAAAATATTGTAAATGAATCTATCATACATACCTATTTGGTTTTCAAAACTTTTAACCTAGCCGATATTGAGGGCTTTATAAAAACGGCTTTACGGTAATAAACAGAACTAAACCCTAAATAAAATATGTTTATATTATTCAATTATATCAACTAGTATACCTTCATTTTAATAGTCAGATTCTTTCACTAAATCTAAAAAACTCACACATAAGGAAATACTAAAATAATACTTATTATCTCGCTGTTAAAATTATCCAATGGCGTTTCAAATGTGGTAGTGGAGCGTATAACGAATATGTACGTACGTTAGTGTTTGTACAAGTTTATAAATAGACATCAGAAAATGAGTCATTTCTCATTTTATGTCCGCGTGGCCGTACAATGAGCATGTTCCGATGTACATAAATACTAAGTTTTTTCTTATGATGCTCTTTTCAGAGGAGGATGAGTCCCAGATATTCGTCAAGTTCTTCAAGTTCCACAAGTGTTACGACCTGATACCGACTTCGGCGAAGCTGGTGGTTTTTGACACTCAACTCCTGGTCAAGAAGGCGTTCTTCGCTCTCGTTAATAACGGTTAGTGTGTATATGACTGTTAGCGTTTGTCATTATGTTGAGTGCAATATGACAGGTTAGTTTACGACCACTCAACGTGTTTTTGTTATAGTACAAAAAATATATTTTACTCATCATTGTAATACCGCTGTTATCTGCACGTTCTTTTTTGCTGTTGTTCAATGTTATTTTTGTCGTAATGTGTTTTATTAACCATAGATAAAGACATAGCGAATCAAGGTATCAGAAAATTGTCTTTTTTGCAATACTTAGTTTTTTGTTTTTGCTACCTTGACCTCCTCTTTTCTAATTGCCATATTGTGTTCATCATATAACTAAAAACTTTATTTCTATTTAAGCGAATGCATTGTAAAAAGCGTTGCGATTTCTTCCTCTGTTGCAGCTCATTGTCTAAAGCGATTTCAATAGCGCTCATTATGCCATGCGAGATAATTAAAGAAATCTATTGATGATGTAATATTTCTGATTTATTTATACAGCTGTGGTGTTTGCAATGTTCGGCCGAACCCCATAAGAAACAATACGGCCCTGTTGCCATGGAAACTAAGGTGTATATCGTTCCTGCATTTTATGAACAAACACAAAAGCTTAAAGTAATACCAAGCGTTTTGCGGTTGCTACACCACAGGTTACTGTATTTTGCTATTTTAATATAAATTAATAAAAATCGATTTACATAAAACGGATTAATGACCGATTTAACGCTAGGCTTAAATCCTGATAACTTTTGTACTGTAATTAGAAGATAATGTTAGATAAAAAGTACATTGAACTTTTAAGTTTTAGTTCGGATACCTTGTATATAAATATAATACCTACGCACCCATTTGCTTGCAGTCTCCACCACGTGGTTGTATTGTTTCTTACGGAGGTTATTAAGTAGATAAGTGTCAGATAGAAAGCAAAATGGCTATGACGACAAATACATACAAAATTTTAGGAATTATTAAAATACATGGAAGGGCCTTGTTGCACTAGTAGTCGCAAACGTTACCTCTGAGCACTAGGCTAGATTTTATTAGGTTATGTCATTCAGTCTATTGTCAGCGATACGCTCGCCTCCAAATACATGAAACTTGTATTATACCATAAACGGTGAAATGTGGCTGTATTAGTTATAACACTCTCTAACTCTGAAGTCCTGTTTTTATCCTATTTTAAGATTATCATCATCATTTCAGTCGAAAGACGTCCGCTTTTGAACATAGACCTCATCCAAGTGTCGCCACAGCGACTGGTCCTATATGTTCTGCATCCATTGGTCTCTTGTGACATCGCGTTGGATGGTTACCAAGCCTTGTTAGAACGCTGCGTCTTCTGGTATGCGGACCAGAACCTTTCGGCCCCATCGACCCTATCAGTTCTGCAAGCAATAGGCCCTGTCCACTGCCACTTAAGATTGGCGATTCTTTGCCCTATGTTGGTAACCTTGGTTCTTGTAACTTGCAACTCGCACTGCTCATAAACTTCTATCTTGAATTCCCGGCAGCTTCCCGAATGGTGTCCGGCCTGATCGGATTCGACGAACGACTTTTTTCTCGAAGTTAGACCTACTTAACTGGTCAGTTTTTCCCAGTTAAATTTAACATTTCGCATACCGTCAATTAGAGACACAATAGAAAGACAACAGCGCGAACGCCGGTTCGGAAATTCGCTTGGGGTTTAATGAATTAAACATTTCCAACTTCGAGATTTCACCCTGTTCAGAATAACGAATAATTCCTACATTCTCCCGTAATAATGTTTTCACCATTGTCTTATTGTCTAGTCACAGGCAGATTGTACAAGGCGTTCCAAATGAAAATAGGATCGCCCGCCATGTTGTGACGTCTCGATTTACTGTCAAATCGAGGAAAGAAATTTTCAAACATTAATTAATTGACGAAAATTTTAATTTATTTATGAACTGTGAACGAAAACAGTTTAATCAGAATCTAGTTTTTCAATTTTACTCATTTCTAAGTTCTTCTAGTTTGCCAAATTTCTTCGATTTGACAGTACGACGAAACGTTTAAACATATGAATCAGTCCTATTCTCATTTCGAGTATGGTTCATCACTTTGTACTGGGTGAAATAGATTAGGTTAAGTTAGAACTGTGACCAAACTTGCGTGAGCCGAGCGAGCGAAATGAGCGGTGCCGCGGCAGCTGCAGCCAACGCTACGTCCAAGTTGCTTGCAGATTTTATTTTTGAATTTCGGAATATGGGTCTTCGGAATTTTAAGCTTTCTGGTAAATGAACTTTCGAGTTTCAAAACTTTCGACCAAACAATCATTCGGCGTTTAATTTTTCAGGATTTCCTCCACATGTATTTTAAAATACGGTCTCTTAAATTTCGGTATTATAATACGCACCCGTATAAAGATATGCGTAAATAAATAAATTGCTTTAATGACTCCTCAGAATCTCTCATCTCATCATGAATAAATTAATAAATGGGTTGAATCCTTACCAATTTTAGTGTTTTGTTTAGTACCAAAAAAACATTCCAAAAACTTTACAAAAATGCGTTTAGTGGACCCTGATTCTTAGGTATAAAGCTTACGACTCTTCACTACCGTTTGTACCACTTAGTCTAAGCCTACTCAGAAAATTCCGATTAGAGATACTCCCCGTAACGATCCCGCTTAGAAAATAAAAGCTAGTTAGGCTTTAGCTAGCTTAGGCTTCATCCGATTGATTAGGTACCACTCGAACGGGGAGGTCGGATTAAAATATCAACAGTCACCGATTTCATACGGCTCTCGACAGTGAAAATCCCCTGATTTCGCCTGCTGTCTGACACTATGATAGAATAGAATAGACTTTATTGTACACCAAAAAGTATCACAGCTTATACAAAAACTTCAATTTGTGGGTACAATTATGGCGATCTTATCGCTGAAAGCGATACCTTCCAGACAACCTTAGGATGGATAAGAGCATAAAATAATACACGGGGTAGTCTGTGGTGTACTGCTAACTATATAAAACACAATACTCAATTATAAATGCATATATACATACATATTATAATAAGTTACACAATTTAATTAGTAAAAAGGGTAGAAAAAAAGAGTAAAGTAGGGTTGGTGGAGGAAATTAAATTACGTAGAATCAGTATAGTATTAGAGAGAAAGGAAATGGTTTTTAACTAGATTTTTAAAAGAAACTAGTGACTGGGCTTGTTTAAGTTTATTTCACACATCGGTAACTGTGGGAATTGGCATAGTTGAATACTGCAATAAATGTTCTATTGTTCGCTGCAGTTAACCATGGCATATTCAGGTTTGCGTGTCATTTGCGACGCTTGTTACGTTCATAAACGCCCAATATGGCTCAAGTCAGCTATCCAACGACAATTACGAATTTGGCTGCCCATTGAAGTTGAGTAAGGAAAAAATGAACTATTGTTTTATATTTAGACTAGCTATTGTCAGCTGCTTCGTCCGCATGATAATAGGTTTTTGTCATATAAGCTTTAGGATCCCAGTTTCATCCCTTTAGAGGGTAAATTTTGGAAAATCCTCTCTTAGTGCTCGCCTGCGTCATAAGAGAAAACCTTTTGCAAAACTTCACGTTCCAATAATTTCGGCTATGCGTTGTCAGTCAGTCAGTTTTTAGTCCAGATAACATTGGACTTTTGTACAATCTACCATTCCCTGTTTTAACCCCAAAAGGGGGTTGAATTCTAATGATACATTATTAGTACCTACACCTCCACACCATCTATAGAGCATACATTTTAAATTTCAAGTCTCTTACTTCAAAAACATAATATAAGATAAGATAAGATACCTACATTTGTTTACTCAAACATGTGTACACATACAATAATAAAAAGGTACATGTAAGATAACATTATAAAAAGAAATGGATATAGGACTTTCAGACAAACTTCCAACCCCCGTTTTACCCCTCTTGGGGGTGGAGTTTCGTAAAATCCGTTCTTAGCGGATGTTAACAACCTATAAACCTACCTGCAAAATTTTAAGTGTGTAGGTGTTATAGTTTTTGAGATTTCGTCAAATAATCAGTGAGTGGTATTTCGCTTTTATATATTACTAGCTTTTATATAGCCTATGTCACTCAGGACTAAAGCAGCTTTCAATTGGTGAAAGAATTTTAACAATCTGACCATTACTTAAAGAGATTACCTCCTAAAAACCAAAAAAAAAACAAACTTTACAAAGCAAACTTTACCTCTTTATTATATTAGTGTAGATATAAGATTAGAACCAGTATTTTTCAGTTATCCTGTAGTTTAAAAAAGATCCCTGCATTTTCCGTTATAGGTATATCTGTACCGTAAACTATCTCCTAGAGTCCTTAAGCTAAATAATTTACATACATACACAGGTGATCTGAAAAGTTTCCGACTTAACCAAGATACAAGACATTTTTTCTTACAATTTTTTTTAAATCGTCTTTTTGTAACTCCAGCGATGCTTCCATCTCTCTAACCCGTTTAAATAGTAAAAGAAAGAAAAAAGAAATAAAGAAAAATAATTTATTTGGTACAGCACAAGGCCCAAACACAATAATAAACAAAAAAAAAAAAAACACGTATCAAAAGTAAAAGAATCAAAAAGAGCAATAAAAAAAATAAAGAAAAAAAAATACAGTAGTAGTAGTTGGCGTTCTTTTTCTGCAAAATAATTATTCACGAAATTTCCCTCTGCATTTAACGAAAATCTCTATTCTACGAGCGCAGTTATTAGATGAGGGAACAAAGCGAAGTTGCTTGATAGATCTAGTGAGTAAGGCGGATGATCAAGCAGTTCAAACCGTAATTCGTAGATTTTCGTCGTTGCAACTTCTTAGATGTGAGATCGCGTTGTCTTGGTAAAAAAATGTTATCTTTTTGCTGTATCTCACATCAACTCATTTGTCAAATAATAATAATAATATTCCACAACTATCACACAACGCCGTCTAGTCCCAAGTTAAGCAGAGCTTGTGTTATGGTTACTAGACAACTGATAAACATACTTTATATTTCTAAATACATACATATTATATAGATAAATTACGCCCAGACACAGAACAAATGATCGTGCTCATCACACAAACATTTGTTCTGGGTGGGAATCGAACCCACGACCTGCGGTATAGTAGTCAGGGCCATTAACCACTAGACCAACAGGCCAGTCAAAAATAAAAACTGCGCATCCAAAATGGCAGAAACATTGGTGAATGACTTTCAAAAGATGCACAACTACATTCACTAGCTTTTATTGACGAGTGCTGCTGTCTTCACATTGAGGTCTACATACTTAATATTTCAAATTTTATTCTACTCGTATTATATTATCACTTACCTACACTTATACTGAAATAAAGATTAGTTTCAAAAGCAGTTCAGTTTCAAATGATATAATTTAGATACTATTATAAAACCTTTCTTGATTGTGTACAGTTTACGGAAATAAAAATTAATTTGTTTGTATTTTCCTCATACAGCACTGGTGGAAAGTTAGCCCATGTTGCTTAGAATATCAAGTTACGTATTCTCAGAATCTCGTTATAGACGCGTCGATTGTAGTGTTTCTGTCTCATCGTGTTCATTCAGTAATCAATCATGTATAAAATACTACCCCTAGTAGACTAGACAGAAGCTTAACAAGTGAACAAATGAATCGAATGTCTAATAGCGGTTTGCTTCTGAAAATAGGTTTTTGCTATGATTTCTTCGTGTCCATACTTAGAGCATGTTTCGGAATTGAGTATTTGGAATTAAGAACGTGTCAAACATTACTTGGTCAAAGTTTGAACCTCCTAGTACTAGCTCCCCATTTTTTTCTTTGATAATTTTTCATTGCAGACTAATGTTTCCCGGGTCAGCGGGATAAATATTATGTGCTAGATAATGTGTTTATGACATTCCGAATAGATTGCCTAGCTAAATCTGGATCAACTTAACGTAATTACCTAAGTCATTATAAATTTCAAGAAAAAATATGGCACACAACATAATAATAACACTATAAATCAGTAATCAACTTAACCAAAACAAAACCGACCAAAATCGAAACCCGGTTTTCGGTGAAACCGATTTTAAATTTAGTTTTTTTAAGTGAAAATTTTAAATTGATAGTGAAATTCAGGCCGCCTATAACTTGCATATTTTTATAATTATTTAGAAACATATCTAAAAAAAAAATATGTGTAGGTACCTAATGTGGAAAAATACCAGAAGAAGTGTACAGTTGATGTAGCCATCTACGATAAATAAACCTGCAACTGATACCAAGCCTCAGTAGCGTTTTAAAACAATGTTTACTAAAAAAATAGTGTCATTTGATAGTAATTAAAAAAAAATCGGAATAACCGGATACTTAAAAATGAAATCTTATTTCTTGAATAAATATGTAAACTTGAAACTTGACACAAATACTAATTAAAATGAAAAATAAAGACTTTTATTCTTAGTGTTTTCAAAACTACCTACCCTCTAATTTCGCATAAAAATTCCAGTTGGCAAACTATTTGAGTGTTAATTGTCCATATTATACAACAATGTTTATCAATAGTGTGTTTGTATTTTCTCTTTGTTGTTGCCAAACGGAACTAGGGACTTCTCTCATAGCAACAAGGACTTATGCAGAATTCTCTTTTTTTATGGTGGGATAAATCATCTTATGACAACCCCCGCTTTTGGCAGAGCGGGAGATTGTGTCAGGCTCTTACTGACTAAAAACTCACCCCTTCCTTCTAGCCTTCATACCGGGGCTCGAGTTCCCTTTCGGATAACCCTGGCCCCAGTAGGCTTCGACTCGGATGGGCCCCTGCTATTAGTGACAACTCCTTGAGGCGTGCGGGAACAGTGCGCGCCGTCGACGACTTGGGCTTAGTCCAGACAGTTACCGGACGGTTGGACAGCGAGCTACCCATTGCTCACTGTCACACACTCACCTACGGTGGCCGGTAATTGGGATCAGAATCCCAGCGGCAGCGGCGAGAGCGCCGTTGCCTGATGCGGTCGGCCTCCTCCTTTGCGAGCATTCCTGCTTCACAGAAGTCGGCGACCGCCTGCCACTCCTATGCAGAATTCTACTGGGTAGCTCGCAAAATTAAAATTTTCGTACTTTTTTCCAATTTTCATTTTAGTTTCGAATAGCGACATAAAAAAACTATATTTGCGATAATGACATCATATTGTATGAATGTATATTATATTTTATTCTTGTTAAAACCATTAACATAACTTTGTAACTCAGAGGAGCTAAAATGTGCCATTTTAACAAAAAATCTTGTACTTTGTCTATAAGTTAGATAGTTATTATGGTGGTTTTAATGAGTATAGTTATGTAAATACATACATAAATGTCGATGTTCTTTGAAAGTTTGTTAGTTATCCTTAAATAAAATTAAGAATTAAAAACTAACGAAGAATCATAGCTGTAGACAAAACCTACTTGCTGTGATCTTTGCAGAATGCAAACACCCTTCTATAAAGTGTGAATGCATCAACTCGTTTTTATGCAACGTTCAAGCGAAGCGGCGCATTCAAAACTGAATCTACCCCCGGACAGCGGACACAATCTTCAAAACAGTGAATACTGTAAAGCCAGCTTTATCAGAGTTTACCGTAAAGGACAGTTAACCCTAGGTGGAGACTGTAAATTCTCTTAGTAATCTTTAGTAACATCAACACGACTACAAAGGGATACTACGTTGCTAGCTAGCGGAGTGCTTAGCTTACTTTATTCCTCTCGTGACCTCGGTTATGAGAGCATAGTCTTCAGAAACAAGCCTTTTGCTCTGTTGAGACGCGAAAAACAACTTAAAATTCATAGACTCTTGACCATCCATTGATTGAACGCATAATTAACTAATTTCTCATGCTCCCGATACTGATGTTGGCTACCAACATGATGACCAATTTTAGCCACCATCAGCCAATATCAATAACTTTTATTGCCAACAGGCGTCCGAGCTGCTCCTCTATGGGACTCTCAGCGGCAGAAGTTCGTCGGTATGCTCACCATTACGGATTTCATCAAGATACTGCAGATGTACTACACCAGCCCGAATGTCGCTATGGAAGAGCTAGAAGAGCACAGACTTGAGACTTGGCGTCGTGAGTATGCTTTGAAGATTTTATTACAGAATAAGATAATTATAGAAGTGGCCATTAAAATTTTCCCTCATGTACGTTTCGTTGAACCAACGTTGACGTGACATTCTCTGCTCTCTCTCTCTAGCTCTGCTTAGCTTGGGACTAGACGGCGTTGTGTGATAGTTGTGGAAATATTATTATTATTATTCACCAACCCGCACTAGGCCCGCGTAGTGGATTACGGCACATATGCTCTCCTAGAGAGGAGGCCTGAGACCCAGCAGTGGGAATATTAAAGGCTTATGATGATGATGGACTCGCCTCGGGGCGCAGCCGCAATAGACGCCATTTGTTGCATAAATTTTGACTATCAAAATGTCAAAAATCGTCACGGACCGAGTTTAATTCGTAGAGGCATCTCGGTCTAAATTCACTACATTAATTAAAAACTATAACACTAATATTTCCATAATATAATCTATTTTTCAGATGTGCTGAAGGGCTCCGTGGTACCACTAGTTTCTATCGGGCCGGATTGTTCTCTGTTCGATGCCATCCGTATGTTGATCACCAACCGCATCCATCGACTACCGGTCATCGAACCCGAGACCGGCAACGTGTTATACATACTCACACACAAGAGGATACTGCGGTTTCTCTTCCTATACGTTAGTATTGAAATATTTTATCATATATATTTTTTTATATAAGAGGTGTTCAAACTTGTTGTCTTGCTCAATAGTATATAATCTAAAATAAGCGAGTGCATTATAAACTGTAAGTTGATATTTCGCGCGCATGTGTGTAAAACAAAATGATGGGGAAAAAATTAATGAATGAGAAATGATGGAAATATCGATACTGTGTTTCGTTAATGGAGGCACGTCCAGTCATTCTAAAATATTCAAAAAATCTCATTCCCAACCAACCGCCCACGACGTGACGGCGCCGTGCCGTTGTACGGTGATGGCGCCGCGCCGTGGTGATGGGGACGGGCCCTAACATCAGAGGCCCTACCACGAGCTTTCAACGTGATCCATTTGATGACCTAAACTGAACTCTTAAAAGGCTATACAGCTTACTGTATAACTCTAACCCTCTTTCTAGCACGCACGCTTGACATTTCAACATGTCATGGCGCTGACTTTACAGGTGACTACGATCTATGAAAGTACTTCAAATTCATGCTAGTATAAAATATCTAGACAATTTATTGCCTAGACATTTATATAAATGTTGTTAACTGAAATTTAATTCCAAAACTTTTAGGCAAAATGTAGTTTACCAAATCAACAACAAAACTCTTAATTCGAAAACTGGTCAATAGTCACAATATCAATTTTAAGTTACGCATTTGATTTTACCACAATGCCATCCAATGAACCCTAGAAACTTTCAGTGGATATAGCCAAACTTAAAACCTGCGATTGAGAAATAGCGGAATATCAACTATTCCGCTATAACAATTTAGGTAGATAATTTATGTAAGATATATTTATACATTATCGCGTACTCAAAGTCCAAGTGTAATGTAGAAGGTCAATTGCTATTCTATTTTAATAACAGTTGGACCTAGCATTAAAATTTTGCAATTTTTAATGCTGTTAGTTGTTACGTATTTATTGGGAGCGGGAATAACGCGCGTGCAATCAAACTGCGAGTCAGTGTCATACTGCCTTATTGTACTGCGTCGATATCGTGTCGCGCGCGCGCCGACACACACACACGCATGTCGTGCGCCCTATAGGTACATCTTAATATTTGTCTCTGCGTATTACTAATACACAACATTCCCTTCCCACCTAGTTCAAAAATATGGCTTATAATTAACCGGCTGTAGACGTCGTTTGGATCTCCGATTTTGAGGGTCTGATTCCGAATTATTCTCAGCGCCTTCTTCTGTGAGTTGCGGTTCTGGTGTCGAGGGCGAATGTGAGACTACTGACTCAAAACCCGTCCCTTCCTTTTGAACTTCTTCAGCGGGTGTTGGAAGTTCGGCGCCTACCGAGTCGCCATTCCCACCCGCTACGTCTGCGGATTCAGAAGGTGGCAATATGCTGCTATCATCGGTATCTATGTCCAAATGGCAATCATCATTTTTGTTCTGAACGTCTGAAATGCCTTCGGCTTGAAAACGTCGAATCTGGTCTATGTGACGAATTACTTTACAATTCAGCTCCGGGATATACACTGAATACATGACATTTCCAATCTCTTCTTTAATTGTTCCTTGTACCCAACAAAATTTATCGTTCCCACAAAACCGTTTTATCCAAACAACGTCATCTAAATTAAATTTTGGTCTTTCCCTTCCTCCCTTGTTCTTACTCTGTAAGGACTGATTTTTCTTTACGGTCAGCGAAAGATCGGTGCATGTCGAAGCGACTTGAAGTGGATTAATTAAGTCCAGCCGCGAGCGTAGAGGTCGACCATAAACTACTTCTGCTGGAGATTTACCTGTGGTACTATTTTTGGAGTTTCTATAGTCAAATAAAAATTTCGCGATTTTTTCCTGTAGCGGTATTTTAGCGTCAGATTGTAATATGATACTCTTGAGACCTTTTTTTATTATTTTAACGTAACTTTCGGCTTGTCCGTTACTTGCCGGGTGGTATACCGGTGATAAAACGTGTTGAATACCGTTTAAACTGCAAAAATTCTCAAACTCCCTAGACGTGAAGGAAGTTCCATTGTCCGTCACCAACGTGTGCGGTATACCTACCCTAGACATAAAATCACATAATTTACTTATAACGGTTTTTGTACCGTAAGAGGTTGTACTGACTACATAACATTCGACCCACTTAGAAAAAGCATCTACTATAACTAAAATCATTAGGTTATGAAACGGGCCAAGAAAATCTAAATGAATTCTATAGAAGGGATGAGGCGGATAGGGCCACGGCGAGGGGGGCGCGCGGTGCGGCGAGGGACGCAGCTGTGCGCACACGTTGCACGCGGCTGCCAACCGTTCAATCGCCGCGTCGATTCCCGGAAACCAAAATTTTTCGCGCGCGGCTGCCTTCATTTTTACAACCCCGAAATGCGAGTCGTGTAGTTCTACACACATTTTTTCTCTCAGCTTACACGGAATAACTACCTTGTGACCACGCATTAAACACTCATTTTCCAGTGCCAATTGGGAGCGACAGTTAAAATACGCTCGCAACTCGGGGTCGTGAACTTTACGCGGCCAACCCTTTATTACATAGTTTTTAACTTTTTTTAAAATCTCGTCACTATCGGTTTCGTAACGTAATTCTTTTAGCGTAATAGGTAGACTACCATCGACAACAAAATTAACGTAAGCAGCGCGCTCCTCACAGTCACGGTTTTCCCCCCGCACTTCGTCCTGCACCCGGTTGTCATCCATTATTGTTGCTCGAGATAAAAAATCTGCGCTGTTATCACCGCTACGAACATATTCGATGGTATAATTGTATGCTGATAAAAATAGCGCATAGCGTTGTAGCCTATTCGCAGATATTTCAGGGATTCCTCGATGCGGACCGAAAATCGTTATCAATGGTTTGTGATCCGTACGTAACACGAACGGTGTGACACGGCCATACAAGTACTGGTGGAATCTTCTCACCCCGTAAATTATGGCCGTAGCCTCCTTCTGTAACTGCGAATAATTTTTTTCCGCAGCCGTGAGCGTCCTTGAAGCAAATGCGATAGGTCTCTCGCGATCGTCGGTATGTGATAACTGCGATAGTATAGCGCCTAACCCATGTGGCGAAGCATCTACGGTTAGTATCAGTTTTGCGGCGGGATCGAAATGGGCTAACAACTGATCGGAAGCCAGTAGTTTCTTAATTTGCTCAAATGCCTCGTCGTGAACTGGAGTCCATTCCCAGTTTTTATTTTTATGAAGTAATTCATATAATGAGCTAAGTATCGACGAAGCGTTTGGTACGAAACTTCTATAATAATTTATTAGCCCTAAAAATGATTGTAACTGTGAGACATTTGTCGGTTTTGGAGCTTTTAATATGGCCTGGACTTTATCTGGAGATTTACGTATGCCATTTTTATCGATAATATGACCAAGGTAGCAAATTTCGTTTTTAAAAAATTCACATTTATCATTCTGAACTGTTAACCCTGCATCTTCTAGGCGTTTTAAAACTACTGTTAATCTGTTAATGTGCTCATTAGTATTACTACCTGTTATCAAAATATCGTCTAAGAAAATAATTACTCCGTCTAGTCCTGCGAGCAACCCTTCCATAGCGCGTTGGAACACGGCGGGCGCACTCGCTAGCCCAAACACTAATCGGGTATATTTGAAAAGGCCACGGTGCGTGTTGATGCATGTAAGTGCCTGTGACTCTTCTGTCAGTAAGAATTGGTTGTAGGCTCGAGAAAGGTCTAATTTGGTGAACTGCTCACCACCGTGTAATTTAGAGAACAATTCATCGATAGTTGGTATAGGATATTTTTCAATCATTAGTTGCCTATTAATAGTTACGGAATAATCAGCACAGATCCTAACCCCCCCGTCTTTTTTTAAAACCGGAACTATGGGCGAGGCGCATTCCGAATATTCCACAGGTTCTAATATCCCAAGATCTACAAGACGATTCAACTCAACATCTATTTTTTCCCTTAAAGCGAAAGCGACAGGTCTTGCTTTAAAAAATAACAACTTTGTATCAGGTTTTAATTTTAAAGATACCTTATTTTTGTTGAAACAACCTAATTTGTTAGAGAAGAGTTTGGGAAATTGCGAAATAATTTTATTGATTTCCCGATTCAGTGGATTATCTATATAATTAACGGGTGCCGCCGGAGCGAACTCTAAACGAAATGTATGTAAGAACTCGCGGCCTAGGAGCGATGGCCCGGCGCCGCCGCGCGCTACGTAGAACTTTAACACATGGGTGCTATTTAGATACGTCACGGGCAACCGAATGAACCCTAAAGTCACAATTTTACTTCCTGTATAACTAAATAAGTTTTTATCGTTGTCGAACAATGGCACTTCCCTGAAGTATGATTGGTATGTGTGATCTGAAATGACGTTGACGGCTGATCCACTATCTATTTCAAACTCCAAAAATACACCATTTACTTGTATTAACTCCGACATTGGTCTACCTCTCACGCATTTAATGTTAAGTACATGTGACTTACCATCGTCTCCGACATCCACAGTATCTTTCGTGACGTAATTCACTTTTGAATTAGCCGCACACATCCTACCTAAATGACCCTTATGATTACACTTTTTACACTTGTAATTTTTAAATCTACACTGATTCGACTTGTGATTGGTATACCCGCACACACTGCACTTTTCGTTCCTGGAGATACTGAACACGCCGTCGGGCGCCGCGCCGCCGGCGGCCATGCTGTTGCCGCCCGCGCCGCTCGATGTTTGGGTGGTCGTTGCTGCTTTGCGCGATGCGCACACGTTCTCAGCCAACTCCACGGCCTTGACCAGCGTCAGTTCCTGCAGATCCTGGGCGAACAATTTCTCGCGCTCGGGACCAGCTGCCATTCCCATCACAAATTTATCGAGAAGGGCCTCTTCCAGATTTTTAAACCCGCAGTGTGCCGCCAATCCCCTAATCCTTGCTGCCCACTGAGTATGACTTTCACCTTGGCGCTGCGTAGCTGAGTAGAAATGATACCTCTCCGCGAACCCAAGCCGTTTCGGTGTAAGATGGCGGTCCAACAGATGGATAATATCGTCGTATTCTACCTCCTCGATCTTCCGCGGCAACGCCAGGTCACTCACTAGTTTGTAACTTGCGTCGCTCAATGCACTTAGTAGTATTGCTTTCCGTTTGACCTTGGCTTTATCCGACTCCGCGTCTATGTCATTCGCAACAAACCACTGCGTGAGCCGCGACTTATACACACTCCACTCGTTTGTGAGGTGGTCAAAATTGGTAATAGCACCAAAAACTCCGCTAGAAAACATTTTCGTATTGTTTTGATCCTCGTCGCCACTGTTACGTATTTATTGGGAGCGGGAATAACGCGCGTGCAATCAAACTGCGAGTCAGTGTCATACTGCCTTATTGTACTGCGTCGATATCGTGTCGCGCGCGCGCCGACACACACACACGCATGTCGTGCGCCCTATAGGTACATCTTAATATTTGTCTCTGCGTATTACTAATACACAACATTAGTAAAATAGGTGGGAGAGTTTTATTATTTTAACTCACTAAAATCAATTTAGAGGTCACCATTACTACATGGAATGGGTTCCGAGACCACCCCAGAACCTCCTCTGTACAACGCCAGTTAGGACACATCTTTGGAGAGATTGTAAATGGGGTCTCCCCTAAGCCTCACTGTGCACAGCAGCACTTGTTTCGTCTTACCTGGGTTCATTCGGTGAGAGAAAGAGTCCACACTCTGAAACTACCGGGACTTTACTTTGATGACGTAGGCGAGCACTAAGAAAAGATTTTTCAAGGAAGTACCAATTCCACGCGCTCGAAACCGCCAGAAGAAGTTAATAAAAATATTATAAACGCGAAAAAAACATTAGAAACTTTCTCTGTTGTTTAATCTTAACGACTGAACGGATTTAGTTTTTTTTTTAATATTTTTATTTCGACTTTCAGACGGGCGAATCCACTGGAAAAAACTTGTCTTTTATAAACTATTATTATTGTGTTTTTTTTTTATACTATTTTATTTTTAACTTTGTATTTTGTGTGTACAAATTTTCCTTTTACTTTTACACACGAAAAAAGAGAAGTAGACACTTCTCTTTTTTCTTCAACTTTCCTGTCGCATACCTGATGCTGGAAGATATTTCGTCAGAAATAAACATCACCTTTGTACTATTTTTCCTGTTTCCTTTCTCTTTTCTTGTATTTCCATTGTGTACATAAATGGTTAAATAAATCAATCAATAAATAAACTAATATATTATTTTTAAAAAATTCCAGATAAACGACTTGCCAAAGCCTTCGTACCTGCAGAATAAACTGCGCGACCTGCGCATAGGCACGCTCAATGACATCGAGACGGCGACAGAAGACACTTCTATCATCGACGCTCTGCGCAAGTTCGTTAACCGACGCGTATCTGCGTTGCCGCTCATCGACGCTGAAGGACGCCTGAAAGACATATACGCTAAATTTGATGTCATTGTACGTTCATTTTGATTTTATATAATGTAGTCCAGTCAAATTAGACCAAATAATAGGCCACCGTAGACGCCGGCTTGCGGACAGTGAGCAATGGGTAGCTCGCTGTCCGGTCGTCCGGTAACTGTCCGGTCGTCCGGTAACTGTCCGGACCAAGCCCAAGTCGTCGACGGCGCGCACTGTTCGGCGATCGAGCCCCGGTATGAAGGCTAGAAGGAACGGGGTGGGTCTTTTAGTCAGTAAGAGTCTGACACTATCTCCCGCTCCGCCCAAGAGCGGGGGTTGTCATTGGATGATTTTTTCCCACCATAAAAAAAAGACCAAATAATAGGGGTTAGGTTACAATAATTCGCACCCAGCTGAAAATTAGTAGGATTGTTCAAAACACTATCATACATAAAATCTAAAAAGATTTCGTGATTTTCAGCATTACGGTAAGTTTTATCATAAAATTTGCTCAGACAAAAATTGTAGACCTGACTATATGATTGTAATTTCAACTCGATAACTTCACGCGTTCCCGCGATAAAGGGTCTTGAAATATAGACACATCTACATACAGACATACATACATAGACAGACAAAGAGACAGATGGAAGGACAACAAAGTGGTCCTATAAGAGTGCCGTTCTTTACTTTTGAGGTACGAAACCCTAAAAAAGCGCTAAGTACACTACCTCAGGTGGACCGATGACCTGGTCAGGGTCGCGGGAACCCGATGGATGCGTGACGCACAGGACCGGTCGTTGTGGTGACGCTTGGGGGAGGCCTATGTCCAACAGTGGACGTCTTTCGGCTGATATGATGATGATGATGATGATGACACTACCTCAAAGGTGGCGTGGAAACGAGTGCATATTATTACGATTACCTCTTTCAACTTTTTGAATAATCATATCTCAAAAACGGTGGCTCGTAGGAATAAAAGTGTTTAGACATTTTTTTGTAGATAATTATCTGACCTACAATTTTTGTCTGAGCTAATTTTATGATAAACTTACCGTTTTGTGGAAAATAACGAAAAACTCGTTTTTATGACATTTCACCCCGAATAATTTTTATTCCCGGGGCTGTATTATGACCTCTTAAAACCATCATGTTTTCGGTGTGAAAAAGAGACGGAGCTATACAGGACGAATAGCACTATCCTTTTCTCACACAGAAAACATGATGGTTTTAAGATGACATAATACGGCCGCAGGTCTCAGATCGATGAGGACTTTTTAAACTTCATTTATGATGGTGTTTAGAACAATCCTACCAATTTTCAGCTGAATGCGAATATGTGTAACCTCGGATTTCTAAATTGACCGGACTATTATACTGTTTTTCGTTTGACAAACTTGACAATTCAATATGTAGACACATAAATATCAATGGTTCGACATACTGGTGGTTTAGGTTTACAAGTTCGTGATAGAACCTGTTGTACTGTATGGTTCAGAATGTTGGGCTGTGAAAAAGATGGGTGAAAAAAGATTGCATGTAGTGGAGATGAGAATGTTGATAAAGAAAGAAAGGAAGTTTGAAAGTGGTGCCAGTGACTGAAAAGTTGAAGGGGAATAGTTTGTCATGGTATGGCCTCATAAATAAGAGGGTACATGTAGATGGGTAGAGAGGGAGAGGGAGGACAAAGAAAACATGGATGTATTGTGTGAAGAGAGATATGAAAGAAAAAGAAGTTAGTGATAGCATGACGAGTGACAGGATAGAATGAAAAAAAAAAAACGTGTTGCGTCGATCTCAAATAATACGGGACGAGGACAGGTAGATGATGAAGATGATGATGATGATCAAAGGTTGGATATGTCGGCCTAGGTTAAAAATATAGCCCTCAGGATCATTTACACGTAAGAGGCAGTGGGCATAAAACAATGCTTGAAGAACACCGAACGGTTCTGAAATAGCAATTCCGTACCATAAGACACAGAGTTTGAAGGCCATAAGGAGGTCCGATGACCGGGTAAAGTCGCGGAGTTGAAAAAAGATTAATGTATTGACACTTGAACCTATGTTAGCAGCAGTCAGCAGTAGACAGACGTCTTTCGGCTTTAATAGTTGCATAAGTAGGTTCAGGCTGGTTCCAAAATATAGGACTGTCATCTGGTTTTCTGAGGTAAAAAACAAGCTTTTAATGAAAATCATTTTTTCATAATAAGCTTTTATAGCTCGGTATACCTACTTAAATAATTAATATTCGTCAAGACGTATCAAACGAGCCCAAACTCGATGGGGTTGTGTCGTTTAACTACCGAGTTCCTACGGCCACCTTCTTCTTCTTCATCAGATCAGCTCCATGTCATAATAAAAAGCAAAATATCAGCTCAATCGGTAACCGGGAAGTAGATCAAATTTAATTTGCAAAATTTGATTACAGACAAACATCGGGACAGGGACGGGAAACTAAATAAAAGCTTGTAATATGGACGGATTGTGTGAGGAATGATTAAGATTTCTTTCATAAAATAGGGTCAGTGGTAGCGTGACGGTTAACAGGATTGAATGGAAGAAAATACCGTATTGCGCCGACCCCAAGCTACATGGAACAAGGGCAGCAAGATGATGATTCTAACTCTTAAAAATTACCCATGGGAGATTATTATTGATCTCTGTATCATATTGGGTAAAATCATCGATGTATATCGATCGCACTAGATTAGACGTGCCGAACATTCACTTCATTCGACTCGGGAGTAATGTCGTCTGTACACCTTAAACGTTACATTATGTTGAACGAAATGTGTAAGTGCCACGAAATTCGTGGCGGTTTAGACATTTTGGTCGCGAATAAATATCGTCTAAAAGCTATCTTAGCGCTGCATGTTTTAATAGTTCTGTTAGACGTCATAATGCTAATGTAGAGCTGCTGCTGCGAATTTTTGTTTTAACTTTTCAGTTTTTTGACAAATAGTGTCTATGAAAGGGTTTGTCTATAACTAGAATATAAGTCGATGGGTAAAATATTATAATCTTTTTACAAAATTTTTCTTTTTATATTTGCAGAACCTGGCAGCTGAGAAGACGTACAACAACCTGGACGTGTCGCTGAAGACAGCCAACGAGCACCGCAACGAATGGTTCGAGGGCGTCCAGAAGTGTACCCTCGATGAAACGCTCTTCGACGTCATGGAGAGGATAGTCAGAGCTGAGGTAACTTGTTAATGGACTTATTCTAAAAAAATATTTTTTTTATTATTATATTTTTTCCCATTAGCTAATAATTAACGACGTTTGGGGGTCTATATCCAGCAGTGGACATCTTACAGCTTTTTTTTTCGATGGGATAAATCATCCAATAACAACCCCCGCTCTTGGGCGGAGCGGGAGATAGTGTCAGACTCTTACTGACTAAAAAACTCACCCCGTTCCTTCAAGCCTTCATACCGGGGCTCGAGCGCCCTTTCGGATAACCCTGGCCTCAGTAGGCTTCGACCCAGCTGGGTCCCTGCTGTTGCTGACAACTCCTTGAGGCGCGCCGACGACTCGGACGACTTGGCTTGGTCCGGACAGCTACCGGACAACGAGCTACCCATTGCTCACTGTCTGCAAGCCTGCGCCTACGGTGGCTGGAAATCGTGATCGGAATCCCGGCGGCGGCGAGATCGCCGTTGCCTGATGCGGTCGGCCTCCTCCTTTGCGAGCATTACTGCTTCGCAGAAGTCGGTGACCGCCTGCCACTCCTCCTCGCTCCGGACCATGGCCTCAACCAAGGCCCGGCGCGAGAGGTATCCGCCGCCGATCACCCCCACAACATCTTACAGCTGAAATTATGATAACGATGATTATTATTACCTACACAATATTCTGGGTGCCAAAAGAACAGACCGAATACTAAATTAAACGCTTCCAAAATGGGCATCATAGACGTTGGCAAAAAGGCTGCCAAGCTCAAATGGAACTGGACGGGTCATGCAGCCGTATGGATAAAGGCCGCCGATAGGCATGAGACGCCACGTAGTGAGTTTGTGCAGAGGGAAAACACCGTCGAAGACAGCCCAGAAAGAGGTGGTGAGATGATTTAGGCACGTACCGCGAGAACTGGCTCGTGACGGGGACGGCGTGGGAGAAGAAAGTCTAGAAGGACACCCTGCTGGATGCAAGAAGAATAGAACGATGCAGCGTCCCTTGTGGGATGTCTGTTTTCAGCAGTATAAATTTTTTTTTGACAAAAATTACGCTGACATTATAAATGTGGACCATCCATATTTTATGTAGTTTGGAAAAAAGACATAAAACTATTTTTAAAACCTTAGGGGCATTGGCTACACCTGTGTATATTCTGTTGTAATTTTAATTTCATATCAAGACACGTAATATTTTTTTTAAATTGGTTGTCCCTAATACATCGCTACTTTTGTCCTTTCAGGTGCATCGTCTCGTGGTAGTCGACGAGAACGACAAAGTGATCGGCATCATATCTCTGTCCGACCTGCTCATGTACCTCGTGTTACGTCCGACTGGGGAGTGCGGCGCCGGCGGCACGAGTTTACGCAACGAACACTCGTCTATAGAGGAGAAGGACGAGAACACTGTCCCGGACGACAGCGCCGCTGGCGACACAGCAGGCGGCCCACACACAGACAGCGGCCAGGCTGAAGCAGCCGCCCTCAGCACGCCCGACGACAACGGACACAAGAGTACAGACGACGAGAGCCAAGATCCGTAAAGTGATCCCTTGACGAGTTCTTACTTCTTAGTTATAGAGCTGGCGTAAAGCGAGCGCGGTTTATTTAAGTCTGCATTTCCATTTTGTTAAATGTTTAGCAATAGCAACTAACCAGTGTACGTGGCGGTATAGTTGATCTGGGTTTGAAATGCGACCACGGGCTGCGTACTCATTAATCTGGCAATGGTCTCTGATTGTATGCAGGAACTCTGTAATGTTATTGCTACAAAGTTTAACTTTAATACTTTACAACCAAATATGAACGATCATTTTCATGATGGTTGTGATAAAAACTGAGTTTTATTTCACTTAAAAGGGTTTTGATATTTATTTATTTTCAATTCCACTTTTGATATGATATTTATGTGTATATTCCATAATTGTTTGTATAATTTTCTAGTTTCACCTGTCATTTTACACATTATGTTTGTCACTAAACAGGTCAGGTACCGACAGATCGCTGTAGATATATCGTTGTGTCTAGTATATAATAAACGTATTGTTATATCTAAGCGGAGCGAGCGCTACTCCACTTCGTAGGTACTGGTTTAAATATGAGACAGGGAGCGGAATTTTCAATATTTCTAGTCTGACCTTAGTTTTATCGACTTTTTAACTTTCCCTTTTTGTGTTAACAAATGCTTATTTTTATAGTAATCTTCATTTAAGAGAACAAGATAGAATAACGTGGTCGTGGGAATTAATTGTAGTTTTCAAATACCTAATCAATTGAAAACTCGTTTGACTCCATATAAAATAAAAGTTAAACTGTTACTAACCTCTTAATTAATGATAGGCGGTCTTTGTATACAAACCAAACGTAATCAATGTGTAAAGCCTTTTTTTAGTTTAATTTTTACCTAAGTGACCTTATGTTTAAATAATTGAGTAGGGGAGATATATGCACTTTAATAAACCTAAAATCGCTTTTATTTTGTGCCAGCCCTATCTATAATATAAGTAAAAGTTATAAAATGCAAAAAGTACTTTTGAAATGTTAAGGCTGCCACAGACTAGTCTGGTTAAGCAGACGACGACCTCAGGTTGACCTACGAGAGGACTAAGTTGAAATAAAAATGCAATAAACTCTAGTCTATGCTCACCGTCTTCCTATACTGACATTTCTTTAAGGTTACCTACGTTTCATAATCGTCAGTAGAAAAAAGTCTCAAGTCTCAAAAATAAAATTCAAATTCCTAATTGAAAGCCATCACAAATTGAGATACTTCAAATTTTGAGGCGTAAACACGATGTTTACGTTAATTATCGAAGGGACACGCGATTGTCGAGCAAAATGAAGCATATGGCTTTCTATTACCTAAATTCGTGCCTTGTCGCATTTATTCAACAATCTAACAAACTAACCTAACCTAACCCTATGTACCTTTAAGAATCAAATTTATATTTAGTTAGTTACACGGATTTGTTATACTTAAGTCTCAGGAGAAGCGAGTTTTATGCCCTTTTAGATTTACTAAGGTAAATGTTATTTCGCTTGTCTCTGATCTCAGAGTTGTGTCATCAAAGAAAATAAATAAGGTTGTAACTATACTTTTCATGTGGTATATAACTTTGATTTGTAAAGGCATATCAGTAAATATAACAGGCAGAAAGTTTAGCATAATTGAAGGCCATATATTTCTGCACGATCTAAGAGATATGTTTAATTATTAGATACCAACACAATATGAGAGTGATAATATAATAATATAACACAAATAGCAAATAGAACTGTGTATCGCCGAGTATACAAAATAAGAGCATTGCTCAGTTCGCCAGTCGATGACACATCTTTGAAAGCCTCACTTTAATTAATGTAAAGTTATTTTGTAATTTGTAATGTCACCGTAACAAAAGTAAGACTAAAATCAAATCTTTTGCGTGGTATAACTTTTACTTATATCGTCGTTTCCAGATTTTACTAGAATATTTACACATGAGAACTTTTGAGCTATTTGAGTAAAATAGATTTCTAAACTAACAAAGTTAATCTTGTATTCACACGAGAACTGAATACTACTGCGGTACATATGCTAACAAAAGTCTGTGGTGATAGTGAAAGAAATGGTTTTAAATGACTTTTTGGGTATAAAAATGTTAAGTGTTGTAGTGGTTAATCATGATTAGTAGTTCCATTGAGGAAGGGAGTGTGATTTATTCCGATCATGATTTGAAAAGTCCATTTAATGTGTAACCGAATATCGCACTTAATTCAAAACCACAATTTTTGGAGATGTTCTAGTAAGACCTCTGACCGACGTTGTACACATATTACGGGACATATGTATATCTCACTTCACTCGATTTGTACAAGAAAAAATTAAACTTATATAACGAACCTTTTCTTGAAGAACACCATAAGCAACAGTTCGCAATTTTTACAGGTAGGGGTATTTTCTTTCCTAATCAAAAAGTATTTTTGAAAATATGCCAATAGTGGGTGGTATGATTAGATCAGTAGATGTATGTGTCTATATAATAATAATATAATAAGACTTTACATTTTTATAACGTATTATCATAATGATTTTAAATTAGGAAATACGCCTTCCCGCAAGAAGCTCAAATTTTTGGTTACAATGTTCTTTCTGAGAAGGCTCGATGAACTACACTATAAATAAGATTAGAAAAGTTTTGTTTAAATAAACCTTTCATATTAACCATTCAACCGATTTTGACTTCGTAAGGATAAGAATAGCATTAAAAAAAATTGGGTACAATACCAACTATTCACTGCAGTTGCTATTTCTCATGCCTTCAACGCAATAAAAGTCAAAATCGGTTGAACGGACAGTAAGTAAGGTTTGTTTTAATGTCTAATCTTATTTCGAATGGAGTATATAGATAGAAATACACCGCACGGCCAAATTGCCCTTCATTATTTAGATAATTCAGTAATTAATTGTAAAATTATGGAAATTTCGCAAACTGTTCAATAATCATGATAGAAGTAAGACGATGTCATAGTTCTATGCGTTCTCTTGGTACCTAGCCACAAACAGTAAGTTACTTATAGTATGGAAACACGTTAGATGTTTCACGATACTATAGTTTTGCGACAATTTAACGGTACGCGTTCGTACAGTGTTTAACCAAGTGTAAACAAAATCATAAACACGGATTTTTTGTAGCGACAGTGTCTATTTTTATCAAGTAGTCAAAATATTAATAAATTGTTACTCATATGTAGAAAGCAGAATGTCGTCTAATATACGTCCCTCCCCCCACACAAGTATCCGCCAAACTAACGCTATTTAGTTTATAATCTTTTGTTTGGTAGTAATTATTCGATAATTGGCGGTTTTAATCAAAATTAAAGCGTGGAAGTTACAATGAAGATAAAGATTGTAAAGATATCACAATTTTTCTGTTATAAGCTTTAATATGAATCGACTTTGAAACTTGAATGTAACAATCAAATAGCAAGAATACTTCGGAATACAGAGGTCTTATTACCATGAGCTCTTAACGCGATCTTTTTGACGATCAGTTTACTTTTTAACGAGATCCAGTTTATAACCTAAATTGAACCGTTAAAAGTATTATTTTTTTGTTGGGTAAAAATCATCCAAATGACATCCCCCGCTCTTAGGCGGAGTGGGAGATAGTGTCAGAGTCTTACTGACTAAAAAACCCACCCTGTCCCTTCTTGCCTTTCTTACCGGGGCTGAGCTACCTTTCGGAGCTAACCCTGGCCCCAGTAGGCTTCGACCCAGCTGGGCCTGTGCTGTTGCTGACAACTTGAGGCGCGCGGGAACAGTGCAAGCCGCCGACGACTTGGGCTCGGTCCGGACAGTTAACAGACAGTCGGACAGCGAGCTACCTATTGCTCGCCGTCCGCTAGCCCGCGCCTAAACTATTAAAGGGATGGAGTATAGGGTGTATAGTTTCATCCCTCTTTCTCGCTCGCATGCTTTACTTTTTAACACATCACAGGTCCCATGGGCCTTACCATGATGTGTTATAATGTTAGTCATGTCAATAGCTCCACCCCTTTAACAGTTCAGTTTAGGTTGTAAATTGGTTCGCGTTAAGAGCTCGCAGTAGAGATTCTCATTTTTAATTGTAGTAGTCATGGAGGCGATTCGATTGATTACTAACAAACAAAACCAATGTGTACCGATGCTTCCCGTAAGTATTATAAAATTGTGTTATTAATTTATGAGTAGAATAACGTTATAGTAAAGATTTTATCTGTTATAAATGTTGTATTAATAAATTCAAATAAATTTGTTCTGTAGCAACATCGTCAGCATGTCATTTTGTATAGTTGCCTAGTTGGGATGACTCCTTGGTGTTTCAAACCATAATGTTTTACACATACCTACGTAGTTCCAGATGCAATGAAACATTATATTTTCTTCTTATTGTTATTGTGTTCAAATGTTTGAGAGAAGAAAACGCGCATGCATAATACGGCATTATGAGGACTTGTAATAAAAATTTGATTCCGTCACCATGTTTGTTTAATTTTATTTTGTATATACCACTATTCTTGCTTTTCACTTTAGTTATATAGATTACTATTTATCTCTTTTTTTGTGGTGGGTAATGATCAAATAACTTTGCGATCAAGGTGGAGCGAGTGAGTGATGGACTTTTACTGAACAAACTCAACCTATGTTCCTTCAGTTTTTCAGTTTTTGGCTGGCCTGTTGGTCTTGTGGTTAGTGGCCCTGACTGCTATGCCGGAGGTCGTGGGTTCGATTCCTACCCAGAACAAATGTTTGTGTGGTGAGCATAATCATTTGTTCTGTGTCTGGGTGTAATTTATCTATAATATGTATGTATTTAGAAATATATAAGTATGTTTATCAGTTGTCTAGTACCCATAACACAAGCTCTGCTTAGCTTGGGACTAGCCGACATTGTGTGGTAGTTGTGGAATATTATATTATTATATTATATTATTATATTATATTATTATATAGTTGGATCACAGGGCCATGGCAACTCTTACAACAAATCTGCATGGGTGAAAATCAAAATGGCGGGTGTACCACAGCGAATTAAATTAGGTACCTCTGATTGTGGTTCAGATATTTTAGAGCTAGGTACTGAATAGTACATTTTAGGTACATACATTTTATCTTTATTTTTAAGCTATTGCATAGCTTCTATCGCGGGCCAGAAATTCCGTAACGAAAATAACCTAACACCCTCCCTCCACTCATTTGTTTTTTGAGCGTGGTGACCGATAAGAAAACAAATGAGTGAACAATCAATCAAAATTCAATTCAATGTGTGAAAGTGTAACTTCAATTAATATCAAAGAAAATAAAACAAAGGAAAAGAAAGAAAAAAATACTGCATAAATAAAATATAAATAAATAATTATAATTGCATAAGTTGATAAAAATGCTATGCAATAGCTTTACCGCGGCAGTCCCCGAGTGCCACACGTCTTTTTTTTATTAGTAGACAGACATTACTACAATTTAATTCACTGGTAAACCCGCCATTTTGACTCTCACCCGCATGGTTATCTCTTAGTGTCCCTGTAGACGGGCCATAAAAAAAGCCGCTTCGAGCTTCTTTTTCTGGCGACTTTTTTGTGCACTACTCGTCGCTAGGTAGTGTAATAGTAATTACATTTCCGTGATAAAACCTATCACCTATCTACCTAGAATGTTGGGCTGTGAAAAGACTGATGAAAAAAGATTGCATGTGGCGGTAGAATTATGAAATGGATGAGTGGTGTGAGACGAGAATAGTTAAAGTGGGAAATGAGTAGGAAGCTTGAAAGCGGCGCCAGTGACGGAAAAAATTAAGGGACAGTTTCTCTTGGTGGGGTTATGTGAAGAAGAGAGATACCCCATGTTACTAATAGTAGGTACATTGTTACCCTAGGAGTGAAAGTAACTGATTGAAAGGTTATGCTTCCAAGTTGGTCCCATTGAAATATTGTTATGATCTGATCATGAACTTCGAAGATATGGCACAGAACTCCTCATTAGATAACAGCAGAACTGTCGCAACAAGTAAAATTGCTTTGTTATACGTGTAGTCGATGACTGGCTGAAGGAAAAGGGGAAGGGGATGCATCGGACAGATTTGATGATGAAGCCAGAAGGTAAATTAATGTAATGTAACCGTGTTTGGGATTATTAGAATCGTTATGAGATGCACTGCGGCTATAAGTTATTTAAGTTTGTCAAAGGGGTACTTTTTAGTGGTGGTACCATAACTAAAAAGTGTAAAATAAAAAAAACTTTTTACAAAAAAAAAAGCATATAACGGACTTCAATGTTAAAAAGCACTGAAAAGTATAAAATAACTTTAATTTCGGAAGTCGGTGTTAAATAACGAAGAGACAAAACTATTATAGAAATATATTAGCTTCCGCCCGCGACTTCGTCCGCGTGGAATAGTTACTTTGGGCTAACGCTAACTTTACGCTTTTTAGCTCTGACTCTGCTGTGCACATTGTGCGCGCAGTACTCGATCATTATTTTGGTGTGATGTTATTTTAAAACTGCGATATCTCCGAAGATATTCATTTAAATCTAATCATGTTAAGGGCAATTTTGTTTTAAATTAAATACTTGTGATAAATAACGTATTTATTTGGATAAGGGTTAATATCATGTTTACAAAAACACCTTCGCAAATAATGCATTATTTTAGAACAAATTTGGTTAGCATAAAAAAGGTTATCCTTAAAAGATAGACAATTATGCTGTTGCGGACTTTTTTTTAAACTTTTAAAGGGGAACAATTCTGTCATACATGATTTTTGCGAAATTTTAACTGTTTACGCAGCGCTTGCAGCGGAAGCTCTCAATAGGAACAAAAAGTCCCCCGATTTTGAAACATTCTTCATGGGTGCTTCGCTCCTATTGGTCTTAGCGTGATGATATATACCTAGCCTATAGCCTTCCTCGATAAATAGGCTATCTAACACAGAAATAATTTTTCAAATCGGTAATTCCTGAGATTAGCGCGTTCAAGCAAACAAACAAACAAACTCTGCAGCTTTATAATATTAGATAGTAGCTATAGAAATATATACATATATAAGAAACTTTTCCGTGTTTTTTTAATATTGAAGTCGGTAGTATTTTTTTTTGTAATTGTTTTTAATGTTTTAACATTTCAGTATTTCTACAAGTAGTTTTCATGAACGTGCTTGTCTATCGCTGGAATATAGTTCGATGCTTGATAACCACCCAAGTCGTTAGACTTTTAGGCAGACTTTAGTTATCATACTAGCATTTACCTCACTTGACCCTACATCAGTGTGATGTGTGTGTCTGTCTGCCTGTTACGCTTTCACGGTTAAACTACTGAATCGATTTTGATGAAATTAAGTACGAAGGAAGCTTAAACTCTAAGGATAGGCAGGCTTTTCGTCCGTCTTTGACTTCGACTTTGCGTCTGCAATAACCAACACTCACGCGGATGAAGTCGCTGGCAGAAACTCGTTTAGTAAGAAAACTTCTGCAGCGCACAGGCTTGACACAGGAATATCAGGTAAACAGTTTTCTCCTTTTCTGAAAAATGCGCTTTTCCAAGTATAGATATAGGTATGCGACATGCCCAAACTGGTTCAAAAAAATCGTGATAGATAGGTAATTAATTAATGTAACATTTCGCGCAGCTCTGGGTTCAAACCCAGCATGAAGATGTAAGGAGTGAGTCGGTAGAGAAATAAAACGCCATTGATTTATTAACATTTTATTACGATCGATTTTAGTACAAAGTAAATTTATATCACATAAATAGTTTCCGGAGCGAAGCAGCGAATTGGTTATTCTTTGGTCCAATATGTTTGGTATGCTAATACATAGCAACATTTAACTTTATTATTTATTCAAAGAGCGATTTCATAGGCGTTTCTGCCTGCGTCATCTTGTTGTTTTTTTTTTACTTACTTTAGTTGCCTAATTTTTCCTTAACCGCTTACCCATTAGAATTAAAATTTCCTACGCTTGGCCCTATTTCATAGACTCGTTCACGATCTTTTTATTCCTATCCATTTTCTAACAACCTCGTACCTACGCAGATATCTCTATTCATTCTGACCAGGTATTATCCTACTCGTACAGGTACAAACTGTTTAAAACAAAATGTACCTGATTTACTTCAGTTCACTTCTTATCATGAAAACCATCGCTGCTGCGGTCCGGAGAGGCGACAGCAGAAACAGAAAAAATATGTCTAAATTATACTGACTGTGTGCATTAATGCTTTACGACTATGCATAAAAAGATTCGGCCAGAAAGTACAAGAAATTACAAGTATTTTACTTAGGTTAATAAACCCTTTAGGAATGCACGTACAATATTACAAAAAACGAAAGGTTCTAATTTAATAGATAATAATAAAAACAAAAATATAAAATCAGTCATAGTCGTAAAAGCGGATAACATATAGCGACATATTTATAAGATAATTAAAATATTTAAAAACTAATATAAAGAAACTTAATCAAAGTAGAGATCCATCGTAGGCAAATTAATTAATCTTATATATTCTAAAGTAGGAATGTAAGCATTGCAGTCAGAATTACATTACGCCATTGTCTAGCTGAATCGTGGTATATTTAATACAAAAAAGTTGTGTTTATTTGTAGGGAGTATTTGTTTATATGTAGATACTAGGTATACTTTTGCCATATTTCTACGGCTTCAAGCTTGCTGTTAGGTACCTATGTGTATTTACCATTCCTGGCACTGAACACAGACAGACTACATCCTCCTAACAGGTTTAAGTTGGTTACATTGACAAAGCTAGACATTGCCATTCTGTACCTGACACACTACGGAGCGGCAATATTGTGCTGAGTGGATTGTGTTTCATGTTCTACGGCTTGCTGCCAGTCAGCCAGTAGGGCTGATGCACAAAGAATGAGATGGTCTGGTTCTTTTCACTTGTAGCATCGCAAGCAATACAACGGTCCAACAGCGGACGTCTTTCAGTTGAGATGATGACACATCAGAACGCGCTGCAAACGCAACTTTAGAACAATCGGATAGGTATTGTTCAGATTCTTTTGGATTAACGTTGAGTTGGCGGATGTTCGAAGCATACTTGTCATCAATACTACGCTCAGCCAATATTACCGCTCGACCCTGTGCCCGTGTATTTATATACTCACGGACTACAGAATCAACATTTAAATTTAACAACAGTGCATGGATAACTCGGTTAAATATGGGGAACATCGATTCGGTGCTTTAAAATACACCGTGTCGATCTCCACTCAAGGCCAAGGGAAACCAACCTTAAATAACGAAAAGTTTGCGACAAAACTGGTATTAACCATCCCCACTGTCCCCTGCCTTCAATGTAAACCTTTCAATGTATTTTAAAGCTTAGGGCAAACTGTGTGAGTTAAAGCTGGGACTTCTGAACCCTGCTAATGTAAAATTTGGTTAGATGGATTGATGGAACCAATTTTCCTTCTATACCTGCATTTTGCAGCAATGCAGGTGAATTTTAAAGTAACTCTAAATTTCTTCAAAGCAGAGTGATAGTGGAAACCGCTTGTTGTGTAAATTCATCGCACACATTAATATGAAGAACAGCATGTTCTAGCTGCACTTGGTGTTAATGCGCACGCTGTTACTGCGCCCTTTTGATTCATCTTTCGTTAGGGGGCCAGATCGAGCAAGCATATAAGCAACGTGTCCGATCGCGTGCTGTTATTGCACTAACTGTTACTGCAGTTACTGTTAAGGTGCCATTCGAACCTCAGTGGCAGGCTGCGGATGCAGGCAGCACATGCGGCGGCAGCACGAAGCTAGCTGCAGCTACACGACTGGTTTTCTATGTAGTAGTATGGATTTTTGAAAACCATTACGAACGCGGCAGCGGCCACACGTGCGGCCGAGCTTCGGCCGCAGCTGATCGTAGACCAGTAGTGCTGCGGCTGCAAGTCGATGCGCACTTAGTTACGTCACTCCAACCTGTTTAGACAAGTCCGGAAATAATCGCTAGTCGGAGCCAATAGCGTTCATATTAATCGTAGATCTGTGACTGGCAGCACGTGCAGCCAGACTCGGAATCACTCCCGGCTGTATGGGCACAAGTAACGGCCTCGTGTCATGCGTGTGCTACCTGCATTTGGTGCCTGCATCCGCAGCCTGCAGCCGAGGTTTGAATGGGACCTTTATTGTGCTTTCTGTTATTGTACATGCTGTTAATGCGCTTGCTGTTATTGTACATGGTGTTACTGCGCTTGCTGTTACCATGCATGTTGTTACTGCGCTTGCTGTTATTGCGCTTGCTGTTACTGTACATGCTATTATTCCGCTTGCTGTTATTGCGCTTGTTGTTATTGTGCTTGCTGTTATTGCGCTTGTTGTTATTGCGCTTGCTGTTTTTGCGCTTGCTGTTTTTGTGCTTTCTGTTTTTGTGCTTGCTGTTTTTGTGCTTGCTGTTTTGTGCTTGCTGTTTTTGCGCTTGCTGTTTTTTTGCTTGCTGTTTTTGCGCTTGCTGTTATTGCGCTTGCTGTTATTGTGCTTGCTATTATTGCGCTTGCTGTTATTGTGCTTGCTGTTAATGCGCTTGCTGTTACTGTGCTTCCTATTATTGTGCTTGCTATTATTGCGCTTGCTGTTATTGTGCTTGATGTTAATGCGCTTGCTGTTACTGTGCTTGCTGTTATTGCGCTTGCTGTTACTGTGCTTACTGTTATTGCGCTTGCTGTTATTGCGCTTGTTGTTTTTGCGTCTGCTGTTATTGTGCTTACTGTTAATGCACTTGCTGTTACTGTGCTTGCTGTTATTGAGCTTGCTGTTATTCCGCTTGCTGTTATTGCGCTTGTTGTTTTTGCGTTTGCTGTTTTTGCGCTTGCTGTTTTTGTGCTTTCTGTTTTTGTGCTTGCTGTTTTTGTGCTTGCTGTTTTGTGCTTGCTGTTTTTGCGCTTGTAGTTACTGAGGTTGCTGTTACTGGGTTTGCTGTTATTGCGCTTGCTGTTATTGCGCTTAAAGTTACTGTGCTTGCTGCTACTGCACTTGCAGTTACTGAGGTTACTGTTACTGGGTTTGCTGTTACTGTGCTTGCTGTTATTGCGCTTGCTGTTACTGTGCTTGCTGTTATTGCGCTTGCTGTTATTGCGCTTGCTGTTATTGCGCTTGCTGTTATTGCGCTTGCTGTTATTGCGCTTGTTGTTTTTGCGTCTGCTGTTATTGTGCTTACTGTTAATGTACTTGCTGTTACTGCGCTTGCTGTTATTGTGCTTGCTGTTATTGCGCTTACTGTTACTGTGTTTGCTGCTACTGCGTTTGCAGTTACTGAGGTTGCTGTTACTGGGTTTGCTGTTATTGCGCTTGCTGTTATTGCGCTTAAAGTTACTGTGCTTGTTGTTATTGCGCTTGCTGTTATTGTGCTTGCTGTTACTGCGCTTGCTGTTATTGTGCTTGCTGTTATTGCGCTTACTGTTACTGTGTTTGCTGCTACTGCGTTTGCAGTTACTGAGGTTGCTGTTACTGGGTTTGCTGTTATTGCGCTTGCTGTTATTGCGCTTAAAGTTACTGTGCTTGCTGCTACTGCGCTTGCAGTTACTGAGGTTGCTGTTACTGGGTTTGCTGTTATTGCGCTTGCTGTTATTGCGCTTAAAGTTACTGTGCTTGCTGCTACTGCGCTTGCAGTTACTGAGGTTGCTGTTACTGGGTTTGCTGTTACTGTGCTTGCTGTTATTGCGCTTGCTGTTACTGTGCTTGCTGTTATTGCGCTTGCTGTTACTGAGCTTGCTGTTGTTGTGCTTACTGTTACTGAGCTTGTCGTTATTGCGCTTGTTTTAATGTTTTTGTTGTTAATGTGCTTGCTATTACCGCGGTTGCTGTTACTGCGCTAGCTGTTACTGCATTTGCGGTTACTGAGCTTGCTGTTACTGCACATGCTGTTACTGCATATACTGTTACTGCATATGCTGTTGCTGCGTTTGCCTTTGATGTGCTTATTGTTAATGCATTAGTTTTATTGTGCATGCTATTACTGCGCTTGCTGTTACTGAGCTTGTTGTTATTGCGCTTGCTGTTACTGCACTTGCTGTTACTGCGCTTGCTTTTAGTGTGCTTGTTGTCAATGCGCTAGCTGTTATTGTATATGCTCTTACTGTGCTTGCTGTTATTGCTCTGGCTGTTAATGCGCTTGTTGGTACTGCGGTTGCTATTACTGCGTTTACTGTTGATACACTTACTGTTACTCTTCTTGCTCTGATACTCTGATTGAGTTCGTCTCTCTGCCTACAAAACACACGTAACTGACTGCTTTTATGTAAAGTAATGAGATATTTAGGTAGTTCTAAGTATGTCCAGCTATAGTCTCTCACAGTTTGCCCTACGCTTAACATTTTAATACTTATCTAAATGTATAATTTACTCCTATCAACGAATGTCAATTAAGACTTACAAATACAAACCTTCATAATAACAATTTTAATAAAAATTCCAAGAACTAACTATGAAAGTAATGAAATTAATAAAATAAAATTAAAACTTTGAGCATCATAATTTTGGTAGCAAATCCAAAAAGTTTTATGGTAAAAATATTGTAATAAAGAAAATTAATTTATATTTGGGCTGGATGACTTGGAGTAGCAGGAACGTTGGTGAATTTCAAAATATTGTTGCGCAAGAGTCTGATTTACATTGTATGTGTGACGCATTAGGTGTTTTGATCAAATTAACTGCAGATGACGGTGGTTGGTTTTCCTTTTCTACAGTGGTTTTGTCAAAATACTCGGTAAATGAAGAGTCGACAGCTCCCCACTCCAAAATTTTTGGTTCCAAAGCTGAAAGTAACGATTTTCTCAGATGGTTATCTATCGTCCTTTGTATATAATTAATTTATTGCCTCATTAATTTATTGATGTTGTAATGGAGTGCCCTCCTAGGCTGGCAGTTTTTGGATTCCTTGATGTTGATGTGTAAGTGTCGAATTGGACTCTTGCGCTCATGCGGTATCTGCCTAGAACTGATCAAAAACATCAGAACTAGTGTATCGTTATCTTAAAAAAAATAATGAACAAGAAGTAGAGAGCAAGTCTAGAAATATTAACCATTCCTGATGCTCACACCACCTAAGCCAACACAGCCCAAAATGGTAATCATAGTGTGTCGGTTAAAAGGAGCACATTAATACTAACAGTTATTGTTACATAGTGCGTGTTTACACAGAACATACCTAAATACTATTAAATAGAAGAGAGTTATATTGGTATCATCTCTAGTACAATACGGAACGTGGTTAGTGTAGTCCCGGTTGGAATGCGCGTGGTTTTTACAAAATTAACGTAAATTATGCGTCGTGTTAGTAGTGCCTTCTTATTTGGCTCTCACACCGGGTAGCAAGTACCAATACTAGGTGGCGAAGTGTATGAGTAAGTTAAGTATGGAAAGCATACAAACTAACTTTACCACCGCTTTGTCGGCACCGGTTAATAAGAATTCACAGCTTGTGGAAAGGCACAAAAAGCTGCATTCGGTCTTCAAACGTTCGAGCCTGTATGTTTTAGTATCTCACGCGCATTCTAAGTAAGCCTTGTGTCCTCAGATGTGCGGGGTTACCCTCGACATAACGACTGGCTAGGGTCTCCTAGGTTTGTCTAATAGTTCAGGTGCCAACTGAGATCACTCATATTGACAAGCCCCGTAGCTAGTCGTTTTTAGTTTTTGTTAGTCTGCAAGAAGAAGGAACATAATCCAAATTTGTCAGATTTTTAACTCATTATCAGCTGTTACGACCTTTAACAATTTAATTACAAATCAATTCATTTCAAGAAGAGGTAAACCTCGACTTGAAAAAGCCAACAATTACTAGTTATTTATCAACATCAACAAATTTTATTCATTAAGGCCTTACCAATTTTATCATAATTTCTGTTATCCAAAGAGAATTTTGCCATGAGTTATTCCCTGACAAATATACTTAATCTTATTACGTTATAAAGTAATGACTAGTTGCGTAATTAATGTAAGTAAAGAGGTTTCAGTTTGGTTTTTTTTTAACTTAACTTTAAATAAACCCTGTTTTTGTCTTAACTGAAGAGCAAATGTGTAAAAAGCGACTATTAAAGAATCCGATATATATACTTGAGACCTATAAGTATTGTATCTAAACAGTAGGCAACGTTTGCACTTCTCGAATATGGTTGTATGTTCGACCAAAGCCTTTGTTCATATCTGACTATTGGATAGCGCAAACATCTGAAAATGTTGATATAATACAATGATATATGTACTATCTAATTAAAAATATAGATTTTTAGCCTAAATGATAGAAACATACTGCAATAATAAATAAAAATATAAATATTAATGTGAATTTCTAATAGCATGTTAAGTTTATCGTTAAACCATTACTTAAAATATCACATTTGTAAGAATAAACTTACATAGAGTTTGTAAATAAAATAGTTAAGTAGGAAGTAAGACTAGAAATAAATTAAATTAGTGGAGTAGGTTAATTCGGATTTTATGATTAACGACTGAAGTTGCTTAATCGTTTAATATGTCGCTTCATTTTTTGGGATGGGAATATACGGCATTCCGGTGCCATTTGCCACCAAGAAACCGGGACTGAGTCATTTAGGAGATGTACCTATTTATATTTATAGGTACAGAAACTTCAATGTATGGATAGCCTACTTGCTGGCCTGCCACCGTGGGATCTGGAGGCAACAGTCCTTGCACGTTGCACGCATGGAGATATAACGCCGGGGCGGAACTCCGCTGCTACGACAACACAGCATGGCTTACAGAGTTCCGGTGAGATCTCATGGCAAAATGGCGATAGCGACTGTTGCGACCCAGAGCTGGGCACGCCATAATAGTGGCGGTTAGTCTTCTCTTTGAGGAGTGGCTGGAGCGTTAACACAGCGTTCTCACTTTCCGTATGACGAAGGTCTTTATCGGATATGGCAAGTTCGAGAGGTTCCTGCATCGAATTTAAGCGGAAAAAACGCCCGGGTGTCTGTCACCATTGTGTGGACACGATAGAGGTGTGCCCCGCTTGGGCAGATCATCGCTGTGTCCTCGTGGAGACAAGCGGTGGCAACGACATATCGCGCTAGGTCTTGGTTCAGGCTATAGTCCAGAGCGAAGAGGAATGGCAGGCGGTCACCTCCTTCTGCGAAGCAGTAATACTAGCGAAGGAGGAGGCGGCACGTGTGAGGGAACGAAGGTCCTCACGCTCCAGCCGCAGAAATTCCGACCCCGACTACCAGCCACGGCAGACACGAGCTTGCGGACGTCGAGCAATGGGTAGCGTGTCGTCCGGCCGTCCGGTAATTAACCGGGCCGAGCCCAGGCAGCAACAGCGCGTAGTGACCTACGCGCTCCTCAAAGAGATATGACATCTCACTTAAAGCCCGCTAGCTAGGACCGAGGGGAATTTCTGAAAAGGAAACCCGTAGTCCTAGAACGCAAAGAGCAACTGAAAGACAAAAGTATGGTTTTAATCAGTAAAAATCTGACACGCCGTCTCGCTCTACCCATAGTGGGAGAAGTCATTGGATGACTATCACACAACGCCATCTAGTCTCAAGCTAAGCAGAGCTTGTGTTATGGGTAGGTAATAGACAACTGATAAACATACTTATATATTTCTAAATACATACATACTGTAAATAAATTACACCCAGACACAACAAATGATCATGCTCATCACACAAAGATTTGTCCTGGGTGGGAATCGAACCCACGACCTCCGGCATAGCAGTCAGGGTCACTAACCACTAAACCAACAGGCCTGTCAATGTATTTGAAGATAATTTAGTCTTGGGTGCTGTCTCCGGTTTCACTTGGTACATAACCGGAGCCGAATCTTATAAGAGATACTTTATGTATGTAACTCCAATGTTAATAAAGTAACTCCAATGTTAATGAAGTAACTCCAATGTTAATGAAGTAACTCCAATGTTAATGAAGTAACTCCAATCTTAATGAAGCAACTCCAATCTCAATGAAATAACTCCAATATTAATGAAGTAACTCCAATATTATTGAAGTAACTCCAATGTTAATGAAGTAACTACAATGTTAATGAAGTTACTTAAACTAGATAATAATTTGGTATTTTTTTAATTTCGGTGGTAAAAGCAACTCCAGAAGTCAAACAAATTAATGGGAAGACATTAACGTAATCATTTTTATGTTTTGAAGTTAATAACTTAGAAGTCGGTAGCGCAGTGTGACCGCACCCTTGTTTTGTAACTTATATGAAACTAATATAAAATAACAGTAATACACAGGTAAATATAAATATTCAACAACGTTTTGAGCTGCATAAAAATATTCTTAAACAACAACAAACAGGTGAAAATGGTTATAAAAATAATGAAGGTCTAACTTAAGGGTAATATATGTTACAAAATAGGTATAACTTTCTGTTGGTATATACAAACTACAAAAAATGCTGATAACAGGAGAAAAATTTTGGGTCACAATAAATAATTATTGTAGAAATTCATTTTGTGATATGTTTAGATAGTATTGTTTTAAAACGTGGAATAAAAAATATTGAGATTTAGTATCTCCCGTACGTCGAACTGAGCCAAACATCGGCGAAGATTTAGAATGCCGCACTTTCCGATAACTGTGTATATTTTAAAAATGATTTTGATGTTTTTTTTCATTAGATATGTTTGTTAATGTCCTGTATTTTGTGATTCTAAAGTGAATTGCTGGAATGGCAATACACGTACGGGATTTTCATTAAAATAATTAAGACAGGTTAATAATATACTACATACGATAAGGATACATGTATAAATATGATATATAATTATATCGTTAATATAAATATGACTACAATAAATGGCCAAGAAGTTTAATAAATCGGTAAATATGTACATATACTTCGCTAAAAGATTAAAAAAGCGTGAATTTGAAGCGTGTAGCCGTTTGAATTGCTACACGATTAAAATAAAGAGGGGATCACATATTAGATTGATTGTTACACATCTTGGTTTTTAGTAAGATATTCAGTTGAAACTGATTAGCTGCCTTGAAAGTCATTGTAAAGCTTCACTATGTGATCTCACATTACATTTGACAGAAATTGTAAATAATCATACATGACAGATTTCTATTGAATTTGCGAAGTTATGCGTGAAATTTTATACGTAAAAATAAAGACAGTCGTGTGGTCGAAGAGTTTAGTCCCAGTTCCCGTAGTGGGCGTCCGGGCAGGCCCAGGGCGGTCGGCTGATCGAGCTCGTCACGGTGGTGGTCCGGTTTGTTTGCGGGTCGTAGCTGAAATGTGAAAGTGGACTGTTTTAGTACCTATAAAAACTTAAAACTATAAATAAATACGATCAAGTAAAGATTTGCTGTAAAAGTTAGTTTGTCGAGAAAGACATAATCGCGAATTGTGCTATTAAGTAATGTCCAGTAACAGAACCCAGTCCTTTAATATCCTCGTGTTATTGGACAAAGTAGCAAAACATAATGTTGTGGAGTAAAGTACAAATAGATTAACCGATCCAGTATATCGAAGTCAAATTATTTTTAAGCTTCTATACGATTGGTGAACGTTCACCGACGGACGATCGTTTTTTGTTTTAATGCAACGACCTTTTTAATAATATCAAAAGGTTGAGGCCTAGTGTATAAAGAATATCCTATCCTCCTATCCTATCCTATCTATCTCCTGTCCTCGGACGCGTGGCTTCATAAAGCGTATTTGTCCTTATACGCTTGGTTCACAGAGTACAGCTTACTTACAGAGCGGCAACGTCGCACCGTTGTGGCATTGCCGCTTCATTGACAGAGTTTCATGGTTTTGTATGTAAGCTGTGAGAAGGCGAAACCACGCGAACAATTAGCGTATAATTTTGAATACGCGTGTACGAAGCTACGCGCTCGTGGATAGTAGGCCTTCTACTAGTTGAACCGTGATAATTGCGATTTGCTGTCAAAACTGATTAAGTCTATTTACACTCAACAGGTCTACTAGGAAGACCTGTATGCTTATTACGGTGTATTGGTTGTGGAGTGCATTTTCCTATAAAACAGTTGATAGCTGGTACCATCGGTGGAGCACGCGGAGTATTCGCTGCCCTGGCTGGGTGTACACCGGTAGCCACGTCTCTCTCTCTGAATGCATAATTCACGCCTAGTCTTAGTTAAGTTCACCGGAGGCGCATCCCGCCACCATCCCAAAACTTTTGCTTTACTTGGCGGTGAGGTGCGATCGTTGCTTATGTGATAGCAAAAAACTCTTCGAAAACCAAATCCTTACTTATGAGATGCTGGTCTGATAGTGTTAAGTATACTAGAGTTCTTGGGTCCATAACTTCGATTTTAATTTATTTCAAACTATATCGGGGCAAGAAGGCCACAGGATACTTACGTAATAGGTTCTCTCTTATACTATCATTACAAGCCTTAGTACCTACTCATGTATTTTAAGGCATTATAAACTCTTACAATACCTACTAGTTTTGGTAAACTTATGCGAAATCGGAAACGCATAAACTAAGAATAATATTCCGTGCCTACACTATACCTACTATATATATATATATAAACAAAAAAAAAACTGGTAACTGTTAAAAGTGTGATTAATACATCCTTTGATCACTATTTAATTTGAATGTAAATCCTAAAACTCTTTAAAAATCACTGCTAACTACGACCAAAAAAAAAATAGACAAAGGCGATGTCTATTTTGGTATTTTAAAAGTCATATATTTTTTACAAAGTTACCAAAATTAAAAAAAAAAAACGTCTTTATTGACGGAGGTGTAGTTACGTTATAATTAAAATCGTAACATGACATGAGTTTGGAAGATATCATAATTGTTCTACGTGACCCATTATTTTTGCGGCCTAGTGTATTTTTCTTTATTGCAGTAAAATAAACTAATTTAATTTTAAAAATATTAATTTATTATTTAATTTTATTAAAGTATGTACCTACCTAGTACTATTTATAATTTTTAATAAAATGATGATAATTCTAAAATTATTATAACATTATTGCTATAGAATAGAGGGTGTTTGTCATTGTTGTCATAACAATTTCCAAAGCGGACCTTTACAAAGGCTGATCCAATTTGACGCTCCTACGTTTGAACCACTGTCAGTTAACGCATGATTCATACGATAAGTTTTTAAACAGTAAGATATAAAATAATTTAGTAGAACCTGCTTAAAATATTTTTTGTGGTACTGCGTATAGATTATTTACGGTCAATTCCATAGTCTTTCTGTCTCGATCATATTCTTTAGCGCATGTGATTTTATCAGAATTTATAAAAAAACCTATATTGCAACGGAGAATCTAAAACACTAGTATAAAAACTAATATAAATGTGCTTTTTAATACTTTGGATTAAGACTTCACACATTCTTCTTTTGCTTCTACATTTCTTTTTGACTTCTTTCGCAGGTCTGTTCGAATAAATTTCTTTTGAAATAAGCAGTAACTTTGTAATATGTCTATTATGTATTATCTTTTTTTGTTTTTTTTTTTGGTTGTGTGTACATAAATAGCAAAGGTAGGTATTTCCTTGACTAAAAAGTAATCGGAAAAACTAATGTCATTTTTCATAGTAAATGAAATGATTGAATGTATATCTTATTTGTTTTTCGTAGTAAATAAATATAGATTTATAAAAAAAAAAAAAAAAGAAAAGAATGAGTTGCAAAATCATCTAGTGACTTCTCCTAGTCCATAGCGGAGTGGATGTCAGACTATTTCCGATTATAAACCACACCTGCTATTTTCATTGCGGTGTAGGACTACGGGTAACCTTTTCAAAAGTCAACTAGCCCTAGTATGCATCGGTTCTGCTGGGCTTCTATGGTTTTTTATCTTTTTCAAACATAACAATTTTAATGGGTTTTAATTCAAAAAATGTCGGAAAGTTCAATTTGGATCACCCTATACATTTATGAATACATTGGATAATAATGTCAAACACCCAATACGGCATCTACTAAAGATATGAATTAGGTATCAATTGGTATCAATGGATGAATCAATTGATGAGTCTACTGGTCGTAGGAAATATCTGTGGAGCTTAGATGGCCTCCTACTGCCTGGAACACTGTCAGCCCAATCACCCCTATCACTTCACTCTTTGGATTATCAGAATAAAAGCTTTAGACTCTAAGTGAAGATTGTCTTTAAAAAGCTATATTTTGGCTGAGTAAATATCATTCAAAAAAATCTAGAGGGCCTGCTTAGGGGCATGGCATAAGGGGGAGGGAATGTTACTAGCAGTATCCATTGTCAATGCCGTACATTTTCCCAGATCCACAGATATTTTATCGACCACTGATTAACCCTTATAAGATAATAGGGGCCGTATTTTGAAGTGTTAAAGCCTTCAGGGTTCCGTTGCAAAAAGGAGATGACTCTATTTATCTTGTATAGCTGCATCTCTTTCTCGCATTGAAGTGTTGGCTATGGCACGTCATAATACGGTCCTGATGAGTACTTACTGCGTTTCTACTTGTCTGTACGTGTTCGGATTGTAACCGGAATGCGTGGGCGTTGGGTTTTGAGATATCATCCGATTGTTTTCCGAGGATGGGGTTGAAAAACCACTTGACGATCCTACTGGTTGCAAGTTAGATTCATGCCACGTAAGTAAAGCATTATACCTGGAAAATGGTGTTATTTGGTAGAACGGGTGCAAAATAGTTAGAAATCTAAAACTAGGTTCTAAATGTTTATTCAGTTGATTCTACTTAAAAGTTAATGATAATTTTGAAGAGTAAGGGCCCAGTCACACCGCAGTGACGTGGCGAGCACTTTCAGTGTGAAATAATTTTAAACTTTATCTAAGTACATATAAGACCAGTATCGATTGAAAAACATGAAAAAGTCGGGAGGCCACCCACGGTGCCGCGACCGGCCGCTCGCCATGCTATTCTTGTCGGTAGTTCCTTGCCAGCCTAGCCATCTGCCAGCCGCTGGCGGCCGCTGCCATTTCGGTGTGACTCGGCCCTAATGTGGTGCTAAATGGGTGTCGTGACTGTTCGTTGCATTCCGGTATTCATTCACAAGATCTAGAGTCTTAATTGACTTGTGAAGCAGTGTGTATGGCTTTACTCACATTAGTCAAGCGTAGCATTATGTGATGTGATCTTAGTCTGACTCTCACTAGTATATTCTCGTGAACAAAGCTTTACACACTTATCAAAATGAATCTAACTCAAGATTCGCTAACATTCCTATGTTACCTACAATATAATCATCAAAAATCTGTTCATTCTCCTTCTCAAAAAGATACTTACTCCATGTTTCCATACAGTCCTTCATTGCCGTCTCCTTCGAAGATGTTGCGATCACCAGTAGGTCTGGGGTGGTATGGTGATGGAGGTGGAATGGTGGTGCGGTCCAGTGGGTTCGGTTCCGGCGGGGTCTCTGGGGCTGGGCCAGGTGGGTTTGTCTCCAATGTCGAGTTCTTGATGCCGTATTTGAAGTACATAAACATTCCTGAAATAGGTAGTGATATAGACGTTAAAAACAGTAATTTTCAGAAACTATTGTGAGTTTAAGTACTGTGTTGTGGTTGTGTTACGTGTTTCGAGTATCAAAATTAAAATATGTTTTATTTCACACAGGCCTACAAGGCACTTCAAAACGTCAGAAGCTAGTGCTCGTTTGCCCGTCTAGAGCTAGTGTGGTTATTGACTATAGGTTCTAAAGAAAGGACAAAGATACGAAGGATGAAGTGCGTGAGTACCTGACTAGGTTTACGTAGGCTAGGTGAGGACTAACGGACAAAGTGTTTATTTATTTATAGTGAAGAACACCAACGACATATTTGCTAAAAAAAAAAATCATATATTGAAATATAGATTGTTCGAAATGTTACCGCGGCTTTGAAAACATAGTCAATTACTTATTAGACGAAGTTGGAAATATTTTTGGGTTTGGGTTCCGTATAGTCCGTCGAAAAAAACGGCAAAAAATCGCGTTTGTTAAATAGGCCCTCCTTAAATATTTATTTTATTTTTATTATTTTTTGTGTCAATTTCAACTGTCTAGCTATTGCGGTTCTTGAGGTACAGCCTGGTGACAGACGGACGGACAGACAGCGAAGTCTTAATAATAGGGTCCCTTTTTACCCTTTGTGTACGGAACTCTAAAAAGTCCTTACAAGATATAAACTTACCAAGTATCATCCAGATAGTGAATCGAACGAGGGTCAAGATCGAAAGGTTCAGGATCAGATAAATGTTGACAATGATGGCAATAGTCGGCACGAACGGCAACCCAGGAGTCGTGTAGATCAGGGCAACACTGAAACATTCAGGCAGTTCATTTATTTAATAGTTCATAAATTTTATTTAAGGGTATTTATTTTTTAATCAATTATAAAATATTGCAGAGCCTCCTACATCAGTACCTCTTTAAATAAACAATAATTCGAATTTTAAAAGAAATTAAATTGACAGATGAGATTAAGACGGTTGTCGGGTCGCAGGCGCAAGTTTAGTGCGTTTCACATTTGACTCTCTTGTCTGTCTACAGAAAAAACCAAATAGAAATATTTGTACATATGTTAAATAATAGTAGTTTGATTGGAATAAATCCTACAGTTAATATGAAAACTACGGACCCAAGCGTGGTCGCTAGATGGCGCTCTTAACGTTTTTATTTTATTTGGTTTTTAGTGTTCGGAAGCATTATGAAGTTAAGGAAATAGTGGCAAAATATTTCTTCAAAATCCTCTTAATTCTGACTGATCATATAGTGCTTATGCTTGCCTTCTATTCACGAGAAGAGGCTTCTGCCCTGCAGTGGGATACTAAGAGGCTGTTATTAGAAATAATATACATAAAATATATCACTTGGGTAGTGGTGATTCAATCGATTTTCATCATTATAAGTCATCATCATCATCAGCCTTTTAATGTTCCCACTGCTGGGAGGCCTGAGTGCCTCCTCTCTAGGAGAGGGAATGGGCCGTAATCCATCACGCGGGCCTAGTACGGGTTGGTGTATGTCATATCATCACGAATTTTTGGTTCTAGGACATGCCGGCTTCCTCACGATGTTTTCCTTCACCATTTTGAAAGCAGGGTTTGAACCCGTGACCTACAAACTCGTAAGTCGGAGCTATTACCACTCGGCCGCCACTGCTCACATCAACATAAGTAACTTTTATTAATGTATATATTATAGACTAAACTAAGATGTTAACCCTTACCGGTTCTGTGGCCTCCTGGAGATCATCAGCAAGATAGCGAAGATACCGAACATGAGCAGCAGCATGGTGACGTTGGTGAAAGTTGAGGTGCCAGGGTTGCCGTACGCCGCGAACAGGTCGAACACGATGATTAGCAGGTACATGATTCCCACAGACTTGATGACGAACATTCCTGGTGGAAGGATAGAAAACAATTGAAGCACAATTTGGGAAGTATTCAAAATAGGTTACGCCTGTTTGTATTCTTTGATGGTTTTACAGCAACGAACTTAGAATTACCGCAGTAGCCAGAAATGCCTTTTCTTTATCACCATTTTAACTGAAAGACTGCTGGACATAGGCCTCTTGCGCCGGTCTTATGCGCCTCCAAATGCTACGTCTTCATTTAGGTCCACAACTGATTGTAAGTTTCCACTTTGAGACGTGGCTGGAAAGACCTTACGCCGTTCACACCTTCCGCAAGACGCAGGTTCTCACCAGACGTGGTCAGTTCGGGAGGTTCCTGCACTGGATTTGTGCGGAAGTGACGCCCGGCCGCCACCAATGTATGGACCGCCCGGAGGACACGGTGGAGCATACGGTAGAGGTGTGCATCGCTTGGGCAAAACACCGCAGTGTCCTCATGGGGGCGATTGGCGACAACGATCTCTCGTGCCAGACTCTGGTACAGGCTGTGGTCCGAAGCGAAGAGGAGTGGCAAGCGGTCGCCTCCATCTGCGAAGCATTACTGCTAGCAAAAGAGGAGGCCGCACGCGTGAGGAAACGGTCCTGACGCTTCAGCTGCCGCCGGGATTCCATCCCGATTTTTGGCCACCTTAGGCGCGAGCTCGCGGTCGACGAGCAATGGGTAACTCGCCGTCCGATCGTCCGGTAACCGTCGATCGAGCCCAAGACATCAACGGAGCGTATTGTTCCACGCGCGCCTCATGGCGTTGTCAGCAAACCGTAGGAGCCCAGCAGACGCTGCTTCTGAAAGGAAGATTCGGCTCCAGTACGAAAGGCAACGAAAGAACAGGAGTGGGTTTTTAGTCGGTAAAAATCTGACACTATCTCCCGTTCTGCCCAAGGGCGCTTAGATGTTATTGGATGATATTTCCACCTACAAAAACAGGTCCATTAATGATGCATCCTTTGTAACAAGAGAAGTTTTTAAAACTATACTTATCATGAAATTCAACAAACAATGTTGCTTTTGAACTAAAACTCAAACTAACAACTCCTGGATACCTGAGCTGGAAAAATTCAAACAATAAGCCATGACATGAGTACAGATTTATAAAACAGTATTATACAAAATGAGCCCTGAGTTTGAAATTTACACCCTTTGATCAAAGGCTCAAACGCTTAGTACTTTAAACTTTTTTACAATTAGATTTTAAACAAAAGGTTGAGACTGACGATGCAGTCGTTCGCTGTTACAGGGAAAAGTTCCGTTATTTTAAAAGCGAGCAACTTTGAGACAGTCATCAAAGTATGCAGACAGTTACAAAATGGATGAAACTGTGAACAATTCATAACGAGGTGTCCCGTTGAAACTCATAAAGTTCATACTTTACATACGTGAGAGTATTTTTTGACCTGTCGAATAGCGTAATTAGAGAAAGAGAGGGAAAGGACAGTGGGGATAATAACCTTTTATTGAATTAAGTGGTCATTCGAGGCCTTTAGTTTGGTAATTAGATCTGGTTCCTCTACTTCTTTTTGACGGAAGTAACGGTAGATAATATAAATCTATCACCTTTAACATTATTAAAATGTGTTGCTACTGTAATGTTGTTTGTCGAAATTGGGTACCAGTACTTGAGAAATTGAATTGATTATTTATGGATTTGACGATAAAGCTTTCTAGAACCAATTTGTTTTTTTACTACTTGGAACCGTACATTTAGTTGTTTCTGTTTATGGTAATTAGATTCCCATTCGTTCCATTGTCCCTTCTTGGGCGGAGCATCGCCGTGCCCTCGTGGGGGCGATCGGCGGCGGAGACCTCTTGTTGAGGCCATAGTCCAGAGCGAGGAGAAGTGGCAGGCGGTCGCCGACTTCTGCGAAGCAGTAATGCTCGCAAAGGAGGAGGCCGAACGCATCAGGCAACGGCGTTATCGCCGCCGCTACCGCCGGGATTCTGATCCCGATTTCCAGCCACCGTACGCGCTGGCTTGCGGACAGTGAGTAATGGGTAGCTCACTGTCCGGCCGTCCGGTAACTGTCCGGACCAAGCCCAAGTCTTCGACGGCGCGCACTGTTCCAGCGCGCCTCAAGGAGTTGTCAGCAACAGCAGGGACCCAGCCGGGTCGAAGCCTACTGGGGCCAGAGTTATCCGAAAGGGCGCTCGAGCTCCGGTATGAAGGCTAGAAGGAACGGGGTGGGTTTTTTAGTCAGTAAGAGTCTGACACTATCTCCCGCTCCGCTCAAGAGCGAGGGATGTCAATGCATAATTTTTTCCAACCATAAAAAAAAGATCTATAGGTTTATTTGTTAAACACTAACAACCTTGCAGGACTCGCTCCCTTCCGCTATTGTACTATCGCTTGCTTCGCATAGACTTCGTAATATTTAGAACGTTTAATTTAAATATTTCTATTTTTGTATGAAAATCTGATGAACTAAAATATTTTTAAAAGTCGTAGTACAAAAGTTGTGTTTTACGATGTTAGTAACATAGTCCTGAGAGATTGCCATTGTTTTACAAATTAACCTGTATAAAAGAAAACTCACCGCTCATTTCCGTAGCCGGTCCAAGGTCGACCCAGGGGAACAGTCCAGGGCACAGGTAGCTCATGGCATGCAGCTGACGGGACACGGCCGTGAAGAAGCGGCTGCAGCTGCTGCTGTTGCCCGAGGACCCTCCGCCAACTGCACATCGATGGCGCTGCTTTAGTAATGGCGGTTCCAGCAGAGGAACCTGGACTTGGAAGTGGTCGGATATAGATCATGTTTTACTTATTATCAGGTACGTGTCCGTGTTTCAGTTTTGTTGCTTTTTTTTTAATCTATAATCTGGAAGCCTTGAATCCCTCAATATACGATCTGGTATCATTTCTTAGACTCTTGAACGATAGATTTTGCTGTCAGTTTTGCCACAGTCAAAGTTTTGATTGACAAAAAACCTACCGTCTAATGCGATGATTGACATTGTTTAGAACTGACTGACGAAAACCATAATTCATGATTGATGGAATTGATTGACGCTTACATGACCGTGTAATGGACGCCATAACGTTACTTTTTGTTTAAAAATTTTAGAGTAATTTTAGGATGATGTCTATGAAAAGACGTACGCATGTCAACAGGCGTCACGTCGTCGTATCACTGTTGCAATGTCACTTCGCTGCACTTGTCTTAACATAAACATTTAGTTTTAGATTCTAATCTAAATGATTTCGTCGATGACTGACACGACCTATTTCATCGACGTCTATAACAACTTATAATTGCTCTATTACAGATGGTTGAGTAGACAATGATTACTTGAGCACGCAATGTCAAGGGTCAATTACTATTGAACGGCCAACGAGTTTACTTATTTTGGAATACATTCTGTAAATGAAGGGAAAAATTGCTAACGAATTGTAGAAGCCAGCGATTTCGTTCAGGTGAATATTTTAATAAAAACTTTAACAGTCCTTAAACCGTATTTTGGGGATAGTTTTGAAAACAAAAAAATGACAATCTTTATTATTTACTTATTAATGTAACTTTCAAGTTACAAGGAATGAGGTTTAGCATACAAACGAAATTCCCCCCTTTCACACTCTTGAAGGAAGTTTTGTGCCAAATTTCATGTTCCTAGTCCCAATAGTTTCTATTGTACGTTGATATCTTAATTAGTTATTTAAATTTTTCAAGAATTCCTTTTTGTCGTTACTAGCACTACTAAAATTAATTTTTAGGATTTTGTTTTTGTCATACTTGAATATATCAATCTGTATCCCCATCACAAGATGTTCCCACCACGCCTTTAATCTTCCACAATATTTGAAAATATTAGTAATCAGTGATATTCAGTAATCAGTTTTAATGCTGTTCAGCTCATTCCGAGTGCTGCTCTTACCAAAGCTATACTTTTATTATATAAACTCATGAGAAAATTTACATACATGTTCAGTATACTCACCTAATATAAATATATTGACATATTCAAACACGATTTGTTCCGATAGTAAATATTTGTGATCATTTTCTATTATTTTTTCGTATCGCAAGGGAAATTAAACCTGGGCAGGACGAGGAGTTTATGCTTACAGAAAATAATAAACTGTTACGAATAAGTATGAAAGAGAACATGTATACGTTATTTTGTTTTGAAGTATTACTCTCCGTGTACTAAAAGTGATATTCTTTTCGTATACACCAATGCTAAATGTGTGCTAATTGGTTTAATCTGTTAAAAAATAAAATGTCTTTGAACTGCTGTAAAGCATATCTCTGAAGCGTAATCTGATGGACACCTGTTTTTTGCCCATTCTAACCTATGGTGCAAGGAGTCGTCAGCAACACCAGGCCCAGCTGGATCGAAGCCAACTGGGGCCAAAGGTCTGGTTCTGAAAGGAAGGCTCGGCCCTAGTATGTAAGGCAAGAAGGGACGGGTTGGGTTTTTAGTCAGTAAGAGTTTGACACTATCTCGCGCTCCGCCCAAGGGTGACCAAAAAGAAAACCTATGGTGCACAGACTTGGTCTTTGACTAACATCCAAAAGTCCAAACTCAAGGTTTACCAGCGTGCTATGGAGCGCAGCATACTACATGTATTATGTATTAATACGAAGGAGATGACGGGACATCGATATACATGTACTGGCGGGATGATCTGGATGTCTTTGGTCTATGGAGGATAGACTGGTGCTGTTTTTTTTTTCTAAAGAGTTATTATATTTTTGAACCTAATTATTATTATTAATCATTTTATTTCGAGCTTGCACTCATAAAAGGGTTAGTAATAAATTTTACTTCAAAATTATATTAGTAGCCATAAAATTCCAATTCTATACATTATTATTACAATTCAATATTCCTATCTAAAGTAATAAATTTCATAATTTCAATCAAAACATGTCAAAAACAACACAAATCAAATTATTATATAAATTCAAATACCTAAATAAATCAATTAAATTTAAATTAATGATTTACCTAAGAAGTACGAATATATGCCCGTAGTTTTTAATGAAACAGTCCACCTACTTTTTCAAATAACTATTTAATAATATATACCTATAGGCATTTAATCTTTCCTTTGTTTTTTTCTGTGTAACAGAATTTGATGTTCTCGTCTTTAGAGAATTTCACTTTCAACGAACATTATTTTATTGCGAAATTCGCTTCAAAAGGCTTCAAAGACAAAGACGGGAAGCTCGGGCGAACCTCCAAAAAATCTGTTAGAAATTCCTGTAATTCTAGCGACGTTATTTAAATAAAACCAAGTATAAAAATACAAAAAAGCGACCCGAAATTAAAACAGGTTGTATTTTTAGAACTTAAAATTGAGTATTAGAAAATAATTAAAAATAATATATACACTAAATGCCTAGCTAAATATGACGTCATAAAACTCCTCCGCATCACTGTCGACTGGAAGTGTGCCCAAAAGGCTGGCGGTATTGCCACGTTGTATGGCAATGCTTATTCTCTGACCGAGGTAGAAGCCAGCCCTTGGGTCACGCGAAGAGTCAACTAAACGTTTCGATAATTCTTTAAAAGGCATTTGAGCACTCAGACCCCGCGGCCCGAGAGTTTCAACCCCAAACGGCTCAAAAATATAACTGCCGACAAGGCTGTTATATTTCCGCCGCTTGAGGTTCTCTATTGTTGATGTTATTTAAGTTTATTTTATTGTTTAATTTATTGTTAACTAATTTAAGTATTTTTTATGAATGAATTGAATCTGTATAAGAAAATTGTGAAGTATTGCTTCTTGAAGTTTCAGTGCTTTTGCAGTGGTGGATCAGTAATTATGTATAACACTTACATAAATACTGTGAATATTTATATTATATTAAACAATTATTTTACAACAATACAAAAAGATGTAACAATCTCAAGAATTAAAAATTCGCTTGGCAATACAAACAAAATTATTAAAATAAATAGTTTTGTGGACAATATTTTAGCATAAGCATAAACCAAGACGGAACAAAATCTTACCATAGTAATTGTTTTCGTTGTTGGAGCTGACTAGGAAGGTGTCATCACGGTATTCTTCGCTCTCATCGCCGGGCAGGGTGTCATCAGAATCGGGGGAGCTGTAAAGATTTGTGGTTCAGAAGCAAGTGTCGAAAAAATTCAACTTTAGCCGCATCGAAATTAAGCAAAAGTGAAGTTACTATTCAGAAAACGTCAGAAAAAGAAGATATTGAAATGGACTATCATTTTGACAAACTGTTTTTCAAAAGTACGACCGAACATCAATATGCTTTAAATGATACCTATTTATTAATAACAGATAGTACTAATATTAAGTATTTTTTCATTTATGGGCTGGTAATAATATTGTAATCATTGTTTAGAATACCAAACGTTAGAAAGATTCTTAAAAAGGGAAACCTAGTTATATCCGCTAGCGAACACACACGACATTTGATGACACATAAGGGTGCGGCCGGCCTTTCGCTGGGCACATTCGCAAGACATTCGCTATTAGCATGTTACCTTCTGGTGACTCGACGAACCATGACGCGCTGGCTCGGAGGCATGATGTGCGCGGTTGCGTGGGCCTGGAAAAAAGACAGAATATTACAAAATGTTATGAGCTTAAGGCGTATAGTCCCTTGAACCATTCCTCCGAAATTATGTGAACGCAACTCTCGCACTCGCCTAGGCGGCAGTACGCAAATCTGTGCATTTATTTGCGGCCAGCAGCGCCCGGAAAGCGCTTTGATTCCATTTTTCTGCGAGATATTAATTGATTTACATTTATGCAATGTTCACTTTAAAGCATATTTGATCACCAATTTTTATGTGTAAAAATGTTTCTAAAGGTCCAAGCCGTTTCGAAGGAGTAGGGAAAAGTTGCGAAATTGCTAAATATTTTTTTTGACATAAGTATTAATTGCACGAAAAAATCAAATGTTGATATTATTGTTCATGAATCTATAATAAACATATATTTTTTTAAACCAATTGACCTAGCCGTTACGGAGGAGTAGGCCTCAGAAAATCACTGTTTTATGGCACTTTTCGGGCGCTTGGCCCTTAAGAGGCTGCCTTTCCATCTGCCTATCGTCAACATCGAGCATGGTTTAAAATCTTATTACTTCATCTAACGTAATCCAATGCGATGTTTGACGAAAAGGCAACTTGAAAAAAGTGAGATAACGCTTGAGAACTCTGTTAGCAGTCGGTAATTCCGTGATTTACTCGAATATTTTACAAAACTTGTTCCAAGAAATACGTGTTTTTTTTTTTAAATCCTTATTATGACAATGAAAACGGTCGATTACATGGAGTCAAATAATTTCAAAATAGTCCCAATGGTATTCTTATCAGATACTTAAAAAGTAATTTCTATTGGAAAACTATACAATATTACCGTATTCATGATGAATAGAAAACAAAAATTGAATAGAATGCTATTGTTTTCACATTTTCTTGTCAATAAAAGTAAACGAAAATTATTCTTCTTTATTACATCACAAAGGGGAATCATTAAATAACAAGTCTCGGCTTACGAAATCCGATAACAGGTAACAAAGTGAGGAAAATCCCGATTTATTCCGAAATAAAATAACAAAATCCAAAACAGTTAATAAATTGTTATACTCAATACGGATAGCTAAGGGTTGCCAGACAATTAATTTACGATTATTATCAATATCTAGTCTTTCCTTTGTTGAGGTAGGAAATCATCTAGTAACTTCTCCCGCTCCAGGGCGGAGCGTGAGATCTTTTGAGATTTCTACTGATTAAAATCACAACTTTGTTACTTCAGTTACTCTTGCACCGATTTTAAAGTTATTTTATGAATTTCATACTTAATTCTACTGTATTTTAATTTTAATGTAACCTGATTTTTACTCTACTGTATGTGTGAGGTACGAGTTTTTCTTTCTTTCTTTGCGTTCAAGGACCACGGGTTTCCCTTTCAGAAGTCGACCCATGGACCCAGTAGGTTTTTTCCCTGCTGGGCACCTACGGTTTAGCTGAGATCTCTTTGAACGCGTGACTACTACACGCGGTCGAAGACTCAGGCTCGGCTTACCAGATGTTAACTAGTCGTTTACATTATTATTACAATTATTATACTAGCTGACTCCCAAACGTTGTTCTGCCATATAAATGACTAGCTTTTGCCCGCGACTTCGCTGGCGTATGTACATAAAATGTAGAATATGTCAATCAGGAATAAAGCAGCTTTCTATAGGTGAAAAATTTCAGCAATCGTACCAGTACTTCCAGAGATTACCCCCTTCAAACAGAAAAAAACATAAAACAAGAGGACGACGATTGGCTCGCCAATGTAAGAAATGCGCATAGCGATCCCCACTCTGACGCCGAGCGCTCAAGATCCGTGACGGTAATTGTAAATTCACATTGTAGCTGAGTAAATCCGAGAATTCCAAAGATCACAGATCCACCCAACACAGCAGGGGCGGGATGCTAGTATTATCTATGTAATTACAGAGTTAAATGGCTGGCAAGTTAGTCTAGTAGTTAGTGGCCTTAATTACTATGCCTGGGGTCGTGGGTTCAATTCCAACCCAATATATCTGGGTATAATTTTGTCTATAATATGTATGTATTTACAAATACCTATATATAAATATGTTTATCACTTTATCAGTTGTGTAGTACTCATTGAACAAGTTCTTCTTATTTTGAGACTAGATATGCTTTATGATTAACAACCATGTAGCGCCCACTCCTATCAAGGTCGGAGATTCTACACTCGAAGTTGTGGACGATTACGTCTACCTCGGACAGACAGTCCAGTTCAGTAGGTCTGACTTCGAGAAAGAGGTCAACACGGTCCTACACGGCTGGGCAGCGTTCGGGTTGCTACGCGGTATCTTCTCGTCAAACCATACCACAGTGTCTCAAGATCTATGACCAAGGTGAAGGTGATGACCAGTGCGTTGCCAGTAATGACATATGGCTCCGAAAAGTGGTCGCTTACAATGGGCCTTATCAGAAGGCTTAACGTCACTCAAAGAGCAATGGAAAGGGCTATACTCGGGGTTTCCTTGCGTGGTCGAATAAAAAATGAAGATATCCGCAGGAGAACTAAGGTTGCCGACATAGCATGAAGAATTGCCAAACTTAAGTGGCAATAGGCAGGGCACATTGGTTACAGAATAGATATCCGTTGGGGCCGAAAGGTTCTGGAGTGCGACCATGTACCGGAAGACGCAGCGTTGGAAGGCCTCCTACATGACCTGGTCTATATGAAGCTATATGAAATTGCTGTTCGGGCACACAGGGTCCATGTTTACTTATTTAAGTTTTTTAAGATCTTATGTAACACATGTGTGTTATAGCAATAAAGAATTGAATTCAATTCAATTGAAGGTTGCCAAAAACCGATGGATGCAAGACGCACAGGAACGTTCGTTGTGGCGACGCTTGAGGGAGGCCTATGTCCAATAGTGGACGTATATCGTTTTTTTATCTGAAGTAAACTAGTACTTGACTGTGATCCCACCTATTATAGTCAGTTTAACAAACTCAGCGAAAAAACTTGGGGCGTTTCTTTTTCTTTAGGTGTGAAATCATCCAATGACATCTCCCGCTCTTGCGCGGAGTGGGCTAGAACCCACTTCTGTTAATTTTTTCCTTTTGTTCCAGGGCTCCGGGGTTCTCTGTTGCACAATCCATAGTCTGGGGCTTATCTAAGAGAAGTTTAATTTAGAATAACGTAACACAAAATGTGCTCACCATGTCCCTGTCCAGCTTATTGTGAGCTTCGCAAATTGTATTAATCAAACTTAACCTAAACTTACCGCACCCTGAAGCTCGGTTGTTGCATGACATAATTTAGGTGAGAATGTGATTAGTCTGCCGGTCAGCCGATAATTAGTTTGCAATAAAGCGTTTTCATTAAAGGATAATTATTATTGGTGAGCACGCCGTGTGTGCGCGAGTGGTTTGTACCTCATTGTATCTTATTAGAGATAGCGAATGGTTTGCGTTAATCATCCTGTTGAATATTGATGTATTAATTTGATGCTGCGTCAGAATTATCAGCACTAATTTAAGTGAGCAGTGACAGAAGGAGCAATGGAAAAGGCCCTGATTTACGAGCAGTATATCGCGGGTTCAAACCTTGCCAGGCGCATTACTTTGTGCAATTTATTTCATTACCACTGCTCTCAAAACGGTGAAGGAAAACATCGTGAGGAAACCGGCGTGTTCTAGAACCAAAAATTCGAATACATGTGACGTTCACCAACCCGCACTGGGCCCGCGTGGTGGATTATAGCCCATTCCCTCTCCTAGAGAGGAGGCCTGAGTCCCAGCAGTGGGAACATTAAAAAGGCTGATGATGATGATTTGTGTAAAAAGGATTTAGCATCGTCGTATCGCGCATTTTTTAGGGATACCTACTTCTGTTTCATGGCTTCCAAAGTTTTGGAAAGAGACCAACGGGAATGAAAATAGAACAATTATAAAGATGCGTTGTCACATTGTCTCGTTTCGTCTATCCGTAGGTGCCGCCAGGATGCTCTAAGTTTTTGAAAGTGACAATACATATCAGAGACGACAGTTTATAAATGAGATATCGTTTCTAACTCGATCTGTCATCGCCCGGGTACAACACAGAAAATTTCAAGAAGGCATAACCTAAGAAATTGGTATTTTCTCAATATGCGTCCGCGTGAATGCAAAATAGTTGCGCAGAAAATAGGCCAGGGGTGCAGGCATACCGTGGATGGAATGTAAAGCAATTCGCTTAAGTGGGCTGAAGATAAATGACTGCAACGATATTGACTGATCTTCAAAGCGGACTTCGAGTGTATACGTTAAACAAATGAACGGAAATATTCATATCTTTTTCTTGATTTTTTGAGTACTTTGTGTTTACATAGACTGTTCTAGATTTTCAGTCAGTTACTGACATTTTCATATATGATAACATAGAATATAGATACAGGAAACCCAGAAAACTTCAGTAACACGCCACGACAAGTGGCGCGCGACTTTTAGCCGCCGCTGTACCTACATGAAAATACCATTACCACCATAACTACTATATCACAGATGTCGCAGGTACATTTATCTATTGTAATCATTGTATATTGATTAGAATAGATAAATGTACCTGCCTTTCTATTATTAAATTCATTATTATCTCCTTTATCTATTTTTATGCATATTTTATATATTTTTTAATATTTCTTAAAACACACTAAGAAAAAACATTAAGAAATATAATATATAAAAATAGTAGTCCGAGGGTGTCGTGAGCAGAGTCCAAGCTATAGGTGAACGTATTTTGTGATTTGATTAGTCTATGTTCACTGGAATGAGAACAAAATTGACTGAATTTCACATCATTTTGCTATGAGAAAATATATTTTCATATTTTGTACTTTTATTAAAAAAGACTATTTTATTTCAGATTTGATAGAGCTGTAGTGGTTTTATAGTACTTATTGGATTAAACGAAAAGAAGAAAATATTCATAAATCAGAAACGTTTATTTCCAACTAGACCAATACGCGGCGCGGTTGAATTGCCAAAATTTCAGTTAAAAAAAAAGTAAAGCAAAATTGCACGTTCAGCATTTAAAATACCTTACGTCTGTATTACCGATAACTTTCTATAATAACCTCTCTATCTCGAAGCACCACCCAATAAATGAAAACTATATTCTCTTTAATGGAACATTGGTGAGAGAATTTTATCTGCTCTGGGAAATATTTTCCGAGAATATGAGAAAAATATCGAACAAGAGGTAACATGCGATCGACGCTCACGCGAACGACGGCGGTCATTTCTTATTTCAAGTGAAGTTCCTATAATATTAATTAAGTCATAATTACTTTACTTCAATAACACAGTCCTCACCTTTTTAATATTTTCGCAGTACCTGTTATTCGTCTATTATTAGACATTACTTTCGTCTTACATTTGTTTTATTTCATGCTGGCCAACTTTTTAAAGTATTTTTTTCACCTAGCATAGACTGTTGGGAATCAGACCTGAGGAGGTCTATTATGTGAGTGTATTAGGTGAGTATTCTCTCCCCCAGAGAGGTCTGGGGGAGAGAATAGGCCGTAATCCACCATGCGGGCCCTGTGCGGATTGGTGGATGTTACATGTTTTCGAATTTTTGGTTCCAGGACATGCTGGTTTCCTCACGATGTTTTCCTTCTCCAAAGTGAAGCTTACACAAAGTGTTGCGCCTGGTTGGGTTTGAACCCGTGACCTACAACTAGTTAGTTGGGGCCGTTACCAGACAGCCACCATTGCTCTTTTCACCTAATTTATAGAAAACAGCTACAACATCAGTCAATTCTTCCCAGAATTAACTAAAACCGAATGATCGAAATTTAGATTGCATTGTTACCACGGAGTAGAGAACTTCTTTCTCTACTCCGTGATTGTTACCCTTGTCAACGCCCTGTTCCTTTTGTGTTCAGTTTCTATTAGTATCTACGTAAAATCACATATACGCTAAAAAATAAAATAGACATGTGAGTCGATGAGTGTGTGATGTGTGTGTGATGTGAGAATATCTGTGCCTGAGTTAACGAATCCTAGTTGACTACGGAACCCTAAAAAGATACGGCTGTTTATGTCGCAAAAAACGTATATTTCGACACTCTCATGGAATCAAAATTCATAGGATACTTCCCGTTGATCTAGAATCCTGAAATTTGGCACGAAGCAAGGTCTAGCATAAATTTTTAACTTTATATAAATTAAAAATCTTCACAAGAAACCTTATATTGTAAGCAATTTTTGCCTACTCAAGGTACTCAAGATCTGGGTGTCTTGTGTGATTTTACATATTTGTCAATACACCCATGACACAAGACTAATTCCTAGAGTAGCATAGCATAGCTTAGTCGGCCTTATTATGTTCCCACTGGTGGGACTCAGGCCTCCTCTCTAGGAGAAGGAATGGGCTGTAATCGACCACATGGGCCCAGTGCGGGTTGGTGCATGTCACATGTCTTCGAATTTTTTTTTCTAGGACATGCCGGTTTCTTACGATGTTTTGCTTCACCGTTTTGAAAGCAATGATGATGAAATAAATTATACAAAGTAATGCGCCTGGCTGGATTTGAACCCGCTACGTACAACTTGTAAGTCGGGATTGTAATCACTCTACTACTAACACTTATATATTGTAATAGGGAAACCCTATGTGATTGCACGGAATAGGCTAGTTGTCGTAAAAAATGTAATTAGTCCGCCTTTTAGATTATTCAAAAATAAGGGACACGTATTTTTTTATTTGTATATTAAACCAAAAATGACAAATAAAGTTACGTGTAACGTCACGCCGCCGTGCTGCATTTTTTCCCACGGGGTGACGTCACACGTAACTTGAATGGCCTATATCTTTGTTATTTTTTGTTTAATCGAAAAAAGAAAAATACGTGCCCAATATTTTTTTTATAATCTAAAATAAGGACTAAATAAAATGTAATTATTTTGACCCTGGAAACTACCCTATTTGGAACAGTTCAGAAACAATTAGTAGAACGAATCGTTGCCGAGTGTAAATCTTTAGTTAGTTCTCGTTAAAAATATTAATTACAGATACAAGTTTCGAACACAATAAATTTTAAAACTACTAGTCTAGAACAGTTCCAATTTATCTTCCCCCCTTTACGTTGTAATATCTGCAGACATTATGAACTAACTGGCAACCTGTCCCGCAACTAGGAAATTTTTTTAGGGTTCCGTATCCAAAGGGTAAAACTGGACCCTATTACTAAGACTCCACTGTCTACCTGTCTGTCTGTCTCTCTGTCTGTCCCTCTGTCACCAGGCTGTAACTCATGAACCGTGATAGTTAAACAGTTGAAATTTTCACAGATGATGTATTTCTGTTACCAGTATAACAACAAATATGAAAACAGATTAAAATAAATATTTAAGTGGATCTCAAATACAACAAACGTACTTTTTTTTCGGCATTTTGCTTTGGACAGTACGGAACCCTTCGAGGGCAAGTCGCACTTGCCCATTTTTGGTGATATAAACTAGTGTTTGACTGCGTTCACACTACATGGGACGCAGTGATGTATTCATTGATGGTCTCATGATTGTGTTTGACAGCGAACTTTTCAATTAAGAACGGAATTTTTAATGGTTTCTGCAAGAGGTTTCTTTACTGACAGTCTAACATTATTTTTTGACGCTATCTTCTTACGGCGAAGCAAAAATGGCACCTCCATGCTGGTGACTTGGAGATAAAATATGGCATAATTCATCGTATTATATATTCATTCGTTTCATAGCACCGTTGGTGCAGTTGCTAAACTACTGGCTTACGCATTGGCGCCCGGAACAAATACTAACGTAAACTATGAATAGTGAAGTCAAAGTCAAAACGTTTATTGTAGCTAAGTGCACAATGTTGTTGTTATAATATTTATATCATGTCAGAAGTAACTCAAGATCTGGGTGTCTTGTGTGATTTTACATATTTGTTAACACACCCATTTTTTTTTTTTTTGGTGGCAAAAAATCATGCATTGACATCCCCCGCCCTTGGGCGGAGCGGGAGATAGTGTCAGACTCTTACTGACTAAAAGACCCACCCTGTTCCTTCTAGCCTTCATACCGGGGCTTGAGCGCCCTTTCGGATAACCCTGGCCCCAGTAGGCTTCGACCCGGCTGGGCCCCTGCTGTTGCTGACAACTCCTTGAGGCGCGCGGGAACAGTGCGGACAGACGGCCGGACAGTGAGCTACCCATTGCTCTTAACACACTCATGACACAAGACTAATTCCTAGAGTAGCATAGCATAGCTTAGTCGGCCTTACTATGTTCCCACTGCTGGGACTCAGGCCTCCTCTCTAGGAGAAGGAATGGGCTGTAATCCACCACACGGGCCCAGTGCTGGTTGGTGGATGTCACATGTCTTCGAATTTTTGGCTCTAGGACATGCCGGTTTCTTACGATGTTTTGCTTCACCGTTTTGAGAGCAATGATAATGAAATAAATTAAACAAAGTAATGCGCCTGGCTGGATTTGAACCCGCGACGTACAACTTGTAAGTCGAGACTGTTAACACTCGGCCACCGCTGCTCTCATTCCTAGTGTAGAGTAGATTAAAAGAAAAATGCAATATAGAAAAGAAAAATAAATAAAATGCCTGAAAGACAATGTTTAAACCCATCTCATTACGATCCGAAATTGCTGGTTTAAACCCTGTGAGTTGATACGTTGCGGCGAAATTAAGCGACGGTGATCCATATTAACAGGCTTGTCATAATCAGTTGCCAATCGGAGGAATGAGCTCCACTGGCAATCAGCCAGCTTAAGTTACACAAGCCTGCTATGCCGGAGGTCGTGGGTTCGATTCCTACCCAGGACAAATGTTTGTGTGATGAGCATAATCATTTGTTCTGTGTCTGGGTGTAATTTATCTATAATATGTATGTATTTAGAAATATATAAGTATGTTTATCAGTTGTCTAGTAACCATAACACAAGCTCTGCTTAGCTTGGGACTAGACGGCGTTGTGTGATAGTTGTGGAATATTATTATTATTATTATACCATATACAGGGTACGACATTATAGTCGATTATCATCCGTGCGTCACTGCGAGGTGCCAGGTGAAAATTAGCGACTCTTCTGACTCCCAGCAATTGCTGAGTTGGTGACCCTTTCGGTTGAGGCACAGTCACTGCTACTGTATTGTATGTCTGTACTCTTTTTTTATGTTAATGTATATTGTGTTGCTTGTGCCGAATAAATGCTATTCTATTCTATTCTATTCTATTAGGTAACCGTGTGGTTATAAACTGATCCCACGAAGGCGGAGATGTGTGGTGACGCGCTAAGTGGAGACTAGAGATTTTTCACCTCCATAACACAAATTAAATCTTTCCTTGGCTACCAGATTGATTACAAATACTTACTTGTTGTTCTTGTTCTCTAATATCTCTTTGTTTTCTGTGATGTTTGTAAGTGTTTGTGTGTATGACATGTTTTTTTTTATTTTTTTTTTAAGTTAAGACGTACTACTACGTTAATTCTTCATAAAATAGTCTGTAAATTTCGAAAATAAGTAACTTTTCCATTTTTCCCGTATTTATACCTATTTAAATGCTTGGGGTCTCAGGGGTTAATCTACCCTACTCTACCTTACTCTACCCTACACTACTTTAAATTCATTTTTATTTTAATTTTTTTCCATAAGATTCTTCTCCTGACAATAACAAACACAACAAAAAAAGAATTAGTGAAATCGATCCAACCGTTCACGCGTGATGACGTGACCAAGGGAACTATGGATTCATTTTTTATATATTTAGATACATATTTACAACTATCATACAACGTCGTCTAGTCCCAAGCTAAGCAGATTATTCTCCTGTCCTGGGTGGGAATCGAACCCACGACCTCCGGCATAGCAGTCAGAGTCATTAACTACTAGACCAACCGGCCAGTCAGTGTAATAAAGCTTTTAAATTTTATTAATTTAGTTGTCACTTCTGCCAGCAAAAAGCGTCTGCGCATAAAATGTTTAAAAAGTTTTTTTTTTTTTAATTAGTACTAAAGTATTAATTAGTAATGTGTGTACCGACCTAATATTGTTTCAGTAGGCTGTAATAAATATTTTAACCATTCTCATATTTCCCTAATATTTAAATGCTGCTTACGGTGGCAGAACACCGAGACACTTATATTTTTCTAACACCTTAATTGTACCTGTGTGTAGAAATAAACACAGAAAAAATGAAAGAGGTTAGAAAGGACATACTTTCCGACTTGTACTACAACGAGTGACGCCGCTGGTTTCCCACCCTTTAAATAAACAACAGGCAATAAACCAATACGAACGCGCATTACGCAATTAACAGACCATGCACACTTGGTTCGCAAGTTTGCTATTGGTAGTTGAACTATGAGCATTGCCCTACTTTGCGGCACGCCTGCCCCGCCCACAAGGCCATTCTATAGTCTTTCATCTCTTCTGTGCAAATAAACTTATTTGATTTGATGGTCCCGCTATCTATAAAGTCATCATCATCATCATATCAGCCGATAGACGTCCACTGTTAGATATAGGCCTCCCCAAAGTGTAGCCACAATGAACGATCCTGCGTGTCCCGCATCCATCGGATTCCCACAACCTTCACCAGGGCATCGGTCCACCTTGTAGGACGAGGTACCTATCTATAAAGTATTTTCTGTTATTTCTAGACACTTACCGAAAACGTAGTCTCGCGGTTGGTGCTAGCAGTTCCTTCAGGGTCTACTGGGGTACGAAGACTCTGAGGCAGCAATTCGATCAGGTTTGTTGAGTGTGGTTGGTAGCGTAGCACTAGCACGCAGGTGGATACCAGGGTGTAAGCCAAAAGAGTACCTGGGGAAGAACAGAGAAAGAAATCGGTTAATAGGTACCGTGGGGTAAAGTATATATAGTTACACATAACTACATAAATAGATAAAATGGAGTCACATTTATAATAGTCGCTTTTATGCTTTAAAGGATTAGTTGTTAAACACTGGCAACCTTTCAGAACTATGATACTAACACCATGAACAATAAACTTGTCCTACGACTTTTAAGAAATTATCATATTTAGTTCATCAGATTTTCATACAAAAATAAAAATATTTACATTGGACATTCTAAATATTACGAAGTCTATGCGAAGCAAGCGATAGTACAATAACGAAGGGGAGCTAGGATCGGGTGTCGGAGGGTTTTGATGCGCTTGCGTCGCTTCATACAGACGTAGGTAGGTATAGCAAAATACAGAGTTAAAATGTGTTAGATAGAACAATGCAATCTTGAAGGTTTGTTTTTGGTAAATTATGTTTTGTAAAAAGTCATAGTTGTTGTTTATGGAGTTAGTAATACATTCCTGAAATATTCGTTTTTTATAAATAATCTCGTATGCATGATGTTGGCATGTGACAAGCTTTAGAAATTTTTTAAAGAGAGAAAGAGCAAAACAAATGACAGATGACAGACAAATGAAGGAAGATCAGTGGGTTTTAGTTCGTAAATGTCTGACACAGTCCCGGCAGTCTCTCGTTTCCTAGAGTGGGAGAATTTAATAGGTTATCACTTCAAAAAATGACATGTTATGACAAAGGATATTGTAATTCAAGTGACAGAAAAATGTATAAATATATAAATGAAAAGCGAGAGGAAATTCAAATCAAAATAGGGTGGATTGAACGAAGAGATTATGAAGTAGGAGATAAAAATGTGTTATGCTGTTCTTAAGTAATATAGGACAAGTACTCCTAGCCAAGTTGATACTCTGCAATCGTTAACGCTAGTAGAAAACTTCAAATGTACAAGATTGACACGTAGTCAGAACAAAAGAATCAGGGGCGTTGCCAACTCGAGGCGTTCGACGCAAGAGAAACGGTTGTAATTTGGTTAGAGGGGCAGAGTAGAAAAATAGGATATAATAGTATAATTTGTGGTCTAAATGCAAAAAAAAAAAACAATTCAAAAGGTTGCTCCTTGTAAGAACTACCAACCATCAAAACAATTTCGTATACCGGGATGGATATTATTCTTCTTCTCTTCGTACACTCCTGGCAGAGTGGTCGTGGTTATGGACCGTCTGGTAGTTTGGTTGCGGCTTTTGCGAGACTTCTCCATCTCTCTCTATTCGAGGCGTTGCGTGTGCATTCAATGAGGGAACATTTACGCCCGTATTAATAAACGTCACTCAAAACTCAAGCGTTATTTAAAACTGTTTCAACCAATCAAATGGCTTGAATCTAGTTTTAAGTAATGCTTGAGTATTGAGTGACGTTTATTAAATACGGGCCTTAGAAGATGATTTGATGAGGTCTGTCCATCTGGTAGGTGATCAACCGCGAGAACGTGGCCCTCTGCTCTACCCTGTACCACTAAACGTTCTAAAGAGCTTTCAATACGGATGATTATAGTTAGTTTATTTATTTGAAAAATCTACTTCTTTCAAAATAAATCTCGTTTTAATATGAATCCTTTGTCTTTTGTGAGAGCATTTATTACCAAAGGCGACTTTTATGCAATGTTCTTCATAATCCTTTTAAAGTAGGACCGTAGAATTAATTCATCGTGTTATGTTAGCTTTTATAATCGTTTCATTCTGCTTGCGGCAAGTTCTTTTTAAATTACCCACTGCATTGTGAAAAAGTCAGTTTTGTTTTTAATTAGAAACCACACCGGTGGTGAGTAATAAAATAGAATAGTACAATTAGTACATTTTGATATAGTTAAGTGCAGAAAAGACTGTCTTTGCGACCGAGGCGGAATCGGCACGAGCCGCAGGCGACTGTGTTATGGAACCGAGGGCACTTTGCATGTGATTCAAACGACTTTTTTCAACACACTCACTGAAATTAATAAGAGGGGGTTGACTGGCGAGTCGAGGGGAACGAAGCGCGCTCATCCTGATGCGGTAAATGTAATAAAATTATGACGGGGAGAGCACTCTCACTTTTCTGCACCAGTGTGGAAAATAGCCTATTGCGTGCCTGTAAGCGGTGGGATAAGAGCGGGTTTTCGAATGAGTGTATTGAAAATAATATTTTCAACACACTTGCTCAGAAAGTGACTATAACTGCACTACACATGTGCACTTGTAACCAAACTATGACTTTTTGATTACCATTATGCACTAGCGCGATAATGTAGTTAAAACCATTTTGTTAAATTTGATTTCTCAATAAAAAAAATTGCAGATATTGTTTTTTTTTTGTTAATGTTTTTGGCTAAGATACTAAGTCTTTTAAGTCAGGTCTTTGTTTTTTCTTTAATTAGCCTATACTGTCTCACTGCTGGGCCAAGGGCTCCCCAACTTTTTCCTGGTATTATTTTCTTAAGCAACCTCAAACCAGTCCCTGCAGTAGGCATCCAGGTCGTCTCGCCACCTCTCGACCTCGGCTCCCAAGACGACCTCGGCGGAGTCGTCCATCTTTAGCTACCCACCTAACCACTTTTCAATTTCTTACTTTTTCTTATCAAGTCTTCATATGAATTTTTTTTTAAGCTATTGCATAGCTTCTATCGCGGCCTTTGAGCGTGGAGACCGAATCCAGAAATTCCGTAACGAAAATAACCTAATACCCCCCACTCATTTGTTTTTTGAGCGTGGTGACCGATAAGAAAACAAATAAGTGGGGGGTGTGCAATAGCTTTACCGCGGCAGTCCCCGAGTGCCACACGTCTTTTTTTATCATTATATGGATGTAGACATTCTAATCTTCTTTATAGTACGAATTGGCAGCAAATGTATTAAGTCAACTTTTTCGGCAAACTTCACTGAAGTAGTAAACACTACAATAAACTCAGAACACTACAATACATTTTTCAGCCCCATTTTACCGAGATTGCGCTTATTTCAATGATTCCACATATTGTAGAGTTGCGTAGATACTCGAAATACAAAACCATATCAATATTTTACAATCACAATATCTAGTAGAATTCAATTTGCAAATAATTAGAACTGCCATAGAGCTTCACTCGAAGAAATCCAGCAAAAAATTCAATTTCACAATATGTTATTGTGTTGCTTAGTTCTGAATACAATTTCTTGTTTAAATAAACCGTTTTAACTTGTAGGTACATATGTTTAATAAATAAATTGTTCTCTCAAATACAATTTGATTTTCTTTGTAAAAAAGCAACCTCTTCATTCTTATTTTGATTAAGCTACTTTATGGCTGCTATTGTAAAACGTTCGCGGTTTTCGGCGTAATTTTTCGAGTTAAATGGATCCTTTTCTACTCGTCTATCGTCAACATCGAGCATGGTTTAAAAGCTTGTTGCTTCATCTAACGCAATCTAACGTGATGTTTGAGGCAACACGAAAAAAGAGAGATAACGCCTGAAAACTCTGTTAGCATTCGGTAAGTCCGTGATTTAGGCTGCCATCAGACGGACTGCATCGCAAAAACCACACGCAGTCCGCATATTTGCAGTTTGTTCTGACTTTGCGCAGTTGGCACCATGCATCTAGCCCAGGAGCTTAGATCATGATTTAATCGTTAAGTGCCTCAAAATAAAGTTGACAGAGTCAATGTGCGTTTGCTCTTTGTTAGCGATGGACAGCGTGCGTCGACACTACTCGACTGTAGCCGACCGCGTAAAATGAAGGAACGACTGCAAGCAGTTGATATTGATTTCACTCGACTGCAGCCGACCATGTGCAGTTGATATCATTACTGCCACTAACAAAAAAAAATAATAGGATAAAACGTGCTTACGGACGTTATAGAAAATTGAAACTATAGAATCTTTGAGTAGTGAATTTTGTTTTTTTGATGAACTTGTAAATATAATACCTACTTATATTTCTCTAATATATGATGTGGTCGACCAAATTGCTTTTTAATTATCTCACAGACTGATGGTGTAAAAAGTAGAGTATTCAACACAGGGATAAAGCTGTCTTTGTCTGGGGCGGCTTGAATTCCTCACTTCACTCAGGTTTCTTTATTAACTCCCTCGCAACGCTCGGGAATTAATTATATGGATCCCTCACAAACGTTCGGGATTAAAATCAGCAACCTTAGTTTCGTTCGGAATTCAACATGCTGCCCGGGACTTAAAGACACTGCTTTATCCCCTAGTCACATAATCTACTATTATTGCGTTCAAGAATCTGGAACAAATATTCTGAAAGTTAGTCGTTGCTGCTACATTGTCGGGGCGTAATACCGGCATGGCTTGCATTAAATAACTATAAGGGGCTGGGATATCCCGCCTCGCGAATTTACTTCGCCTAGAATCTTTTACGAGCGCCTGTACTACCTTCGGGCCGTTCAAAATGTTTCAAGCTGCTGCCAGTTACGTGAACACATATTTTAAACCAAATATTTAAACGTTGAATACTGTGGCTTGTGTAAAATGAGAAGTATGGCCAAGGGTGATAAATATTTAATTTGTTCTTATCTATATTAATTAGTAACTCATAAATAGGGTAAAATTAAATTCGCTATCAAACGTCACAGATGTGAGTGTTAGTATATCAATATGTATTTAATGACTTTAAAGACTTTTAATAATAATAATAACGGGCTCAACAGGCACTTGTAGTAACTCAGTAGTTTTTTTCTTTTCTCTCCATCAAGTTCACAGCTTGTGGACGACGAGCAATAAGTTGCTCGCTGTCTATCCGTCCGGTAACCGTTCGGATCAAGTTTGAGTCGTAGACGGTGCGTCGTCCAGATACAACTCAAAGAGATGTCAGCAAAACCATAAGAGCCCAATAGGGCCGATGCCCGCTAAGGTCACTGGCAATTTCTGAGAAGGAAACCAGTGGTCTTAACCTCTCCCGCCTAAAGCGGGAGAAAAAATTGATCCGTTTCAAAAAAGTGCCGTTGGATGGTTAAATATTAAATATATTTTAAATCAGCAATTATTGTAAACCAATGTGAACATAATCAAATGAAATCACTATAATTAGTAATTAGTACACTTGTGATAAATCACTTGATGTGATAGATCCATTAAATTATTGGTGTTACAATTAATAACAATTAATTAACCAGCACAGAGTACATGATTTTTAATTATTGCTGATAGGCTTAAGAGCCCTCGCCCACGGTAACTTTTTGTAGCGAGTTTCGTAAACATCCCGGCAGCATCGCTACTAATGCGCGTTATTCGTATTTGAAACGCGCTGCAGAAGTGATGGTAACCCGCTTCTAACACGCTACAGCATCGCGACTGTATCGATGCAAACGCGACAATCGCGAAAATTATGAAAGAGATATAAACAACACCATTAAAACGATAATAAATTGGCTAAATAGTAACCACCTACAAATGAACATACTTAAAAAAAAAGCATTTTTACTAAAGACTTCGTGTGGATGATCTAAGTATCAAATATAATAATCAAAATGTGGATAGAGTAGCTGTCACAAAATTTCTTGGAATCTTAGTTGACAGTCAACTGACGTGGAAGGCACGTAGGCTGAACAAATCAGTAAAAAACTCAGCGCATCAGCCTATGCATTTCTTAATCTCAAAAAAAAGTTTAATGTCTAAACAGTATTACTAATATATTCTAGTCGTTTCCGTTTTGAGATTTGCTATCATTTATTGGGGAAAATGTACCGAAAGAGGTCAGTTTCCCTAATAAATAAGGGTGGTCCCCAATAAAGAGGTATTTTTAAGGCCCAGAAACGCTGCCTACGAGCAATATTTGGTTTGAAGGGACAGCTGTGTTCCAATTTTCAAAAGTCATAATTTATTGACATTCCCGTGACTTTACATTCCCTCTCTTTTTGTTAAATGTAATCAGCAACTATTTTTAACTTTATCGGAAAGCAGACTCTGTGATTTAACTTTGCGATCTCAATACTAAAACTTGTTATGCACAGGTAAATATAGGACTGCTCTGTTGAGGAAAAGTATTCTTGGTATGGCACCGGCTATCTTTAACCACATTCCTAATTCTATAAAAAGGAACCAGTGACTATTTTCAAAAGAAACTAACTGCACTTCTATTAAACAAATGTTATATCGTATCGGATTTTGTAGCTGTGTGTCAATATTAATATGTTTGATGATGAATTTGCATCAATATTTGCATGCCAAAATGGTAGAATATACAAGGTTACCTTAATATAACTATTTCTATCATCTTACTAGCTTTTGCCCGCGGATTCACTCCCACTCTTCCCTATTCCTATTATTATTATTACTCTACCCTACTCTACACTACCCTACACTACCCTACTCTACCCTACACTACCCTAATTTTTTTTTTTTTTTTAAATTAATTTTCTATTCAAACAAACAAAACAAATTGGATCTCAAACTTCAAACAAATCAAACAACAACAATCAACTTCAAACTTCTAAACAAATTGGATCGACTTCTCAATAACTGCATTCGTTTTATATTCGGGCTTCGTAAATATGATCACATTTCTTCCTCCCGTTCTCAGCTTAATTGGCTGCCTATCCGTCACAGGAGATTCCTCAGATTCCTCTGCATGCTCTTTACCGTTTTGAACGATCCTTGTCCTCCTGATTATTTAAAACAATATTTAAAGTGTCGGGCAGTTCTCATAATCTTAACCTTCCTGTATCCAAAAATATGCTTCTTTAGATTCCTTCTCACCATACTGGCTTTATGTACAATTCTTACGCTGTTTTCACAATAGAACTCTGGAATGTGCTTCCTTTAGACATCAAAAAGCCGAAAGTAAATTTTCTTTCAAACGTAAAATTTGGAATTACTATTTGAAGTCCTCTCAACCTTGTATGTTCTTCGTCAGAATAAGTTCTCTGTAAGATTTGATATTTTTCATAGTATTTACTAGTTCATTATTTTAGCATATATATATGTATTTTATTATATATAAATAAATATTTTTTTTTTCCACATAAAGTATTTGTTATCTGTTTATTGTGCAAACCTACCACAGTGATGCCTTTTTTAACCCAAATGTTGACTGAGAGAGAATGCCTTGTTGCTTTAAATCCGCCTATGTACATTACTGTACATGAAGTTTAAATAAATTCCGTAAGAAACTTCTCCTCACAATAACAAACACAACAAAAAAAAATTCGTGAAATCGGTTCATCTGTTCTCGAGATTTGCGCTTAGTCTATAATTTTTATATTAAGACACTGATCCGGCAATCTTCTAGTCCTTTTAGCTAAGCTGTCAAAAGATAACGCCATCTACAGGCATTACCAGAACCAGCATACTTCTTTTCAAAATGACATTCAATTAGAGATGGCGTTGTATTCGATTTCTTTTTGTTGCTTTTTTCCAGATTTTCTCACCGTTTAAACCTTTCCTGGACTTCCACGAATATTTCAAGACTAAAATTAGCCAAATCGAGTCAGCTGTTCTCGGGTTTTAGCGAGACTAACAGAATTGCAATTCATTTAAATTTATATTAATTTGTAAATGCCTGCATTCAAATAAATCAATATTCTATTCAATTGTATTCTAGGTAATTAACTAAATTTAAATAATCTTTGTGTGTCTTTTATATGATTTATTTTAAATAAAAAGACATAAGTATCAAGATTGTTTACATTTAGTTGACTACCTAAACAGAGTATAGATACCAATAAACTGGTGGGTGTGATGTAATACGAATGGATGGATAGAGGAATGAATATTTAACAGGAAGTCGAAAAGTCTGTTGACATTATATAGACATGTGACCCGAAGGAGTGAGGAAAATGCCGGGACAAATCTCTTGAGTATCAATGTTTGCGAGTGGTTATATTGGCTTTAAGAGTCTAACTCAAGTAGGAACTGATTTTTTTAAATAATCAAAATACCGAAAAAAAAACCTAAAAAAAAATTACAAATGACTAGATGTAGGAAAAAAAAACACTAATAAGTGCAAAAAAACTTTTATTTCTAAAATCAAAATAGATTCTAATAATAATTGTTTTATTTCTTTTTTCTTTACACTTTTACACACAGTACCTATCTACATTTCTTTTTTTCCAATTTTCCTTTCACGGTTATTCATAATTAATTCAAATTCAAATATTTATTTCAGATAATTATCCATATGTGTTATTAGTGGTACAAACTTAGCCTAAGGTTAGTATTTAATTAAAATAATAAACAACCAATGAACCATTTCACGAGCAGTTCAATGATTCATTAGTCCATTACAATAAAGGAGTTTGGATACTTATCCACCTTCGTAACAGGGGGGAGTCCCACCTATCTGAAAACACATTCAGGATGCCATTGGAAGAAGAGCGCAGGCGCGCCAACATGGAAGCGCATCGCTTCCGCATGATTGCGGTAAACCCGTCAACACATGCGTCCGCGAACATCCCTGATGCGCTACATCGCCACGGTAACCCCAAAAGCACCCTGAATGCGTTATTGTACTGTACGCGCAGGTCGCTGTATGCCCGCTGGGTATACTTGGTCCACAGGCTGCACGTGTAAAACGACTGACAGAACGCCTTAAAAAGTGTTATTTTGACAGAGTCAGTACAGCGTGCAAACCTGCGGGCCAGCATGTTGCAGCGGACAGCCAGCGATCTGCGCTCCCTATCTATATCTATGTTGTCTTTTAAGTCATCAGTGACCCAATGACCCAAATACTTGAACTTCGAAACCCGAATTAAAGGAGACCCAGAGAGTAAGAGTTCAGGCAACTGTTTGTATGTTAACGAACCCGATTTAAAAACTAACCATTCACTCTTATCGGTATTGTATTTGAGCCCGTGAGCCACCGCATAACTTTCACAAATTTTGAGAAGCCTTCTCATTGCACCGATAGATGGGCTCAACAACACCATGTCATCAGCGTAGCTGATGTTGTTCACACAAACACCGTCGACGTGACAACCAATATTAGTGCTACTGAGCTCACCTATCAGTTTGTTTATGTATAAGTTGAAAAGACGAGGAGAGCTCAAACCCCCTTGCCTCACCCCACAATCCAGCCCATACATATCAGAATAAGCGTCAGCCCACCTAACTTTATTCCTTTGAGTACTGTACCAGCATTCAAACAGTGATATCACATCAGCCGGGACAGTAGTGTCATGAGAGAGCTTATGATTATGCTGGAAGAGATTTCTTTAGAAATAAGCATCACCTATGTACCTATTTTTCTGTTTCCGTCTTCAAATCAAAATCTTCTTTTCAAATCAAATCATTTATTTAGTCAGAATATGGTACATAATTATGGTCTTAAAATAAATTAATAGTCTCATCACATTCTGCCACGTGTGGCGTGCAAATATTTGGTAGGTAGGTACATAATCACAATAATAAATATGTTTAAGAAAAAAAATTAAAAAAATATTATGTTAGCATTGAGTTAGTACAAATAAAGTTAACAATATATGGCATGTCATCTAAAAATTTAGTGTGGATTAAATTCAAAGTAATATTCAATGTCAAATTATTATTAGAGAGAGAATGTCAAAATCTATAAAATTATTTGAGAGAGTTGTCAAATTGTATGAAATTATTAGAGAGAGATGTCAAAATTTATAAAATTATAATTTAATTATTATGTCAAAGTATCCTTCAAAAAGTCGTTTAAATTATAATAACACTTTTTACACATCAAGTCTTTAAGTTCCTTTTTAAACAAATTTAAATTTAAGTCTTTAATCGATTTCTTATAAAAGTTAAGTGTGTACATGAACTGTTAAATAACATAAATAAATAAAAAGATGACATCATACTGTTAATGTAATTTGTTTTGATCCCTAACAAACGGGCTGCGACAGCGACCTCGATTAGGAGCAGCTGTGATCTCCTACGTCATGTTCTGACAAGCAAATATGGCCCTTATATACAAACTAACGAATATTAATTGGTTACTAGGTTTAAAACATGACTCAACTTTAGATTTAATGAATCGACTCCTGAGTGAGGAACGTAGGGCTGGGCTGAGTGGTATTGAGGGCCTGGCTAAATTGATAATCTACAAACGTTAACGCTAATAGAAAACTTTAAATGAATGGGAATAGTATTTTTTCAACGTTCAGTCAAACAGAATAGAACAAAAGAATCGGAGGCGTTACAGACTGTAGAACGAGATGCGAAACGAAAAGGTTGTACCTTGGTTAAGCCTACTGATATTTTTTTAAGTGCGGAATATCTATAATCTAATTTTCATTCACCAAAAATACTTTTACAAAACAAATAAAATTATGCCATCCAAAACAATGTTTTGAAAATTCAAAAGGGGAGAAATGAAAAATTTGAAGATTGCTGGTAAATTGTATGCTATCATTTTAACGAGGTTCCTGTCTTGTATTCGTTGAGCTTCAGTCGTTGAGTTAAAGAGCAGCCCCGAGCTGAGTTACACGAACACTTACAAATACTTGCACTGACTGGACAGGTCCACGTGTGGTTTTCTCAAAAGTTCTCATAATTATTTGACCATTACAGGTTTATTGTTTGCCTTTTAGAGAAGCGTCTGTTTTGGTGTTCCATCTCATGGTAGTCAGTGAAGAAACACCGGCCTCATCTAGTTTAAATGGATATTTATTGTTATTTATAACCAATTTGCAAACGTAGCAGTAGAAGTACGGAATATAAATGTCAATTTCGGCCATTTTATTTTTACTACAGCTAAAATGGTGAGATGGTATAGAAATGAAACTGATAATATAATATTTTTACTATATATTTCTCATATTTTCGTGTACTTTACGATTATACGCATAACAAAACTAGAGCAGAAATAACATAGAAATGAGTCTTTAGAACGTCCGCGTTTTTGTCTGTATAAAACTTTGGGTTCTACAGATGGTTTTTCTCTAGTAGAGAGAACATATATGACTAAAAAGAAAACGCTAAAACAGTGCGCATCAGAATAACTCCGTGGCACTATATTAATGCCATATCATCTAAGTTAACCTATAACAAAATTCAGTTCAATCGGTAAAGGGTTAATTTTTTTTAAATACATTTGCAAAACCCTAAACAAACATACATACAAATATTTGAAGTTCAATAAAGCTAGTGAAAAGAGTTGTTTTGTTAAAAAAACAACAACACAAGTCTGATGCACCTACTGCTGAATGTTTAAAAAGCAAAGTCCTGTCTCACTCATAGATTCATCAACGCTCAGCCCAAATTCTCGAAGCTAGAACGTTGAGGTGCTTTGACGTATACAAAGAATAAAAAAGCATTTTTCAAAGTCCACACCCAGAAGGGATATAACGGGAAGCTAAAATGTTTATTGAGAAACCTACTTTGACGTGGGCAAAGCCAATAGCAGAAGCTATTTAGTAATAGCCAAAACACAACTGGCCATAAACCAACCAGCTTTTCTCGTTACAGTATTTAACTACGTACGAGTACACGGGCCTCCATACTTTCCAAACCGACATTGTTCCTCACTTTGGGCACAAAACGGTCTCTTTCGACCTCCCCTTCAAACTAGGTCAAGGGAACGAAGTGCGCGTCGGCTTGCGACTTGTCTGAATAAACCGACGAAAAACCTTCTACAGCTAACAGCCAAGCAATATTACTGAGATATTCTGTGGTTTAGTATTGAGTTGTCTCTTATTATTTAATGGTATCGTAAAGCTTTCGCTGAACTAAACCCACTATGCCACCTATTATGGCATTCAGAGTCTTGAATTTGCTAGAATATAGTCTGTCTAAAAAGTTAAACGACTTGGGTAATTATTAGGGTAAAACGAAATCTGATGTAGATAACACTGGTTAGCTAAACAAGGTTGATTAAGAGATCTTGATCATTGCTCACCATTCGAAGCTTATAAAAAGTATAGAATATAAGTATTTATTGAATGATTTAATGTAATCTTATGCGTCAATATGTCTATTTCCTTCGATTTTCGTGAAAATTGGGGACCCAAGACCCTAATTCTCGCGAAAACCAAGGAGAAGAAACTGGAGAGAAGAAACTTTTTCCACGGTTTTTGTGAAAATTAGGGACCTGGGTCCCTAAAAAAGTATAAACTGACAGTTTCACCAAAATTGAAAAAAAAAATATTCTCCCATTTTTTGATTACTGTGCTCATTTGCCAGTTTACCAGTATTAACATATTCAGTCAAACGTAGCAGGAGTCCGTTTTTTTGAGATGCGTTATAAATTGATTTAAGTTAATAAGGGTTAAGTTTCCGTATTTTTACTTGAAAAAGCATTAAAGAAAGGTGTAGGAGACAAAGAGGGTGTTTTGTGCTCAGCCTTTGCAATATGAACCCATCCTTAATAGGTGTTGAAAAATTCAATTTTCGGGCCGCCGTTCTTCGTCGTAGTACTTCGTAAAAAGAGGCGCCACTCTCTTGTTTGTCTTCAGGCTTTCTTTTATATCGTAATGTACCCGGCTTGAATCACAAAGTAAACTTCCAGTGTCCTGGATTTTTTTAATACCAACTTTTTAATACCAATTGTTTTCTCAAAAGTTATGATATCGCAAAGTACTTTTTCGTGTCCTTTAATATCTTTGTTATTCTTTTTTCTCTGTGCAATATATGTCGTAAATAATTAATCTACGTCGTTGAATGTTATAAATAATACAATATGTTGTGATCAGTTCCATACATATGACAGCACCGTGAACACTCGCCACTTTTAAAACAATTCTTCGTTCTAATGATTTATTGCGAGTGGCCTGCGATACAAAGAGGCTCATACATTATTTCATTTGAATAAATTTCGCCTTTACATTCATGAAAGATTCAGTTGTGTAAGACGAAAGTAGGTCCTTTCACAGACGATCCACAGGTTCTTGAGTGCAATGGTTTTCAACACAGTGGGTTCAATGACGTGTGAATTAATCTTCGGAACGTTTCGTGGCATGCAAGGTGAGTGTTTAGATCGATATTTAGCAGCCAATCAGAACGGGAAACATGAAATAAATTAGAAACTCGTCACGAATGTGAACATTGAGCACGAATGTCAGAATTGTATCTAATGAGTTGTTCAAATACAAACGTAGGTGCGCACTGTCCCTAGCTGGAATGTTTTGGTCAATTAATTTTTCTACAAACAAATAGGAGTTGACATGAATGAACCATTTAGCTTGGCGACGTCATATCGTGAAAACTATGAGTGATAAAATAAAACCAATGAATTACATAAATTTTATAATCAAAAAATCATAAAAAATGGCGTATTAAGGGCCAAGCGCCCGAAAAGTGCCATAAAACAGTGATTTTCTGAGGTCTACTCCTTCGTAACGGCTAGGTCAATTGGTTTGAAAAAAATATATATTTATTATAGATTCATGAACAATAATATCAATATTTGATTTGTTCGTTTCGGGGGCTCGTAATACTTTTGTCAAAAAAAAAAAATTAGCAATTTCGCAACTTTTCGCAACTTTTCCCTACTCCTTCGAAACGGCTTGGACCTTTAGAAACATTTTTACACATAAAAATTGGTGGTTAAATATTCTTCAAAGTGAACATTGCATATGTAAATCAATCAATATCTCGCAGAGAAAATGGGTTTAAAGCGCTTCCCGGGCACTGCTGGCCGCAAATAAATGCACAGATTTGCGTACTGCCGCCTAGGCGAGTGCGAGAGCTGCGTTCACATAATTTCGGCCAGATGGTTCAAGGAACTATACGCCTTAAACGGGATCACAATTCAGATATTTTCTTATTTTCAGTCTGTTATTTAATAAAATACATACTCAGAATTTATTTCCACAACAAATATTAATATAAAGTAGCTATGATTGGACTAGTTTAACAGTGGCCATAATAGCAATTAATAGATTAGAGAGTTATGGTAATGGTTTTAATGAGTATAATTATGTATGGCGGTAAGTCCCCTCTTTGAGGCGTGGCTGGAAAGACCTCACGGCATCCTTACCTTCCGCATGACACAGGTCCTCACCGGACATGGCAAGTTCGGGAGGTCCTGTTCAGGATTAAAGCGGAAGTGACGCTCGGGTGTCGCCACTGTACGGAACGCCCGGAAGTCACGGTGGAGCACATAGTTGAGGTGTGCCCTGCTTGGGCGGAGCATCGCCGTGCCCTCGTGGGGGCGATCGGAGGCGGAGACCTTTTGCGCCGGGCCTTGGTTGAGGCCATGGTCTGGAGCGAGGAGGTGTGGCAGGCGGTCGCCGACTCCTGCGAAGCAGTAATGCTCGCAAAAGAGGAGGCCGACCGCATCAGGCACGGCGCTCTCTTCGTCGCCGGGATTCCAATCCCAATTTCGGGTCCCAGCAGGGGTCGAAGCCTACTGGGGCCAGGGTTATCCGAAAGGGAAGTCGAGCCCCGGTATGAAGGCTTGAAGGAACGGGGTGGGTTTTTTAGTCAGTAAGAGTCTGACATATACCCCGCTCCGCCCAAGAGCGGGGGTTGTCATTGGATGATTTTCCCTACCAAAAAAAGTAAGTATAGGTAATTATGTAAATACGTAAATTTAATTACAGCAAATATTTTATTTAAGTTAATTTCCGATGTTGATGTGCAAATCGCAAAAAACGTACTAAACTATAAATTTCACGGGTTGAAACATTCACTTTAAACAAAAAGACGTGTGGCACTCGAGGACTGCCGCGATAAAGCTATTGCATAGCATTTTTTATCAACTTATGCAATAGACCTCGCCAACAGCTGCTTAACCCCACCCATCCAAAACCAGACCTTGCCAACAGCTGCTTAACCCCACCCATCCAAAACCAGACCTCGTCAACAGCTGCTTAACCCCACCCATTCAAAACTAGACCTCACCAACAGCTGCTTAACTCATTACCTTGCTATCATCATGAGGCGCAGCTATTGCATAGCTCCTATCGCGGGCCTTGAGCGTGGAGACCGAATCCAGAAAGAAATTAATTGAAGTTACACTTTTTGAGCGTGGTGACCGATAAGAAAACAAATGAGTGGGGGTGTTAGGTTATTTTCGTTACGGAATTTCCGGATTTGGTCTCCACGCTCAAGGCCCGCGATAGAAGCTATGCAATAGCTTAAATACATTTAAATTAGTTTTAGAAACCTACGGGGTTACCATGACGTCCAAAGTAAGATTGTTTTAATCTTGTTTCTGTGTGGGTAAGAGATGGCACTAGACAACCTGTATAGCTCTGTCTCTTACCCACACCGAAACAAGATTAAAACAATCTTACTTTAAACGTCATGGTCTAGGTCCAAATCATAAGCAGTTATGATAAAAACCTACTTCATATTCTCATCAAAAGCAATATAGCTAGCAAGGCTGAACTATGAACTATGAAACAAAACAAACCTCCAAACTCATTAAATAATTTCCTCGTAGTCTGAAGTCGCCATTTTCAAATTTATGTGTCATAGTTAGGTAGGTACTTGTAGGTAACTGAGATATTGTTGGATACCATAGAGTAATGAATCAACGCGGTGGGCACAGCTAGATATGGTATTATATGACTTTTAGTGCAAAACAACGGCAAAGAATGTTTCACCAATTTACAATCAGAAAATTACAACTTGTAACAATATTATTATTATATAACTTTCATGATAGTGGGCAGTGATAACGGCCCCGATTTACGAATCGCGGTTGCGGGTTCAAACTCGGCCAGACGCTTTACTTTGTTTAATTTATTTTATCACCACTACTCTCAAAACGGTGAAGGAAACGTTGTGAGGAAACCGGACTTAGAACCAAAAATTCCAAAATATGTGACATTCACCAACCCGCACTGGGCCCGCGTGGTGGATTACGGCTAGGGAATTTGAGCTCATAAAAATGCATTCATAATCCATACATTGTCTATTCTACTATTATATATTATAAAAAAGATAAAGTTGATCGACAGCATTAACTATTATTAAACTAAGTTCTTAACCGTGAATGTCTATTCAGTTCGAGAATAACTACTCATAAACCACTGAACGGATTTTCATGCGATTTTTACCAATAGATAGAAAGATTCAAGGATGATTAATTTTTGAGAAATTCAAAGATTAGTAATAGGTGCCTGTGTAAAACTGGGGTGGGTCGCTGGTTATTTGTTTGGCAGGCTCTTTAATGAGAGTCAGTTTTTTTTTTTGATGTCTTAATTGTTTAATCATCATCATCATATTTTAATCAATAAACAGAAATTGAATTATGCACTCTGTCTATTGGCGACAACTGCTTGAAAATCCATTCAGTAGTGTTTGAGTTAATTGCGAACAGACAACAGGCGCGTTCAGTTTTTTTTTATTATATGTATAAGAATGTATAAAAATTGTAGCGAGGGATTGTGGGAGGGAGCTGCCGTACTTATGCGCACTAGTGCGAAATACTTAACATTGCAAAATTTGAAAAGACTTTAGCTAGTTAGTAAAATGGCGTATCTAGTAATTTCGTGCTCTGTGTGGATTATAACTATTGCGAAGCAAATGTTGCTGTTCTAACTTGTTGCCGCTCTTCAATATTTATCTGTGTCAACTCGGCTGGGCCACTTGCACTGACCTTATAACGGAAGTTTCAACGTCGGGAGTTGTTCTATGTAAATTGAAATTGGATAGAGTTGAATGTAAATTTATTTGTTAACTGAATAATTTAGAATTGATTAAGTAGAAAATTGAAAAGTGAAACTTAATTACCCATTTGTTATTTAAAACCGTAATAGTTTTAAAGATTTTGCCCTTGCTTTATTGATATGCTTAGGACGGTGAGTATTATATCTAGCATAATCAGCCTTTTAATATTCCCACTGCTGGGACTCAGGCCTCCTCTCTAGGAGAGAGAATGAGCCGTAATCGCAGTGCGGGTTGGCGAATGTAACATGTCTTTGAATTTTTGGTTCTAAGACTAGCCGATTTCCTCCCGATGTTTTCCTTCACCGTTTTGAGAGCAGTGGTGATGAAAAAAGTTTTACGAAGTAATGGGCATGGCTAGATTTGAACCCGCGACCTGCAACTCGTAAGTCGTGGCCGTTACCGCTTGGTCACCACTGCTCTCACAGTATATCTATTAGGTATTTTTAACAGTGTAGTGTAGTTTGGGGTGTATGTATACGGGGTCCCAATCAACACTTATCAGGACTCGAGCCAACCTCGCCTGCACTTGGTGCACTCGGCTGACTAACAAACGAGGCTCTGGCGACCAGCCAACACGCACTGGACCAGCATGGCGGGTTATCTACTATATAAAAATAAGTCGGGTTTTCCTTCCTGACGCTATAACTCCAGAACGCACGAACCGATTTCCACAGTTTTGCATTCGTTGGAAAGGTCTCGGGCTCCGTGAGGTTTATTAGAGTAGAGTAAGGTAGAGTAGGGTAGAGTAGGGTAGAGTGGGGTAGAGTAGGGTAGAGTAGGGTAGAGTAGGGTAGAGTAGGGTAGAGTAGGGTAGAGTGGGGTAGAGTGGGGTAGAGTAGGGTAGAGTAGGGTAGAGTAGGGTAGAGTAGAGTAGGGTAGGGTAGAGTAGGGTAGAGTAGAGTAGGGTAGGGTAGAGTAGGGTATAGTAGGCTGAAGTAGGGAAGAGCAGGAGCGAAGCCGCGCGGGCAAAAGCTAGTGGTAGTATAAAATCAGTCGTTTACATCGACATTTAGTCTAGTGATAGACAAGCCCTTTCATGGAAACTATTTGTCAAAATACTGAAATGTTAAAACAAAAGTAGCGCTACATTTGCATTGGCTTAATGTCGTCTAACTATTAAAACATATAACGCTAAGGGCTTCTTCACACGTACCACAACTACACCACGTCGCAACGACAAAATGCTGTCAAGCAGTGGTTTCGTATGAATAGTGTCGCTGCAGCTTTTTGTAGTGACGTTGTGGTACCGACAAAATGTCGATGTGGTTGCGTTGTGGTCGGCCACTAGTTCGCAGTGTCGCTGGTTGTTGCGTTGTGGTTGCTATGTGGTCGGTATCACAAACATGGTCGATAACGACTGCAAAATGTGGTACGTGTGTATAGTCCTAATTATTTTCAATACGAAATATACGCCCGACCACGTTGTGTGATTGAGGTGTGAAGAAGCTATCCTCTAAAAGCCCTAAGATAGCTTCTAAAGGATACTTTTTCGCGACCAAAATCTTTTGAGCACCATGAATTTTGTGGCACTTACGCGTTTCGTTTAACATAGTGTAGGTGTGTGTAGGGTTCAAGGTGTACAGACGACATTACACCTGTGTCAACTGAAATGTTCGGCACGCCTAATCTGGAGCTTAGTATGTACTACACTCTAGATTCGGCAATAGCATATTATACTCCCATATCGGTGGCGACTGACCTAACCGCTGGTGACGCAACGAGCCAATGTGTTTACACCCCGTGTGAGTGACTCCACTACCACTAAGGTCACCAGTTTTTTAATTTTTTTTTATTACGCATATGGATGTCACTAACCCAAACTAAAGATTCATTTATTTATTAGTAGTTTTTCTCCGTGTCTTCGCCCGCGTACATAAAATTTAACCCTAAATGTAACCTATGTTACTCAGGAATAAAGCAGCTTTCTATCGGTAAAAATTTTTTTGCAATCGGATCAGTACTTTCAGAGATTACGTCGTACAAACAAAGAAAAAACAAACTTTACCTCTTTATAATGTTAAATGTAGATAACAAGATCTTACAAATGGTGGGATCCACCAAAGTAAACTGACTCCTTCGACTACAGAAAAGGATGTTTTTATTATATTAAAATTAAAAAATTTAAAAACCCCTGACTTATAAAATCTATAAAAAGTAAAAGAACTGCTCAAGACGAGTTTAATAAGCCCAACGAGAACCTTAAGACCTCTAAGCCAATCATATGAGTACACTAAACTAAAATCAAAATTAAGGCACCGAAAAAAGATTGTCCACATCGCTTTTTACTGGCCCAATGTGTAATTTACCCAAAATACTGGTGGCATTACCACGCTGTGTGGCAACGCTTTAAAATTCTGTCCAAGGTATAACCAAGTCTTTCAGTCACGCGACGTGTCTACAAGGCGTATCGTAAGTTTTCCAACATCTTCTGTTGAATTACTTCACATATTGTATGCCAATGTTGTTATCGTATCCAGTAATAGTTTTCCAACATCTTTTGTTTAATTCATTCACATATATACAATGTTGTTTTGTTGTTTGTATTATCACACCTCCAAGGCCTGTTGCGTGATTCAACATGACTCGCGGCCCGATATCAGTGTTACTGATAATATGACGTCATGACAAGTCGAAGCCATTTGTGATATTCTAAGTTACGACACCGAATAAGGTGTCGCAATAGATATCGTTTTGCAGATACGGCGTCGAATTGTAAGAAGGTTTGTCGAATGGATTAATCGTTTACGGTTATAACAAAAATTGGGAATGAGACAAAAGAGGACCCTTCCTAATCAGTTTATTGTCAGTCAAAGCTAGTTGTTTCATTCCAACGTAATCCAATGCAATATTAGATACCTAAAGAGGCTCACGTAAAACATTACATAGAACTTATCTTAAAAAAAAAACATTCAGTCTCGATTAAATGTTCTTTAATTATTTAATTTATAAGTTCTTTATGAAAGGCACGTAAATTAGCAGCAACTTTTCAGAGGTCTATATTAGGCCGCGTTTCCACTCGCCAGTAAATTGCATGCAAGTTAAAATACATTGCGGATTAGCGAGGTATGATGTAATCAAGCGGCCCTTCGTAACTCGCAATGTGATTCGACTTGCATGCAATTTGCTTGCCAGTGAAATCGCGGCCTTAGATTCGTTTTAGGTATATGATATTATGTTTTGATTCCAATAGAAAACCTGGATAGTATCCCGAAGATATCCATCTGTCTGTGTTTTCAAAATATTTAGAGAAAGAAGTGAAATAACTTCATAATCTTGAAATAGACGTATGCGGAGTGAGTAAGTTATGTAGGTAAATCGGTTTCAGATTTGAAATGTAATTATACCAAAGCATTCGTGGAAGGAATGTGAATCATATTGAGAAGCTTACCTACCTATTTATATTCGTTTATACCTTTAATTTCAAGCAAATATCGAGTTTCAGTCAATTTGAGCGTATAATGTACGTTGTTCTGCAGTAAACACATATTTTATACAAATTGAGATTTGAGATATCTTTATTTTCACACAAAAGTATTAAAATACAAAGTATTTAACACCACAAGGGAAAAATTGGTTACCCTTTTGACTTTGCGACATGTTTCCTTAAAATGTAAAGAATAATGATGAAGCGATTTATGGACATACATTTAGTTAAATAATAAAATTATAAGTACATCTTTTCTTTTAGTAGTTTATTTGGCAAAATCTATTTTAACAGAAGATATTCGACTTTGAACTTTCAATTTCATTTTAGTCAGATTTTCGGTTTTGTGATTTAATTAGTTTTTCGAAGTATAACGTCGATATACTGAAAAGAGACGTCACCATCGTAACGTGTGTACAAAATTGACAGCGACATATTCCCTTACTACTTTTACTCATATCTGTTATAATCTGTAAATATTATAATCTGGTTTATAATGTGGCAACATTAGCGCCTTCTCTTAGCTATTAAAAAAAAAACCGGCCAAGTGCGAGTCGGACTCGCCTGTGGAGGGTTCCGTAGCAGCAAGTAACATAATATAATAGTTCTTGTACTTCGTTGTAACTTTGATCGATGTTTTAATAATAGAGTTTTTTTTTAGATTTATGACGTATTAACAAAAAAAAACTACTTACTAGATCTCGTTCAAACCAATTTTCGTTGGTAGTTTGCATGGTAATGTACATCATATATTTTTTTTTAGTTTTGTCATTGTCTTATTTTAGAAGTTACAGGGGGGACGACACTCATTTTACCACTTTGAAAGTGTCTCTCGCGAAAACTATTCAAGTTAGAAAAAAAATATATTAAAAACCTCAATATCATTTTTGAAGACCTATCCATAGATACCACACACGTAAGGGTTTGAAGAAAAAAAAAAATTTTCGAGTTTCAGTTCTAATTATGGGGACCCCCAAAATTTATTGCTTTTTTCTATTTTTGTGTGAAAATATTAATGCGGTAACTGCTCAATCATAATCAACTTGACTAGGGTTACTGTTATCCTTCACTCTGCCCTTTGGGCTCCAGGCCCGCCGTAACTCTTTCAAACAAGGTCACATCGCTAAAAAGAACACCAATTAAAAATAATCTTTATACAACGTCAAAAAATGAACACCTCGCAATAAATCGGTGTACATACAAGTTTTTGCAGGTTACAACAGTAAGCCATGTTTAAAAGAGACCCCGCTTTATTCATGTTAATAAATAGCCTGTCGGAACGGATTGACATTTTACCTCACTTTAACATGATACACCGTTTTTACTACAAAATATTTTTTGCTGAAAAATTTTATGAGAAAGAAGCCGATGTTGTACCTAAGCGTTTGTTTTCGAATTATTAAAACAAGTTGATTTTCTTATAAGTTTTACGAAGAAACGGAACGAGAAAAATGTCTGTGTCTAAAGATGTGTGTAACATTTAAAGTCACTGATTTTAACTTAACTCTTTGAATGTCGTAATTAGAGACACAATAGAAAGACAATTACCTTATGTCGGACAGTGTAACTTAAGACATTCGAAAGGTAATCAACGAAACCTATTGCACAGCACACTGAAAGAAAAAAACAAAAAATCATGATTACACACATACTTGTTAAACAATGTCACCGTCATCATCATTTCAGCTGAAAGACGGCCACTGTTGGACACAGGCCTCCCCCAAGTGTTGCCATACCGATCCTGTGCGTTTCGCATCCATCGGATTCCCACGACCCTTACCAGATCATCGGTCCGCCTTATGGGACCTTCCAACGCTGCGTACGTGGTCGCCATTCCAGAACCTTTCGTTCCATCGATCATCTGTTCTGCGAGTAACGAGTGCACTGCCCACGGCCATTTAAATTTGGCGATTCTTTGGGCTATGTCAATAACCTTGGTTCTCCTGCGGATATCTACATTTCTGATGTTAACATAGCCCTTTCCATTGCCCTTTGAGTGACTGGAAGCCTTCTGATGAGGTCCATTGTAAGCGACCACGTTTCGGAGCCATATGTCGTCACTGGTACAGTTGCCACAAAGTATTTTTAGCGGTTGCACATAAGTCAAAAATTCGGTCTCTTTAGTGGTGCGAAGTGAGACGCGGGGTCGGGGAGTATCTGTGATTGGCTCACCGCGTCATCGCGTCATAGACATCACTCCTTATTCGTTCCCTACATTGCGGAATGTATCTAACAACGAAGACGATTGGCTCGCCCATTAAATATGCAATACCACGCACTTGTTAAACAACGTAAAGATAAGTACCTGTCTATATAGAAAATCATCATCATCATCATCATCATTGTGGCTTGCCTCCCTATGCTGCAGTTTCCGGACTGCTTTCGCCACTTCCGGGCTCTTTGGCTTCAAGTCAAATACAAAATGTTATTCAGTTTATTTTACCAAAATTATGATACATTATGATGCATGTAAATTTAATTTAAGTGAATTAATATAATTAAATCATAAATTTAGAATAATATTTTAAATTGTATTTTAATTTATATTGTAGTATTTTATTATTTAATGTATTTGACATAGAATGCAATCGCTTTAATTTTATTAATAATATATATTTTTTTATCAGTTTAGGGCCTGCCCACATAGGTATATTTCGCCGCGAGGAAAATAATCGGATTTATTTTCACACCGTACTGCGTCAAATCTGCAAGAAATCACGGAATTTTTGATCGCGCGTTTTTTTTTATTGCAAAGGCGTACAATAATACGTATTTCTAATTACAATCGGAAATTTTGAATGTTTATGATTTACTTATTTAACGTGATGTCTAACTATATGTATAATTGGAATGAACGAATGTTATTTGCATGTTTCTGTTTGAGTTTTGTGTGTATTTGTATTCAAGTATGTCAATCTATGGGTATCTTACCTGAAATAAATGTCTATTATTATTATTAGACTCGCATTTCGAATCTGTTTCCTGATTTATCTCTTCAGTTAAAAGAGTACTTATGTTTTAAAATACAGACGTGGCCTGGCAAGAAAATAAGTATACCATCCACACTACACTACTAGTACACACACACTACTTGACTAGTAGCACTAGTTTATAACAATTAAAAAAAAAAACAAGTATACACGGTTATTTGTAAAACACTGGCAACCTTTCAGGACTATGGCTAACTAACATCATAAACAACAATTATTGTACTTTATATGACTTTTAAAAATTTATCAAATTTTGGTTCATTAGATTTTCATACAAAAATAATAATATTTAAATTAAATGTTCTAAATATTACGAAGTCTATGCAAAGCAAGCGATAATACTATAGCGGAAGGTAGTGGGTTCGGTAGGCGGGGGTGCTTGATGCGCTTGCGTCGCGACATACAGACGTAGGTAGTTATAGCAAAATACGGAGTTGAAATGTGTTAGTGTGTCAGTTGGGACGGTTACCACAGGGGCATCACTGCTCGGTTGGGATGGTTAACACTGGGGCATCGCTGCTCGGTTGGGACGGTTACTACTGGACCACCACTGTTCAGTTGGGACGGTTACAACTGGGCGTACCAAAATATTTCCTTTGGGAAACACGAGTGTGATATCACGTTAATTCAAAGTTACGTCTCTTAAACTAATTCTGCTAGAAAAAGTTAAAAGTACATAACCTAGCCATTAGCTATTTAATAAGCAATCTAATAAAATTACAGCGTCAATATATGAAACTATGAAAATTCGACCAAGCTCTTCAACACTAATAAATTGTGATTAAAAATTAGCTACTCAAGTAATCTTTTCTTGGAAACTTGTAATATTATACTTAATTTGATTCTATTATGAATAAATTTAAGAAATTCTTCGTCGTTAATGTTACAAAAGAAACAAGCTTGCTGACTATTGAGGATATCATAACTAAAAAGAAATGTAAATTGAAGTTATACAAAAAAAAAAAAATTACTCTCGGCTCTTAAAAAAAATGAACATATTCTTAACTCGATCTTTTTTATAAATATTCTTGTAATTTATTGATGACATTAATGTAATTTTGTGTTTTTGTAATGTGAATGAGCATCGCCGTGCCCTCGTGAGGGTGATCGGTGGCGGCGACCTCTCGCGCCGGGTCTTGCCATGCATACAGTCTATGGGAGCGAGGAGTGCCCGGTGGCCGCCTCCTTTTGCGAAGCACTAATGCTAGCAAAGGAGGAGGTCGACTGCATCAGGCAACGGCGGCGCTCACAGCGCCCCAGCCTCTGCCGGAATTCCGATTCCGATTTCCGGGCACCGAAGGCGCGGGCTTGCGAACGGCGAGCAATGGGTAGCTCGCGGTCCAACCGTTCGGTAACTATCCGGACCGCGCGCAAGTCGTCGACGGCGCGCACTGTTCCTGCGTGCCTCAAGGAGCTGTCAGTAACAACAGGGGCCCAGTTAGGTGAAAGCCTACTGGGGCCATGGTTAGTTCGAAAGGTAGCTCAGCCCCGGTACGAAAGACAATGAAGGAACAGGAGTGGGTTTTTAGTCAGTAAAAGTCTTACACTATCTTCCGCTTCGCCCAAGAGCGGGGGATGTCATTAGATGATTTTCTCGCCGCGAAAAAAGATGTAAATAATTTTAAATTAAATATTTTAATGTGAATTCAATTTTATATTCTATGTCTAAGGACTTGGTTTCCAAAATAAATGAATTTTAATTTAATTTACTTTTTTAATTTTGAAATATGAGATCTCGAAAACGAAGAGACATTAGCAGTAAATACCGGCTTCCGAAGTTTATTTATTTTATCATTTTTATTTTCCTATCATAAATTCTTTGTAATATTTTTCAAACACAGAACAAATAGTTTTGAATTAGAACCTCACAGGTGTCTAGGCTGCCAGTGTCATTTACGTAATACGTTTCTTTCTATCGAGGAATATTGTGTTCACGAAAACACGTGTGTTATACAATCACCTATAAATACTCTATACGTTAAAACGATGCATTATAATTAGAGGTCGAAATAAGGTAGAGTTATTTAGTGAGACGAACTTTGTAACTCTCCGACCGTAAAAAAGTTATCTACTACATTTAGAAATTGAAATATGTTACATATAACACCTAAACAACAGATCATTTTATTTTATTTTAACTGTCCGACTTGTATATTCAAATCAAAGCAATCAGGTACTAATGTAGGTACAAGTGTTATATACTAGGGTATCTATATAATGCATTAGGGTTAACCAGGTATTCATGCCTCAGTCGATAACGCACACCACTTGCAAAATTAAAAAAAAACATTTATTTTAATTATAAATAATAGGTACATATATAAACTTAAAATAATAATAATATATGTACAAGCGGGTAAAAAAGGGGAACTTATAGGGCATCAAAAAATTAGTCCATATCAATGTCAATGAGAAATGTGCCCACACTGCTGGTAGCATTTCCATGCTGGATGACAATGCTGACTTGTTGACCGAAGAAAAGCTTTCTGTACCCCTAGCCAACTTGATAATCTGCAATCGTTAACGCTAGTAGAAAACTAAAAAGGCACGGGAATGACGTCATCTCAACGCTCAGTCGCGTGGTCAACTTGCGGCGTTCTACGTAAGCGAAACGGTTGTAACTTGGCTGGTCACGCGAACGCGAACTGTTTGCTGATATCTCGGACAACTCAATGAGCTTGGGGCTTATTTGAGCCGATCTCGTTAAAGTATAAAACCGATGTAATTATAAATGTTTTCACTTAGTTTTGCAAGTGTTACCGACTAGGGTGCGTAATTGCGTATGTCAATTTTACTATATTCCAAAAGTCTACATAATTATCGGATCATAAAAACATACAACTAGAGTATTGAACATTAAAAAATAAAATCTGAACAAAAATTGGTAAACACTATATCTATAAAATATAACATTATAATGTGTATATGTTTCTGGCACATATCATAATATAAACACAAAATAAACCGTACTTTGACATCGTTAGTTAAGTTTATAAAGTGGACGTCGAAGTACAATAAAATTCGGTTAGTAAATTTAAACTAACAGGTTATAAATTCAACGTAGCTCACCTGCTCACTAATTGGTTATTACTAAAGTTTCGTCAAATATTTGGTTAATTACTGTTCTGAATTCAATGATACTTGAATTGAAATTATTGATATGGTAAACCAGAACCGCATCGGAAATTAAACGTTATTTCAGTAGTTTCCTGTTTATTATTTACTCGTATCTTTAATTAATATTACAGTTCGTCTGTTGATATGCCAATAATACTTCATTTATACCAATTTAATAACTCGTCAGAGAAAAATATTTATTTTGTAATGTAATTTTGTTACCGACCAATTCATCTGTTATTGTTTACAGATCATACATTATTATTCCACTCACTTCTGGGTTTAAAGGTGTTCTGTTTTTTAGCTATGTATTATGTTTTGTAAAAATTCATAGAACAAACATTTTTGTTTATGATGTTAGTTATACAGTCCAGCAAGTATTTTTTTCTTTTTTTTTTTTTAAATTTAGGGACTTTTGGTCACAGTACGACCATGCCAGCCCCATCGTAACTTAATACAAGTCAAGCTACTTAAGTTAACTTTATTAACTACGGGGGCTCAAAACCTTACTCACTATTTTATAAACAGCGATGGCTGCGTTAGAGAGGGGTTCGGACAGTATACTTCGAATAACACCAACATCAATCAAATTAATTTTAAAAGTATTCATCAGCACTTCTCTAGTAGCTCGTGTCCTGATGCATTCCAGTCCAGCAAGGATGTTAGTGTTTTACAAATAACCCTGTATCATCATCATCATCATAATCATCATCAGCATTTTTAATGTTCCCACTGTTGGGCCTTAGGCCTTCTCCCTAGGAGAGGGAATGGGCCGTAATCCACCGCGCGGGCCCAGTGTGGGTTGGTGAATGTCACATGTCTACGAATTTTTGGTTCTAGGACTTGCTGGTTTCCTCACGATGTTTTCCTTCACCGTTTTTAGAGCAGTGGTGATGAAATAAATTACACAAAGTAATGCGCCTGGCTGGGTTCGAACCCTCGACCTACAACTCGTAAGTCGGGGCCAATACCACTCGGCCACCACTGCTCCCCTGTATAAATACCTATATATTTATTTAAGACAATTTACCTTAAGTACTTATAAATATCTTATCTATTATTAAAATAAAGATCTTTACGTTCTAATCTAATTCAGCGACATCATAATAATATCATTTTCTCTTCAGAACGCGGGCTTGGCAGTCGTTTAGGCACTGTAACCGGGGTCGTGGAGGCATAAGTTTGAGAAACTTTGCTGTAGGCATATTAAGTATTTACGCGATAATCGCTATGTATTAGGACAATGTTTATGCCATTTTGTACCGAGTTTGGGTCGCCGTCCCTTATTTGTCTGTCAAAGATGTTGCTAAAACGAAACAACTGCATTTTGAATGCAATTGGGTATTTGCCAATGATATTTTTGTGTTATATTTTATATTAAAGAAAAAATAACACTAACGATGAGGTACGCGATAGGTTTTTAATAAAAATAAAGTGAACATTTTTTAAAACTCCACACACAAAAATAAAGTTAAAAAAAGTAAGTTAATAAATTACTCTTTCAGCCTTTTAACTTCATTTGAAGGTTTTATTAAAATATTTTAAAGATGAGTGTCACTGAGTCGGGGGACCGTAATGTGCAGAAGTTAATTTAGCTTTAACCTTTCAATTGTGATAATTACAGACACAATTGAAAGACAATAGGTGCGCGAACGCCGGCGTTCGCTTGGGGTTTAATGAATTAATAAATAGAAAATACCTAATAGTTTCAAATGAACGTATGAAGTTAGTTTATTATATCAATCTATAGCCTACCTAAGTTCCTTACTTAACCGTCCCCTGACGCAGTGACGCTCATCTTTAAAATATTTATAGATTCTTTTTTTTTATTAAGTTAAAAGGCTGAAAGAGTAATTTACGAATAAACAATAAAACAATTGTATCAAGTAGCCAATTGTTACTAGCAAATACCTATCTATTGGATATTTCGCTATGAAAGGAAACGTTCGCATATAAAAACCTGCAAAAATCAATCAACGCTGGAATTGGAAAAAGGAAAAATTTATCTTAGCCTCGCACGCCAAATGTTTCCCTACCAACAGACTTCTAAAGGCTTCGTATTTGAAGCCATAACTGTACTGCTCGAAATTCAAAAGCCAGAAATTGGCAGGATGGATTCAGGAAGTAATCTGGCACTGTGATAGCATACCAATAACACATTCCTTCATATTTCTGCTTGATATAGCACCTGTATATAGTGCTTTATTGAGGTCAAAAGTGCTTCTTTTTTTTCCTTTTGTAACTAGCTACGCTTGGTTTGTGTATTTGCCACATGGGTCAGGTTTGTAAAATATTAAATCTTTGATACGGCATTCAGTCACTTTGTTTCCCATTATAATACGGGTGTAACACATTCTATCTATCTTCTTCTTCTTCCTGCCCTGGTCCCATCTTATTTGGGGTCGGCGCAACACGTTTTTTTTTTCTATTCTACCCTGACTATCGTCTGTGTGTGTGTTGTGTGTGTAATGCTGTGGCAGTTTTGGCATCAAATGTCTTAAGACGGCCTTCTGAGCAGCTTCGCTGAAGAAGTGAGTACAATCGCGCACATTTTAATGAGTCCAAATATTGTCCAGTTACGTAGATAGTTGAGATACAAAGCGAAGTAAAATTTTCATGACAATATCGGATATGAATATGTGCAAATTGTTTCTGGAATTAATTGATCAAAACATCCACTAAACATCACTCAAAAAATCTCGCCCAAAACTCTAAAAGTATTAAAAAAAAAACACCTAAATTGTAACATATATTTTATAAAAAATTGACTAGAGCTTATTGGCCCTGACTGCTATGCCGGTACGAGCACCGGCATAGCAGTCAGGGCCAATAAGGGTTCGATTCCCACCCAGAACAAATGTTTGTGTAATCATTTTGTCTGTGGCTAGGCGTAATTTATCTATTATACGTAATGAATTTAGAAATATGTAAGTGTGTTTATCAGTTGTCTAGTACTCATAACACAAGCTCTGCTTAGCTTGAGACTAGACAGCGTTGTGTGACAATGGTGGGAATATTACTTACCAAGAAATAATATACCCTAGAAAACTCATTTCCGTAACCCGGATACAAAAGACATGTACAATTTATTATGTTTTATATTTTTAATGCTAGCTTCTGCTAGTCTGGCTTACTAAGCTTCGCCCGGTTAACTGTATGTTTGTTTGGACCTCCGTTTCATCCCCATAGGGTGTAAAATTGCCCTAAAATTACGTCACCCCCTTCCTTGCTCTTGTCTTATACATACATTACCGGCTACGCATTCAGTATTGTATAGAATACCTATTAATAATACTATATATATTAATATAAATAAACTAGCTTTTGCCCACGCGTCTTCGCTCCCGCTCTTCCCTACTCCACCCTACTATACCCTACTCTACCCTACTATACCCTACTCTACCCTACTATGCCCTACTCTACTCTACTCTACCCTACCCTATCCTACTCTACCCTACTATACCCTACTCTACCCTACCAAACTTCACATAAACCATCTACTAAATAGTCCGACGAACAAAGCCTAAAAATTTTGTTTGGATAAGTGAGTCCGTTCTTGAGTTATAAAATTACAACGAAAACTGGCATTGATTTTAATGTATAGTATAGATAATGGTCTATACATTATCTACTCGTTTAAGGTATTCTATACATTGTCTAGGTTAGCTAGGAATTTGTATTTATATACAGACTTTACAAGTTCAAATATTACCTAAGCTAAATTTACGAGACCACTTCTGGAGCGGCGATCATAGGATGATTTTCCCCACAGACACATAGCACCTATACCTACATAGTAGTTTAATAGCTAACTTACGTAAGCCAAACCGCCAAACTTGCGAGGCTGAAGACGTTAAATATTTATCGAAACTTCGCCCATGATCGGGTCAAATAGAGCGTGGAAGATTGAAGTCGAGTCAATTAGCAAGCCACCTGTAGCTACTTTTCAATAAAAATATGAATCAAGAAAGTATTTAAGCTTTCAAATACCATAATTAGACACACAATAGAAAGACAATAAGAGAGCGAACGCCGGCGTTCGCTTGGGCTTTAATCATCCATATAATTATACACCGTTAAATGTTCGTTTTAATCCCGTGGAGGGTCGATCCGGTACATGAAACACTATCGATTTGTAAAGATAAAATTAAAAAGTAAGTACCTTCTTTTTAAAACTCGTATAAATTTACGCATGTACGAAATTAATTTCTTTAAGAAAACGTCAGCTGAGCGAGTTCAATGATCTGTAGTGTTAGTAGTTAATAGTATAGACGCAACGCCGACTACTACCTACAGGTCATTGAACTCGTTCAGCATCTAGCTCAAGAGGATTTGATCTTTAAGTGCCTCGAAATAAAGTTGACAATGTCAATGTGCAAAACTGCACACTGACTATATGCCGCATATAGTCAGTGTGCAGTTAATTGCATGCGTCGACACTGCACTACTGTAGCCAACCGCGTAAAGTTGAAGGCACGACTGCATGCAGTTGATATTGACTTGACTCGACTGCAGCCGACCGCATGCAGTTGATATCATGACGGCACGAAGTCGAACGAACAACTGCATGCGGTTAAATATATCGACCGCGCGCGGTTACTGCGATGCAGTCCGTCTGATGTCAGCCTTAGGTTTACTGCAATAACAAAAGAAAGATGCAGAAAAAGATACTGTTTATTAAGCGACATCTTTTTCTTCGTTTGCTTGTAGCGATTATCTGATTGCGTTGGATGTAGGTCAGCGGGCTCCTTAGCGATTAGTTCGCCGCCGGCCTAGTCTTCCAGGTCGTCGACTCAACGGAGATTGGTCTGTTTCGTGACGGAATCAGTATTCATTTTAAGGTGTTTTTCTTTCATCATTTGGTGTTTGCCCCATAATAGTAAGCACGTGGATGGCGATATGTTATAGCGGGATTGGGAAAAGATCGATCTGCGGTGTTATTCTCAAAGAAAACTGACTTGAGCGCAGTGCTGGCCACAGAGACGAAATTTAAATAGGTTAACAATCCAATGTATAGGTTCATTGGGTTGTTAATCCAATGTGCAAATAGGTACATTGGATTTCGTACATGGAAACTATTTGTCAAAATACTGAAAAGTTCGCTACAGCGCTACATTGACATTATGTCGTCTAACAGAAGTATTAAAACATGAAACACTAAGATAGCTTTTAAAGGATACTTTTTCACGACGAAAATGTCTTAAGCACCATGAGTTTCGTGCCACTTACGCGTTTCGTTCAACATAGTGTAATGTTCAAGGTGTACAGACGACATTACACCTGAGTCGACCGAAGTGAGTGTTCGGCACGCCTTCTCTAGTGCGTAGTACATAATTATGTACGTATATATATATCAATGAATTTGAATATTCAATCACGTCGTGGTTTCGGTCAAACTCTAGTTCAAAACTAGCTCAATTTAGCCTTAATCTGCTTAATGAATAGGTCGTCATATTATAAAAGTTAATCTAATATGTACAAATCTCGTGTCACAGTGATTGTTATCGAACTCCTTCGAAACTGTTTGACTGATTGTTATGTTTTATTTTGTTTAGGTTTGGTAAGTTTGAGAAGGGTACAGTGATGACATATGGTTCCGAAATGTGGTCGCTCACAATAGGCCTCACCAGAAGGCTCAAAGTCACCCAAAGGGCAACGGAAAGGGCTATGCTCGGAGTTTCCTTACGTGATCGAATCAGAAATGGAGACCAGGATGGATGGAATGGAGCCTTTGTTCTCCTTGGTAGGAGAACCAAGGCTGCCGACATAGCACGAAGAATCGTCAAACTTAAGAGGCAATGGGCTGGGCACATTGCTCGCAGAAAAGATGGCCATTGATGCCGAAACGTTCTGGAGTGGCAACCGCGTACCCGAAGACGCAACGTTGGAAGGCCTCTAAGGTGGACCGATGATCTGGTGTAGGTTGCGGGAATTCGATGGATGGATCGTTTACTGTGGCGACCCTTTAGGAACGAACAGTGGACGTCTATCGCCTGAAATCATGAAGTTTGAGAAGATCGTACTCTACCATCCCCATTCTGGTTTTAAAGGTTCGTTTGCTGGTAGCTGGTAAAAGAGAAAAAGCTTTTTACATTGTATTTAGAATGTGTAAAATCTTTCTCCAACAAGCATCAAAACACTTGATGGGTCAATAGATATTGTAATAAATACAGGAGGAAGACGCGAACAAAAGAATTCCAGGGCTTTATTCAATTGAAACGTTGAGTTCAGTGGGTTTTATTACTTCAAGCATAGTTTTAGTTGTATTGCTGTTCTGAAAAGAAAACGATATATATTGTAACGGAAATATTTACTTTAAGTAGCTCCTAGACATTTTACTGCGTAAAAGTTTCACCTTAATATTTTCAACTAGTTATATGTAGTTGTTTGCATTTTAGTTTAAAACGTCTAAATTTATGATCATAATTAAATAACTTTACACAAACATCGAAATTTTAAACTAATAAATATTTCTTATGTAGACTGAAAACAATATAAATTAAGGTATGTATAAAAAATAATAATGGGCAGAAAAAAAGGTTTATTCCAGAAAATTCTACCGAGAAATCCCCGCCAGTGGGGATTGTTACTTTTTTTCCCGAAATCCCCACTAGCTAAATAAAATCATCTCAGTGAGGATTTTTAGAAAAATAAGTGTAATAATCCCCATCGGATATTTTTGTTTATAAGCCAAAAATGCGGTATTGGATTCGTTTAATTAGATACGTACGTAATTGTGACAATATTATTAGTCAGCTTTTATTAAATTGTTTGTACTGTAACGTAAATCAAAAATATTTACAACAATTGACTAGATTCAAATATTAAAAAAAAATATACGATCACCTAAATCACGCTTGTTTCATCGCATTTTTTCTAATTCATTGGGCATCAAAATGTAAAATAATAATAAAAAAAATATATACAGTTATTGATATGCTATAAAGTTCCTGCCGACGAAAGGTGACCCAGATCTTTCTGGGCCACCCTTCGTTCCATCAAGAAGTTCCCGTGGTAGTTTTAGTCTCGTCAGTACGAGGATTGGCTTGAAACAGGGCGGAAGAAGTGTGCCTGGAAGGATTTGCCTTTGCCCAGTCGTGAGACAGTAATGGCTAGAGAAAAGAAAATAATTGCAGACAGGAATAGGTTGGAGCAGTGGTAGCCGAGTGGTAACGGCCCGACTTACGAGTTGTAGGTCACGGGTTCAAACCCAGCTAGGCGTGCTACTTTGTGTAATTTATTTCATCACCACCGCTCGCAAAATAGTGAAGGAAAACATCGCGAAGAAACCAGCATATCCTGGAACCAAAAATTCGAAGAAATGTGACGTTCATCAACCTGCACTGGGCCCGAGTAGTGGATTACGGCCCTGAGTCCCAGCAGTGGAAACATTAAGGCTGATTATTCTACGCTATTATGCTGTTGGTTGGAAACTCTGACACATAATCGGACCTCGATCTTGCAGAGGTCCTATGCAGCACCCGCCGGTCCTCACCACAAATAGGCACACTGTGCCTGTTTACTGCGAAACTTAGGCTCGTGACAGACGGCCGGGATAGAGGGATCAGGTATCCCCCCTCCCCCTCCTAAAAGGTGCAATACTCGTGCACGAATAGACAAACAAGCAACCTTCGACCTTATGGCATCATACAAAACACAACCAGTGAGAGTCCAACGCCCAATGGGAGGCACAGTAGCTTAGGTGATTAGGTGGTTTTTGTTTTTTGGTTTGAGGGTTTTAGTTTTTTCCACTTACTAAAGATTTAAAGAAAAGCATAAATAATATAATATCCACGACTATCACACAACGCTCAAGCTAAGCAGACCGACAACTGATAAACACCCTTATAATATTTCTAAATACATACATATTATAGATAAATTACACCCAGACACAGAACAAAAGATTATTCTCCTGTCCTGGGTGGGAATCGAACCCACGACCTCCGGCATAGCAGTCAGGGTCACTAACCACTAGACCGACAGGCCAGTCAGTTAATCCCTTAATGGGGTACATTTTGAAAAACCCTCTCTTAGTGTTCGCCTATGTTATAAAAGGACGCCTTACACCAATTTCCACGTTTCCATTCTCCGTAGTTTCGGCTGGATGTAGATAGGTCAGTCTCAGTTTGACTAGACAGCGTTGTGTGATACTTGTGGAAAAAAAAATTAAATGTAGGCCCGAAATTTGTATGGAGAAACCTACTTTCACACGAGTGAAGCCGCTGGCAGTAACTATATCTATACATCTATCTATACAACTATACGTTTTCTATACATCTATACATATAAATAAAATTGGAGTGTCAGTTTGTAATATTGAAATAACTGCTTTTTACTAAATGCATATGATTTACAATTTTTATGTCTGTCTGATTGTCCGGGCCAATCTCTGAAATGGCTGGATCGATGTTGACGGGACTTTTTTTGGCAGGTAGGTAGCTGATGTAATAAGGAGTAACATAGGCTACTGTTATTTAAAAAAAAAACAATAAATTTAAAAATCCTGTAATCCTCACGAACAAAGTCGCGGGCACAGCTAGTATTCTAATAAAATTAGAATTGGACCTCATAGTATCAAATGTTCACAAATATTAACAGAATAAAAACGAAAACTAAGTAAAATTTCATTTCTGAAAATTACAGTTTTGTAACATAAAACTTTCATCCAATCATGTATTTAGTTATTTTTATCTCCCTCCCCTATATTCCAAGGTTCCATCGATTTAAAATCGAAAACATATTCTCCATTTTAAATCGTCAAATTAATAGTTATAGATTTTTTTATTGGCATTAATCCAAGATTTTTATGTAGTCATGGCAACAGTTTGAATGGAGGTCCTTTAAACTGACTTGAATTCAAAAAAGTCAGAAGATATTTTCATAGAATTGGGTTTTAGTAACTATTCGAAAAAGTTATAAAATTCCAATCCAAATATTTTATTTCACAAAGACCAACTCGTATATTGGCACTGATACAATATCAGAAGCTAGAGGCTTTAAAAAAAAAGTTCCTACAAAAGAACCTTTGAGTACAAAGTTTGCAGTGGACAAGCGGTACTGAACCCCGCAGGGGTACTGTTTGCGGAACTTATCAGCCATCTGTGTGCCAAACGTATAAAGTTACTTTTAGGACCTGTAACTTACTATAGAACTGTTTGCAAGGAGTTTTAAAAGATCCTTTGTATTTTATCGCTATTGTTTCATTTTAAGGCTTCAATCTAAAAAATAAATGGATCCAAAGTGTATTAGGGCTGTTGATAATATTTTCTTAGTGAATTTATGATGAGTTATGTTTATGAAGAAGTACAATCAGAATATAATTTGTACTAAAACAAGCTTATAAATTTCTGATTTTTCATGATAGAGTAATGAAATTTTGTACTTAGATTCTGTATACTAGACACGTGTATCGCATATACTACAACTAATCTTGAATAAGAGATGAGAGATGTACAATTGCCGAAACGGATCTAGTGTGCTCGGCGTCAGAGTGGGCCCATTCCATACATTGGCGAGCCAATCGTCTTCGTTATTAGATACATGCAGCAACGCAGGGAACGAATCAGGAGTGACGTCAGGCGCGGCGAGCCAATCACTGACACTCCCCGCTCCCGCGTCTCACTTCGCACCACTATAGAGACCGAATATTTGACTTCTGCGCAACTTGAAGCCAGCGCTCAAGATCCGTGACGGCAATTGTAAGAGATTGCCCTGTGTCATACGATATATTTGTCTTGTGTTTTTTTATGCGACGTATAATAAAGAATGTGTTTAGAGTCTTTGACTTAGGAAAAATTAGTTAGAAAATAAAATTGAACATGGTAAATGGCGCTATTGGGTTATAATTATTTTTTCCGGCCAAATATCGCTTTTCTGTCTTGACCTCAACGGGTCAGACGCACAATTTGTCTCTTGCAATATTGTAGCGACACGAAATATACAGGGTTACTGGTAACTCGACGTATTCCTTGCAGGACGTCATGGTCATTGATATATTATAAGGGAAGATACGTCACGCGCTAACATTGCAATCAGAAAAACTGGACTCGAAACTCAACCACCCATAATTTGTGTCATCATAGTCGTAAACATACATTCACCGATAGACAAGGACAAAGATAAGAGCCGGCGTTGTCATGCGAGTGAAATCGCGTTAGCCGCCGAATGTTTACGAAAAACAAATCTATTTATCACGCTTCGCAAAATGGCGACTAAAACTTATTGTTTAGAAAAGCGAAATTAGAAATAACGAAATTTTAATTTTTGATGTACTTACGAGTGAAATGTGATTCCGTGTGATTTGTTTTTTCTTTTTATTTGAAGAATTTGTACAACGCATAAAAGCACACGAAGGCATTTTGATAACCTTTATCCTACTTAAAACTAAAAAAGAATAATAATATTTTTGCCTAAAACCCTCGTTTATGTCACTACAGTCACAGTCCCATTGTGACTGAGTGAAACTATGACAAACAATACTGATTTCAGCGGTCTACGCGCCAGAGGCGAGTTACCTATGTTCCGCTGTTTTGATTATATCAATGATCATTGCTTGGGGGAGGCCTATGTCCAATAGGTGACGTATATCGGCTGAAATGATGATCATGATGAATGATAATGGTAGTACTAAAATACAAAAAATTAAACCACTAAAAAGTTTTACCGATTTTCAGTAGTTTTTGAGTTAGTAAGATTTTTTAACTTTTATCCAAAATCTCAGATTTAATCATTTGAAGCCAATTTGAAAACTATTTTCGTCGTGACTGTACTGAAATTTAAGTTTTTATCATAATTGAAACAGGAGTAGATCTTTCTTAGTAATTAAAAATATAAAAAAAAAATTTAGCAATCAAACATTTAATTTTTTGGAACTTCTGCTAATACTCCATACCAAATGTTGTCTAGTGCAAAAAAAGAAATAAAAACGTTTACTTGAGTTTCACACATGACAAAGAACGTACTAAAATAAAAATAGTTCACTAATTTTATAAAAACAATATGAGGTGGATTTGTAGTCAAGCACTGATTTATATCAATAAAAAAAATATAAACCACATTTCCAAAGAAGAAAAACAAAAGCCTGCGAAAAAGGCTCCTATCTCAAGTTGAGCTGCAATATTTAAAAAAAATTACGCAGCGAACATAATAGGGGATATTACGGGGCACAGCAGTGTCCCACCAAGGCAAGTAAAAACGTGGTGCGGCCATACCGTTTTCTCGAAATGGTTCAGCCCATTTTCGATCCCCTATAACTTCGTTGTGTATAAAACTAGAATCCTGAATTTACAGTAACTAAGCAGGCAATATATAAACACGGTATATTTAAAATTTTATTCAATTTGTTTGTTTAAGAATTATAACTGGTCAAATTTTGTCACTCACTGACTGATCGATCATTATTACGATTTAACTTAGCAATCGCATGTATATGACAAGTTATACGTGTTACATTAAATAAGATTGTTTAGTTCGATTGTTAAGTCAATCCAGGTCATCACTTTGATGACCCTTAAGTACGAACTGACTAAATTAACCGACTGGTATTACATGGATCTCACAACTTTAATGGTAAAAGAACTGAGTTGCGAACCTTTGTTTTTTTACCAGTTATGTTTTTGATGGAATTTTATTGCCCATTCACATTATTGTAATTGGGGTTCATATCGGGTTATATGAACCCGCTGTGAACCCCAATTACAAAAATTGTGCTTGTTTTATAATGATGTAGTGAATTTAAGGCACCGGTATGATGGACCCAAACCGTGTGCATAATTAAATTGCTTGTATTTTAATATAAAATGACTCACACTCTCTCAGCATGAAATACTTACACACACCCCTTCTTACAAACTTGTTACTAGTTTAATATTTGTGCATTACTTTGTTATATAAAAAAAAATATTATTATATATCACAACTAGCGTCTGCCAGCAGTTTTGCCCTCGTAAGAATAGATTTCTCCATACATATTTTGGACCCCGGTTTCACCTCGTTAGTGAGCGAATTTAGGAAAAACCTCTCTTAACCTTTCAATTGTGATAATTACAGACACAATTGAAAGACAATAGGTGCGCGAACGCCGGCGTTCGCTTGGGGTTTAATGAATTAAAGCTTGCCTACATTATACAAAGTAACCCTGTACAAGATTTCATGCTCCTCGGGCCTTAGTTTTGGCTTTGCATTGTTATGTCAGTCAGTCAGTTTCTCCTTTTATATATATATATATATATATATATATATATATATATATATATATATATATATATATATATATATAGGTAAGCCGCATCACCCACGTAAAAGTATAAAATTACGAGGGAATAACCCACACGTGGAGTAAAAATTATCCTATGTACGTGGTTTACTCGTGTGCCAAATTTTGTTCAAATCCTTTAAGCCATTTGAGTGCGAAGGAGTAATAAAAATACACACGTTCAAACCGGTTTATATATATTATCAATTTACTATAAAGATAAATAATAAAAATGTTCTCATGTGTTTTAATTATGTCTTTCATTACTACTCATTAATATGCCAAGATAATCTACTACCATTCGATTCGAGCCTTATTACCAGATGAGCTGACCTCAGCCGCGAGCCTACTTAGCCATCAAGAAGTGCTCTTCATCAAGTATTATCTGCTTCAACTTCTGACGGCTCTAGATAAGCACGTTTTTTTTTCTCTACCCATGGACAAATGCCTTGAAAGTTAGCTTTCATGCTTCCGGCAGTGAATAGTTAAAGATAAAGACGTTATAGTCAAAGTTACGAGTATATTATCTAGCCTTTTCAGTGGTCAGATCTTTGAACTGATTTTTGAATTCTCGTTACTATTTTCTTTTTATGTATTGCACACATATTATATACGTCTACGACATTATCTACCTTTCTTTTTTTTTAGATTATCTTGAATACCAGTCGGTTAGAGGAGACGCAGTGGTGTGGTAGGCATGAAAGAAGCGGTGCGGCGCGGTGATGGGCAACCTACTGCTGTTATTTGAACTGAAATTCGAAATCTTGCTTCGCAGTAATATCTATTTCTGCCTCGCACAAATAGGACATATACAACAGCTCAAAATTCAGAACAGATACAACACCCTTCTGCGCATACCTCCAAAAATATAATAAAACTAAATTTAAGTTTCACTCATTCATGATATACGGTACATTATAATTCGTGTCACGTACAGGCATGCTAAAACAAAACTACTGTAGCACTCTGAATGCTTTTGTTAGATGCAAACACTATTGTATAATAAGATCCCAGAGCTAACACACATAACTTATTTTCTTATGGATGAAACCTTAGGTTCTCAGTAGTGTCTCATGTGCTTTGAATACCTGTGTGCTTGTGGAGCACCTCCTTGGGGAATCTTGGCAGGTACGAGATGAGACATCAGAACAAGGAACCAAACATAAGAGTTACTTAACTTAAATTTTTATGGCTGATTTTAATATACGATTTGTTGAATATTATTCTAAAGTAGTATCATAAGAGTCAGACACTCTCCATGTACCAAAAAAGCTGTCAGACGCTTTAAAGCTCCACACAAAATAAATTAACTTTTTACTAGTCTGATTTCTACTCACATATATAGACTAGTACTTTTACATATATATATATATATATATATATATATATATATATATATATATATATATAAAAACACTAGCAACACCTCAAGATTATGTTACTAACATCAAAAACAACAACTTTTTATTTGACATAAAATATTTTAGTTTATCAGATTTTTGCGGAGGGGAGCCAGGATCAGGCGGCAGGGGTGCTTGATACGCTTGCGTTGCGGTCTTACAGACGTAAGTAGTTATAGCAAAATACAGAGTTGAAATGTGTTAGTTAGAACAACGAAATCTTGAAGGTTTGTTTTTGGTAAATGGATTACGTTTCATATAAAGTCATAGATCAAAAGTTGTTTATCATGTTAGTAATTCAGTCAAGCAGGGTTGTTAGTATTTTATAAATAATCCCATATAGATATATGCAGCTCAGAATATACTAAGCTTTTGATAAAAAATTCTGCATTTGCATCTGTAAATTCGTATAAAAATTTAATTTTTATGTTGCTAGTAAAAATGTATGAGCTCGTCCGAGACAGATGCTAGCTGTAATAAAATAGCATTTTTATGATCCGGTAATAAATAATGCTTGCTCAGACATCGGTTTATATTTTTTTTTTGACTTGCAATGTTTATGTGGAAAGGCGAACTTTATTTATTTACTCGCTGTTGCCAGTGTCATCACCAGCGTCAAAGTAACATATTCTAAATGGATGGAAACATATTCTAGGGATAAAAAGTATCATAGATTCTATTCCAAGTTATGGTCTACCAGTTTGAGTTTAAAGGAATAATAAACATACATATATATATCGGCGATTATGACTACTAAGCGATGATAAGACACATATATAATTATTATTTTAATACAACGTAATGAACTCTCTACCAGAGAAAGACCATGGTTTCTCAAAATGTTAACAGGTTAACCCTTAAATTTTTGTACAGCTCAAATTTTTTTTTATAAATATGCATCTGTGGCCATTCGCGTAGCTGATTGCTACGTGCGTCCTACGCGGTGCTACGCTGTCCTAAGCAGTACTACACGGTGCTACGCGTTGCTACGCAGTGCTATGCGGAGCTACGCGGTGCTACACCGCTGTCGCGTGACTATTCCTGATTTCCATATCCCAGTGGCAATGAAAAATTATAAGTCTGTAATGTCTTTCTTCATGAGTATTTTTAGTCCTATCTCGGAATGTACGAGTAAATTGAATTGAAAATAACCAAATAGCTTATCATTGCAGAACATTTATATGGATGAAATTCACGTCAAATAACTAGTTAATGTTTTTTTTTATTATATATAATAGTGCTTTACTGCGATTCCATCTGGCAATCGCTGATGGTGAAGCAAACTAGTTTATGAAGAGCCTGCTCACCAAACCTTGAAGATGCATTTATACTTGTATATTTACGGGAGTTGACTTCACTTTGCTATAGTCATACTTTGTAAGGACGCTCTAACATACAATCTATTCATCTATGTGTATGTAATTTTAATATGGATCATGAAAATAATAATATTTTTAATTGTTCTAAATTCATTGGTACGAAACCTACATTCTACTCGACTTAGTTATGACATATGTATAAACTATTTTTATTCACTAAACAATATATATACAGACAGACCACCGATCGAACCGTACCTAAGCCTATATTATGCAAGTGTCCAAAAAAGATGTTTTGATTATCGGTAATTTTATTATTTACTATAGATAAACTAATTGATTGGTAAAATGTTGAGTCAAAATTGGGTCGAGTGGAGAAAATAACTTAAAATCTTATAATAAGTAGAAGTTGATCGAACAGAACAGAAGGACTAAGTTATAAATAAGTATAAGTTTCCAACACCTACGTAATTGTGTTGCAGTTCAGGCTAAAAGAGCGACTCGATCACTTTGGTAACTTCCTCACTTGGCGGGAACTAAGTTGAGGTGAGGTAGTTGCTGTAAATACCAGTATCTTACATACTATTTACTACTTAAGATAGGTTTTCAAAAGAAATGATAAAATATGGTTTAGTTAATAACTTACAAATATAAAAATCTAATTACACTGTTCACTTTTCTATTTATCAACTAAAAATACCCTTAACTAATTAACACTAATTAAAAAATATATTAAATATTTTATCGAAATTGATTAACTTTATAATGAGATACTAATAACATCAGGCCAATATTTTCCGAAGGGTTACAAAGATTTCTATTTTATAAACCCACTTTTTTCTAATTAATAATATAATAAGAATTTTTCACAACTATCACACAACGCCGTCTAGTCTCAAGCTAAGCAGAGCTTGTGTTATGAGTACTAGACAACTGATAAACATACATATATATTTCTAAATACATACATATTGTAGAAAAATTACACCCAGACACAGAACAAGTGATCATGCTCATCACACAAACATTTGTCCTGGGTGGAAATCGAACCCACGACCTCTGGCATAGCAGTCAGGGCCACTAACCACTAGACCAACAAGCCAGTGAGAATATCTTCTTTTTTATCCTATACCGTCTTATAACAAAAAAAAATGGTTTAATACTAAATAGGTTTAGGATAAGAGTAAAAGGTCTAGAACTGTTACAGTAAAGGCTAAATTAGACTTTTAGTTGAAATAATGACGATGATAGACCCGATTCAAAAATTGCATCACTGATTGATTTGTACATTTTTGCTAACGCCAGAAAAATGTACGGTTTCTGTGTACTAGCCATAAAAGTGAACCCGCAGGAAATGCTATTACTGAAATGCACTGAAAACATAATAAACTCATCTTTATTCTAAGAAAGACTAGTATTTTTTTTATTAAAACTTCTGCTTTCTCACCACTATAGTTTTGAACGTGCAAAGTGAGTTTTCACGAGAAGTTAAAGCATTTTCTTGCTTCACTTTACTGTTAGTTCTTTAATTGATGTTTCTTGCATTTCGTTCCAGGATCAAAATAGTTTTTGATGACACAGTAAACTCGATATTTTCGTATTTAACCTCATTACTAAACGTGAAGATTGGGTATTGACTTTCATTCCTTTATCTATCCATATATATAAAAAGCAATGCCACTTTTTGTTGTAATTTTATAACTCAAGAACGGACTCACCTATCGGTGTGTAACGGGTTTATGTGAATTTTGGTAGGGTAAAGTAGAGTATAGTAGGGTAGAGTTGGGTAGAATAGAGTAGAGTAGGACTTTTTTTATGGTGCCAGGAGTGGGAAATCCATCATGGACACCTAGACTGTCTGGCAGGAAGGCAATCTGGGTAGTGCCGGACTCCTACCGACTAAAAACGACTCCTGCCATGCAAAAGGCCCCCCTGCCGTCAGGTTACGCAGGGTAGTTGTCAAGGGCTGTAGGTGGGTGGATTCTAAGCAGTACTATTACTAGGGTAGAGTAGGGTAGAGTAGGGTAGAGTAGGGTAGAGTAGGGTAGAGTAGGGTAGAGTAGGGTAGAGTAGGGTAGAGTAGGGTAGAGTAGGGTAGAGTAGGGTAGAGTAGGGTAGAGTAGGGTAGAGTAGGGTAGAGTAGGGTAGAGTAGGGTACAGTAAGGTAGAGTAGGGTAGAGTAGGGTAGAGTAGGGTACAGTAAGGTAGAGTAGGGTAGAGTAGGGTAGAGATTTAAAAAACTAAGTGTTTACAAAATAACACAGGGCAATTTCCACCAGACATCTTTTGGTTGGACTGAAACGAAAAGAACAGATTTCGGGCTGATAGTGTACAACAAATTATAAAACAATATAAAAAGAAAATAAAAATATAATACCTAAATTAAAAACCAACACAACTAGCTAACACAACACAATTAGCCTTACCTATAATAATCGCACAGCTGGCACTCAGTACTTCTCTCTAGGAGAGGGAATGGACCGTAATCCACCACAACAAATATGCCGCGTGTGTGCGATCTAAAATATACTGTATTTTTATGTGCTGTTATGAAGTGAATTGATCAATTATATATCTCTCCTTTGCAGGATTTTTTTTTAGTTTATTTTACACAGTGGGATTGATAACGGAAACAAACCTAAATGAATCTAGTTAATTACAGTCCCTATTATTGCGTCGGGTGGAAGCTGACCTAGGATGATTATAGATTTTATTAGAATTATACATAGCAAATTAAATGCTATGCAAATGTATTTTTTTTAGGTGGGAAAATCATCTAATGACATCCCCGCTCTTGGGCGGAGCGGGGGATAGTGTCAGATTTTCACTGACTAAAACCCACTCCTGTTCCTTCTTTGCAATGGCAAATGGAACAATGGTTCCAGAGCCCCGTGGATCTCTTTCGCATCACCAATGGTTCCAGCAGGCTTCGACCCTGCTGGGCCCCTACGGTATCTGACAACTCCTTGAGGCGCGCGTGGAATATTACGCGCAGTCGATGACCTTAGCTTGGTCTGGACGGTTGCTGGACGTACGATGAGCTGTCTATTGCTCGCCTTCCGCGAGCCCGTACCTGTGGTGGCCGGAAATTGGGTTCGGAACTCAGTGGCTGGGTCGTGAGGGCCATTGCCTAGCGCGTGCTACCACCTGCCACTCCTCGCTGCGGACCATGGTCTGTACCAAAGCCCGACACGCCAACCGCCACCACGAAGTCATGACGGTGCTGTGCCCAGGCGGGGCACACCTCCACCGTGATGATAGTTTATATGATGTAATAGATGCGCAGAAGTCAATTGAGAGTCGAAGCTCCAAAGCCTTGGGCATCGCCGCCAAATTGCTAGCCTGTATGTCTTCTATCGTTAACATTTCAGGAAGTTTGCACTGGAATTGCACAATCTAATTCTACCAAGTCCGATCTCATGAAACTAAATCTTAGTGTGAGAAAATGCAAAATAGTTTACAGGGACACTTTATATTGTACAACAAAATTTTACGCAAAATTAAGCATGTGTATATAATGGCGGAAAGCCATATGAAAATAAGTTACATCAGACATCTCTGGGATCTTAGACTATTCGTAGTAACATTTATTTACCAGGTACAGACTTGACTGGCCTGTTGGTCTAGTGGTTAGGGACCCTGACTGCTATGCCGGAGGTCGTGGGTTCGATTCCCACCCAGGACAAATGCTTGTGTGATGAGCATAATCATTTGTTCTGTGTCTGGGTGTAATTTATCTATAATATGTATGTATTTAAAAATATATAAATATGTTTACCAGTTGTCTAGTACCCATAACACAAGCTCTGCTTAGTTTGGGACTAGACTCGGCGTTGTGTGATAATAGTTGTGGAATATTATTTAGGATTGTTATTATAATTATTTACTCGCTCTGAAACACATGCGTGCTCTCGCGCTTATACTTTCGGCTGAACAATTTTTGTCTTTAGGGGATTCGAGAAATAACTATGTTTAATTCACATGAAAATATATTTTTAGGAATTCCGTAGTACTTTTAATTTAAATGAATGTAACCTTAACTTTGCTCTAATATTTTGTTAAAAAAATATTATAGAAAATGCACACTGTATCAAGTCATAGTATAGCATACCAATGATTACCTGTAAATATTTAATGTTTTATTTTGTTACTAACTCGCATCCTTTACCTTGTTTTTATTTTCCTACATCCACAATGTCCTATGTCACGTTAAACCATAATACGACAAGACAAGTCAAGGCAAGGACCTATCGGATAAACTAGGTCACCTACCTTCGCTGAGTCCCTAACAGCATTAACAGCTCTGTAGAATCCTCCAGCCGTGTAATAAACCTGTATGTGTGGTACTTACCGATGCTCATCATTTCCACAAGCACTTCAAGCTGGATAAATAGGGCCACGAAGGCGGCGGCGATGCCTCCGCAGATAGTTGCGAATGCAGGGGTGCCGGTGCTCTCAGAAATCTTTGCCAGTTTTCTAAAACAAAAGAGAAGACAATGTTTATTAAGAGTGTACATACACTAATATAATAAAGAGGAATGATTTGTATTTTTTGATTTTTGTTTGTATTTAATGAACTCAACATATACTGGAACGATGTTTAAAAAGTGTCTCAGCTGCAGAATGCTCATTTATCATTGAGTAACACTGGCATATATGTTTTGCCTTCACACAGGTCAAGCCATTGACAGTAGTTAGTGTTGACAAATTTACGTAATGAGATAGTTAACTTTATAGTTAACTCGTCACTTGGTTATGATGGCAATGGCAAAAGGGATACGTAAAATGCTTGATGAGCAGCGTCAAGCATTTTTAGCGATATAGAATACGACCACCTAATAAAATTATCTTAAAATTAATTTTGCAGATTGAGATTTAAATAGATTCGCTTCAAATTTCTATTATGAAAATCTTCTTAGTATTTCTGAAAATCATGATACATGCGTAAAGTACTGTAATTCGTAGAAATAATACATATTCGTATTAAAATAATCACTATTTCCAATTTAGTCCCATGTCGTTAATTTCTATCCAGAGGAACTTATAACAGCTATGAATTCTTAAAACCGTTTTGACTACTACCTGATACACTATGAGGAATCTCACCCGTCTTTTGAAGTTTTCCTAAAATATTTTCACGAACGTTTAAAATCACATCGAAAGTGCCACTTCTAGAGAAGTTATGAAGCGTATTATCCACATTCTTGTACGTCGAGAGGGGAACTCAAAGGATGTCAGCAAACCACAAAGTGTAGTGTGCTTCCAGCATCCCGGCGGATCTAAACTCCTGCTAGCAGAACATTTAAAAATTTAATAAACACGTCCCGCGTGCGTATTCCGCGCGTTACAATAAATACTTGTATGATATGGACATTTGTGGGGGTTATGGGCGCGGAGCAATTTCACATGCGTGACCAAAAACCGCACCATATTAAAAAATACCCTTAAACTTCCCACGCAATTTCTGTATCAGCGCAAAGAGAAACTACAAGCTGTGTCCGTAGTACTTCGTCCATTCGTGTGTGTACTACTTTCTAGATCAATTCAGCCTGGATCCAACTGTTCAACGTGAACCTCTTAGCAATTAAATCAAAGGCCATTACTACTATCTACTATCAGAACAATGACAGCTGTATCCACTGTCCGTACCTCACGAGTCAGAATTAACATTATACATATTTATAAAAAGATTTTTAGGAAGAACATTGTAAGAAAAAGTACCAGGTCGGTTGAAGTGTGGTCCGTTTGTTAAGTTTGCGTTTCTTGGAGTAAGAAGTTCTTTTTCTAATTAAAAAGTAAGTGTGTTAAAAAATATCTAAGTAGTTATTCATACAACTGCTATAGAATAGATTATATTGACAATGTCATAAAAACTTCATCAATCAGGAAAGGAAAAATCCCTTTCCGTAAAAAAAAACGCAAACTGTCGCTCACTCATTGTAAAAAGTTCTTCCTGAAAAGGGTCGATATGACATTTACTATGACCCGGTTTCTGGACATCCATAAATATATAAAAGAAGAACTGACTGATATATTTATCAACGCAATACCGAAATGACTGGGACTAGGAGCGTAAAATTTTGTACAAGTTTTCCTTTTATGACGCAAGCGAGTATTAAGAGAAGATTTTTTCAAAATCACTACCTAACGGAATTAAACGGAGGTGATTGATTTAATATTGAACTGCTCTTTCATCTAGCCAAAACGGCCAAACGGCTACAATTATAGACTACCGATCCTTTCCTAACGATTCAATGAATGAATGGGACCCCAATTAAGTTATATCAATACTCAGTTTAGAAGTAGCATGAACTCGTTTACAACCAAGAAAGGTAAATGGGTCTCGTAATATAACCCGCTAACGACCGCCGTGATCTCCGAAATAGGTCAGTCCCTAAATTTTGTGAAATCTTCTTATATATATAAAAGAGAGTCGTGTTAGTTTTCAACTTAAGAACGGCTGAACCGATTTGGCTGAAAATTGGTGTTACGGTAGCTTAGAACCTAGAGACTTTTTATAAGGAAATCTTCTTGAAAATCTTTAGCCTGTTTCCGCCTCCGCTAGAGAGCGGGAGAAATCGAGGGTTTTTTTTTTTAGCTGTGGGAAAATCATCTAATGACAACCCCCGCTCTTGGGCGGAGCGGGAGATAGTGTCAATTTTTTACTAACTAAAAACCGACTCCTGTTCCTTCGTTGCCTTTCGTACCGGGGCTTAAGCTATCTTTTGAATTAACCCTGGCCCTAGTAGGCTTCGACCCAGCTCGGCCCCTGCTGTTGCTGACCGGCCCTTGAGGAGCGCGGGAACAGTGGGCGCCGCTGGCGACTTGGGCTTGGTCCAGACAGTTACCGGACGGTCAGACAGCGAGCTACCCGATGCTAGCCGTTCGCAAGCTCGCACCTACGGTGGCCGGAAATCGGTATCGGAATCCCGGCGGCGGCTGGGGCGCTGTGAGCGCCGCCGTTGCTTGATGCGGTCGGCCTCTTCTTTTTCTAGCATTATTGCTTCGCAGAAGGAGGCGATCGCCTGCCACTCCTCCTCGCTCCGGACATGGCCTGTACCACGGCCCGGCGCGAAAGATTCTCACGCGGGCACACCTCTACTGTGTGCTCCACCGTGTCCTCCGAGCGTTCCGCACAGTGGGGACACCTGGGCGTCACTTCCGCACGAATCCGGTGCAGGAACCTCCCGAACTTGCCATGTCCGGTAAGAACCTGCGTCATGCGAAAGTTGAGGACGCCGTAGGCCGACCGCATTAGGCAACGGCGCTCTCGCCGCCGCCGGGATTCCGATACCGATTTCCAGCCACCGTAGCCGCGGGCTTGCGGACAGTGAGCAATGGGTAGCTTGCTGTCCGGCCGTCCGGTAACTGTCCGGACCAAGCCTAAGTCGCCGACGGCGCGCGCTGTTCCTGTTGTGAAGAAGTTGTCAGCAACAGCAGGGTCCCAGCCGGGTCGAAACCTACTGAGGCCAGTGTTATCGGAGAAGGCTTGAAGGAACGGGATGGGTTTTTTTTGTCAGTAAGAGTCTGACACTATCTCCCGCTCCGCCCAAGAGCGGGAGTTGTGATAAGATGATTTTTCCCACCGAAAAAAAAAACTGTAGACGTCTTTAGGGTGATATGATGATCCAATACAATTACAGTTGTCTTTTGCGTTCCAGGATTACATTATTTCTTTTAAAAAATCTGCAACCCTGGCGGGCATCAGCCCTTATGTTATTATCAATATCGGTATCAGCTCATTGAAGTGCTTGGAATATTACACGCAGTTGATGCCTCGGGTTCGGTTCTTACCGAATGGCCGGACGGCGAGATACCCATTGCTCATCGTCCACAAGTCCGCGACATAAACACTTGTCATTACAATACTAGAAGTCCTGAATTATTTTCTCAAACCTGGCATGGCTTGAAAATACAAACAGACTGTATCATTCAATCAAGTAACTTAGCCGTATGATAATCTTATTACAACACTAGGTATTACCTTGATCCTTTCAAGTAAGCTGTTGAACCATATCGAATTGATCAACTAAGCATACGCACATACATTTGCATAGTACAAAACGGTTGTATTATGTAAATGTACGAGTGTATAAATAAAATATTCGTTAGCGTGGGTGATTTTAGACTAGTTTACATTTTATAAACTATGAAGTCCACCAAAATAAATCAACCGTATCTAATGAACATGTGGTTTTTCGCTCTACAGTGTAGAGACTAAATCATAATAGTACATTATGGTATATTATGTGTAATGTTAGTGATTACCGTCGAGACGGTATTTAGACCCGAGCCGTGGCGATGGTCTTAAGAGAGCCGAGAACGGTGTATCATACGACGTTCTTTAATACACTAGTGATGAAAATAACATTAATTCATTAAACTCTAAGCAAACGTCGGTGTTCGTTTTGTCATTGTCTTTCTATTGTGTTTTCGAAAGGTTAATTATTCGCAAATTGATATGAATGATTATGGTTGTGAACTGCACATTTACAATCATAATGAATGTTTCCGAAGAAGGCTATCAGCCAAAGATTTAAAAAAAAAAATAGTAATTTTGCGAAAAAAACGTTAAAAGGTGAAAGTTGTGCGAAATATAGAAATAAAGTCATTAAAAAATTATCACTTTCCGCCATCCCACGATCTCTGTCATCAAACAAACACAATTCATGAGCAGCTTCTATTAATAGGACATTCCAATACTATTTTGAATTTGCTTTTAATATATTTCATAGTTAGAGAATACCTTTTATTATTGGTACTTTTTAGTCGAGAAATCACCAAATAACTCCTCCTGCTCTAGGTTGAGTGAGAGGGAGTGTCAACCTTTTACTGACTAAAACCTACCCGTGTCCTTCAGTTACTCTTTGCTTTTTTTCCATTTACTCTTTGCATTTCAGGGCCGCGGTAATTCCTCCGTAAAAGGGAATGCCCAGCCACTATGGTGTTCCAGGCCAAAGACGGACATAACTATTACTATCAATGATAAAACTAATGTTTTTTCCATAAAGTTACTTTTTATTTACCACTTATTGTTTATTATAGTGGCGCTCATTTGGAACTAAAAGAATATATATCTTTTTATGGCAAAATTAATGAACAAAGCATTTTTTCTCTAGTCAATTGTCCGCTCATGGCCTCAAATGGACAATCCCCTTTCTGCAGCTTATGTTTGTGACACTTCATATTAAGGGGATGCCTCTCGACATACAATTTCACTGTTTTTCATATGACCGCTCTTACGCGATTATAACGTTATTACACATTTTTCATCAGATATTTTAAAAACACAGTATCTTGTGGATATTATCTAGGCTTCCACGGAAATCAATTTATAAATAAGTGTTGGAGATAAAACCTTCTTGCAAGCTTCCTAAATTATATGAAAAAATATGACACTTCTATTTGTCACTTGTCTTCACTTGTTTCTTGTAAAATATATTGTTCACACCGAAAATTATTAAAAACTAATTTGCATTGAGCATCCAGTCATTGATTTTCATTCAGAATACCCATAATTCTCGCACATGGTCCATAACGAGCCGGATGAAATATAATTAAGAAGATCAGCGATTATTTTCAAGAAAAAGAATAGAGACTGACTTCCACGCTGAATGGAGGTTCATGAGTTCACTGCTGGAGAACTGGATTGATTTCAAGCAAGTTAGTTAGTGGTGTACAGTTATAATTACGCTAATATCGTCACCCAACACTCAGGTAGTATATATAAGTAGTCATACTAAGGTCAGTACTATTTTATTAAATTACCAATTATATTGTGTTTGAGTAAAATCATTAGGTACTTTGTTGCATTGTGATTAGTATTTTATTCAACAGCAATGTTAAGTTTAAACTCATACTTTTAACAGTATAGTTAGCTATTTTGCTACATTATTAAACTTACATTATATTAAGCTGTAACTAATTACATAACTACTTAACAGTGGTATTAATTTTTAACAAGTATCTTGACATAATAAAAATATTTGAGTGTTAGATATTAGTACAAGTCATTGTTATAAATTATAGTTAGCAGTCAGAAAGGGCATAGACTACAGCTAGGCGTATAATTATTGAAATTATATTGTTGTTTTAATTTTTATATTCCTGTATCAATGCCAGGTTGACAACACTCGTCTCCCAGAATGTCTGAGGAAAAGGATTTAATTAAGAAGCGAGGCAGCTTCAAAGGTCGCTTGACTAGTTTCCTCAATTTTCTGGACTCATTCAAGGACAAGGAGCTATCTAGCTGTGATGTGTCCGAGTTGCAGTTGCGCATGGGCAAGATAGAGGCGTTGTATGAGCAGTATGATGAGGTACAGTTACGTCTAGAATGCATTGTTGACGACATCAACTTACAATATTCTCAGCGTTCCGAGTTTGAGTCTATTTATTATAAAACCTTATCTAGAGCCCAGAATATTCTGACTGACTACAATAAAGATAATAAATCGATGGAAAGTTGTAAAAGTACTCGTGTTAGCATAAAGCAGCCGGTTAAATTGCCAACGATTCAGTTACCAAAGTTTAGCGGATTATATTGTAATTGGCTTGAATTCCGCGACACCTTTACTAGCCTAATTCATTGTAATGATGACATAGACGCAATCAATAAGTTTCACTACTTGCGAGCATCACTTGAGGGAACAGCTGCTATAGTTATCAAATCCATTGAGTTTTCTTCAAGTAATTACTCTGTGGCATGGTCATTGTTATGTGATCGGTTTGACAACAAAAGATTACTGGTTCAGAATCATATAAGTTCATTATTTACTATTGAATCAATTACAAAAGAATCTTCTGTTGCCATTAAGAATTTGATCGATCAGTTAAATAAAGACTTGCGAGCTTTAGAGTCATTAGGGGAGCCTGTGAAACACTGGGATACACTTTTAATCTACATTGTCACACGAAAACTTGATCAAAAAACCTATCGTGAGTGGGAGGAGTGCAAAGGTAGGATAGACAAGGATGGCTTAATCACGTTTAACGCATTTATGCAATTCTTACGCAATCGAGCCGACCTCATCGAGACCCTGGAACTCCCCCGCAATCATTATTCGCAATCACCAGGTAAATCAGGTCCTAAGATCAAGTCAATGGTAGCACAATCTCCTATCAATTCTAGCACTGACTCAGCTTCTAAACCTTGTCCTAAATGTAATAACAACGATCACACATTAAATAATTGTCCACAGTTTCTCGCATTGAGTAACGATGACCGTCTCAAATCATTACCTAGTTATAAGGTATGTTTTAACTGTTTTCGTTCCGGACACTATGCTAACAAATGTAAAAAACCAGGCTGCAAACTATGCAAACGTAGGCACAACACATTAGTTCACGTACATTCTAATGGCACTGTATCGAATACACCTAGTGGTAATTCGATGAATAACTTGTCTGCTACGACTGAAACGAATAACGTAGCTTTATCCGCAAACATTGCATCTCCGTGTGGTCATACGCAACGAGATGTGTTGTTATCAACCGCTTTGATCAAATTAAGAGACCACAATGGGTGTGTGCATCTCGCTCGCGCGGTGCTCGATAGTGGTAGCACGTCTTCACACATAACAGATAGGTTGTGCAATAAACTTAACTTAAAAACTAGCCAGGTAGATAGATCAATCCTTGGAATCAATAACGTCACTTCGCACGTAGGTAAAATATGTCGGGTTAAGGGTACGCCATTAGATGATAGCTTTGTATTCGAACTAAATTGTTTTGTTCTTCCGTTCATTACGAGTAGTGTTCCGTGTCGTCAGATAAATATTTCTGATTTCGACTTTCCCTCGAATATTACTTTAGCTGATCCTACTTTTTATAACCCTGCCGATGTTGATATTTTAATCGGCGCTGATCTTTTTTGGGATTTGTTAGGATCTCAAAGACTAAAGTTAGGTACCGGGAAACCAATATTATGTGAAACCCGTCTAGGATGGATAGTTTCCGGTCCAATTACTCAGAATACTATCTCACTGCTGACGAATGACGTAAAGTGCAATATGTCTAAAATGGTTGCCGACAGCGATGGTGACTGGGAAAACCTCAAGTCAGAATTGACAAAGTTTTGGCAATTAGAGGAGGTGAATGCGAAGTCTTCCAATTCTTATATGCCTGAAGAGAAATTGTGTGAAGACAATTTCGTTACAAATACGACACGATTGTCTGATGGTCGTTTTTGTGTTCGCATCCCCCTTAAGAAAGATCCTTCAATTTTAGGAAATTCTTTTAATAAAGCCACACATTGTTTACATTCTTTAGAGCGTAAATTAAAGGTTAAGACGAACTTTAGTAGAATGTATCATGACTTTTTGTCAGAATACGAGTTACTTGGTCATATGACAAAAATTAATAAACCTAATTTATGTTTGGGTTATTTTATTCCACATATGGGAGTTTTACGCGAGTCGAGTACCACGACCAAACTTCGTGTTGTTTTCAACGCTAGTGCTTCTACTTCGACGGGAGTGTCCTCTAATGACCTACAGATGGTTGGGCCAACCGTACAGGACGGTCTATTGTCTATACTTCTTCGCTTTAGAGTCCACAAGTATGTTTTATCTGCGGATGTGGAGAAGATGTATAGACAAATAGTCGTCCACCCGTCGGACAGATATTTACAACAGATTGTTTGGCGTGATAATGTTAGTGATCCTATTAATGTTTATCAATTAAACACCGTCACGTACGGTACGGCCAGTGCGCCATTCCTTGCGACACGATGCCTTAAACAAGTAGGACTCGACTGTAGGAACCCTAAGATATCGGAAATCATCCAACATGACTTCTATGTCGACGACTTGCTGACCGGAGGGGATGACTTAGATGAAGTAAAGTTCATTCGCACTGAAGTCACCAAAGCGCTTGCGTCGGCATGTATGCCATTGAGAAAGTGGAAGTCAAATGATTCTCAATTATTGTCGAATGCTGTCCCTGCGTCATACGATTTGAACATTGGACAAAATGAGCCAGAAAAGTTGCTTGGTCTCTGTTGGCATATCGGCACTGATGAGATAGGGTTTCCTATAGGTCTGACTAAATCTTCGACTAGGTACACAAAGCGTGACTTGTTATCCGTTATTGCGCGAATCTTTGATCCCTTAGGTCTGTTAGGTCCTATTGTTATTACTATGAAGATCTTGCTACAGAAAATGTGGTTAGATAAATTATCATGGGATCAACCATTACCTAATGAGATTTGTAAACAATGGGAGATTATTATTAAATCTTTACCTCTTTTAAATCATGTTCGCATTCCGCGACTTGTAGTCTGCAATTCATTTACGGAGTTAGAACTCCATATTTTCACAGACGCGTCTGAGTCCGCGTACGGTGCTTGCGTCTACATTCGCAGTGTTAATGCTAAGGGTGAGTACATGGCTCGCTTGTTAATGGCAAAGAGTCGAGTTGCTCCCATCAAGCCTACGACAATTCCGCGACTGGAGTTATGTGGTGCGGTAGTCGGTTCTCGTCTTCACGAGAAGGTGATGAGCTCACTTCGAGTGAAGATCAGTCGGGTTTATTGTTGGACTGATTCAACCATTGTCTTGGGATGGTTACAGATGATGCCTACCAGACTTCAGCCCTTTGTGCGCAACCGCGTTGCTGAGGTTTTGGATAAGTCGGGTAACTGTACTTGGAGGCACGTCCCAACAGATCAAAATCCAGCAGACCTAATATCTCGTGGCATGGATATTAGTGATCTGCAGGAGTCAGATCTGTGGTGGAAAGGACCAGATTTTTTAAAACTAGATTCGTCTGAATGGCCTTCTCAAATTACGAGCCCAGGACTACAATCGTTACCGGAGACTCGACCTAAAATCATATTACATGTTGTAAACGATTCGAAACCTGAAGTTTTAATTGATTTTAGGCGTTATTCCAATTACACACGGCTCGTACGATCTGTTGCCTACGTATTACGATTTATTAAGTCATGTAGAAAGCATTACCCTAAAACCAAATACTTGTCACATGATGAGGTACAAGATGCACTAACTCTTGTCATTATTAAGAGTCAGATTCAGTCATTTTCTGAATACCAATTATTTTTGAACAAAAAGAGTTTACCTAAAAAGAGCGCCCTTCTAAAGTTTAATGTTTATTTAGACGATAATAATGTAATGCGAGTAGGAGGACGTCTCGATAACTCTAATTTTGCTTATAGTAAGAAACACCCTATTTTATTACAGTCCACTCATGATTTCACTAAACTATTATTTAATTTTGAGCATAAAAGGCTGATGCATGCTGGCCCACAATTATTATTAGCTTCCATTAGGGAAACTTATTGGCCAATAGGAGGTCGCAAGTTGGCGAAAGCCTGTTATCATAAGTGTGTTTTGTGTCACCGTATGATGGGTAAGGTTGTAGCTCCCTTAATGGGTAACTTACCACGAGAACGCCTTCGTCCAGGTTATCCCTTTGAAAGCACAGGCGTTGATTACGCTGGCCCTATTATGTGTGCTAGTCGCCAGGGCCGTGGATGTAGGTTAGTAAAGGTGTATGTCGCTATTTTTATTTGTTTCACAACCAAGGCCATTCATTTGGAGCTCGTTGGTGATTTAACTAGCAATAGTTATTTACTGGCTTTGTATCGGTTTATTTCTCGGAGAGGTAAACCTGCTGATATTTTTTCCGATAACGGTACCTCATTTGTCGGTGCATACAACGACCTTTCCAAATTTTTAAAATTAAATAGTTTGTCCTTGGGTGAAAGTGCAGCAAACGACGGAATAAGGTTCCATTTTATTCCCGCCTACACCCCACATTTCGGTGGACTCTGGGAGGCGGGTGTCAAGTCAGCAAAGTATCACCTTCAGAGAGTGTTGGGAAATTGTAACTTGACTTTTGAGGAGCTGTACACCACACTAACCAAGATTGAAGCCATCTTGAACTCTCGTCCATTGACGCCGTTGTCTTCAGATCCTGCAGATTATACTCCGCTCACGCCAGGACATTTTCTTGTGGGACGGCCACTTACTTCTTTGCCGCAACCTGATTACCAGGATAGCTCTGCCAATTATCTGTCTCGTTACCAGAGGATCGAGCAGCTTCGCCAGCATTTCTGGAGCAGATGGAGCAAGGAGTATGTTGCAGAATTGCAACAACGCTCCAAATGGCGTTCCTGCAAGGATGGCTTGATGCTGAACTCCTTGGTGGTGATCAAGGAAGACGATCTTCCTCCGTTGAAGTGGAGACTTGGACGGATCGTGGCTGTTCATCCAGGAACGGATGGTATCGCCCGTGTAGCTGACATTCGGACGTCTACTGGAGTCGTTCGACGGGCATTCAACCGAATCTGCCCTTTGCCTGTGTCTTCAGAATCTGGTTGAAACCATTGGTTTTCAACGCCCGGGGAAATGTTGGAGATAAAACCTTCTTGCAAGCTTCCTAAATTATATGAAAAAATATGACACTTCTATTTGTCACTTGTCTTCACTTGTTTCTTGTAAAATATATTGTTCACACCGAAAATTATTAAAAACTAATTTGCATTGAGCATCCAGTCATTGATTTTCATTCAGAATACCCATAATTCTCGCACAATAAGTGTAAAACTAATCCAGTTAAGACCTCTAAAAATCTGCTATTTTGTATGAATTTTGGCACTTCTTAATTTACTCAAAAATTTTAAAAATCAAAAAAGTACAACATACAAGCCTAGCAAATTTAAAAAAAAACTTTTAGGTGTTTAAAAAAAACACGTATTTCCTGGAACAAGTTTTGTAAAATTTTTGAGTAAATCACGGAATTACTGAATGCTAAAAGTGTTTTCAGGTATTATTACCCTTTTTTCGCATTGCCTTATCGTCAACCGTCACGTTGGATTGCGTTAGATGAAGCAACAAGCTTTTAAACCATGCTCGATGTTTACGATAGGCGAGTGGAAAAGCAGCCTCTTAAGCAATGATATGGTCGACGATGCACTACTGTTTTTTTATCAAACTAGTGCTTGACTGTGTTCCCACCTGATGGTAAGCAGTGATGCAATCGTTGGTGGTGAGGCGCACTAGTTTATTAAGAACCTATTCAGTTTAACCTTCCATATACCGTAATTAGAGACACAATAGAAAGAAAATGTGTGAGCGAACGCCGGCGTTCCCTTGAGGTTTAATGAACTAGCCTTAAAGGCTCTTGCTGCAAGTGACCAATTTCCCTCTTAAATTCAAAATACGCTAGCTATAGCTACATATTGGTAATTCCAGGAAACCACACTAAACCCCCAAATAACAATTCAAGCTAAACACAGTTCCGTATTGATTGCTGAGTGACTATACGTAATGTGGGCTTTGTATCCTCGCATCACAAATGCACGAGAGCGTTGTGGTTTAGATAATTAGCATAGATACTGTATACACGAGGCTTTAATGGCAATAAATAATAGCCTGTTCAATACAGCCAAGCCTGTTGATGATAATGCATTACACATTGTTGTGTGCTATTATTAGCAGATATATAAAATGAGAAACTAACTGACTGATATATCGAAGTACAGTTGAACCTACTGGGGTTTTTAAATTAAACTTGTGAGGGGTTTTTTTCGTTGGGTTAAAATCTCCTAAAATGACATCCGTCCAAAGGCCCTTTAGGCGGAGTAGGAGATAGTGTTATGGACTAAAAACCCACCCCGTTCCTTCTTGCGTTTCGCCTCCCTTTCGAAAACAAACTCTAGCCCCAGTAGGCTTCCACACAGCTGGGCCCCTACGGTTGCTGACCACTATATGAGGTGCGCGGGAAAAGTGCGTGCCGTCGACGACTTGGGCTCGGTCCGGACAGTTACTGGACGGTCGGACTGCGAGCTACCCATTGCTCGCCGTCCGCAAGCCCGCGCCTACGGTGGCCGGAAATCGGAATCGCAATCCCGGCTGTGGTGGGGCGTGGACGCCGTTGCCTGATCGGACGGCCTCGTCCTTTGCCAGCATTACTGCTTAAAAAAAAAACATTTGAAAATTGGAAGATTCTGAGAATCGGAAATTGAACTATTTACGTATGCAAGTTTATACGGAACACTTACTGCGCTTGTCCGAATCAAATTACTGCTATTCGGTGAAACAGAAGGCCATTGTAAACAACCCACCCATGTAAACAAACTCTCAAAATACTCCAATGTATCTTCGAAGCCGAACTTTTTAGCCAATCACGGAAAATCCATATATACCATGTAATTACTCTTCAATTATGATTGCATTTTCCAGCTTTCTGATTCGATGGGCGCTGCTGTAATAGCTCGCTTAATATCCTTGACCACTAATTATCTCTGGCAACTTGTTACTGGCTGAATTAATTATGCTATCCTATTACAAATTGTGCTACACATGTATCGTGATAGAACTTATGTAGGTACCTATTAGTGTAGTGCAATCTGCGGTGAAGCCTAATTGGACAATTAATCTGAACATTTGTATTTTATATAAATATTATCTATGATACGCTGAAATACTTGTAGAATGGGGTTTTGAAATATTATAGAGGTTACATCTGTATTAATTTATTGTATTGTAAATTTACACTTCCATATTTATTATTTCAATTATTTAATTTTATAGTATTTTTAAAAAGATACATAATTGTAACTCCTCAGATATGACTTGGCCGATTTGGATGAAACTTTGTGTGTCCCTTCAGTTGAGCGGGTCCCTAGATGGTTTGAAAAGACAATTGGATCAGGTAGGTAGCGCTGCAATCAGGTTCTCATTTTTTTTACAGTCAATATTATTTATATATAAACAGTTTTTTTTTAGTAGTATACTGGGAAGTAGCTGGCCGAAGGTAGTTTCAAAATAATTTGGACACTAACTAATACTAGTTACGTCGAAGCTCTTATTGGCACAATCACTATTCGTATGAAAAAGGGATCGGGAAAATGTAGTAGATATTCGTGTCATAATATTAAATTCTCTAAAAATCGTGAATTCTCGGTAGTTGATCGCATTATTTGCATACTTATGGGGACTAGCCATTTCAGACTACAAGTTAATGGATAAAAAATGCTATTGTATTCCACCATCTTAAAGGACTACCTATTACACGGTACCAAACCGTCAGTGTGTTAAAAACGCGTAAGTAAAAAAGTAGCCGACCAATATTGTAGTATAGAAATTACTAGAACGAGAACAGATAAGACACGCGTATGATTCGGGGACGATACCCAGATTCTACGGCTACTTAAACCGTAATGCACAGGTATAATATCCTGCTGATGTTTCTAGTGGGCGTTAGTATACTGTGGCATATTTCCTTCCGTGCTTGTTAAGTCCCTACCACATATAATCGCATGCATGTATATCACAAGTACCTAATACGTATTATAATTAATTAGATTATTTAGACCGATTGCTAAGTCAATCTAAGCCACTAAGGTCCATTAAATACGGACTGAATAAATTAACCACTTGTTATTACATGGATCTCACAACTTGTTACGTTAGAAGAACTGAGTTGCGAGCCTCGGATTTTTTAGAAGTTATGTTTTTGATAGCATCAAATTAACAGGAAGAATAAAAGTCCTCTAGGCCTATAAGTAAATACTCTAGTGCTTCCTAAGTTTGACTTAACACTTGACAGCCAAGATCGATCGGTCGATCGGTCTATGGGTGACGACGGGTTCGCCATCCATCATCATTCTGCTATACCGCTGTGTTTTGCGACATGGTTGGTGTAGTTGTTCAGCGATTGTTTGCTGAACTGTGTGTCGCGGATTCCCATACGGAACAAATGGAGAATAGAATAAATTAAATTATACACCAAAAAGTAACATGACATAAACATAAATGTATTGTTTGTATGGCCTACAAATTGGTGTTCCGAGTCTGGGTGTCTTGAGAATGTGAGAACTATTAACAGTAAACTATTTATGTAATTACCAGTACATGTTAAGAACCTCTAAACTAACTCTAAAAAAAAATGTAATATTTGATTTAGTGTTACATGAAATACATTAAAAGTGTTTCGAGAAAAGTAGTTATGGCCGTGCCACTTTTTTGCGTGCCTTGGTGGAGGCACTGCCGTGCCCTCTTATTAATGCACCAATTTATATGCAAAGTCAATGTTTAACACCAGTTTATTGATAAAATAAACAGGTTGATCATAAATATACTAAAACGAACTCCATTCAGTGATAAAAGACGATATAATCATTCATAACTGTCATCATATACAGTGGTAAATGACTATATTAAATAATTAAACGTTAAGTTTTCCAAAGAACAGCAAATTACGTTAGAGCATTAGCGTTACTAAATATTCCCACAATTAATGTAATGAAGGTTGAACTGCACTTTACATGCATAGTACGAGTATTAAAACATTGCATAGCACAGTCACACACACACAGCCGCACAGTTGTACAGTCGGCCTTATAATTTTCCCACTGTTGGGAATCAGGCTTCCTTTATTAATTAATGTCAATTTGACAGCAGTTAGCGTTAGACCAGATTAGTATGAGATACTATTAGTGCACTTTAGAGAGACTAAAACGGAACGAATGTACGTTACAATGATCCAACCTTTGTGGAAGAGAACTGCAGTATTGATATTTATTGAAGCTTTATGTACAGTCATGGTACATGGGTATTGTCTACCCGTGAACCTTAGATTCTGTTCGTATGAGCTTTTGTATGGAATGTATCGAGATACATTTCCATGTGTCATAATCACTTTTGAATAGTCAAATGTCGGTCAGTCCAAAAAAGTGAAGCTAAATTGCACGTTCCAAAGCGTAGATCTCTATGAAGAAGAACGTGCAAGAAACTCCATGGACACTCTTATGAATCATATTGACATTAGCTATACAGCATTACCTATACAGTTGCAGTTCATTTTTAGGCGTTACTTCTCTTTTTTCGCATTGCTTCTTCATCAAATGTTACGTTGGATTGCGTTAGATAAAGTAAAAAGCTTCCGTCCCGGCTTCGTACGGGCAATAAATATAGCCTATGTTACTCAGGGTGAATGTAGCTTTCCAAAGGTGTAAGAATTTTTTAAATCGCTACTGCCGATTTCAAAAATTTTTGACTTCATTCGTTACATACAAAAATACAAATCTTTCCTCTTTATAATATTAGTCTAAAAGAGTGTAGAAGGAACCTCGTGAGAGCAAAAATGGCCCCTGGAACGTCCTACTGTGATGTGAAATCAACAATCACATCACTCAAAATGTTTGTACTTATCGAAGCTTCATATTCTCAAAATCTCGCTGTAAAACTAAAATATTACCAACTGCAATAAATAAATACCGGACCGTACGCAAACTTATTACTGGTAGCTCACACAAATGAAAATAAACGAGATTCCAGCCTGAAGCTACTGCTTTTATGAACATGGATTATTTAAACCTTCATAAGAGAAGTCAAAGAGTACAGGCACTTTGATTACTGTTATGAAAGTTTACATAAGTACATATGTAGGAGCAGTTCTCGTAAAGCAGTATTTATTAAAACGGTAGACAAGAGTAAACATAAACAGAAACGAATTCGTTGAAATGCATGGAACATTTCAATTTAGTGATAGCAGAACAGATATTAATTGCTTTTGGTCGAAATACAGAGAACGGAATGACTGTGCCGACGCCCATTGGAGATGTCAGTACTAACAAGCTGTAGCCCTCGATGCCTTCGTCTGCGTTACTCGTCAAAGAACATTATGCCATTTGGTCACAATATCAAGAAGATGTTTTGTGCTGAACCCTAATTCCTTTTCTAAAATAAAAGTGGTTTTAGTCTATTTTTATTTTTACTTCGTTCCTGTTTATAACATCAGCCATCTATCAGCGAAAGTGTCGTCACATATAATAAAATTAAATGATAAATGCTTGATAGCATGACTTTGTGATTGAAATGACTTCGTCTGCGTTACTCGTAAAAGAGCATTATGCCATTTGGTCACAATATCAAGAAGATGTTTTGTCCTGAACCCTAATTCCTTTTCTAAAATAAAAGTGGTTTTAGTCTATTTTTATTTTTACTTCGTTCCTGTTTATAACATCAGCCATCTATCAGCGAAAGTGTCGTCACATATAATAATATTAATGTAATTTAAAAATAAACTTTTAAACCACGCTTGATGTTGACGATAGGCGGGTCGAAAAGATCCACTTAACATACAAAAACATTATTAATATGCCAGATCATTAGCACCAGAAAATAAGAAATATTTGGACAGTTTGCAATTGGATGGGAATCGTAGCAAACCTGCTTTTTTATTTTTTTGTTTGTAGGAGATAATCTCTCAAAGTACTGGTCTGATTGCTATTTTTTTTACACTGATAGAAAACTGTTAATCTTGCGTGACATAGGCTATATTCTATGCATATAAGCGAACCCACGGGCAAAAACTAGTCTAATCTACACTTATATAATAAAGAGGTAAAGTTTTTTTTTTTGTATTTTTGTTTGTAGGAGGTAATCTCTGGATATACTGGTCCGATTGCAAAATTTTTATCAACTATAGAAAACTGCTTTGTTCCTGAGTGACATTAATTATATGAACTCAGGCAAAAGCTAGTGACTTATTAACTCCAGTTTGGTCGTATTCAATTTTGCGATGCAATCAGGGAAATAACATCATCTGTAGTGGTATAAAAAGTAAAGCTGTTTTTCAAAATCACAATTTGGAATATTTGAAAAGAAAATTGTGTTTGCGCGGAATGGGGTAAATAGCAAATAATACTAAAAATAAAGCTTTTTTTTTAAAAACAGCATCAAAATTGGTTAGCAGCAGCTATTAACATATCCAATATTGGTATGAGGAAGTGTTGGGGTGTGGAGGGAACATCTTGCTATCTCTTTTGTGCACACGTAACCTAATGGTGGTGACGTCACATTTAGTGTGTGCATAATAATTCCATTAATTGAACATTCCCCCTTCTATCAGCATTGAAAGGTTTGGTACTTAATATTAAACGGATTAAATAAAATATTTTTGCGATTTCTAATCAAGTTAGAAACTTTTTCATAGATATTATTTGAAACCATAAAGGTTCTGTTTCTTTTTCTTTTGATGTACGGAATCCTTAAAACTTAATCAACAATAAAATTTACCTATTTCCAATGAAATGGTTTCTTAGTAACTTCATTTGTATCAAGTTTTATTTTGTCAATATAAATTGAAACATGTCGTTCATGTGACCTCCAACAATTCGCACTGAGCCCGCGTAATGGATTACGGGCTACGGCCCATTCCCTCTCCTAAAGAGGAGGCCCGAGTCCCAACAGTGGGAACATTATAAGGCCGACTATGCTATGCTATGTCGTTCATGGGACAAAGAGTAAGCTTGTACATTACAGTGTCTGCCTAGCAGCTTATAAAAAATATATGGCGTACATTACCATGCAAACCGCCAACGAAAATTGATTTGAACGAGATCTAGTGTGTACTAAATATACTATAGGAAATGTAGTATTAGTAATTTATTTGTTTCATATTTACGTTAGGTAGGTATATTAATAAAAGGTTGATCGATTTACAAATAACCATGAAGGAGATGACGGGATTTGTGTTCGCTCGTTTCGCTCGCTCACGAGACCCCTTCTAACCTAACTTGTCCAAGTCGGGTATCCCCAAGCCTAAATAATTAAAAAAAACAACTTGGATTTACGTAATGCTTTTGTTGTTTTTTACTTATATTGTTATAGTTTATATTTAGGTTATGTTTGGCTCTGTCGATCCCAGTCAGATGCAATGGATCAGCAGGGACCCAGCGGGGTCGAAGCCTACTGGGGCCAGGGTTATCCGAAAGGGAGCTCGAGCTCCGGTATGAAGGCTAGAAGGAACGGGGTGGGCCTTTTGGTCAGTAAGAGTCTGACACTATCTCCCGCTCCGCCCATGAGCGGGGGCCGTCATCGAATGTTTTTTCCCCACCTTAAAAAAAAGATAATAGATAATAAACAACCTTGAACCTAGAGAACTGTGTTCTGTATAGTGTCTATGGCGCAACACACTATGCTCGGTTCACACTTGGTCCGACAGATTTCATTCAGCTTATGGAATCCTAAAAAAAAACTTATAATGAATACTAATGAACGATCTTCAGCCCTAGATTTCTAAATAAAGAATTAAGGTCCTTCAGTACCAACTTATGACAGATTTTCATGAAAAAGTAGGTAAAAGTTTGACAAGTTTTCAACTTGAAATTCTTAATTCAGAAATCGGGAGCATTTTTTATTATGAACAGTTTAAAATTGTTTCCATTCCTCGAATTCTGCCAAGTTTTAACAGATTTTCATGTGAGTTTTCATAGAAAAGTAGGTACAAGTTTGAGAAGATCTCATCTTGAATTTCTTAATTCAGAAGTCGAGAGTATGTCGTGTAGTATACCTACTTTAAAGAAAATCCTAAGCAATTAACTCAGAAGGACGGAGTGTTTAATTAACCAATTAGGAACAGCGTTGCAGCGTCAATAACACATAAGGAGGGTGTCGGTAACTATTGATGTTTACGCCTAAGTGAGCCTTCCTCAAGCGCTCCAATTAATAGGAAACTATTGAGTTTAACTTGGTAAACTGAAGTTGCACCTTACGATAGAACAGACTTCATAGTTTATTGCATCGTGTTCTGATTTTGAAGGTTGCTTGCATGAATTATGATGACTCGAAAGATCATAACAGGTGCACAGGCGTAGGATAACCAGCCTTTCGGTATTTTGTAGGATGCGTTTGGGAGAGTGTGCGCAGAAATTACGTGACTTGATCCTTTTTTTTATGATGGGAAATCATTCAATGATTTCTCCTACCCTTAGGTCCGAAAGGAGAGATCGTTGCCGTCAATCGATTCCACAAGGACACGGCGGTGCTCTGCTCAAGCGGGGCACTCCTCTACCGTATGCTTCACCGTGTCCTCCGGGCGATCTACACAATGGTGACTCCCCGGCGTTTTTTCCGCACAAATCCGGTGCAGAAAACCCTCGAACTTACCAATTCATTTGACATGCTAGCATTTTTTTTATTGGTTACAACGCGCAGGGAATGTTTAATCGAATCTCAGATGTTTATTTACAGTTTGCGTGATTCGGTTCGATCAAAGTGTAATATGGGATTGCTTAATATAAGCCCGTGTCGTCAAAACGTGCAACGTGAACACGAAGAAAATAACAACAGTTGGGAACCTTGTGTTGCAGTAGTATCAAAATATTTTTCCTAATTCTTTAAAGTTTTCTTCTTCTTCCTCTTCCTGCCCTAGTCCCGTTTTATTTGGGGTCAGCGCAACACGTTTTTTTCTCCCGTTTTGTCCTGTCACTCGTCACGCTTTCACTAACTCCCATTTTCTTTCATATCACTTCTCACACAATCCATCCATCTTTTCTTTGGCCTCCCTCTCCCTCTCCATCCATCCACACCATCCACCATCATAACTCTTTTAGCAACATGCTTTTCATCTCTCCTCTTTACATGACCATACCAAGACAAATGATTTCCTTTCAACCTTTCAGTCACTGGCGCCGCTTTCAAACTTCTCCTAATATACTCATTTCTCACTTTATCCAGTCACACCACACAACCATTTTAACTAATTCTTTTAATTTCCTAATTCTTTAAAGTATTATATTATTATTTTTTATAAAAATACAAAATTTTAATACCCAATTTCACTAAAAAATAAAAACATTAAAAAGATTCGAAATAACTTTAATTTCGGAAGTCAGTGTTTCTTGGTATTGTTTGTTTCTTAATTAGGTGATTATCACACTGGCACGCACCACGCATAGTAGCGAGTGAATGCGTGTTTTAACGTTGCTTGTATCTCCGTTTATTTAAAAAAACACAGTATAAAACATAAGAAATGCAATCATGCGTGTTTATGCATATCGCGTGCCTACAAGCGGAGATACACGCGTGGGTGTAAAGCAAGACGCAAGGTATGGCACTCTGATTCTCGTAGTGTCGTGCGTGATTTTGGATAAAATGAATCAGAGCATGAATCTACAAAACGCAACTACGCTCGTGAGTGCTTAAAAACCCATACGATGATGTAGATCTGCACTCCCGCAAATACGCACGTAGGTGCGTTGACACGCAACATGCAGCGTGATGCGTGACAGTGTGATAATCGCCTTAACATCGACTTCTGAAATTAAAGTTATTTTGATTCTTTTAGTGGGTTTTATGCCTTTTCTTGGCTTTATCGTAAATAAAACACCTATTGAGCAACCCTTAGGGTCTTGGGTTACCCAAACATCTTCGTTAAAAGCCTTATGCTTGGCAATATGCATAAGTTATTCCATTCTGACGATTGTTTTTTATCACGCAATACGTGTTTGGTTTCCTTGAAAGGATAAATAAAGAGCAATTAATGACAAGCTCAGGCTATACGTGATAAGAAATCGAATCATTTTATTGAATCTAAATCTGACAGTTCCCTTAATTCCATCTTCAAAGCAGCAAACGTTGACTGGCCTGTTGCTTTAAGTGTACCCATACACGGACCACAAAAAAAGCCGCTTCAAGCTTCTTTTTGAGGCGGCTTTTTTTTGTCGCGCTTCAGCTTTTTTTTGTGGTGGCGGGGACAGTTGAACTTAATGGCCCTGACTGCTATGCCGGAAGTCGTGGGTTCGATTTCCACCCAGGACAAATATTTGAGTGAAGAGCACGATCATTTGTTCTGTTGGGTGTAGTTTATCTATATAAGTATGTATTTAGAAATATATACGAATGTTTATCAGTTGTCTAGTACTCATAACACCAGCTCTGCTTAGCTTGGGACTAGACGGCGTTGTATGATAGATTAAAAAAAAATGTACAATAGAAAGCACTTACTTGAAGATCAGTCCATCAAGGGCCATGGCGTAGACGACACGAGGCATTGGGAACATCGAGCCGAACATTGAGACAGTCAGTCCAGCGAGAGCACCAATTGCCACGATGTACTTGCAGGTCGGGGCGTTCACGTGAGCGAACATCTGCACCAGGGCCGAGTCGGTGTCCACCTGGTCGTAGGGTACTGCGGGACAATAGAGAAATATCTTTTGTAGACAGTACGGGGATATCATACACTATACAGAGGTCAACTGTGTTCCACCTATAGGAACGTTAGGCTAATTGGGTGATTACACCATAAAGAAAAATCTTTGAAGTTAGGTATATGTAACTAAAAATGGTTAAAGCAATGTTTATTACATGGAACAACATGTCAGGATTTTTTAATCAAATAATTAAAAAGATTTAATTTTTTAAGCTATTGCATAGCTTCTATCGTGGTCCTTGAGCGTGGAGACCGAATCCAGAAATTCGGTAACGAAAATAACCTAACACCCCCCACTCATTTGTTTTTTGAGCGTGGTGACCGTTAAGAAAACAAATGAGTGAACAATCAATCAAAATTCAATTCAATGTGTGAAAGTGTAACTTCAATTAATATCAAAGAAAAAACAAACAAAAGAAATAAAATACTGCATAAATAAAATAAATAAATAATTAAAATTGCATAAGCTACTAGCTTTACCGCGGCAGTCCCCAAGTGCCACACGTCTTTTTTTTTTAAATAAAAATCGACCTATGTTTCGTCGTTGACTTGCAGTAGGTATAACAATTCGCCAAAAAAAAAACTACTTCAGGACTTTATAAGCGAATTTTTGTCCAAAACCTATTTTGGTCGGGTACTACACCACGGCAAGTTCAATTTCCGATTTTCAATCTTGCAGCCATTCTCGCAGAAGGAAATTGCATTACCCACATGATAACTGAGCTATATAGCATGGTCACTAACTAAGCTTTGGCTATTGTTAGAGTCAAAACTCTATCAATGATTTGGGAATAGGCTGAATGGCATTGACTAGTATAGACGCCATTCAAGCTAGCTAGCCCTAAGCTTTTGTGTTCTACATCCGTATTTAGCTAAACAAGTGAAGCAGATAATGATGGCGATTGGTGTATTATCTGATAGGGGCAAACAATGCTTTGTGAGATGCATCTCACTAATGATTGACTCAGTTAATCATAGCTCTACGGGTGGGATTATCTAAGTCCAGCTACCATTACTTACGCTATTGCGTATTGCTTTAATCATTATACGTTAATGCACTTAAGTTTGGGATCATTTGTAACAATCCATACTTCTATACTAATATTATAAATGAGCAAGTAACTCTGTCTGTTTGCCTGTTACGCTATGATGCATAAAACACTAAACCGATTTTGATGTTTGGTACAAAGATTGACTAGAGCTTGAGAAAGGACAAAGGCATATAAATTGTCACGCTATTTGTTATGGAAGATAAGTAATTTTGGATTTTGTCGGTATTGAATGACATTTGCCAAGAGTTCGATACCAACTACAGTTAATTTTTTTGTAACCATTTTATCTTCTCTTTTGTAGATGATATACGTCTAATAAAATAATAAAACTGCTTTTTAAACATGACATCGTTATTCAATATTTATTCTAATGTTTTGTAAATAGTAATCAAACCATATAATAAAATAAAGTCGGCGAAAAAAACATTTACTATTTTTTTTTAGATTATTCCATTCCAAGATGAAAACCATGACGCTATCATGGATAAAGAGCCAAGCAGTCAATTATGGCGTCTAAATAAGAACGCCTATTTTGAAAGTGAACCGTCGAAGACCGTAGCGCAGTTGTTTAGTGATTAGACTGACACGTAGGACGGTGATAGTTCGAATCTCAGTTTATTAGTTACTTGATAGTTTTTTTTTGTTTTCCTTGGGGAGCCACACTCCTAGAGAATGCGTCCCCAGGTGGCGGATAAAGGAACGCCTTTCAGGCGACTCGCAAGTGTCTGGAGGGTAGGAGTGAAATGAAATAGCTCCCGCAGACCCATATGAAGGAGAAGGATATTCCATTTATGCATTTTTTTTTTTAATTTTCTTCTTAATATTGTGTACTTGAGTCGATACATGTCAGGACAAAAGTCCTCGTCGTTATATGTATTGTATTGCATTTAGGGAGGATTTACGGCTCACTAGTGTAACACACATATATTCGCACAACACAACTGCTCCAGTCAACCGTCAGATGGCTATTGACACGTGTTCAATACAAATCACTAGACTACCCTCACAGTCAATACACCACAACTTTCAATTTAATTCTAACGTTAATTTCATATAGACATTAAAAACGACATGGCTTTTCATGCTACCTGCCAAATGTTAAGTTTGTAGGTGTTATAGTTTCTGAGATTTCGTGATTAATCAGTAAGTTGACTTTGACTTTGACTTTGGGTGATATTACACTTTTATATTTATATGTATGATTCATAAATAACTTATTATCTAGGTGTTAGTAAATTAAAGAAATTAGATTGAAATTGTTCTTAATAATAAACACACACAAGACGTTCCGTACTAAGCGTTTTGTCTTGTGGTTTATACCGCGTACTTCGAAGGATTGGAACAAGTTGCCTGCTACGATCTTCCTGTCCTATTATAATTCAGGTGTCTAGAGCGAATAGGCTCTTAATAAACTAGCACGACTCACCATCAACGATTGCTTCACTGCTTACCATCAGATGGGATCGTAGTCAAGTATATTTATAAAAAAAATTCATCAGTACCCTAATTTGGTGCTTCACAGTTTTTAACCGATTTCAAAAAGCTTCTATGTTCGGCTGAATGTTTTTTTTTTATGTATGTTCACCGATATCTTGGTCAATTGTGGACCGATTACGATTTTTTTTTAATGAATGGTTATGCTTTCAAATCGGTCCCATAGAAATGTTGTTAAAGTCAGGAACTTCGAAGATGTGAAATAGAACTTTTTATGGGATTACAGCAGAATTTTCGTAACAAACAAGTACGTACAATTGCTTTGTTTATACATGTAGTCAATGACTGAAAGAAAAGGGGTAGCGTAGATATCGAACAGATCTGATAATGAAGCCGGAAGGTAGAGGTAATTTAATGTACCTAATCTGACCGTGTTTGGGATTATTACAATTATCATGAAATGCACTCTGGCTTTACTAATCGTATACTTTACGTATTTAAGTTTGGCTGAGAGGTACTTTTAGTGCTGGCACCATAACTAAAAATATTTAAAAACAAGTGCGAGTTGGACTCGCCCATGAAGGGTTCCGTAGCAGCAAGTAACATAATATAAAAGTTCTTGTAATGTTTTGTAACTTTGATCGATGTTTTAATAATAGTGTATTTTTTTCGATTTATGACGCATTAAAAAAAAACTACTTACTAGATTTCGTTCAAACCAATTTTCGTTGGTAGTTTTTATAGTAATGTACATCATATATTTTTTTTAGTTTTATCATTCTCTTATCTTAGAAGTTAGAGGGGGGGGGACACACATTTTACCACTTTGGAAGTGTCTCTCGCGCAAACTATTCAGTTTAGAAAAAAATGATATTAGAAACCTCAGTATCATTTCTGAAGACCTATCCATAGATACCCCACACGCATGGGTTTGATGAAAAAAAAATTTTTGAGTTTCAGTTCTATGTAAACCCCTAAAATTTATTGCTTTTTTTCTATTTTTATGTGAAAATCTTAATGCGGTTCACAGAATACATCTACTTACAAAGTTTCAACAGTATAGCTCTTATAGTTTCGGAAAAAAGTGGCTGTGACATACGGACGGACAGACAGACAGACAGACAGACAGACAGACAGACCGACAGACAGACAGACAGAGAGACAGACAGACATGACGAATCTATAAGGGTTCCGTTTTTTGCCATTTGGCTACGGAACCCTAAAAAATACAACCGACTACAATGTAAAAAAAAAAACACTGAAAAGTGCAAAATAACTTTAAATTCGGAAGTCGGTGTTAAATAACGAAGAGACAAAACTATTATAGAAACACCAACTTGCGAGATTCTTTGCACTTTTCAGTGCCGCTAGTGCAAACAATACTTTATAAAGAAGCGACATTTTTGCCCAACATGGTTGTGGCTTGTTTTGTTGCCACACTGTTAGAATTACAATGTCGACAAGCGCTGCGATACTTTATTTTCTTAAGTCCCTACGAGAAACCAATAGAGCAACTTATCAAAGAAACCAGATAAGCGTAACCAGAAGTCGCCGTCTCAAAGCGTAGTCTGGCTGCTCACGGCTTTGACTAACTTTAAATACATTGCTCCTTTGGTACACCGTTCGAAATTATAGTTGATACTGGATCTGCAACGGTACGGTCGAAACCAAAAGGATTATATTTTTTATGAAATACTATAGTTTATGAAAGCGGCGTTGCCGTCGTGGTATAAATACTTCCCTCCATTATAAATTATAACCAACACTCCATCTGTTTAAGTGGTCAAGTAAATGTAAACAATCTAAATACGTCTTTAATCTAAAAAAAAAATGTCTAAAAATGTTTACGATTAGGTATTTACCTAAACCAATGTCAGATAATTAACTAAATTTAATTAATCTAATCTTTGTACATCTTTAATACGATTTATTTAAAATAAAAAGACGTACAAGATGGTTTACTTTTAGTTAACTTTCTAATAAACCGATGGCATATAGGTGTATATTCAAGCAGGATATAAACTATCCTGATACCAATTTTCATAAAATAAAAAAATGATAAATCATTTCAAGTGAAGTTCTAGCAAACGTACACACTCATGCTTACATCTTCTATAATGTAAAAAATGTATTGCTAAATGTATTGCTAAGCGCAAATCTCGAGAACAACTGAACTGATTTCGCTTTCGGTAGTGTAGGTAGATTAAGTCAGAGTAGGGTAGAGTAGGGTAGAGTAGGGTAGAGTAGGGTAGAGTAGGGTAGAGTAGGGTAGAGTAGGGTAGAGTAGGGTAGAGTAGGGTAGGGTAGGGTTGAGTAGAGTAGAGTAGGGTAGAGTAGGTTATAGTAGGGTAGAGCGGGAGTGGAGTCGCGGGCAAAATGTAGTGTAGTACATTTAAACTCCGAAAAACATAAATTGTAATCAAAATCAAATGTAACAAAACAGCAACTAAGCCACTGACTTTTCAAAACACAGACATTAATTAATTTGTGACTCGTATCAGACACAAAGGACTTTATAAAAGTTACAATACCAAAGGTTTTTGAAAACGTAAGAAATATCGGATGATAAAGCTTTTACTGTAATCGAAATATCGTTACGATTTCAATTACGAATATGCTAACCAAGAACATAAAGGAATTTCCTTTTTAATATACTTACAATCTTACTTCAATATACCCGCTCTGCTATCCCTCCCTACCGCCTTCAAATTAGCCGTGTTATTCCCATATAAATAAAAACGCGCGACTGCTGCTCTATACCCGCGCTGCAGTCGCGCGGCACGCTACTTTGTTATTTATAAATAATATGGGATAAGAGCAAGAAGAAGAAGAACAAAGCAGCGCGACGGCAGCGCTGCAGCCGCATCTAAGCGGCGTCCGCGGCGTCTAATGTGAAGGCACCCTTAAACACACAATTCACTGTTTTTTGCACTAGTGTGGAAAAGCGTGGTCGTCCCCGCCGCAATTTCATTACATTTATCGCGTTAAGTCGCACGTCAACCTCTGTTTATTTGTCTTCCTAAGTGTATTGAAAAACGTCGTTTAGTAAACGTGGAAAGTCACTGCAGCCCTCGGTTCTATAACACTCCTACTGCTCAGGCCTAGGTCGTCATGACAAACTTTCTCCACTTGTATCAAAATATATAATTGTCTCTGTCGTTGCAGACTATCAAAGTTTTTCGAAACAACAATGGAACAATTCCTAAGTCAGTTTTCTTTCTTAAAACTGTGTTACGATTTTTTCTCTCCTGAGAAGTTCCCGATTTTGACTAACACAGTGTTAGAACTTATGCGGCGACACAAAAAAGCACAAACATCGCAAACGCGCATGTAACTACGATTTGTTTATATGTTGCCAGGTCCGTTTAGAGTATTTATCGGTGACATACAAATCAGATAAATTTTTTAATTACAACGCATATCAATATTCACTATAATTTTTTCCATACCATAAGAAATTTTGATCAGCGTGTGGTAAAAAAAAAGTCGAAGGAAATCATAGTTATCCAGCCTAAGAAATAGCTATAGGTAACTTCTAATTAAAAATAGTAATCATTATGTTTAGGGTTTTCCTGCTCTTGGCGACATTATTTCTTTAGCTACCTGCTCAAATAAGAATAGAATAAAAAAGAATAGAATAGAAATACTTTTATTCGGTACAGACATAAGAGTAAGAGATATTTGGTTCACTAAACTTTATTTAATCTGTGGAAAAACAAGGCCGTTTCATTCTTAGCTATAAAGATTTTCTGTTTTTAGCAATCTGGTCACGATATCAAACAAAATAAACTAATGTTTTATTTGAGTAAGTAAGCCGCAATGTAGTTTCTATAAAGTTTTACGTATTTTATGATCTGAATTTAGCTTTCAAATTAATGGTTTAAATGAAAGAAGCATGTAAAAACGATTTCTGTTCATATGAAGATATAAAAAAGAGGCTGCACTATTCAGCCTGTCGAAAATTTAAACCTCGTCGAACGAATCGGATGCTACTTTTTATGCTTGGAAATCATCAAAGACATCTCCCGCTCTGGACGGTGCGGGAGGGCGTGTCAGACTTTTGCTAACTAAAACAACACCTGTGTCCTTCAGCTGCCATTTGCATTCTAGGACTACGAATTTCCTTTTCAGAAATTCTCGCGATCCTAGCTAGCGGGCATCGGCCCTGCTGGGCCCCTACGGTTTGCTGACAATATCTTTTTGAGGAGCGCGTGGATCACTACGCACTGTTGATAACTTGGCTCTATCCGGTCAATTATTGGACGGCCGGATGGCGAGCTACCCATTGCTGGATGTCCGCAAGCCCGCATCTACCGTGGCTGGAAGTCGGGGTTAGAATCACAGCGGCTGGGGCGTGAGGACATTCGTTCCCTCACGCGTGCGGCTTCCTCCTTCGATAACATTGCTGCTTCGCTAAAGGAGGCCACCGCCTGCCATTCCTCCTCGCTTCGGACCATAGCTCGAACCAGGGTCCGCCTGTTGTCTCCATGAGATTGCCCACGTGGGGCATACCTTCACCGTATGTTCCACCGTGTTCTACAGGCGGTCCACGCAATGGTGACACACGAGCGTTTCTTCCGCTTGTATCCAATGCAAGAACCTACTAAACTTGCCATACCCGGTGAGGACCTGCGTCATGTGGAAAGTGAGGACGCCGTGTTGCCGTTCCAGCCATTCCTCCAAGAGGGGACTTACTGCCGGAATTGCGATAGTCACCGTCGCCATTCCACCATTAGAATGATTATCTACTGAGACCATAAGCCTTTCAATTCAGTTCGATACGCAATGGGAATCGTAGTTTTTTGACTGTAAATGTGTCTCTTGAACGCTAGGAAGAAGTATTCATTAATTTTAATGAAGGCTGAACGGCAGAAACCTTGGCCAGGCTGAATATTAATACGGGTATTAATATTCAGTAAGTAGCAAGGTAATCCATGACTGAATTTTCAAGGCAGACAGAAATATAATAATTTAAATCTTCCTGTCAGAAATTGTAATATCACTGTTTCTTCTGATGGAAACTTCAAAGTTCGAATAGTAACTGTCTCTTTAGATTGTTACAATGATTTGAAATCTATTTCAAATATATAAACCTATTGCTTTATTATCTTAATAATATAGAATTGAGAAACTTAAATTCGAAATGTTGGTAAAGTAATTATTGATATATATTGTCATTTAACCAAAACGTGATAGATTTTGTTTCTGATATTTGCACATCAGAATATATTATTTGTAATCTTTTGAAATGGAAACTTAACAACTAGAGAACTGTAACTAGGACTAGGTTGTATTTATTTATTTATTCACAAAATCCACAGCTTTTTTACAAATTTTACTTTATGATAAGTTAGTGTTACAGCCAATTAGGGATTTACAGTTTAATATCTACGAATAAACATTCATGCCTTATTAAGACAGAACTCAATGCTTTTTAATAATTATACACGTAACATCGGCGTCGTGTTCCACTGCGTGGTGTCGCGTAGCCGTCATCGGAAACGTCGATACACGACACCTTTCGGCCAAAAATCCTCACTCAAAAAGGTCTCCAGATGGGTTGGAACTCATCACGAACGACTTGAAGTTGGTGTCGCGGCGAGAATTCAGCCTTTCGACCCTTAGAGCACAGTTGCTCTTTATCTTCATATATTCCACGACTTACTTAATCTTCGTAGAGCAATGCAGACGCGAAATATACAGCTGCGTAGTTGGTACAGCAGGACGCAGCAGCATATTTGGTCCACTCGGTGCGGTACCGCACAGGTTCTGGGAACAGGGCTTCTTCTTCTTTTCTACTCGAGTGAAACTCTCTTCATCAACTTGGCCCGTTTTTAGCAAGGAGCTAAGGACCGCAGTCTGGGTCGGTTGAGAACCCGTTTCTTTTTGTCCCCTATTTTCGCTTGTTGCTCAGAAAAAAACGTTATATCATCCAAGCGTAGTTAGTAGTAGTGTGTGGTAGGTGCGTTGGAGTGAGTGTGAAGAGTCGAAGTGATGCATGAATTAGTGAATGAAATACTGTTATTAATCATCATTACTATTCGTACCTACTATTGATTAATTTTAGTCAGTAAAAGTCTGATATGAAAGGATATATCATTGGATGATTTCCCACTGTAAAAATAAAGGATATAATACCGTGAGAACGTACGAGTATATTGTTATTGCGGCATGCTTTGAGTGTTTCTGTTTCAAGATTCTACAAAGTAGCCTCATGAAGTAGCGGCTTCTTAGTAGCAACGGATATAAGATTCTTTTCCAATTTTTGTCTGAAAATGTGAGAAGAGGTTCTTGTTTAGTGCGGTAGGTACCATCGCGGTTATTTCTGCCTGATCATTTAAAACAATTTCGCTTGAATACTGCGGCGCGGCGCCAAACCAAACCCTTTGAGATTTCGTTTCGAGTGCAAGCAAAAATGAACTCAGGCGGAAGCGTCTTTGATGGTACCATACGTGCCGATGTTTTTAAAGTATTTTTGTTCGGTATTCTGGTATACGGTTACTAATCAATGCGAGTAGGTTTTCAAACAATATATGGTAAGTAAATCATATATGCGTGTTCTCATCATTATCAACATATCAGCCGCAAGACGTCCACTGTTGGACATAGGCCTCTCCCAAGTGTCGCCACAACGACCGGTCCTGTGCGTCACGCATCCATCGGATTCCCGCGACCCTGACCAGGTCATCGGTCAGTGCCAGTCTTCTGGGCACATTTCCGGATGACAGCAATATGGAAGCGTACTTCGACGCCTGAGTGTATTTTGTTTTTATATACCTATGTGTACATAGTTGAAATTAAAATTTCCTATGTGCATAAAGATATATATTAGGTTATAGGCGTTGCCAATAATTACGCGTTTATTTATAAGGGGTTTAGTGTTTTACACATACCTAATTTTAATACTTTTTTGTATTTTTTGTAATTAAATTATAATTTAAAATAAATAATAATTAATATAAATATTTAAATTAAATTACAGTTAAAATATAATATAAATTTTTAGTGATTTTTTTGTCGGGTAGCATCTATCTTTGTGTTATGTTTCTGATTTGACTTATTAAAATATGTGTGAATCTTTTTACACCTGTGGTAGTCAAGTACAGCTCCATTTTATCGAAATCGCATCTATTTCAATGATTCCACCTATCTTACACTTTTGTAGCCACTTAAGCAACAAAACTGCACCAATTTTACATCACCATCTACTGTACTTAATAATATTAAAAGCCCACACTAACAAAAATTCATTCAAAAAATCTCGTCAAATACCAAAAAAAAAAACAGTTTAGCACATCTTATTAGGCACATTAGGCGTCTACTTTCGCCGCCCCCAAATAAAATGGGACAAGGGCAGGAAGAAGAGGTGTCTACTTTCAAGGCATAGGTTCACAAAAAACCGACAGTAGGTACCTACCTAGTCACAATAGTGATCTGTATCTAACAAAGTTCCAGACCGTGCGAACAACCTAACATGCATACGTCCATGTTACCTTACAGTCTATTGTCAGGATACTGCCCGCATTCTTACCAGCACTTGGAATGTTTCACTAAGAAATAGGCATTTACTAGGAATGTTCAAAGTAGGTGCCCAACACTCTCTTACTTCATTTCACTCAACAAACTCTCAGTTCATTTTATGTTTGCTAGCCTCTTTGTCGACATATAAGTATAAAAATGTGTCAAAATAACATCCTCTTTCTTAGTCGTGGTTGACGATGTTGCATTTTCGTTGGCGAGTGAGGCTCCCGCGATGCGTCTCCACTTGTCACGGTTTACGGCGTCTCGAGAACTCTGGACTATGGAGGTTTGTGTTGCAGCTCTGATGATTCAAAATTCAAAATAACATACTCCCGGGATAATAAGTATCCTGCTATTTCTATTCCAGAATATGGTTTACTCATGTGAGAAATTTCGCCTAAATGTGTTAAACCATCTATGCTTTACCTTTTGAATGTCTTATGTTACATAGTTCGACATAAGCAATTGTCTTTCTATTGTGTCTCTAATTATGGCATTCAAAGTTAAGTTAAGTTAAGAAACATGCACTCAAGAAACTCTTTCGATTAGTCCTGTCTTCTATACATTAAATTTTTTTTTTTTTAATTTTGTACTTTCATGCTTATTTTTTTTTTTTAAAGGGATGATGTCAGTCATACAAAAGTCACAAATAAAATCGTAAGAACATTTTGAAGTGATACGATGTGGCTTACATAGCAGGCTCTTGTGATGTGATTACGGGAGAGTACAGTGAACCTGTCTCTCAAAGTTAAAGTCCCATGTGGCCAAATTATATTTAAACTAGATTTTTGGTACATATTATATCAGCCGAAAGACGTACACTGTTGGAAATAGGCCTCCTCCAAGCGTCGCCACAACGACCGGGCCTGTGCATCACGCATCCATCAGATTCCCGCGACCCTGACCAGGTCATCGGGCCACCTTGTTGGACGCCTTCCAACGCTGCGTCCGGTAGGTGGTCTCCACTCCAGAACCTTTTGTCCCCATCGACCATCTGTTCTGCGTGCAATTTGCCCTACTCATTGCCACTTAAGTTTTGCGATTCTTCGAGCTATGTCGGTAACCTTGGTTCTCCTGCGGATATCTTCATTTCTGATGTGATCACGCAAGAAAACTCCGAGCATAGGGTACCTTTTCCATCGCCCTTTGGGTGACTTTAAGTCTTCTTATGAGGCCCATTGTAAGTGACTAACTACGTTTCGGAGCCATAAGTCATCTGGCAACACGCACTGGTCATAGACTTTTGTCTTGAGACACTGTAATATATTGGACGAGAAGACACCGCGCAGCTTCCTGAACGCTGCCCAGCCGAATCGAATTCGACGATTGACCTCTTTCTCGAAGTTAGACCTACCCAATTGGACCGTCAGTCCCAGGTAAACGTAATCGTCCACAATTTCGAGTGTAGAGTCTCCAATCTTAATAGAAGTAGGTGCTACATGGCTGTTAACCATAACTTTGGTTATGTTCATTTTAAGTCCCACTTTTTCGGAAGCTCTACTGAGGTCACAGAGCATTGTACTGAGTTCCTCCGTCTCAGCAAGGACTATTATGTCGTCGGCAAACCGAAGGTGAGTGATGTACTCGCTGTTGACATTAATGCCTACTCCTCTCCATTTTAGAACCATGAAGACATCCTTCATTGCGGCCGCGGCCCTTGCTGCAAGAGGATAGGTTTCGATGTCTGATCTTGAAGTCGGACTGATATGGTGGCGTTTTTGTACAAACACTTCAGCACTTCGATGTACCGCTACTCAATCTGGCACCGTTAGAAAGACTGCAGTACAGCCCACGTATCGATCGAATCAAAGGCTTTCTCGTAGTTCACAAACGCTAAGCAGAGAGGCTGATTATATACTTCTCGGTCTTCTGTATAATCTGCCGCAGCGTAATAGGTAGTACACGGTACTACTACTACTTTTTAAAATAAAACGCTAAATTTATTTTTATAAGATTTAGTATTATTTGTAAGATTTTATTTTAATTTCCATCATAACTCCTATAGGGTCTTGTAATATCGATTTATTATTTAATTTTCACAAAACTTAAAATTCACGCTAGTAGGACTAGCGTGAATTTGGAACTAGTGTAGCACTATCCTTATTTGGCTTGTAGATTTTTAATTTTCTGTCATATTTACAAAATTATTGTTTATTTGATTTGTTTGTATTAAATGTGTAAGTGGCAGAAAAGTGATTATTTTTTTAAATTTTACTACAATATGTGTGTGAGTGTGCACACATTCTAGATGAAAACTTTTGATTAAACAACCCTATTTTAAAAATTAATACAAAAAAATGGTACCTACCCGTTATTGATCCTTTTTATAAGGTTCTTCTATTAGTAAACAATGATCAAGATCTTTTAATAATATACAATAAACATAATCAACCTTGGTTATTGAACCAGTGTTGACTACATTTGATTTCATTTTACTCTACATAATAATTACCCAAGTCGTTTGACTTTTAAGACAAACTCCATCATAATTATATTAAAAACCAACTATTTAAGCACAAAGATTACCTAATAATTCACAAGTATCCTAGACTGCGGTACGGTCGGTTTAAAACAACGAGTCCAATTACCCGACGTAAACAATGGGATTTCTCACAAAGCGGGCGATAAAACGACCGTTTTCTTTTATTTTTACACCTCTGGAATACTGGAGGTGTACTGAGATAAAACTGATAAGGTATTTTAAACTTTTTATGCGCATTTGAAACTAATAAACAACCGTTGCCATGTTAATTACCGGCACTGATCCTGAACTAGAGAAAAATAATCAGAGTAATAAAAAAACAAAATTAAAATAATTAAAATCTCTAAATCTAATCTTTCCTTTCGCAGGTCTGCTGGAAGAAATTTCTTCATGAAATAAGCAGTACCTTTGTACATAATTTATAATAATTTTGTATCTTCTTCTTTTACTGTGTGTACATAAATTATAAAAAAATAAATAAATAAAATATTCTAAACAAAAAACGCTACAAAACACAACAATACGCCTTTTGTGGTCTTACGTGTCATTAACCTTGTTAAAGTCAATTTCCTTAAGTCTATATCCTGTTTGCATTAAGATTAGAAATATAGAGAAACCTTTTTTACTGTTTGTTTAACCGATTTTAACTTCTATTTTGTAGGCACAAGCTGCAAAAAAGTAGTTATAAAACCAACTATTTACTACAACTGCCATTTGTAATGCTACCAAATGTAATAAAAGTCAAAATCGGTTAAACGGACAGTAATAAAAGGTTTTCATAAATTTCCAATGTAATTTTAAACAGAGTTTACGTCGGGCGTCTCTTTCTTATTAGCAGCTTCAGAGATTTAAATTTTATTTTATATATACGCTATAGAAACAAGGAATGCAACGGACTCTTATACTCGGATACTCTCTAACAATCCTTAGGCAAAAAACTCTACTTCTTAAAGAATTATACAAGAATGCCACTCTGCACTGGAAAGAGTCACAGTACCGAATCGCAACACTCTGACACTACAGTGGATTTTAATCCACTGTAGTACAGTGGATTTTAATTTACTGTAGTGTCACATTGCTCGCAGAACTGATGGTAGATAGGGCAGAAACGTTCTGCCCCCCCTAGCTTAATTACAACTGATTCGTGTCGAATTCAGTTCTCCAATCGGTAACGGCTCGGTGTCAGCAATTGTAGAAAAAGATAAGTTGGTGTCATGTTGACGCGTCTGAGTCGGCCGCTCGTTCTACAATGTAGCGTTTGTATAACAAAGGACGTAGCGTTGAAAATTGTAGAAACGATAACATTTCATTCTATCATTTTGCACGATGTGAACTTGGCTGCGAATTTTCTATTCGTTTGTTCTGATCACGTGATTTAACGTTGGGATGATGTCGTTCGTATACATTTGATTTGTTTTCGACTAGCGTTAACGATTACAGATAATCAACTTGATTAGGGGTACTGGTGTGGCGACCACGTATCGAAAGACGTAGCGTTCAAAGGCTTCTACAAGATGGACTGATGACTTTTAGAAAGTCGGGGGAATCCGATGAATGTGAGACACAACAATGGACGTTTTTCGACAGAAATGATGATGATTTTTAAGTGTGATTACGTACAGGATACGGTTAAGAACGACCTTTACCGGTTTGTTTAATGGATAAAACCTATTTTATGATAAAAGTATATTAAATAATATAACGCGGGTGGGTTGCCTGAGAGATTCCTGGCCAGACAATTTTTTTTTTTTTTTGTAAAATGCACCGGTGTGTTTAACGAATAAATTTAATACTAACCGAAAGAGTAAAGCCTTTAGAACATAAAAATGTTGGGTTGCCTATTTGATTCCTGGCATAGCTATGGGTTGTCAGGTATAAACAGGTATGCATAAACAGGTGTGTTTTTTTTTTTGTATACAACAAATTCTATATCAAAATAAATACTGTTTTATTACGAATACGATGTTATAGTTTTGTCTACAAAAAAAAATCTGGTATGGATAACGGTTGTGCATTTTTCTAAAAATAAAATAAATTTTTAATTTTTAATTAATAATAGTCTGGCCAGGAATTTCTTAGGCAACCCACCCGCGTCATATTATTTAATACACTAAATTTATAATAAAATACGTTTCATCCATTAAACAGTCCGGTAAAGGTCGTTCCTAATCGGATCTTAGACTATAAAGTATATAAGTTGTGATTTATAGAAAACTAAAGTGATCAAATATTTTCGCAAAGCTTTGTTGCAGGAGTTTACTTCTAAGAATTTTACAAAGTGCAATGTTGTGTGTCCAAGTTTCATTTGGCACTTACAAAGGTATTTACAGGACATTGTAAAAATGTGTTTAGTGGAGAGTAAAGGAGTTATTACTAGAGATAGATATATGGTAGAATACTGTGTAACTCTGTGATAACGTGTCACTAATTAAAAAAAAAAAAAAATCGGGGCCTAAAAAAAAAAAATCATACAAAATCTATTTAGAGGTTTGTGGAATATAGTGTAAAGTCCCTTATACCTCCGTTGAAAAGGAAGGATCCGATCAAACGGTTTGGGGTTGGGTCGGGGTACGGTGGTGTCTGTTCCGAATTGTTCCAACCGATTTTTGACTATTGTAAGTGTTCTAATCGCGCAGAGAACTCTAATATCACGATGCAGGATACAGGTAGTGATACAGATGATGCCTAGGTACATATACTTTGGTATTTTAAGGGTTCTGTACTTTAAAAAGAAAACAATGGAACATCAGGGTTAACCGAGCGGGAAGCTCAGCCCCGGTACGAAAGGCAAGAAGGAACGGGGTGAGTTGTTTAGTCAGTAAGAGTCTGACGCTTTCTCCCACTCCGCCCAAGGACGCGGGATGTCATTTGGATGATTTTTACCCACCAAAAAAACCCTTATTGGATTACTTTGTTATCTCTCTATCTGACAATCCCGAGAACGCGTGGAGGTATCGAGTTGAAATTAAAACCATAGGCCTACGGTCAAAGTTGTGAAAAAAACAAACTTGTAAGTTTACAAAAAAAAAAAAAACACGGCCATATATGTCGCAAAAAACGTGCATTTCGACACTCACAAGGGAATCAAATTTAATAAGGTATATTGCTTCGGAAACCGAGTTTTCCTTTGAAAAATGGTTAGTAACACCAAGGCGCTACTGACCTTCCTTGAGGAGCTGAGCTGGATCGAATAACACATTTGTCTTGCCCGCACGCAAGTCGTGGAGTTGCGGAATACCAACTTGCAATACCTACAACTACAAATACAGGTTGTCATGCTTAACCAGACTTACCTGTAGTGACCCTAATAAAATCAAAGTATCTAGCCAGGTCTAAAAAAATCCCACCATTTTGCGAGAACACTCCTCAGTTACCGTGGCGTTGTAACGCAAAAGGAAACTGAAGGAACACAGGTGGGTTTTTAGTCAGTAAAAATCAGGCGCTCTCTCTCGCTCAATCAGATTTGGAAAAGTTATTTGGCTATTCCCAGAAACTGAGACCTGTGACGCAAATCCGCAGTCGTCGCGAGTAGAGAGGTGTTATGCCCAGAATCTAAGACCTGTGACGCAAACCCGCAGTCGTCGCGAGTAGAGAGGTATTATATAGTCCCCCAAAGGAAAGGACAATGCATGGAGTGTCCTTGCGTGATCGCATCAGGAATGAAGATATCCGCAGGAGCACCAAGGTTACTGGCATAGCTTGAAGAATCGCCAAACTTATGTGGCTGTGGGCGTTTTTAGAGAGGAAGCCTGAGTCCCAGCAGTGGGAACATTAAAAATTCTGGTGATGAACTGGCAAGGCACGTTGACAATAAAAAAACCAAAATAAAATATCGCTATATTAATGACAAACTTAAAAGAACATGGCTCATTTGTGTACCGCTAAAGTGCAATGATCCGTATAACCCACTCGTTTCGTAGTACGGTGCACTGCACTATAGTTTTTCATTTTCATCGCAGTGCTGCAGTTAATTTCAGTAACCCAGTTTATACCTCGAGGGAATACAGCTATCAATTATTTTATAATGTAATTTTTATTTTATCTTTGTAACCAAAAGCTATACACAAACTATGTTACAGAGAGTAAGTGTTTTACAGTAAAATACATGGTTTCCCTTTTTTTGGGATAATTCAATAAAAATGTACGGTTACAATTTTGCTTGAAATTATAGCCTGTCAAATGTAAGAAGTACCGTTTGACAGTTCTGACAGATTGAAGAAAAGGGAGGGGGACGACTAGTTTCAATTTGCCGGCTTCATTGGATAGTGCCAGTTTTAGATAACCACTGACAAGTCGATCCAAATACACTAGTGTAGGAATCAGTGGTTGGAAAAGCAGAGTTAGTTTAGTTAGTTTCTGTCCTCGACTCAGCAGCGTTATCGCTACAAAATGTGTAACTGTGCATTATTTCAGCATATTCAAGATTAGAATGTCCAGCCATAGTAAACTTGTCAAGGCACAGCGTAACACAAGAGCAAGATACGCGGCAACAGTTAGTTAGTTAACAAAACATGAGCTTGTGGGACGTAGAGTTGAAACTAACTAACGCTGACGACCGTCTCGCAATTCTACCTACTCCCTATAAAACTTTTCTCTTCCCTGTTACACGGGCAAAAGTATTAACAATCATACCTTTCTGAATAGCTGATAAGAGAAGGATATATTATGGTAATTTGTACATTTTTTTCAGTAGTAAGTATTTTTTTATTGCACTAGACAACATTTTTATTATGAATTAAGTGCCTATTATCAAAAGATACAAAAAAAACTGGGCAAGTGCGAGTCGGACTCGCGCACTGAGAGTTCCGTGCAAACTACAATTCCCAAATCGAAGATTTTTCTGAATTGATTTTTTTTTGTGACGTAGGTAAAAACAAATTTACTGTTTTCAGATTTTTCCTATACTTATGCTATAAGACCTTACTTTGTGCAAAATTTCAGGATTCTGGGTCAGCGGAAAGTACCTAAAAAATATATACTTTTTTTGCGACATAAACGGCCGTATCTTTTTATTCGGTAACTTAGTTTGATTTTTTTACAGCTTAAAGGGACCGCAGACCTGAGTATATGGTATTAATTTCAACTCGATACCTCCACGGGTTCTCGAGATTAAACTGATCCTATATGGGTTCCGTTTTTTCCTTTTGATGTCGGAACCCTAAAAATAATTTTTGATTAGTGATATTTGCCAATGCCTCACAGGGATATCATCATCCCGACTCACAGGGATAACAACACCCCGACTCACTGGGGTATCACCGCAGACAGTTCCGACTCACCGAGAACTATGCGGCATCGGTTCCGACCCACTGGAACCACCCTGTCACTGGCCTGGCACGCGTCATGAAGCATCAAAGAAATATCGATCTCCGATCTCCGGAGGGGAGTGATGTTGCGACATCTATGGCATTGGGAAATTCTGCATCGCGCAATCAAAGTTCTTCGCGCGATTTGAACATATACGAGAGCCCGAAATCATCTATCGGGCAGTCGCCCACCAGACTAGTCTGGTCGGAGGATCCTCCCTTTACAAAGGACGTATGTGGGTCTTTACTCTCTGTTCCGCATACCTCCAAAGTTGGAAATAAATAAATGTTTATGGCACCGAATATAATATTTTTCTCTGTTGAACAAGGAAGTTTTTTAATTGTAATCGTGGAGGATGTATAAAGAGTTATACATCATGTGGTAGATAATGCTGAAAATGGATATAACCGAATATTTTTTGATATGCAGACTGGGGACGCAGTTTAATTTATTACTGTATTATTGGTGCCACCCCGTATATCGCTATTAATGAAGCAAAACATTTTGCTTTATTTGAATTATTTTAATTGTGATTTGTTGAATAAAATTGTGTAACTTATGATAAAATAACAATTGCTTTTTAGTTTCGTGGTATTTCGGAAAAGGTAATTGAAATTGTATGTGAGTTGTGTTGAATTGCTTTGGTTCGGATCTAAATACCACCTCGGCAGTGACCACCAACATTACACACTTGTATTATAATGTAGGTAGGTACTATTACTTTACTGTAATTATGATAGTTAAGTATTTTAAATTATTCGTGTAAATAAATCGCAATAAATAATATTTACTTTTTTTTAATACATACGAAACGTGGTCGCTCACAATGGGCCTCATCAGAAGGTTTAAAGTCACCCAAAGAGCAATGGAAAGGGCTATGCTCGGAGTTTCCTTGCGTGATCGAATCAGAAATGAAGATATCCGCAGGAGAACCAAGGTTGCCGACATAGCACAAAGAAACGTCAAACTTAAGTGGCAATGGGCAGGGCACATTGCTCGCAGAACAGATGGCCGCCGAGGCCGAAAGGTGATTGGGGCCGAAAGGTTCTGGAGTGGCGACCGCGTACCGGAAAACGCAGCGTTGAAAGGCCTCCTGCAAGGTGGACTGACGACCTGGTGAGGGTAGCGGGAATCCGATGGATGCGGGACGCACATGATCGTTCGTTGCGGCGACGCTTGGGGGAGGCCTGTGTCCAGCAGTGGACGTCTATCGGCTAAAATGATGATGATGATGATGATGATAATATGAAAACAGATTTTTACCACCATGTCAAAAAAAAAATTACTAGTTTTACTATTATTTTCTTCACAAGTGTATTGAAAAACGTCGTATGATACACGTGAGTAATTAATGATTACCGTTCTTGCCTGTCATAAGACCCTCGCGACGGCTCGGGTCTAAATACCGCCTCGACTGTAATCACTAACATTCCACACTAACATCATAATGTACTATTAAATAAAAAAAAGATTCCTTTAAACCAACGCGACGGTTCACTTTTAGATAACTTGTTAGAACGTTGAAATATGTGGAAAACCGGTAAATATTACCAGTATAATACTGGTATAAAAGGAAAAAAAAGGTTGAAATAATAATGTTCACTCGTTCACTGGTTAGAGAGTCTTTCAATGTATGAAGTGGCATTGTGAACTCATAACTCCTTACTTCACATATCAACGACTTCAGTGATTTTTTTCAAACAATTATTGCGGCTTTTATAGCCGCATTTTTCTGCTAGAGTTCGTAAAAATCACAATTTGTTTTGCGTTGAACCAACATTTGTGCTTTGTTGTTTTATGTAGTCATAAATAACGAAGATTTGCATATGATAGTTGAATACATTTTAGTGCGGTAGTTTCAACAATGAAGTGTCAAGTTGTCGGGTTTTAATCTCGGTTTATAGGAGAGAACTGTTTTAATTTCATCAATAAAATCAGCTAAAGCACTAATATAATAAATGTGAAAGTTTGTATGTTTTTGTGTGTGTTACTCCTTCATGAAACTTCGCACATGGAGGCACCGTGTTCTAAAATAGCAAATTATTTATTGTTTATTAATACTTCTTGCACAAAAAACTGTACAAAGGCGGACTTAATGTCTTAGGCATTATTTACTAGTCGACCTTAGGGTGATTTTTTTTATGGTGGGAAAAATTCATCCAATGACAACCCCCGCTTTTGGGCGAAGCGGTAGATAGTATCAGACTCTTACTGACTAAAAGGCCCACCCCGTTCCTTCTAGCCTTCATACCGGGGCTTGAGCTCCCTTTCGGATAACCCTGGCCCCAGTAGGCACCTTAGGGTGGTGCAGATACATAACATAGTAGGAGCAACTTCAAGGCAAACAAACAAAAAGAAAATTAAAATATATTAAATTATTAAAACAAAATTATAATGAGAAATGAATATAACAAATCACTGCTGTGATGATTCTGCCAACTTCTTGCGAATGTGTTCACGAGCCATTACCTTAAAGGATAACCGGCTGGATACCATCCTGATGTTCAACGTTAGCGCATTCCAAAGAAAGATCGCTTGGACAAAGAAAGAGGATCGGATAAACCCAGAGCGGTGTGAGGGACATCGTAGAAGACGATTATTCGTTGATCGGAGATATTTACTATGGGCAGAGCAAATTAATTGAATTTGAGAAGTAAGATAAGAAGGAGAAGAAATTATGATTTTTACTCCCGAGTATGTTCCATTAGGTTATTTTTAACTTTGACGCAGGCAGAAGCTAGTAATCTATAGGTATGTAAGGAGAAACTGACTGACTGACAAAACAATGCACAGCTGAATTTACTAGGACTCGGATTGCACAATTTTGCACAAGGTTTCCTATTGTGATGCAGGCGGGCAATAAGTAGAGAGTTTTAGGAAATTCAACCTTAAATGGGATGAAAATGTACTTGAAACTTAGTTTGAATAGTTTTATGTATACTAATTGGTTGCCATTATTTGTTTTTGAAAACTACCCTCATAAGCATGGCTCGATCTAGCTATTTAGCCACTCCGGCACAAAATATATAGCTACAGAAGTCTACATACAAAGTGCGTTCGAGCAACGCACACAAAGACACCGCTCACAGACACGATGTCTCGGTCGCGTCTCGGATCACTCGTCGAACAATTCCGGCTCAAACGCTCATTAGTATGCGTCCACCGAGCGTAAATGAAGTACATACATGAGATTGTCTTCTACCTATCTATTTTGTGACTCCGGGCAAAGATAATTTTCGCCGCCTTTTACATACACAAAACTATACAAGTAATGAGCTAGTTATGTTGGGGGATGTTAAGTGTACAAGTACCTACATAAATAATAGCAAAATTAAACATTTTAATAAACACCCGACGCATAAAATCTATAAAAAGTAAAAGAACTGGTTAAGACGAGTATAATGAGTCCAAGGCATTCCAGGGTTCTATTAGCCACCTCCCAGTTATATCCCAGCATCAGGTCCTCGTCATTATGAAAAATATTTAGAACTAGTTAAGACGAATGTAATAAGCCCAAACTGGAGAGGTTTACTAGTATGCATTCCAGGGTTCCATCAGCCACTTCCCAATTCTGGCATCAGGTCTTCGTCATCATAATAATATTTAGAACCGGTTAATACGAATCTAATAAACCCACACTCGATGTGGTTACTAGCAGTCATTCCAGGTTTCCATCAGCCACTTCAAAGTTCTGGCATCAGGTCTTCGTCATCAGATTCTCATCGTCATGAAAAACACGTCCGTCAGATATATTCACGTCAGTCTATTGGTCGCAATCACGAAAAACTGGCAACACACGCTCTAGCTTTTGTCTATAGAAGGGTAATCCCCTACTACTCAAATCTAATGAAAACCGGTGAATATGTTTGTAAACCGGTATATATTGAACTAATACCATAACAACTTTGTTCAAGATTTTGATATTTGTCAAAATTTTGAACAAAGTTGTTTTGCAATGCATTGTGTTCTATTTGGCTCTACAATTTCTCCATGCAAATTCTTGATATTAAGTTGCATCACGTCAGACAGCAAGTTACCCGGACATAGACGTGAGCAGCCTTTATTAATGAATGAAGCGGAAGCTTTGCTTAATTGAACGGTTGGAAACTAAAACCGACTTGGTCGATTTGTTTAACAGTATTGTGATATAACTGCAAACTAACTGATCTGAGAGATATTGAAGTTGCACTTTAGTGTCAATAAATTACAACAACTTTGCCCGCCTGAAAATAGTTAAAGGTTTCACGATGTGTCACAATTCTGCGATATTGTTCGAAAACTTTACCGCAATCCTTACTGTCCCCGCCCGCGGGCTTTAAAAAAACGCCGCTTCAAGCTTCATTTTGAAGGGGCCTTTTTGTGGCTCGTGTGCGGCGGTGCCGCCACAAAAAGACGCTTGAAGCGGCTTCAAGCTTCACCGGACACAAGAGGTGTCGCGCGCTACAGCTGTTTTCTGCGGCCGCTTCCAGCGTTTTTTTGTAGCCGCTTTTAGTGTTTTTTTGTGGCGGCGTTTTTTTGAGGTCTGTGTGCGGGGACAGTTAAATGCAAAGAACAACTGAAGGATCTTTAGTGTGTTTTTAACCGACTTCAAAAAGGAGGAAGTTCTATGTTCGGCTGAATGTATTTTATGGACCGATTTTTGATTGTAAGTTTATGCTTCCGAGTTAGTCCTATATAAATATTGTTATGACCTGATGAGGACCTTCGAAGACATGGAACGGAAGTTCTCATGGGATCATAGCAGAAATATCGTAACAAGTAAAATGGCTTTGTGTATACTACAACCTGGGATTTTTAAATCAAGAAGATGGAGTATGCTTGCCTAGAAGGAACCTAGTTAAGGTTACTTCTATAATAGGCAAGCGTGCTTTATCGTCGCCTTCCCTCAGGTGCGATAGCGGCCAAGCGCGGCTTCTCAATGATAAAAAAGTTAGACTCACGCAATGAGGGTTCCGTACAAAATTAATTATGTAAATAGTTCTGATGAGATTGGACCATGTCGCTCAGAAGTGACCCGATTCCTGCCAGATCCTGAACGGCGCGTGAATAAACCAGTCTCTCTATGAACAAACGACAGGCTTAGATGCAATCTTTCAGCCACAACACGCTGACTAAGTCCAGAATCCAACAATGCTACCCACTTGGGTGGCTTCTGCGGGTATGCTGCTTATTCATATGTTTTAGACGTTGCAAAGTCACAGTAAACAAATAAAGAAAAAAAAGGTTTAAAAAAGCGCTAATTTTTAGTTTTCAACAGTGAAATGTACTCCAACTCTAAAGACACATTTGTCTCAAAACAGTGAATCATTTTATTTATAGCATTAACTTAACTGGGGCACAAAGTTGAGACAGCCATGCAGCTCTTGAGTATGTTTTCCCATGAAGGATTTTACAGATGGTTAATAGTTCTTCTGACCTTAAGTAAGTTATACCCTACATGAATACGTATACCATAGAATATATACTGCAATCCACCTGATGGTAAGCAATGATGCAACAGTTAATGGTGAGGCGAACTAGTTTATTGTGAGCCTATTTACTTGAAGACAGAATTATAATCGGACGGGAAGACCGAAGCAGAGAAATTATTCCAGTCCTTCCAGATGAGACCGTAGAGGTTTTATCGGTTAAAGTTGAATACTCGCCGTACGTCGGATTGTGGTAGAAATAAGATAGCGGAATCAAGTCATGCAATTCCCGCGCACACTCTCCAAAATGCTTCCTGTAAAATAACGAAAGGCTGGTTTCGTAGATTGGACTAAACTAAATCTTGATCACCAACTAGCCTCCTCGCATGCCTTTCCACTGAGTCCAAGCAAAGAAGGTACAATGTAGCACCAACTCACGATCAGACCTGTGCTTTGTAAAACCACCCAAAAATTGAGATCTGAGGAAATTTCTATTCGCAAGAGCTGAAGGCGGTCGGTGCACTTCAGGGATAGATTGTGAAAAGCAGGAGCCAAGGTGAACGGGCCCTTTTTGGCGGTGAACAGACACGCTTGTGTTTTGGTGAACAAAAAATTATCTAAAGAATGACATCAAAATACTCCTCCGCATTGCTGTCGACTAGCAATGTACCCAAAACGCTGGCTGCATTGCCACGCTGTATGGCAATGCTTATTCCCAAGGTAAAAACCAGGCCACGGGTCACGTAGTAGTGTCAACAAAACGTTTGAAAGCTGTTTATTGTAAGAAAGTAAACTGGATGAAATATATAAATCTTTAGACTTTTATTAAAATAAAGCACTGTTATTAAATACTAAAAGCTGTATTCTTTCCTTTCTGATATTATGCAAAGTAGGTTAATGGTATCATCCGTTCTAATATTGCAAACGAGCGCACTGAACCGAACTGTGACGTTGTTTACAGCACAAATGAAATTATGACCAGAAATGCTTGAGAACCGACTGTCTTAGTTTAGCAGTGAGCAGTGTGGTGGCCTGGTGGTAACAGCTTCGACTTACGAGTTGTAAGTCGCGGGTTCAAACCCTACCAGGTGTATTACTTTGTGTAAATTTTTTCATTACTACTGCTCTCAAAACGGTAAAGAACAACATCGTGAGGAAACCGGCATATTCTAGAATCAAAAATTCTACGACATGTGACATTCACCAACCCGCGCTGGGCCTACGTGATGCATTACGGCCCATTTCCTCTTCCAGAGAGGAGGCCTGAGTCCCAATAGTGGGAACATTAAAAAGGCTGATATAAGTCATTTTATCCCTTATTTTGCCAATTAAAGCAAATATACCTAAAAGGAGTTACTGAACACCAGTTCATTTATATTTCAGGGAGTGTGCTTTGGAATTGCACTATTTAATTCCGCCAAGTCCGTTTCATCATCGGACCACTATGTGTACGGCGTTGCGCCACCTTTAAATGGTGGACATCCCACCCATACGTGCAACGAGTTTCGCAAGTACATTCATTATGCATACAGCTAATGAGTGGAATTCCCTGTCGGAGTCTGTGCTTCGTGATAGGTTGTAGTTCTTTAAGTCGAGCGTTATTAGGTTACTTTTAGGCAAGCGTGCTCCATTGTCGGAGCTACATCGTCACTTACCACCAAGTTTAAGATACACTCGTGTTTGACCACTATCTGGTCAAACACGAGTCTATCTATTGATTTAAGTTCCGTAGAGGAAATCTCTTCCCTAATCTGTTATTTGATTATGATAAATATTATGTGCTAGATAATGCGTTTATTAAGACATTCCGAATAGGTTCCCTGGCTAAATCTGGTGCCAATGATGTTATCGCGAACATTTTATATTTTCGGCTTTATTCAAATACTTACAAATTGAATAATCGAATAACAGATGAAGGAAGAGATTTCTTCTGCGGATCTCGTACTACATAATAAAAAAACTTTGCCCCGCACCAGGAATTACTTCTGTATCGTTGGTGTGTTCCGGAACAACTGTCTGTAGGCCGTACAAATATTTTTCCCGAACTAGAATCGAATCTGCAACAGCAGCAGTTAACTACACCACCAACCATACTTTCAAAAATTGAGCTAGTGCGATTTGGACTCGCGAACTAATATCTATAATCTCTAATCAATATAATATCTAGGCTAGCTACAGTCCTGTGAATTTCCAGGGGTGCTATGCCGATTAGTGGACAGAGCATTTGTACAGGGATCGGTTTAAGGCAACCAGTGGATTTTCGGCATGTCTCATTAAGTGCTGTATCCACTAAGTTAGAATGGTCGGACCGGCTCCATGCTGGACAAGATATATCCTTATATTCTTTACGCTAGAACGGCTGAACGGATTTCGATGAAAGATACACGGGTAGACCATGTTCTCTAATAGCACATAGGATACTTTTACCTCAGGAATATTTTCCCATGGGATCATTTTCTACTAGCATGCTGGTGAAGTCGCTGGCAACAGCTAGTTATTAATAATTCAAAAATTTTAAGTATTTCCTTAATCTTGAAAGTTACTTTATAAACATCAACCGCTTTTATGAATAAAATTAGTGTAAAGTTTAAGCGTGTTAATTAGATTCAAGGTTTTGGTTACAAGTCAGTTGAATTTGTTGTTGTGAAATAAATCCAATCGTGGCGAATTTTGGAGCATAGTTAGTATGGTCTTTACTAATATCTTACAATCCTTCAAACATCAGTCTGACCAGTCTTTTAGCAAACATCTTCGGGTTAAAATTGGGTCTGACCGGAGCAGTAATAGTACATTGTTACCCTAGGGGTAAAAGTAACTCATTTCTCATTTTTCTTCTTATTTATTTATGATATTCTGATTATAAACACAATTTAAAGTTTCAATAAATATTAAAACCATAAAACTATAAGGCATCGAAATAAAATCGAAATCAGCCCTAGTGATAAATTACAAATAGATCACGAGGATAATAAACATGGCATGTTGAACCTAATCGTAGTGGGATTAGAGCCAGTTTTCGAGTAAGTGTATTGAAAATAAATTGATCGCTCAAATGAAATTTGCTTTTCTTTGTAGATAAGCCACCCTTTCATTCTTATTTTTATTAAACCCGTTATAGCTACTCTATGGCCGCCATTTTAAAATGCGTGCGGCTTTAGGCGTAATTTTTCGAGTTAAGTTCATTGGGTCTTTTAATTGTTCATAAATTGATTTCCATTGGCAAAATAAAGCTGAGTTTATTGTAGTACTGACTACTTCAGCGAAGCTTGCTGAGAAGGCTGACTCGAAACATTTGCTGCCGATACGACAAAAAATATTGGACTGTGTTGCACCCCCGCTATACAAGGTGTAAAGGACAGTCCTATAAGTAAACAGACTAAATTTTTTACCATCATAGGCATTACTAGTTTTGCTGTGGAACAAAACAGTTAATTATATTATTGTTCCTCACATGTGTGGAAAACCGTCGCAACTAGATCCGAGCCGAAGATGAGGATCTTAAGCGAGCCGAGGACGATAATCAACAATATTCAGGTGTATCATATTGTATCTACTATTATTATTTATTATTTCTAAAATTCACCCCTAAGGGTATAAATTTTATTGGGAGTCTATATTTTGAATGGAGATACATAATTCAAAGTTGGTGAAGCCGTTGTCAGTAATCAGTACTGTATAATATCTTAGTTACTTATTTTACCGATATTGATATAAAAGTAAACAAAGAACAAAGGCGAGGAAATTGTTGATGAAACTATCAAGTGTCTGCTTAATTAAGTACTTCTTTGTATAAGTTACATGATACTCGTATATACCAACGAAATAATTGACTTTGTTTTATCTAATCAAGATTATAGCCAGTCTAAGGACTGCAAAAAATCATCATAATTGGAAACTAAATTGACTAGATTTTTTTTACGAAAATCATTTGTTAGTTATTTTTATGCTCATGGGTTTCATGGCTTTTGGCTAAATTGAACGTTTAATGTTGCTACTAATATAAATCTTGTTTAACTAACATAATATGCTATGCTTTATGTATTGATAATAAATGCTTGGGATATACATTTCGGCATTAAATAATGAACACAAAATAAAAATAACTGTTTGTGCTTAGAATATAGTGGCTAAAATGACACAATATATGACGTTGTCACAATAATAAATACAATATCGAGAATCACATCATCAGAAAAAGCATGGCATTAGATATTTCAACAGCCATCCAGCCTAAGGACATAGAGAAAAAGAAAACATATTTGACATGACATCTTGTCGTTCGTTCAAATATGCATTTTTAAAATTCATAAGGAGGTAGGTACGTAGGTATTATTGACATAAAATACGTAGTTCCACCAACTTTTAATTGGAATACCTTTATTACTTGGTATATATTAATAGTATTGAATAGGACAAAATGGTTTAGAAATTTAATCTGTATACTTTTGTATATTTTTCATCACAATATGCTAAAAAAATATGCCATCAAAATTTTTTTTGGGACTTCACCATGTTCCTTTCAATATTTATTTAAAGTACAAAATATATATTTTACTAGTTTTGCCCGCGGCTTCGCCCGTGTGGCATTAGGTACTTAAGGAATCGGGATAAAAGGTAACCTATGTTCTTTTCCATGTCAAAGGCTATATGCTTGCCAAATGAGAATGGGCACATTGGGACCACCCTCCAATAGCAATGAGATATATATCGTTGGATAGGTCTTTTCAATTGGAACAACAATTGTTATGACAACTTTGTTGTAACAACTGTCCGTTCGGAGTTATAGGACTTTTAAGTTCAGATTTAAAGATAGAAATATTAAAATATTTTTGAGGGAAAAATTATAATACCGTTAATAGTTCATTAATTATTATTTGGTTTTTAAAATACTCAATAAAAAAATGTTTAAAAATATAAAAAAATAGTAGCCCACCGGTATCGGGGACAGAGTCCAAGCTACCGGCTGTCAGGTCTCTAGAGAAAGAAACCTCCTGACTATACGAGCCGTTTCCAGCAATACTGCTTTCTGAATCAAGCCCTTGATCCAATCGCCTAACGAGAGCCTCCTAAATCATTGGTCGAGGCTCTTGGGTATTAGGCCATTGGCTGAAACAACTCTATCGGTACAATGATCGCTGAATTCACTTTCCACATGTCGAGACATTCTCGCGAGCCAAGTCAATAAGTATATACTTGATCTTGATTTGATTATTTTTCTTGGCTTTCACAAGGTTCTCGTCATGCGGAACGGATATGTCAACAATCATTGCACGCCTCTCGCTTCGGTTCACCACCACTATATCAGGCTTATTGGTTACAATAGTCCTGTCCTCACAAGGGTACAAAGTGATATGACCATTATCAAGAACTGGGTCGGGCTCAAACCTATAGTAAGGCACTTCCGATTCCACAAGAGAAGATTTCACAGCAAGTTGCTGATGGATAATCCTGGCTATAAGGTTATGCCTATGTAAGTACCTACTCTTCGTTAGCTGGACGAGAACAACCAGAGATAATGCGACGGATTGATTCTCCCGGACGGTTACATTCCTGACAGATGTCAACCGTTAATTATATATTATTACGTGATTCATTTACACACATCGACGTGTTCTATGGGTTATCTATAATCACATCATTCAAGAACATTGCTGGTGCAGTAAATCCTTCCTGAACTGCATACCCTAAATACCATATTATTGATATAATGTGTGCACATGTGCCTATCGTTCGCCGTCCCGATAAGCATGTACAATAATGTTGTACAATGTTGTTGTCTTCATTTTGATTATTATTTATTAAAATATAACAATAATACGTCCTTTGTCTCACATGACGTGATTGAATAATAATAATAATAATAATTGTTTTGATAGCAGCGAAGACCTTACCGATACCCACTCGATCTTGTATTGTGCGGCTGCAGCGGCGTGTCGTGTAGCTCACGTCAAAATTCCAAATAGTGACAGAGCTACACGACCAGCTAAACCAGCTTGGCAGTGCAGGATCGAGCGTCGTATCGGTGAGGCTGGAGCACTCATCGGCAAACTTATCTGCTTCAGGGAGGGCAACACTCGCCCTAGAGTGATGCGCTTTGTGAGGCGGGCGTTCTCGGGGACAGATATTAGTCCACGAGATTATCTACCCCGTATCACAGAGCGTATCGACTTCCTGAGGCAGAAAGTCTATGCATGGGCAAACCGTATACGACGGTACAAGCGGCGAGTGGAGCGGTACACCCAGAATCGCGCGTTCCAAAGCAACGAAAGGTGGGTTTACAGGGCTTGGGAGCGACCGGACCAAAGTGTGATTGATACGCGCCTACCGGATGATGATGCCATGTATTCATTTTGGCGCAGCATTTGGTCGGTGCCTGTCAATCACACTGAGGGTGATTGGACTCGGGAGGTCGAGCGAGAGTGCGAACTTATACCAGAAATGGGGGCAGTTACCATCAGCCCCCAAGATGTAGCTCGTGCAGTCCGTCCGTTACCAAACTGGAAATCTCCAGGACCGGACGGGCTGCACAACTTTTGGCTTAAATGGTTTAAAAGTTCGCACGCTCGCTTGGTGTCCCAATTCCAATCTACCTTAGAGTCAGGGTCACTGCCCCAGTTCCTGACGACAGGAATAACCCACCTGCTCCATAAATCGGGTAGTACTACGGAACCCAAAAATTATAGACCGATTACGTGTTTACCGACGGTCTATAAAGTTCTTACATCCATCCTGAGAGCTAAAATTAATAATCATATTGAGACAAATTCCATCATGTCTGCTTCTCAGAATGGATGTAGGAACGGGTCCCGTGGTACTAAGGAGCTGCTCCTCATTGATGCTGCCATTAGCCAACAGGTTCGTCGTTCTCGAAGAGATCTGTCGACATGCTGGATAGATTATAAGAAGGCCTATGATTCAGTGCCGCATACATGGCTCATGAGGGTGCTAGAGCTATATAAAATTGATGTAACTCTGCGCACCTTTCTGATGTCATGTATGGGGCAGTGGAGGACGGTCCTTCACTATCCAGGGTGTCGACGGGTTTCGGAGAACAGCGAACCGTTAAGGATCGAGCGTGGCATATTCCAGGGTGACAGTTTGAGTCCACTGTGGTTTTGCCTAGCCTTGAACCCTCTCAGCACACTGCTGGAGGGTTCGGGTATAGGCTACCGGTTGAGAAGAGAGGGTCAGGTCATATCTCACCTTCTTTACATGGATGATCTGAAACTTTTTGCTTCCAACAACTTGCAACTGATGGAGCTACTGAAGGTAACTGAAACCTTCAGTAGTGCCATCAGGATGGAATTTGGTTTGGACAAATGTGCAGTCATGCATGTAAAGCGAGGGGAGATTATGGAATCTGTGGGAACCCAACTCTCGGATTCTATACACCTTAGATCCCTCTGCTCAACCGAAACTTACAAGTATTTGGGTATGTCGGAAGCGTTGGGCATCAATGCTGCTGAAGTGAAACAATCGTTGAGGGAGCGCTTCTTTGGCCGCCTGAATAAAGTACTGAAAAGTCTTTTATCAGGCGGGAACAAGGTGCGCGCCTTCAACGGTTGGGTCATGCCGGTTTTGATGTACTCTTTCGGCATACTCAAATGGACTCAGACGGAACTCGACGCCCTGGATAGGAGGGTCCGCACTCTGCTTACCGCAAATCGGATGCATCACCCACGATCATCGGTGATGAGACTGTATATCCCACGGAAGTGTGGGGGTCGTGGCTTCTTAAATGCCAAGACCCTGCACAACCGTGAGGTATGCAGTCTCAGGGAATACTTCCTGGAAACCGACGTGGGGATGCACCGAGATGTAGTGGCGGTGGACAAAGGCCTCACCCCGCTCTCCTTGGCCAACGAGAACTGGCGCAAACCTATTGTAATGGATACTAATGAACGCAAGGAAGTATGGAAGGGCAAGGAGCTTCACGGGCGCTTTTACCGGGCCTTACATGGGCCCGATGTAGATCTTTTAGCGTCCGTATCCTGGCTACGCTTTGGTAATCTCTTTGGAGAAACCGAAGGTTTTGTCTTTGCAATTATGGACGAAGTTATGATGACGAACAACTACCGGAAATATATTGTGAAGGACGGTACGGTTGACATCTGTCGGGCATGCCACCGGCCCGGAGAATCAATCCGACACATTATTTCTGGGTGTTCTCATTTAGCTAACGGAGACTATTTGCACAGACACAACCTTGTAGCCAGGATTATCCATCAGCAACTTGCTCTTAAATACAATCTTGTTGAATCAGAAGTACCGTACTATAGGTATGTGCCCGACCCAGTTCTCGAGAATGGCAGCGTCACATTGTATTGGGACCGATCTATCATCACTGACAGGACTATTGTTGCCAATAAGCCTGACATAGTGGTGATAGATCGACTGGAGCGTCGCACAATGATTGTTGATATAGCGGTCCCTCATGACGAGAACCTCGTGAAAGCTGAGAAGGATAAACAAACTAAATATCTTGACTTGGCTCGCGAGGTTGTCGACATGTGGGAAGTGGATAGAGCAATCATTGTGCCGATAGTCGTGACGGCCAATGGCTTAATAGCCAAGAGCCTCGACCAACATCTGCGGAGGCTCTCGTTAGGCAGTTGGATCAAGGGCTTGATCCAGAAGGCAGTACTCCTAGACACGGCGCGTATTGTCCGGAGGTTCCTCTCTCAGGAGCCCTGACCGCCGGTAGCTTGGACCCTGTTCCCGATGCCGGTGGGCTACTATTTTTTATATTTTTAAATGTTTTTTTTAATGTTATTTTTTAAGAAATATTTAAAAATTTAAAAATTATGTAAATAATAATAAATAAATGGAATAATAATAATAGCCTTTATTCAACAATCTTATTATACAATGTTTTCTTACATGCTAAGTTTTATTATTGGACACCAGATTCCCGAAGATTGTGTTGCTTCCCAGCATAGGCCTCCCCTAAAGCTTGCCACAGAGTGCGGTCATGTGCCTTTCTCCTCCACGTAATGCCCGCAATACGTTTGATGTCGTCCTCCCATCTACGACGTTGTCTCCCTTTTTTTCTTTTATATTGTATTGGACACCAGTCCGTTACGTCCTTAGCCCACTTGTCTTTTTTATTCCTCATCATGTGGCCTGTCCACCTACATTTTAATTTTTTTATGCAATACGTCACACTCGTAACTCCAGTTTGCTTGCGAATTGTTTCTAATTTTATTTTGTTTCTGAGTTTGATGTTGAGCATGCTCCTTTCCATGCTATGTTGGCAGATCTCCAGTTTGCGTATATTTTGTTCTGTCCAACTCCATGTTTGGCATCCGTATGTCATAATCGGTAGAATACACGAATCAAATATTTTTCTCTTGGATGTAAGTGGTACATCAGGGTTTTTCACTACTTCCTTAAGAGACCAGTATCTTTTCCAGGCCAGATTGATTCTGTTGTTAATCTCTTTTGTTGTGAGGTCTTTTGGAGATATTATTTGACCAAGATACGTGTATTCGTCAACATATTCTATCGTTGCACCATTGACTGTGATAGGGATTTGTTTTGCATTTGACATTAATTTCGTCTTTGAGGTATTCATTGATAGTCCAACATCTTCACTCTCATATATTAACTGTTCGAGCATTTCTTGTAGGCTTCTTGCATCGCATGAAATAAGTATTAGATCGTCTGCAAACCTAAGGTGATTCAGTTGCGCTCCGTTAATACTTATTCCATAATTTTCCCATTCAAGACGTCTAAACACATACTCTAGAACTGCCGAGAAGAGTTTGGGTGATATTGGGTCTCCTTGCCTAACTCCCTTTTTTATAGGAAACTCTTCGCCCACCCTTTCTGTTTTTATCTTTGCTGTCATGCTCATATAAAGATTTTTGATGAGACGTATGTATTTCCCATTCACACCCTGCGTTTCTAGCGCTTCCCATATTTTGGCGTGTTTTAGCGAATCAAACGCTTTATTGTGTTTATGTAAACGCGTGATTGAATGCATCCACGCAAAAGCCAAACACGACAGGACTATTGTAGCCAATAAGCCTGATATAGTGGTGGTGGACCGAAGCGAGAGGCGTGCAATGATTGTTGACATATCCGTTCCGCATGATGAGAACTTTGTGAAAGCCGAGAAAGATAAACAAATCAAGATTAAGTATATACTTATTGACTTGGCTGGTGAGGTTGTCGACATGTGGGAAGTGGATTCAGCGATCATTGTACCGATAGTTGTTTCAGCTAATGGCTTAATAGCCAAGATCCTCGACCAACACCTTAGGAGGCTCTCGTTATGCGATTGGATCAAGGGCTTGATTTGAAGGAGTTTCCTTTCTCTAGAGCCCTGACCGCTGGTAGCTTGGATCCTGTTCCCGATACCGGTGAGCTACAATTTTTTAATATTTTCAAACGTTTTTTTTTAATTTTTTTTTATTGAATATATAAAAAAAAACAAATAATAATTAATGAATTATTAACGGTGTTATTATTTTTCCCTCAAAAATATTTTAATATTTCTATCTTTAAATCTGAACTTGTAAGCTCTGAATGGACAGTTGTTACAACAAAGTTGTCATAACAATTGTTGTTCCAATTGAAAAGACCTATCCAACGATATATATCTCATTACTATTGGAGGGTGGTCCCAGGTTTCATACATTTTTGCCCATTCTCAAAATCCAAAACCGTTCAGCCGTTTTTGCGTGATGAAGTAACATACATCCAAACATCCACACTTTCACATTTATAGTATTAGTTAGGATTTATCATCATCCGTGCATCACTGGACCAGCTAAAAACCAGCGCTGGATATCTCAGACCCAGCAATTAGAAAGAAAGAAAACACCTTTATTTGGCACACAATTGAAATTACTGAGATGGCAACTTTTTCAATTCATGTACACTCAGCGCAACTATGTTGTATTACTGTTCTCTGCTTATTTGTCTTGTATTACTTGCGTCGAATAAATTTTATTCTATAGGTGATGAAGGTGACATCATGATGATGAGGTGATCAAGGTGACACTGCAAGGTTCTCAAGAAACAAGTAACAGTAAGGTACTCACCCATCAGAGTCAGAATCATGGAGGTCGAGACGTAGGCAAGCAGGATGATTCCCAGGCTGTTGACGATCGCCAGGGGGATGGAGCGTTTGGGGTTGTTAGCTTCCTCGCCGGTGGTCGCGATGATGTCGAAGCCAATGAAGGCGTAGAAGCAGGTGGCTGCACCACTGAATACCTGGGTGGCAATTAAATATAGCGTATATTAGTTTACTAGCTTTGCCCGCGGCGTCGCCCGCGTACATAAAATATAGCCTATATCACACAGGAATAAAGCTGCTTTCTATCGGTGAAAAAAATTTACTAATCAGATCAGTATTTCTAGAGATGACCTCCTATTAAACTTAAAAATAAACTTTACATTTTTATTTATTAGTATCTTATAAATGAAGATGTTACGTAGTGCATTGTTGGAACATAAGCGCATAATTCGTTTGTCATGTGGTGCACCCAATCACCATTTAGGTAGAGACCGTCCTCAAAGCCGAGTTTTGGCCGAAGGGTGTCGTGTATCGACGATTTTGTGGAAAAATACTGACCTAGCAGAATTAAAAATTAAGCGGATGTTAAGTGATGCGTTTGTAATGAATTCATAGCCAATAACTGTGATTACATTATTTTGTAACAAGTTTCCTTCCACAATCATTTCAAAAAAATAATCAAGTTATATTTAATATGTTGGCCGTCAATAGCGAAATTTTTATCATGTCGTAAGCCGGTAATTTAATTAACATAATTAAATAAGAGAGAATATTTTTTGGTCTCAAAAATAGGTAATTAAGGTAACATTTTTAAATGAAATACCTTCAATAGCGAAGATTTGGTCATGTCCTGAAGCCACGCAATAATTAATTAGAAAAATGTTGTAATTATGAACCACTTTCTTTACTTAAACAGCATTAAAAAAATCCTGCGGTAAAAATTAATCTTTACAAGTCGGCCACGATTCCAAGTAAAAGGTCAATTTTGATTAATTAACCCGACGGCCAAAAAAAAACAATAAGTTTGTTTGAAAAAGAAGTATTTTGAATTTTCCTATGAAGTGGTCAAGCGAGAGGCAAAGGGCTAACAGATTTATTTAGTGAGGATTAGTTTAGTGCTTTAATAGCTTTTGTTGTGGATACAGTTAAGTTCGTGTAGCAGTTTTAATTAGTTGGTCGTTATGTAAAAATATCGACGCCTCCCACGTATGTTGCTGTAACCCACAACATGGCGACTTTGTTTTTCACTCAAAAAAATCTAATTATATGTAATCTATTACTAAAATTAAAAAAAAAGTCTAAAAGTCTTACCATTATAGAAACTATACTCGCATACTGTTCATAAAGATTCTTTGAAAATGTGATTAATATCGCAAAGAGTATCTTTGAAATGCTCTAAAAAAAGAGTAAAATAAGCTTCTAATAAGATTGCAGTTTTGGGGTTACAACTTACGTGGGAGGCACGTGGGAGGCATCAATATTGTTGACTCACTTTTGTAAGCGGCTTTGCCCGCTTGAATGTAGCTTTCTCAATATAATATTATTTTTTCCCCTTAATTAATTTTCCCTTGATATAATTAAAGTGACTGGTAATTAGTGTACGATATTTAAACACGTGATTGTGCTCATGATAACTAACAACTTTTACTATGGGAACAAATCTGAAATCGCGAAAAAAATCAGCTGTTCAGTACATTTATGTTTGCCAAATGTACTGAACAGCTGATATTTTTTTCACGATTTCGGTTTAGTTTCCATAATAAAAATTATTTGTTATCATGAGCACAACCACGTGTTTAAGTATCGTACACTAATTGCCAGTCACCCTATATTGCTTAAAGTACCCGCCACTGTACCCATAGATTTAAGTTTATGTGATATTATTCTATTCTATTCTATTCTTTTCTGTTCTATTCTATTCTATTCTATTCTATTCTATTCTATTCTATTCTATTCTATTCTATTCTATTCTATTCTATTCTATTCTATTCTATTCTATTCTATTCTATTCTATTCTATTCTATTCTATTCTATTCTATTCTATTCTATTCTATTCTATTCTATTCTATTCTATTAAACTAGAAGATTTGGGTGTTAGAGGTGTTCCACTAGCGCTATTATCTGATTACTTAAACAACAGAACGCAATCAGTAAAGATTGGAGAACACATTAGTGACGAACATCCAGATTTTGGTGTGCCCCAGGGTAGTATATTGGGTCCTACTCTTTTTCTCTGCTACATAAATGAGCTATGTTCCCTTAAAATAAAAAAGTGTCGCATCTCCGCTTATGCTGATGACACCGCCTTAACTTTTTTCGCAGACTCGTGGCATGAACTTTTTGACCTCGCTCAGAAAGGTTTTGATACAGTGTGTCACTGGCTATCATCAAATTCTCTCACTTTGAACGATGATAAAACTAAATATGTTTTATTTTCTATACGAAATCAAAAGGAAGTCTCTAACCTTGCTAATTATAATATCCGTGCACATAAATGTAACTTTCCTCCAACTCCAAACTGTAACTGTCCCAGTATTAATCCCGTTAAATGTCTAAAGTATCTTGGAATTCACATCGACGCAAATTTAACTTTTGGGAACCACATAGACTTCTTGTCTAAAAGAATACGAAAGCTCACATACATTTTTAAAGAACTACGGGGTGTAGCAGAGAAACAAACGATGAGGATGGTATATGAAACCCTGGTGCAATCAATCATTAGCTACTGCATCACTACTTGGGGTGGAGCATGTAAATCTAAACTGATGATTGTTGAAAGAGCCCAAAGGATGATATTGAAAGTCAGCTTAAACAAACCGCGTCTTTTCTCCACCACAACACTTTACGAAGAAGCCCAAGTGCTAACTGTTCGCCAACTTTACGTATTGCTTACTATACTTCTTCAACACTCCAACTTACCCGAAGAACGGAGAAAACGCATAGCACACTCCAGAAGAAACTATGCAATATGTAGGACGACTGCGGTTAATACTTCATTCGCGCAAAAATATTTCCCATTTCGTGGTGGCGAATTGTACAATAAATTAAACAAAATTATTAATATAACCAACTGTCGTAAAAACGAATGCAAAAATAAACTGATCAAATTATTACTAACTTTAAATTATAAGGATACTGAAAAATTACTCGATGTAGCAAAGTAGTACCTAGAATTATCTATATTTATCTATGTACTGTATAAGTTCATATCTTAATATATATTAGTAACATATATATAATATACCCTATTTATGTATTTATGTATATACACATTATATTTATGTGCACACACCCATGCACACACACGCATGTTGACTATTTTCAATTTGTGTTGTAATGGGGGGGCTGGAGCTCTAAAATACAGGCCTTGGCTTAGTTTGGACTCCAGATCTCCCACAAATTACCTTCTGTCTTTTGTCAAACTACCTGTCAACTTAACTGTGCTGTAATTTGTTGGGGATAAATAAACGTTTATTATTTATTTATTTTTATTTATTTTATTCTATCCTATTCTATTCTATTCTATAATCTTAAGATCCCCGTTTCATCCCACTAGGGGGTAAATTTTGGAAAATCGATTCTTACTCTTTTATACATCATAACTTGTAGAAAAACCAAGGCACACCACTCAATTCTTCGATCATAAAAAATTGTGAGATCAATGTAATACCAAGTCGGTAATTTATTCAGTCCGTACCTAAGTGACCTTGATAATCTAGATTGATAGCGAGTGACAAAATTAAGAAACTTTGACCAGTTATAATTCTTAAACTATTGGTTCAAATCGAATGAAATTTGAAATACATGGTGTATTTTTATAATGCCTGCTCGGTTACTGAATTCAGACTTGTAGTTTTATACACAACGAAGTTTGTTGATAAAGAAGAATGTTACGGAAGGGTCACTTTTTTTGCTTGTCTTGATGGGGGCACTGCTGTGGCCCCTAATTACATAAATATGTTGCCACTACTGTTGCGAGGGGTATCAATTAAAAAGGTTTGTTAAAAAGAATACGCCAAAAAATACTTCACAATATATCCAACATAACGGACGATTTTTTTCTAATTTGTTTCTTATATAGTTTTTTTTTTCCAACTCAAAATTATTTATTTCACATAGGCCTATTTGGGCACTTATAAAACGTCAGAAGCTAGCACACGGTTCCAATTTGTCGTAAAAACGAACGTACTGGTTTTAACTATTTATCAGTAATAATTGTGTTAATGCAAGATAATCGGAATTATCATAATGAAAATACAAAAGGTAAAGGCACACTAATTCTATAACAATACTAGCTGACTCGGTAGGAGGGTTAAAAATAGCCTACGACCTATTTTACGGTTTATCAATAGGTATTTTTAAATCATACAAATCGGTCACGCCAGGCAATACAATGTTCAGTCCTAACGCAAAAGTAACAGTTCCAGACAACTTTTGGGAGGACTGAAAGATGAAAAGAGATACCGTACAGACCTGTTCATACAGTACCAACCGCCATAAAACTAAAAAAAAATCAAAGCCCTTTAGCTTCGTGTTAGAAAAGCCATTTTTATTATTACCTTATCTTCCATTTGCGATCTCCCATGGTTGAAAAGTCAAAGTTGAAACTAGAACGCGTCTGACAGCATTGTGGAAAGCGGTCGCCAGTCGCGATCGAGATAATAACCTTCAGTTGCATTCAAACTTCGGCCTTGCTGTCTCCGGAGTGACCGAGATTGGAAGTGTAAGCAATTCTGATCCAGTTCATTCATTGAAATCGAGGTGAACTCCTAACCGAACTATAGCAGCTATCTGCATGTTTTTTGACGTCGAATATCAGCTTAAGCTTATCTTTTCCATATAGGAACTGATGACTGCAGTTTGTGTATTTTTTTTTTAATTTTCGCCTTGAACAATGGTATGCAAATATTTGAATTCATTTTAAAAATTATCCTAATAAACATTCTTCAATACAAATCATAAAAATAATAATATATAATATTAATATAGTTCTTGTCTTTGGAGCCCTAACCACCGGTAGTTTGGACCCCGCTCCCGACACCGCTGGATAACTTTAGTTTTATATTTTTAAATGTTTTTTTTTTTTTAATATAATTTTGTTAAAAAATATTAAGAAATGTAATTGTATATGTGTAAAATATAAATAAAGAGATACATGATACATATTGATACATGTCAAAATAAAAATTCTATATTTTTTAAGTCTATATCCGTTCGTTTGGCGCATTCGCGAATAATTCGCGCGCAATTTCGGCGCGTCTCATTAAAACGAAAATAATCTAATCTAATCTTCGAAACTAATTTCTGCTTCGCTATAAGTATCGGCATGGCCGGCGTATAAGTGGTACTACGTAGCTACACAAAGAAATTAATTGATTTCCACATACAACAATTGAAAGTTGTTTTTTATGTTGTATGTAGTCTCAAAATTCAAAATAAATATTGAAAGCCAAACTTTCGTTCATGCCTACAACTTGTAGGTAATTAAATGTTTGCACGCAAGTTTTACCTGCATTTTCCTACTAGCACTTTATTAATATCTGACACGGCACCTGCTGACGCCGTTAACATTTTAGTACCAGTAATATGTACATATGGCGTTTATTATTTTCCTAGGATCCCACGTGACATATCACTTGAGTAGGTAATTGCCGGCTAACGTCTTAAGTCTAAAGTAAAATGCACACTTAGATTACCTTTGGCCTATATATCTGGAAATAAAACCGGAGCCTTGACTGCTTGTAAAATATATTATTCTGTCTGGTTAAATATTAAACTTCTTTTCGTCGGCGTCAAATACTCGATAACGATCGAAAAGGGCGCCTGAACATGTCAATGTCTCTGTAATTACATTCTTGCTTTGTCTCCTTCGTTCGAGAGTAAATGGAATCGATAAAAAGTCTGAATCAAATTGACGAATGTATTGTGTTGGCTGGCGTAAAATCCAATATTTTATGTTTTACTAGCTTTTGTAAGCGATTTCGCTCACGTAAAATAGGGAAGTTTCCAAGGTTCAAATAATTACATTTTATTTAGACCGTATTTTAGATTATATAAAAATATTGAACACGTATTTTTTTCTTTTTTGGATTAAACAAAAAATAACAAAGATATAGCCCATTAAAGTTACGTGTGACGTCACCCCGTGCGAAAAAATGCAGCACGGCGTGACGTTATACGTAACTTTAACGGGCTATATCTTTGTCATTTTTTGGTTTAATTTACAAATAAAAAATAGGTGTCCCTTATTTTTGAATAATCTAAAAGACGGACTAATTACATTTTTTACGGCAACTAGCCTATCTTACAGGAATGATATAAATTGTACGAGGTGCATACTCAAAATACTTCCCATTCCGGGAGTATGTTCCTACTATCACGCGAACGAAACCGCTAGCAGCAGCTATTTAATAAATAACTACAATACAGCATGACTGTGTTAATACTTACTCCACTCCATCCAAAAGGCAAAAATCCTTTATGCTCAGTCCAATTCGAGAGGTCGATGTAGAACAAACCCGCCGTCATGATAAACACCCAAATGCTGAGGTTGATGCAATTCAGCAAATTGTTGAAGAACAGGGATTTCCTCACGCCGGCAACCAGCACCATCATCATACTCAGCGTGATTCCGCAGGCCAACACGTCAGGGGGTTTACCTGTTGAAGATGAAACAATTGGTTAAAATTTTTTTAAAAGCTTTTGCTAGGTGTTTTAGGCATCACTGACATATATGAATGAAAACGTCGTGACGAATATTGGACTTTTGATTAATTTGAAGCTAAAATTGTCAATCAGCTTTGCGTAAGGGTTGTCGGCAACAGCAGGGACCCAGCCGGGTCGAAGCCTACTGGGGCCAGGGTTATCCGAAAGGGCGCTTGAGCCCCGGTATGAAGGCTAGAAAGAACGGGGTGGGTCTTTTAGTCAGTAAGAGTCTGACACTATCTCCCGCTCCGCCAAAGGGCGGGGGATGTCAATGCATGATTTTTCCCACCATAAAAAAAAAATACCTGCGTTAAAAGTATCTGGTGTTTATTGCTCGCTTGTGCGTTTTTCAGAAATGAGTAGAGGGGTGTAGTGGTATAATAACAAGCTGCTGTTACTAATACCTATTGGTTTAGCCTTTTCTAGGTAAGCGATGATGTGGTCGACGATAGAACACGCTTCCCTAGAAGTAACCTATTCACTCTTGACTAAAGACCCCTAGCCTTGTTTGTAGCTATCGGGAAACATAGATATTCCAGCAGGGACATCGACTCTTTAGCTATCCCCCTCCTTATCGTTTTATTCCTCAATGCTGAGGGTCATGACAGCAGGGATTTCATCATTTTCATTTTTATGATGTTCTTCCATCTATTCCTATCTCTGCCGGTGTGAAGGGCCGTGTATACCAACGTATTGGGCTGCGCCCGCGAGACCTGTTTCCATCTACTTTACCGGTCACGATTAGCCTGTCGAGGTTTCCATCGTCTTTCCTTGCAATGTACGTCAACCGCAAGGAGATTTTAAGTTCTCGTAATATGTATAATTTGGTCCGAAATGCTGTCCAAGGGATTCGGAGCATTTTTATCCTGCACTACATCTCAAAGGCGTCAATGCGTTTGCGATCTGCTGCTTTCAGCGTCCAAGTCTCTGCGCCTTATGAAAAGATCGAGAAGACCAGAGTCCGCACCACTTTGATTTTGGTCTTCACGGAGATGTTGCGGTCACTCCAGATTTTGTATAGCCATACCAATCTTTCTGCGGACAGTACAATATTCCACAACTATCACACAGCGCCGTCTAGTCCCAAGCTAAGCAGAGCTTGTGTTACGGGTACTAGACAACTGATAAACATACTTAATATTTCTAAATACAAACCTACATATTATAGATAAATTACACCCAGTACACATAAAGTACCATCTTTTTCCCCATTCGGTCTAGTGCAACCGTTTTCAACTCATTTGCCGCAAGAAGAGTGTCATTAGCGTAGCGTAAGTTGGTAATATTTACGCCGCCATACGCACCTTAGCTATACGCACACTAAATGTGTTCTAAAAATGTTTCTTAATTCACTATGTTAGGGTCAAGTTCTTGTTGTAATTTATTAAGCCCCAAGCAAACGTCGGTGTACGCTCTCTCATTGTCTTACTATTATGTCTCTTATTACGGTATTCGAAAGGTTAACCGGTTGCTCTAAATGAAGCGACTGCCTATTTCACCTCTATGACCAAGTAATTGAGTAAGACGACACCCCTTGGCAAGACTGGTGTCCGATTTTCTGGGTACACACAGTATGCTATTATATAATTACATAGATACAATTCTACACAGAAATATGAACAGGCTGGTTTCTAGGTATAAGTTAAAAAACGTCTGACGTCCGATAGTCTGAATAAAAATATTTAAAACAACAGGATGCACTGCTTCCCTATTCGAGTATGGGTAACACTGACTCGGTCAGCTGTTTCAAATGGATTACATAAATTGGATTTTTCTCAGTGTTTATTTTAGTAAAATATTTTAAACTAATCAACAAATAACACTAAAGTAATTACGATTTTCTTTTCTAAAAACAGTATCAAAATTAGGAAATTCTTATTTACATGTTTGTTCCGTAGACGAGATTTTCCTATATTTTTTTTCAACCTCAGTACTTTCGTGCAATACAGGTCATTAGTTTATACAGACCACTGAAGTTTTACAACCTTTTTTCGTGAACCATTCACGGCACAGCATTTACAAAATGGTCCTTCGAGTCGGATCAGGGGGAGTATGTTGAGACTACTGCCTTTAACACCGCCGCGCGGACGCGGACAGTGGGGCATCAGATGGCCGACTTCGCGACGGGCGGCCAGCTGATGCCCCCCTGTCCCCAAACCCCTCGTTCACTCAGGTCGGCGGCACGCGGCGATGTTGAAGGCAGTGGTCTCAACAGTAGTAACCTAATGGCAAAGACATCACTCTTCTTATATATATATAATAATCATACATATATATTCAATATAATATGAACCTACATATATACAAATATATAAAATGTATATAAGAAAAATGATGGATTTTCGAGACTACTCCATTATCGCTCCGTTACTTGACAGTTTCTCCTTTCACCAGATTTGAAAAGTCATTCTAACTTAATATCAAACAGATTTGAGGAATTCTTTCTGTTTGCGGTTTTGGAAAAGTTACATTTTAACAAAAACATTTAAAAATAAAACTATAGTTCTCTGTCTCTGTATCGGTTGTTAAGCTGAATATTTTCAAATTCAAAATTCAAAAGTTTTTTATTTCACACAGGCCTACATGGGCACTTATAAAACGTCAGAAGCTAGTGCACGGTTCCAAATTGGTCGTTTCCTATTAATTAAACGATTATCGTCTCGTGTGCCTTTGAAATCGAAATTACACAAACTTTAAACAACATTTACCAAAGTAGATACCACCACTTATCAAAGTTTGAGGCGAAACCACAATCCAAGTTTCAATAATACAATTAATTGCAGTTGTAGGGTCAATTGAAGACCACCAGTCACCACCAATGCAGTGCTCGAGCAAATTGATTTCCAGTTTACAAAAGCTTAATCCATTACGCAGAAGTCTGAACCAGTGTTAAGTTAATCTGATGTCAATCGTGCTTATTGGTTTATCGCATTAAAATCACCCAATCATATTAACAGCATTCATTGAAACCACATTCAGAAAAATTAAGGTATATCAGTATTATAGGACAGTAGGGGAATGGTAAAAACGGACAATAATATAAATTCCAATGCTTTGTTGTGCTGTGACTGTAGAGTGCTAGCATGAGAATTTTATTTTTAAATAAACGAGTGAGATTCGTGAAGAAAATTCTGTGGGATTTTTCGAATAAGTTACCGTAGTCCGTGGTCTTGGAACACAGATGGATTTTATTAAATAAGTATTTACCAAGTATTTACCGCAGTATGTACCAATAGATATACGCCGCGGTCCCCCAGGGGTCGGTGCTTTCGACAACAGTTTTCTTGCTGCACATAAATGACCTACTTAAACCTGGTATCTTTGGGTATGCAGACGACAGCACTGTTGCTGAGAGTTATGTTTCTGACGCACGAATGGATCACAGATCAACAGTTGTTCCGAAAGGCTGTGGTTGAATGCTTGAACTCGTCCTTTAAAGGCAGTCTCCGATTAATGCGATGCCAATCTGGTCAAGTTCAATGCAACTAAATCATAAATGATAATTGATCTTTATTTTGCAAGTAGGTTTTATAAAAACACTTTTACATGTCATTTTTTTTCCGTCAATTTATGCTAGATGAGGCCGGTGTTTCCTAGCTGACTACCCTGAGAAGAAACAACAAAACAAACTCAGGGGTCAAAGTCTCTTTTAAAGCCCATACAGCAAAACATGTGATAGTCAAATCATATGAGAACCATGCAGATTGAGCCTGAGATAGTCTTTTGAAGAAAGAACCACACAGTTCTAAGTGGAACTGTCCAGTCAGTGCAAGCATTTGTATGCGTGTAGCTCAACCCAGGCTACAGGCTGTCTTTATTCCGCCGCACATCGAGCGAGGCAAAGGCTCAACTGGCTGCAAAAAAATTGGATCTTAGCAAAGTGGGACGGTACTTCACGTCGACCGCATCGTCGCTTTCCATCAGGTGAGATAGCGGTCAAGGGCAAACCTATCAACAATAAAAAAGAACTACTTCACGCCAGAAAAGTTGCTCAACCTTTATCAAGCGTAAGTTCAATCGTGTATGGAGTACTGTTCTCATGTTTGGGATGGGTCTGCCAAATACCAGCTTGATGTACTAAATTCAATCGATTCGACCACGCCGTCCACAAGCACGCCTACAGCTGCCGGATTTCGGGATCAGAATTCAGGGGGCTTCTAGGGTGTCAGCGCTGTTACCTCACGCGTGCGGCCTCCTTCTTTGCTAGCATTACTGCTTCAAAGGAAGCGGCCTACCACTCCTTCTCGCTCCGGACCATGGCCTGTACCAAGGACCGGCGCGAGAGGTCGCTGCCGCCGATCGCCTCCACGAAGACACGGCTGTACTCTGCCCAAGCAGAGCACTCCTCAACCGTATACTCCACCGTGTCCTCCGGCAATCCACACACTGGTGATACTCGGGCGTCACTTCCGCACGAATCCGGTGCAGGAACCTCCCGAACTGACCATGTCTAATGAGGATCTGCATCATGCAAAAGGTGAGGACGCCGAGAGGTCTTTCTACTCAAGCCTCAAAGAGGGAATTTACCAAACCTCATCGACGTGCTTATTAAGTCCTTTCATTCAATGTCTAAGATGGCATTATGACTTTATATCCTCTAAAATATGCATAACATATTATGTAGTATGCCACAAAGCTTATATCCAGCGAACGATTGCTTCCAACAGTACCTGTCTCATTTTGTCAAATTATGATAAAAAAGTTCAGAAGTTATGAGGGCAGAAATGAACATACCTACCTTCATATACTCCTTTTGGCTTCACCGTGGCCATGTAAAAAGGAAACAGTGCAGTAATAAATAAAAAGGTTTGAGCAAAAGATCTCTTAAGAAAATCTGGCCTTATAAATAGTTGACGGAAGTTCTTGAATAAAAAAAGATATCTCGGTTATAGTCCCAGTTCATCGCAAAAGGCAACAAGCGCGTAAATAACTTATGAACGTACCACCTTTTGTTGGGAACAGGCTGCAAACTACAAAGTAAGGATTGATACAGACATATCAAAGCACAGCTGTTATTGTGTGCGAAGTCCTTTCCTGTCTCTGAAGCGATTACAGGCGAAGTCACACAGACTCTCGACACTTTTATCCTGACCACTCGGCTTATATAGATTGTGTTTGGACTATTTCGTCCTGTGCTTTGTTGTTGCGGGGTGTTGAAAAGATTCACTTAGCAAGTTAGTAATACTGTTTTAGAACCAATTGATAAATGTGGTGAATCCGACGTGTGTGTAAGTCCTCTCAATTGAATATTTGCATTGGAGAGTTGTGGTTGTAGATGAACAAGCTTTTAATGAAAATCGTATCAATAGCTTTACAAATGTGTCCTAAGTCCTAACTTAGCTCAGCTCACAAGGCTCAATAGAAATGCACCTATTTCACTATAAATTCTATTTGAAACATGGTAAGAGACGACACAGCATTTCCATTTATATTAGTTGCTATAACAGTTTCAATTGAAGCATCACAAATAGGATCCCTATATTAGATTCAGATCGACAGATGCACCTTAGTGCATTCGTCGATGTGTGGATTTAAATGAAAGCTTTATTGAGGAGTATAGATGTTGGCGTTTGAGTCTAATTTAGTTAGTCATCTGACGACTACGTAGAATACCGTTTAGATGCATCGTAAGTTAGATACACTCACGGTTCAAAGATTATTCCTAATAAGTCGTGTGACATGTCGATAGGAAGTGCCAATAACTTTTAATTGACGTACCTTTTAATAATAATTGATATAAATAGACTAACTAGCTGACTCCGTAAATGTTATTCTGCCGTATTGATACTCAAATCATTAAATTACATAAATTTGATAAAGAATAAACGAGACTTACTAGCAACAATGGCTAATGGGAGGGAGGCGGGGTAGGGGGTTTCAATCTTTATCACTTGATACAAGCAAGATGGAAAGATTAATTCAAATATAATTGTTTTTTTTTTTACTATTATTGTGCTTTTAAATAATTACAATGTTTTTGATGAATAAAGATATTATAGATATTATATAATTCATACTAACTAAACATACAATGATGCGCTTAATTATTACATTATTATTACTTATTGCGTTTTCATCTAAATTACGAATTTTTGATTATCGTGCTTACCTACTAGTTTACGCGTGACGTTGTGATAATAAAGTAATGAAATAGTAACAGTTTCACAAAACTTTTTACACACAGTTTTTTTTTTTGTTGGTGGCAAAATCATCCAATGACATCTCCGCGCCCTTGAGCGGAGCGGGAGATAGTGTCAGACTTTTACTAACTAAAACCAACTCCCATTCTTTCATTGCCTTTCGTATCGGGGCCGCATCTTCCTTTCAGAAGCAGACCCTAGGCCCCAGTAGGCTTCGACCCTGCTGGGCCCCCACGGTTTGCTGACAACACTTTGAAATGCGCGTGGTTTTAATACGCGCCGTCGCCGTCTTGGGCTCGGTCCGTATGGCTACCGAACGATCAGACGATACGACAAAAGACAGTGGATAGGTAGACTAATTCTACATATATTGGTAACTAAATGATATTTCTTTTTGTATAAGAAATATTCTCCCATTCGTAATTGGATTTACAATTGCAGATAACTGTAAAAACTGTGTTACCAATATTTCTTTGTGAGTTACGGGAAGTAATCACGGGTCGGCAATTTTGCGGTCTCAGCGTTCGTGTGCCTATTTAGTATCGGAATATTTCGTGTGCAAAATGGTGTCTGAATACTGGCTCGAAACATACAATAATTTGGCTTTATTTAAAGAATTGTATGAAATGAAAAAGATTTCTCAAAAGTTATTTTTTAAATTTTTTTTTGTGTTTTTTTTTTTGCAAGTAAATAAACATTACTTCTTAAGCCCAGCGTCCATTATCGCATTTGCTAGGAACAGGATCCTTCGGCACTCTTCCATGCAAGCGCATACTTTCGAAAACCAATGCCTTGGCATACATGTAGGAATCCCGATAATGGGCGCTCGGCCCTACGTAGATTGTGCGAATGCAATAATGCTGTTTTCGCAAATTACTTACAAAATACTGATTATTTAAACGAGTGTATTTAGGGTTCAAATATGTTTTGAGTCGGGGTATTTAAATGTAAAGCAAACAATAACAATGCCTTTGGGCAATTGTCAACTTTGCCTTTAAACGTTTTTATGGGGCTACGTTTCTGGTGACAGTGTTGTTGAAGTTTTTAGGTCAGTTGGTTTGAGGGGTGGACGATGCGAGTTGAAAAGTCGAATATGGCCGGCTTATGGCCGCCACCTGCAGTTGGTGATGACTCAGCGGAAAAACAGTTACAAATCATATTTTAGTGGCGAGAGAAGGTTTAAAATATTCTCAGAGGCGTAAATGAAAAACATTCTGAACTAGCGACTGGCACCAATTTTACACGTGTGTTACAATTCTTTGAAATTCTTGGCATTTCCCTTCTATGATACGCATGTATTATACGCTTCTTATTCCATTGTTTTGAGTTTCTGAACTTATCGTGAATAGACAGACAGGGGCCCAAGTCTGCCATTTTTATAAATTCGTCATTCGAACACGATCACATTGTCATTTTGCTAAAAGTTCTTAATCTGCTAATTCATAATGATGGATCATTGATCGGTCAGTGGTATCGTAATAGACTTGTGCTAGAATGATAATTTCGAGCATATTAAAATCAATATCTGCACAATAACGTTCTAATGGTAGAACACTGATCAAATAAATTGTCAAAGTTTTAGCAGATTACCGCATATGTCAAATATTCATTTGTCAATATGTACGAGATTACTATTCCATGCCACTTCTTTCAATGGAGTGTCAGTGAGTGACCATTGGAAAGTCATAATGACGCCATTATATTAGTAGATTACCAAAATTGTCAAAATCGACAATTATGACATCAATGATAGACCATTCTGACACTATTGTAATAGCAGACTTGAGGCCCAGATTGACGTGGTTAGAGACTTTTTTTGTAAGTGTATGACAACTTCTTACGATTCCTCTAAGACTGCAAAAATAAGCAAAATGTAATTCCAAACTTATTTACACTTCTTTCTAGACAAAACTGTACGAATAATTCACCCTTTAATTCCACTTACAGTGAAAACCCGCACACGAGGTAACCTCGCAAGCCCTAGGCACGATGGTGCTTAACTCAAGCACTCGCCGCGCGCCACAAATGTTTGCGATATGTTCAACAAACAATTGACGTTTGTGTTGGCTACTCATAACAAGTTAGTCCAGTTGGATATTAGTCTACATGAGTTTAAGTTTGTGAAACTGTAAACGAGAGTGTGGGTTGGCTTGCATTAAATATGTCGTCCCTCAAAGTTTCTTGTTTGCAACTTGTTGGCCGCGAGAATATTGCGTCGTTATTGCGTCAGCTTAGCATATAGCATATACAGCCTTTTATTGTTCCCACTGCTGGGATTCAGGCCTCCTCTCTAGAAGAGGGAACGGGCCATAATCCACCACGCGGGACCAGCGCGGGTTGGTGAATGTCACGTGTCTTCAAATTGGTTTTAAGACACGCCGCTTTCCTCACGATGTGTTTCTTTACCGTTTTGAGAGCAGTGGTGATGAAATAAATTACAAAAAGTAATGCGCCTGGCTGGATTTGAATCCGCGACATACAACTCGTAAGTCGGAGCCGTTACCACTCGGCCACCACTCCTGGCATTCAGTACGCTGAAGTATTTAGTAACAAAATATTGCGTGTGGGGAATCTTTGTGCGGAATTTTCCGTGAAATGAAATGTTTTTATTTCTCTCATTACGCAAAACGGTTACCATTAAAATAATAAATTTTCGTTATGGGTAATACGGTGATTTGATTTTGATTGGTTATTTCTTTAGTTAAAATAATAGAGACTTTCTTTATGATGTTTTTCTTTCTTAGTTAGGTGGTTAGTGCGAGGTTTTATGTATACCTATGTAAGTAAGGCGTTTTCGATCACGAGAACAAAAAAAAACCGGCCAAGTGCGAGTCGGACTCGCCCATGAAGGGTTCCGTAGCAGCAAGTAACATAATATAAAAGTTCTTGTAATGTGTTGTAACTTTGATGGATGTTTTAATAATAGTGTATTTTTTTCGATTTATGACGCATTAAAAAAAAACTACTTACTAGATTTCGTTCAAACCAATTTTCGTTGGTAGTTTTTATAGTAATGTACATCATATATTTTTTTTAGTTTTATCATTCTCTTATCTTAGAAGTTAGAGGGGGGGGGACACACCTTTTACCACTTTGGAAGTGTCTCTCGCGCAAACTATTCAGTTTAGAAAAAAATGATATTAGAAACCTCAGTATCATTTTTAAAGACCTATCCATAAATACCCCACACGCATGGGTTTGATGCAAAAATTTTTTTTGGTTTTCAGTTCTATGTATGGGGACCCCCAAAATTTATTGCTTTTTTTCTATTTTTGTGTGAAAATCTTAATGCGGTTCACAGAATACATCTACTTACAAAGTTTCAACAGTATAGCTCTTATAGTTTCGGAAAAAAGTGGCTGTGACATACGGACGGACGGACAGACAGACAGACAGACAGACAGACAGACAGACAGACATGACGAATCTATAAGGGTTCCGTTTTTTGCCATTTGGCTACGGAACCCTAAAAAAGGATAATAAAAGAGGTGGAGAGCAGAAAAAGAGAGATAGAGAGAGAGAGGGAGGATTTCAAATAAACCTCGGTAGAAAAAAATAGGTGCTCACATTTTCAGATTTGTTTAGACGGATTACCTGTTGCCCGCTGTTTCGCCCGAGTGATGGTAAAAAAAATATATCGTAAGGGAATATACACTTGGAATAAAAAGTATCCTCCTAAGTGCTATTTCAGGACACTCACAAAGTTTCGCTACTATAATATTATAGTACCAATATATTTATAATAGGTATTCGAATGAACATAACCATCAATTTTTTGCAAAAAATAAAACTTTTACCACAGTGGTACATTTTGATACAAGTGGAGAAAGTTTGCCAATGCGTACGAGGCTTTTCAATCAAACGACAATTTTCAATAAACTTACGAGAATATAAATAAACGAAGGTGGACCGGTAAATCGTGGGGGTCGCTTAGCGCTCACCCTGATACGATAAAATATAATAATCTGTGGCGGGGCGCGCTTGGGAACTTTTATACACTGGTGCGGAAAACAGTAAATTGCGTGCCTAAAAACGGTAGGTACCGAGTTTTCGAGTAAATGTAATGAAAGATACATTATTTCATGGAAGGTTTGATGTCGGTATTAAAACCACTGCTGCACTGGATGGATGCAATTTGATTTTAAATTACAAAATAGGTTGGCGGAGATTATGTAACCTTACTGAAAATTTTGCTCCAGATGGCGCTAGGAACGGTTATGGTGTACCACAAAACCGCAAGACCGCCTTCGTCGTGGTTTCCTTTGTAAATGACAAGTGAAAACACATCATTATACCAGGCCACTCAAAAAGTTTTGCGAAAAAAGTTTTATGTATAAGGCACTGGCCACTTGTAATTATTTTGAAAACTTTGGTTAATTAAAAATACCATTGTTCGAATTTTGAATTTCTCTCCACATTTTTTCTAGAGCCAAATCAAATTACCGGGTCTCATTTAAAAAAAATAGATCTGCATCGAGAACATTTTCGTGCGATGATTTTTTACGATTATAAACATGGCCTTTTAGGCTACATTTAAAATCACTATAAAGCATAATGATGAACGATATAAACTCAAAAAATACCGATCGGATTTTCATGCCGAAAGACAAAGTGATTCAGAAGGTTCAAATAAAATAACAAGTATACCATAGTATAGAAAAACAGAGAATATCAATTCTAAAACCCGTGCGAAGCTAGGACGGGTTGCTAGTAGGTATATTATAAAGTTGAAGAGTTTGTTTGTTAAAAAAGTCTATAAGGGAAGATAGTTATTATATCGAAAAGTAGTGAGGCTGCGATGGATAGCTAATCCATTAAAAATATCGATGTAATTGTGAAAGTATGCATAGGCAAGGAGCCATAATGACCCAGTAGTAACAGCTCTGCCGTTTAATTTATTTCATCACTACTGCTCTTAAATCGGTAAAAGAGAACATCGTGAGTAAACCTGCATATCCTAGAACCAAAAAGAAGGCATGTGACATCCACCCCACCAATCCGCACTGGACCCGCGTGGTCGATTACGGCTTATTCCTTCTAGAGAGGAGGCCTGAGTCCTATCAGGGGGAACATTATAAGTCTGATTAAAGATTTCTATTGGTCACAATTTGATTACGGTTACAAAGTCTGTCGGATATACCGATTGTTCTTCTATATTAACCTACAAACCAAATGAGGTCCCTTTACCAAGTAAAATTCATAATATCATTTAAACGGATGTTTCAAATTGCTTTTGCGCGGTAGTAGAGCGGCTTTCGGGTGTAAAAAGTTGGCACACTTAACTTGTGTCTTTGTCATTGCTCGTAATATTTTATTACTTTTGTAGAGCTGGTTTATTACTCCGCTGTGCAGCCGTTTATTGTTTTATTCAGAATTCAATACAAGTGCACAATTTATTAATGTTACGGGAAAATTGATACAGGAAAAATTTATCTGGACGTTGGTGGAGACAAATACACAGATTCATAGTAATATGAAGTAATTTTATATGAATACTTTAATATCTCTGACCCAGGCACGTACCTAGGTTTCATAAGAATCTGGAAAATTATTCGTTCAGTTCCATCCTACGTTCAAAGAATGAGCATTCAATAAACACTTAACCTAGAAATGTCTAGAACCGTAGTAGTACGATGTCCATTCTTTTCTGACGTCCGATGTTGAATATAAGGTACCTATTCATTCTTTCACGGTCATTTTGTCTCACTTTTTCCAACAATTATGAAGCAAAACCGCATTCAACGAGTGTAGATATTTTATATCATGAAGGCAGGTAAATTTTCACACTCTTTTTTTTTCTATTCTCTTTTCTCATCTTCGGCAATACTTTGAGTATTTTGTTTCGAGAGGAAAACCTTGTCGCTCATCATCCCCTCTTCTCCTTCGTTTTCCTCCCCACTTTTCAAGTCGCTACAATGGACTTTTACCGTTCGTGATTTGCAAGCCCTTCGTTAAAAGTTTTCAGGAGAAAATATAAGGAACATTTCCTGTCAACATGACCTACAAATATGTTTGTTTATGAGTATGTGTTTACTGTATATATTATGTTCATGTATAATGTGCTGTACACATACCTGTTTAGTATATTTTTAGTTTTAAGTTAAATTCAATGTATTTGTTTAATTTTTTTTTTTGTTGTAGTTACTTTTTAGGTAATTTTCTCAATTGCAAAATTTCATTTTTAATTTCCATGGTTCGCTGTAAGAAAATTCAGTTTTCGGTTAAGCTCGCTTATGTGCACCAACTGTCCTTTTTTGTTATTTGTTAAAATGTTGAGTACAAAATAAAAGCGCTTCGCCTCGTCATTTATACCGCGAACATCGAAGGACTGGAACAATTTGCCTGCTGTGGTTTTCCCGTCCGATTATTATTTAGGTGGCTTCAAGGCTAGAGTAAATAGGCTCTTAATAAACTTGTGCGCCTCACCATCAACGATTGCATTACTGCTAATCATCAGGTGGGATCGCAGTCAAGTACTAGTTTATATCAGATAAAAAAAAAACCGGCCAAGTGCGAGTCAGACTCGCCCATGAAGGGTTCCGTAGCAGCAAATAACATAATATAAAAGTTCTTGTAATGTGTTGTAACTTTGATCGATGTTTTAATAATAGTGTATTTTTTTCGATTTATGACGCATTAAAAAAAAACTACTTACTAGATTTCGTTCAAACCAATTTTCGTTGGTAGGTTTTATAGTAATGTACATCATATATTTTTTTTAGTTTTATCATTCTCCTAGTTTAGAAGTTAGAGGGGGGGGACACACATTTTACCACTTTGGAAGTGTCTCTAGCGCAAACTATTCAGTTTAGAAAAAAATGATCTTAGAAACCTCAGTATCATTTTTGAAGACCTATCCATAGATACCCCACACGCATGGATTTGATGAAAAAAAAATTTTTGAGTTTCAGTTCTAAGTATGGGGACCCACAAAATGTATTACTCTTTTTCTATTTTTGTGTGAAAATCTTAATGCGGTTCACAGAATACATCTACTTACAAAGTTTCAACTGTATAGCTCTTATAGTTTCGGAAAAAAATGGCTGTGACATACGGACGGACAGACAGACAGACAGACATGACGAATCTATAAGGGTTCCGTTTTTTTCCATTTGGCTACGGAACCCTAAAAAAGATGCTCACGCAATTTCCTTCGAGTCACAATACGTTGATAAGTCTGTTGTCCTATTTTCTAGCTTCTGACTATCGCAATGACCATCATAGATTTAAAGATGATAGTCGCGCAAACTTACTTAACGAGCTGCCTGACGTGTCGCGGTATATTTAGGTAGATGGTCAACTATCCACCGAAACACGCGTGACTTCATTAAGCATTGCATAACCTTATGGCGTCCAGATCTGGCGAACGGGCCACTCGCGAGCCGTTCGCGAGCCGCTTGCGAACTGCACGCGTGCATTTCATGTTTGCACGAAGCGCGCGCGGCGTAGCGGCTTCGTACGAACGAGCCGTGCGCGAAATGCACGCGCGCCGTTCGCAAGCGGTTCGCGAGCAGCGCATTCGCCAGATCTGCCCCCCTAGCCAAGTTACAACCACTTCGTGTCGAATTCCGTTCTCCAATAGGTAACGCCTCAGTGTCAGCAATTGTAGAAAATGATAAGTTGGTAGCCACGTTGACGCGCCTGAGTCGATCTCTCGTTCTATAATGTAGTGTTTGTATAACAAAGAATGTAGCGTTGAATATTGTAGAAACGATAACATTTCATTCTATCATTTTGAATATCAACTTGGCTACAAATTTTATATTCGTTAGTTCTGACTACGTGACTTAACGTTGACATGATGTCATTCCTGTACATTTGATTCGTTTTCGATTAGCGTTAACGATTACAGATAATCAACTTTGCTAGGGGTACTGGACACACCATTACAGATCAACCTAGCGACTGTATTACTAATCCACTCATTCTTCCACACACGTATGCTATACATCTTGACCGTGGTCCCACTCGCATTAAGTGCACTTAGCTTGGCGATGGAGTGACGTCACCTCATATTATAGCAGATTATAAGAGGGGCTTTATTTATACAAAGGGTGTTGTCGTTTCTCTGACCCTGATCTTTGTAATTTTCTTCACGTTTTGCTTTATTTTCGCACTTTTTGTTCTGTATCGTACTAGCACTTGACTTTGTTTACGAGGATGTTTACCTCTAGAACCGTATTTTTAAAAACACTCCTTGTTGAAAATTAATAATGACAGTTATTAGTTACCGATTAGATTTTGTACTAAAGTTTCATGTTTATTAACTGAATTAATAAGATTATCCCATAAACCTTAAACACTCTATAAACAATTTTATAAGGATAATCTTAAAAAAAAAATAACCGACTTACTAAAAAAAAAAAACACTAAAACTATACACTATAACTAGTAAGTCGGTTATTTTTTTTTTTGTAAAAAGTTTTTTATTTCATACTTTTTAGTTGCAATACACTTACAGCCAGAGTACCTTTTTTCATGACAATTCCAATTAACTCAAACCTACTGTGTCCACCTTCCGGCTCCATCATCATCATCAGATCAGTTCGATAGTACCTTATAGCCAAAGTGCATCTCATGACAATTCCAATAAGCCCAAACACGGCTAGGATACATTGATTAATTACGGAGTTCCGGTGCCTATCTTCCGGCTCCATCATCATCGTCAAGTCACATCGATGATATCATTTTCAACATACCTATTCAGAACTATTCATTTATTTGTAACTATGTTCATTGGGTGATCTGTGTGAGTATGAACTTCCGCTGGCCATTTCTGATTTTCTTCACCAGTTCCACTTCATCAAATTTCATATTTTGACTATAAATACTTATTCTTTGATGAAAATATCAAAAGAACTATATGGTTGCTATAATATTTCAGGAGTTCCCTCGATTTCGCCAAGATTCCACCATCAGATCCCCACTTGGTGACTATGGGACCATTTGAAAAGTATACCATTTCAACAAAAAAAGAATTTTTCAAATCGGTTGGCAAGTGACGAAGTTAAGCGCCAAAAACATTTTAAAAAAATACAAACATCCGAATTGAAAACCTCCTCTTTTGTAGAAATCGGTTAAAAAAAAAATGAAAATGTTTTAAGCTATTGCATAGCTTCTATCGTGGGCCTTCAGCGTGGAGACCGAATCCAGAAATTCCGTAACAAAAATAACCTAACACTCCCCACTCGTTTGTTTTCTTATCGGTCACCACGTTCAAAAAGTTAATATTAAAGAAAAAAAAACAAAGGAAAAAAAATTGTGCATAAATAAAATAAATAAATAATTATAATTGCCTAAGTTGATAAAAAATGATATGCAATAGCTTTACCGCGGCAGTCCCCGAGTGCCACACGTCTTTACTTTTTTATTTACATGAGTTCGGTATCTATGATATTTACATTAATTTTCTGACTATGCTATGTTATGTATATTCAAATCAAAATCCTTGTTTGAATAGACCGACCGTCACATTGGACGTTGGTACGCCAAACTAGAAACAGACAAACAAAATATCACACATATTGTATCCGCTTCCCGTGGACAGTGCTGTGTTTGCTCTGTGGACCAAATTACATTTATTGACCCGCTCAAAATGCAGATTCATTTCAAAGGGTGCTATGGTCCTATGTTGTAAGCCTGCATTTTCTGGTTGAATCAAATTACTGTGGCCAAACTTTCGTTTTGCGTGTGTTGGAGGGTGGTGAGTCACAGGGAGCCGTGAGTCATCGTGATTTTAATGAATAATAAACTATAAAGTTGAAAGAGCTGCAGGTTTTATTTTTTTAATTCATTTCTTTGTAGAGTTTCCGTAAGTCAGTCTTTTAAAACTTAACCTTTATAGGATGTGGGCTTGCGGATGGCCAGCAAAACTCACCTGGATGATGTTTACGGTTTTTTTTTTCGGTAGGATCACTTTGGTTTCTGTCTGTAACCTGTAGGTTTGCTACCGCTTGGATTAGTGATAAAATCAAACTTCTAAATCAATCTAAAGATTATGATCCGTTTATGGCATATATTTTGACATTCACAAGACATCATAAAAATAATGACTTTTGCTTAATTCTCGGTTCCAAAAATCCAACTAGTTAGAAAGGTTTTGTTGGCAAAAACTAGATCTAGTATCGAATATATCGCTGGTAACGCACGAAGTACATGTGACAAAATATTTAGCTTCAACCATAGTGATTTTTCATTTTAATGTAAATTGTTGTAGAAAGCGATACAAAAGTATCTTCCGTGTCTTTACATAAATATATACTCACAAAGATAAAGTGTATCATTGAAAGCTTTTTGATCTACAGTCAATGAAGTCAAATTCGAAGTATTCCAAGAATTATGAAGCTGTTCACTTCTTGGGCTCAAAGGTTAAAAGGGTATTAAATAACTTAAACTTGTAGTTAAAATGTTCTCTATATTATAAAAGAAAGAACTTCGACTTATGTAACACAATTTTCGATAATGTAAACATGTCTTCTGAATAGACATTAGCATAGAAAGACATAATAATATACTCAACACTGAAGTCAATATTTATGTACATCGAGGGACTGTAACAATTTGCATGCTGCGGTCTTCCCATCCGATCATAATTTAGATGTCTTCAAGGCAAGAGTGAATAGGCTCTTAATAAACTAGTGTGCCTCACCGTCAATGATTGCATCACTGCTTACCATCACGTGGGATCGAAGTCAATCACTAGTTTATATCAATTAAAAAAAATTATATTTGGCCTAACTGTATTTTTACCGAGTAGTTTTGCCATCTTTAGCAAACTAAAAAGTTAATAAAAAAAAAAAAAAACAAAATTCAATATATTATATTTCATATCCATGGTCACTTAGAACACTTTATATTTTATTCATCGACTACCAGAAAGCTTTTCATACGGTAAGACATACAAGTATCTGACAAAGCCTGAAGGAACAAGGAGTGGAGGACATATGTGTAAAAATCATCAAATCCATGTATAAAACAATAAGGGTAAAATTAAGCTTGAAACCTTAGGCCCTACCTAGCTTCCCAATAGAACGGGTAGTTCGACAAGGCGATCCGCTGTCTCCAATAATATTTATAGCTGTACTCGAGACGATCATAAACAAGCTAGACTGGAGCAAACGAGGACTATACATAAATTACACCTACATGAGCCTACCTGAGATTCGCGGATGACCTAGTACTGTTATCTGAGTCATCCTCCCAACTACAGAACATGGTAGAAACACTGTACTATTACGTGGGACTAGAAATTATTATTACAAAGACAAAGATGATGACAACTAGCTTGAAAAGACCTATAATAGTCAACGGCAAGCCATTAGAATACGTTGAAAAATATGACTATTTGGGGAAAACTATAAGTTTCGACAGGAAACATAATAACATAGAAATAGAAAAAAAAATTAACCTAACATGGAACGAATACTGGGGTCTCAAGGATATCTTTAAAAGTAATTTATCACAAACCATTAGAACTAAAGTCATGAACTCGAGCATGAGGCCATGTTTGACACAAGGTTGCCAAACGAGGAAATTCACTGCTGAAATAAGAAAAAAGATAAGCGTCTGTCAGAGAGGTATCGAACGAAGTACGCTTAAGATAAGGAAGCTGGATAGAATACGAAACACTGAAATAACAAAAGCAACAAACGCTCTGAGCTAGGCACAAAAATTGAAATGGAAGTAGGCTGGACATATTGCGCGGCTAAAAGATCAAAGATGGACCAAAGTTACATTCTGGAACGGCCCACTAGGCAAACGAACAAGAGGTAGACCTATTTTAAGATGGGAAGATGATATTTAAGCAATAGCTAGTCCAAACTGGAGACAAGTAGCTGAAGACAGAATCAAATGGCATCACTGGAGGAGGCTTTCACTCATTAGGGGTTCCGGTAGATTAAATAAAATTGTTTAGATATAGGTGTAAGAGAGAAATAATTAACATAGAATAAACTAAATAAAACTAACTCATATTTACATAGATTTTATGAAATGTAAATAAATTTACTGGAAATAAAAGGCATTTTTTTATTTTTTTTTAATATTAAAACAAAGATGGAGCAGTTAATAGACAATTTAAATTTACACATTAGTAATGAGTTACCAGGGCGCCACATGTACTGAAGCCGTTATTGCCAAACAAGCATGTCTTTAACCTTGTAATATACTTTTTTGCCTGATAAATCCACCGCACAAGCCTTGTAATAATGGGTTTCTCTCCCATGTTTAAAAGTTTAAAAAAATAAAAAAAAATGTAATACCACCCAGTCTATGATTTACAATGAAAGAAGAGATGGTTGCAAAGTTATAATAATCGAATTTCTGTCAAAGTGCGAGCAAAAGCTGTTTCCTACGTTGAAACCCGATTCCCGGGTTATGTACCTGACTGTAACGTTATTTCCCTGACGTCGACAATGTCAACGCCAACACGGATGAAATCTGCATCTTAAGTACCTTTGTTACAATATATTACACCATTTGAAAGGAGAATGCTGGATGGTCAGTTAAAAGCAATAAGATCATTGTCACATTTCCAATTCGTCTTAGTTATTTTTTTGTATTGTCTAAATTAATGTCTAACATTTCTTAGTTATAGTCTAGAAGCGTCAGGCAACTACTATATAGTTGTCTAGCATTTTTGCTGAACTGCCCCCTTAGCCAAGTTACAACCGTATTGTGTCGAATTCTGTTCTCCAATCGGTAACGCTTCGGTTGTCAACAATTGTAGAAAACGATAAGTGAGTAGCCATATTGACGTGCCTGAGTCGGCCGCTCATTCAACAATGTAGCGTTTGTTTATCAAAGGATGTAGCGTTAAACGTTGCAAAAATTCATTCCATCATTTTAAACGATGTGAAATTGACTACGAACTTTCTATTCATTTGTTCCGACCACGTGAATTAACATTAAGATGATGTCATTCCCGTACATTTGATTACTTTTCGACTAGCGTTAACGATTGCAGATTATCAACTTGGCTAGGACGTGCAGGGCCTATTTAATACATATTATAACTTAATAGGTTGTGTGCCCAAACTAAAAATAATAATATGTACAAACGGGTAGAAAAGGGGGCAATCAATTGGGCATTTAAAAAATTACCCCCATTTATATCAATGCGAAGAGACGAAAAAGCACAGCCTTCTGGATACGCGAAGAGTCGACCAGCTCTTTATTGATATCACGAATAACTCGATGAGCGCTCGGACCCCATAGCCCTAATGTTTTAACTCTAACGGTTCAAACGTATAACCGTTCCGTGGAGGTTACTATATTTACGTCCCAGCACTGCTTAACGTATTCAGAATATAGAATCGCGCAACGCTCCATATTGCATCCCACACTAACGGCCTACCCAACTTCCAAGCCATTATGGTCATTCCGTTTGCCTCTTTCCATAGTCACTAAAACAAAAAGTCGTTTCTAAAACAGTGCATTTCTATAAATAAGTGTACCTATGGTAAATGGTTCTTATTAACCTAACCTAACCACCAAAGCACCACATGAGACGGAAGTTGAGATGGATAGAGAATATGACATTGTATTTATATATATTACTACCTTTTGCCCGCGACTTCGTCCTTGAACATAACATATAGCCTATGTCACTCAGGAATAAAGCAGCTTTCTATCGGTGAAAGAATTCTAGCAATCGGACTAGACTTCCAGAGATTACCTCCTCATCATCTTCCTGCCCTAGTCCCGTTTTATTTGGGTCGGTTGTGGTTTTTTTTCTTCCATTCTGTCCTGTCACTCGTCATGCTATCACTAACTCCCTTTTCTTTCATATCGCTTCTCACACAATCCATTCATCTTTTCTTTGGCCTCCCTCTTCCCCTCCATCCACCCACATGTAAACTCATAACATTTTTAGCAGCGATTACCTCCTACAAACAAAAAAACAAAAAAACCAACCTTACCTCTTTATTATATTAGTATAGATTGCTCGTTACTGTACCGTTATCACATTTCGAATAGATATAATATTTTGTGTATTCTCTGTGCCCGGATTAATACATCGAGTCGTTCTTATTGCAGCGTTTAAGTGATTGAACAGCTGTTAACGGATAAAACAATCCATTTGTGGAAAGTTTTTAAAGGCGATATCGTTTTGCCATATAAATTTAATCTGGATAATCTTTTCTTTGATGTGTTGTCGTATGTTATCGTTATGTCGAGGTCGACCGATCTGTGGGAGTCTTTGAACTGAACACATATTTCTAATTTGTTAGATTGAATATCTTTGCGTCAGTATATTTCGCCCTTTTTGTGGTTTAAAATCATCAAATGACCTCTTTTCTTTCTATGTAGGTTGGAGAGAAAGGGCGTATTAGACATTTACAGACTAAAATCCACTTTTTTCAGTCATTTGGCTTTTGCGTTTTTGGGCTACGGTAACTTTTTTAAACGTTTCCACAAAATGTGAATATGACACTTACGAGCCCCATCGAACATTTTCAGTCTAAAACCATGCATGAGCAGCAAATGTAATCTATATATTATATATGTATGTGTGTGTGTCGGAGAATTGACTCCCACTACTGAACGCTATCTATGATCGGAGCTCGCACCGAGCGGACGTGTCTATTTGAATATTATTATGATCCATTTTTAATAAAACATTATTTAGTTATTTTGCATAGTGGTTATACTTCGTTGATACCCACTATGCTGAAACCCTAACGCTAAGTGTCGTGGCCAGGGTTATTCAAAAGGGAACTCGAGCCCCGCTATGAAGGCTATAAGGAACGGGGTAGGCTTTTAGTCAGTAAGAGTCTGACACTATCTCCCGCTCCGACCAAGAGCGGGGTTTGTCACTGGATGATTTTGCCCACCATAAAAATAAATAAAAAAAGGTCACATATTAGTTGGGGTTAAAACTGGAAACGTAATGGATCTTTTAAAGTTTATTGTAATTAAAAAGCTTAGAAAGAGATTAGAATGGATTATATTTAGATGTCAACAGAATAACAAAAAATATAAATATGAATTTTATAAAAATAATATTTAAAGGCTTCTATCAATATTATTAGTTAAAATGCCACGCCACAGTACGTACCTACTAAATAGATAATGATGTAATGTATATGTCAGAAAAAATTATTCCCTTTAATTTTATATTACATTACAATTCTACGTAGCAACCTTTTCTAAAATAATCTAACAAATAATTATGTTTATATTCTGTTTCTGTATCCACCATTTCGTAATATTTAACAAAGTTAAGGATCATTAATTTGCTGTCCCCAATTTTATGCTCAATTTTCAGTTAGTAGGTCGGTACTAATTGCCTCAAAAATACTTGTAATGTTAGTGAAATTTTAAGATAAACGCTGTTTAAAAAAGTTTTGTTATGTTTAGCAAAATTATTTTGGCAAAAATAACAAAAGTTAAAAGGTAAACAAACCTAATGACTTATAAATGTGTCCTAGATTGTTGAAAAAATCTTATTATTTTATGGTCATTTTTATATTTTCGTACCTCAGACCCAAACAATAATCTTTTTTTGATCACTTTGTTATCTGTCTTTATCAAGACAATTTTTCTTAAAGACGCGTAGAGGTATCAAGTTGAAATCAATATCAAATACGAAAATTTACGGTTTCTTGAAGCTGTGAAGAAATCAAACTTCTAAGTCAACGCAATCAAAGTTACTGACGTTCAATATTTCGAATATTTTGATACTCACCAGGGAATCACATTCAAAAGAAAAAAAAACGGAACCCTTATAGAATTACTTTGTGGTCTGTCTGACCGTCTGTCATGACCGTTTGTCTCGGGAACGTGTGGAGGTATCGAGTTGAAATTTAAACCATATATTCAGTTCTGCGGTCCTTTAAAGGTGTGAAAAAAAAATCAAACTTCTACTTATAAGTCTAAAAAAAGAAGAAAGAAGAATAGAGAGAAAGATATTGCAAGAGTTCTTATTTTACTTAAACGAAAAAAAGATACGGCCAGTCATATCGCAAGAAACGTATCTATATTTCGGCACTCTCAAGGGAATCAAAATTCATAGGGTACTTCCCGTTGACCCATGATCTTGAAAGGCATAAAGCAAGGTCTTCGAGCACAGATATAGGAATATATTTGAAAACAGTAAAGTAATTATGCCTCAAAAAAAAAAACTTGTTACGCGTTTCGGAAAACATCTTCAGGACTCCATTCAGGAACTATTTATTTAAGTAAGTTTGTACGGAACCCTCAATGCGCGAGTTCGACTCGCACTTACGTAGTTTTTTACCATTTATTCAAAATTATTGTTTGATTAAATATATTCAACGCGCCACAAAGTTAATTTTAGCAGTAACATTGTTGTACATTAACAATGACCATAGAATATTGACATCTGCTGCTCATCACGTAAAAAGTTAAAAAATTTCATCAGCTACAGCTATAACTATAGCTTTTAAATCTGAGCGGTTAATGTTATCGTTATTTGTGACGTCATAGTACACTAGCTGCTGAAAACGGCTTCGCTCGATCCAGGGATAGAAAGTGCCTATCCTATCTTATGTACTATTTCAAAACATGGTTTACTTGTGTACCAAGATTTATTGAAATCCTTTCAACTGTTCGAGCTGTGAACAAAATTGCTTTGTATTATGTAATATTGTATTACAAAACAGTCTTGTCGCAGACAAGTCTGTCTAAGACAGTCTTGTCTCAAGTGTGCGCAGGCCCTTGGAACATGGCTACACCGGCGAAGCGACGTGTGGCTGAGTGCGAGCGAAACGTCACCGTATCGCCGCGCGCCTGTAACTACCCGCAACGGGCCCACCACGCACTCGCTATGGAACTTGGCGCGAGAGCGCGGTTTAAGCGCTGTCAAACGCAGGTCTTTTGCAGCGTTGCCTGTCAGCCAAGCAAGGACGTTACGTAGGTATTAATGATTTTTTTTTTAAAAACAAAAAGCAAAGTTTGACATTAAAAAGTTTATACTTAAAGTGACGGAGAGACCTGCTCTTTACAATGTCGCACACCGGGTGCAACAACGTCAGTAACAAATGACATTTTTTCAGGAGATCGATTTAAAAGTTGTTGTTTTGTAAAGTGAAATGTTTTTACAATACTGTTATATTTCGATAACCAAAATATTGTTTATACTCAATATTTGAAAATTAAGGTTGCTTCAGAAATAAAAATGTTATATAATTGGTACATTTTTATTGTTTTTAAAAACGATATCTACATTTATGACGTTATCGTGCAGAAAGTTAAATTGACAGGTCGTTTTAGGAGTTACATTTATGATATTGTCGCACAGGATGTAGACGCATGTTTGACATCATTTGTAATCAATAACTCATTTTCGCAAGTTTAGCATTTTTGACGTTTTTGCACCCGGCGTGCGATGTGCAGTTGCCAGAGTACCGGAATAGAGAAAAGTATTGCACAACGCCTCGTCACGGAAACGCGGCAATTCCGTAACCAGTCGTCGCAGACACGTGACAATTCCGTTTCGAGTCGCGATGATACGCTGGCGGAATAATTGCTCGCTCGTGGAGACAACCCGGCAATAGAAGCACGGACTCCTCGCGAGTCTCTCACTCGAGGAGACGGCCCCTCTGGGTTACACTATTAGTGTGATTACATTTTGTAATTTACATGCACATTTGTTACTCTTTCACGCATAAAGGACTGAATGGATTTGGATAAAATTTAGGACAAGGGTGTATACTATGTAAAACGACAGAATGTTTTTGGTCCCAGAAATATGTTACCTTGAGTAAATTTTCTACTTTCTCTTGAGCAAAAACACTGGCAGAAACTAATCTGAACTACGTAAGTTTTATTCAAATTAAAGACGTACTTAAACTTAGCTCAATGTTTGTACTACAAAAAATACAAGTTCCAGGATTTTGTTGGAAAATTTACAAATTCCATTAAACATTCTTCGCTTTTATCTTGTAGAGCATAGAGGTTGAGAATTAAATCTTGTATCGAGCACTGTTGTTCACAGATCAACGTTCAATGTATCTTCGTCGAGGTGACAGCTTCACGTAGGTATACTTTACCCCAGCGGGGGTTTAATACAAACTGCAAGGCAAAAATGGGGAGATTTTCTACTAAAAATTGGGCAGAAACTTACGAGTACATAAATATAAACTTAGCATAAACAGCCGTAGGTATAAGGTTTCTACTGCTGGGACTCAGGGCTCCTCACTAAGAGGGGGAATGGACCGTAATTCATCACGTGTGTCAGGTGAGGCTTGGCGAATGTCAAGTACGTCTTCGAATTTTTAGTTCTAGGACATGACCGCATCAGCAAGCGCGCTCTCGCACCAGTCGCCGCTGGGATTCCGATCCCGATTTCCGGCCACCGTAGGCGCGGGCTTGTCGGCAATCGTAGGGCCCAGCAGGGTCGAAGCCTACTGGGGCCAAGGGTTAAGCTCCGAAAAGGAAGAGGCATGGCTCCGGTAGGAAAAGCAACGAAAGAATGGGTCGGATTTTTTGTCAGAAAGAATCTGCCACTGTCTCTCTATAAAGGTGACCACACGTTCATATTTATTTCCGTGTCTTTTATACTAGAGGTAGGGAACTCGAGCCTCGGTATGAAGGCTAGAAGGAACAGGGTGGGCTTTTAGTTAATAAGACTGACACTATCTCCCGCTCCCCTCAAGAGCGGGGGTTGTCATTGGATGATTGTCCCCACCATAAAAAAAGTCAGAAAAATTATGTTAATTGCCCATTACAAAGCGTAGATCTCTATGGAAGAGATTGTGCAAGGAACTCCATGGATACTCCCTCGGAGATGGATTTCCTAAAAAGTCATTAGAGGAAACCAATTTATGATACAAGATTTATAATAGTTAACCATAAATCTGAGTGTGATAAAATTAATACTGAAATAAAGGGCGTTGAGTGGTATAATTTATCTACTCGGGAAATGACCCCCTGATGAAGCAGTCTCAATTTTTTAAGAAAAAAATTATAGTACCATTAAATTGCATACTCCAATGCACAAACCCAAAAATTTTAATTTCCCCCATTAGTTCTCAAAATCTCTTTTACAAATGTATAGAAACAAAAGTCGTACAAATACAAAAAAACAATACAAAATGTTTTATTTCCGAATCAAAATTTTGTTTAACAATAGATTGTGATTGGAGCCTCCTTTTAGGTAAATAATGCCTGTATTAGGAGACTCCGCTCTTCCATAACTTAGCAATATCGTCGTACGTCGCAATAAGTCGTACTTGGGTTAAGTGGAAAAGTAACATAAGTGACTACGAATTCTTGTCCATTTATAGAGCACAGTTTAAAAAAGAATCAGACTTCTGCTATAAAAAATATTTAGACACTACGGAAAATAGCGTAGCCTGAAACATGAAAGCTTTTTGAGCCTGCGATCTTATTAAAAAATGCGAGCAATAAACTGTGCTTTCCTCTTTACATTTTATGTAATAAATGTATCTCTAAGGGCGTATTCCCCGAGGTCCGGAAACGTGCAAATATTATCTCTGTCCACAAAGCTGGGTCTAGAAATGACGTTTCTACTTAAATCGTTCAATATAATTTTTGTTGGCTTTTTCAAAATTTTAGAAAAGCTTGTTCATGCTGAGGTTTACCCCATCATGCGTCGTGTGATATTTGTCAAAGATAGATCCTGCATAAATAACCTTCTCTCCTTCACATCACAGCTCCTTGAGACCATAGACAATAGGCAACAAATTAACTTAATTTACAACATTATTTTTAGTATTTGCGAATTTTAAATATAGTTTGTTCACAATTAGTAACTGAATCAATTTTAATATATTTTACACCATGTTATATTTTTTCCCAAAAATATTTTAAAATGGCCTCACCACCGACACTAAGTACAACATAGGTCACAGCAGGTCATAGCGGGTGTGCCAGTTTACAGCTGGGTGTCGAATAAAAAAATCCTCTCAGTCATCTGGATTACCCGGTGATCACGTACTTTTGCGGTCAACCACGTAAATAATGAGCTTGTAACTTTGTGATTTTTCATGATACAGTTACGAAATTTAGTACATATTTTATTAGTACATTCTTTATATAAAAATACTAGACACATGTTTTAGGTTTCGCGTAGGTACACTAAAAATTATGTTTTATACTGATTTTCAAAAGGCGTTTGATAAAGTAGATCACGAGCTGTTACTCAATAAAATTGCATATAACGAGATCAGAGAAGACTTGCTTCGTTGGTTTGTATCTTTCGTCAATAACAGAACTCAAAAAATTGTGATCAATGGTTACGAATCGCACTATATCCAAGTCACATCAGGGGTTCCACAAGGATCGATATTAGGGGCAACTCTTGTTTATTATTTTTATCAATGACTAGCTGTGACTACAGGCTTTTGAATTTATTTTTTCTAAAATAAAAGTAGCCAAAGTTACTACTTTTTACATCAGCTACCTGCCAAAAAAGGTCCCGTCAAAATCGGTCCAGCCATTTCAGAGATTAGCCGGAACAAACAGACAGACAATAATTGTAAAAAATGTTATCATGGGTATGTATTTATATGCATGTAGTAAAATGCGGTTATTTCAATATTACAAACAGATACTCCAATTGTATTTATATTTATAGATTTAATATCTACTGTTTTCAATATAAGAATGTTTTACTTAATATGAATAATTTAAGATAAACAAAAAAAAGGATGATCAATCTGACCATAATGTATAACGTTTACTAAAAAAAAAAACCGAATTCCTCTAAGCACTAATTGTGCTTTGGTAATATTATTTTATGCAAAGTTACATGCCTTCGAGATTTAGGTTTTCTATTAAACTCTAAGCTCCACCTGGATGCTAACATAGATAAAATAGCCAATAAAGCTTACCAACTGTTTGGATTCTCTATGAGTTTATCTGGAGTAAACGCCTATATACATTTATACAAATCCTTAATCCATTTACAGATAGAGTATACAGTACCAATCTGAAACCTCTACTACAAGAAGTGCTCTGAAATCAAAGAGTTAGTTCAAAGAAATATCTTCGCACTTTGCACTATAGATGTTTCCGTGAAAAAATATCACACCAGTCTCTACTCTACATACTCTCTCATTTACTCTCTAGACGCAACCAAAAGATGATGACGTTTTTTAAATAGTTTGTATTATGTACCTGGTCCCTCGCACAGCACATGGGGGTGACTGCCGTTCGATACAATTATTTGCTGCCCCTTTCTGTCGTTCTAATTCGGGAGCTCGCTCACCGCTATGTCGCTTGGTTGATACTTAATTATACAATAAACAATTTTGTTCAGTAGAGTCATCGTTTAAAAAAGAAATCTATAACATTTTAAAAGCCCAACAGTAGTCAATGAGGTCATGCATGTTGACACTGTACGTAACAGGCAGCTGACTGTGTAAGGAGTCCATATAGAGCCAGATTACTTTTTCTTGATTTGTATCCATCTCTTTCTTCCTAATAATCAAATTGAATCGATATTGTCTTTTACCAGCCAGCTATTTGGTATAATAATTTGTGAAAAACATCGTTGGTAATGTGTATGTTATTTTTATTGACTAAGTGCCGATATTATTGTATTGCTTACTGCTGTTTGTTATCCCTATAAAATAAAACGAAATAAAATAAAAGTTCTCATTTGAAAAAAAAATGAAAAAAAATGGTTGCCTGTAAAGTCGGTTTTACGGGCGAAGATTTTACGTGACAACGTCTCTAGTGCTGCGCGCGCGGCAGACCGATCATAGTTGAGTGGGAGAGAGACGCAAGGCATTCGGCGGGCCTCTCTCTCGTTCGGTGACTCATCGTAACGTTACCGAGCGTTACACTTTTTCATAAGTGACTCCCAGCCGCAACCTAATTTAAGACGTTGTCACGTCAAAATGGTATTCAAATCTACACTGCTACCAAATACAAATAAGTTCGAAGGCTTAACCAATTACGGACCGAATAGGGGTGTCATGTGATATCGAAAGGAGATCGCATGAGTTGTTGTTTTTCATATAGCCAACGAACTGGCTTGTAAAATATACTTTGAAGGATCATGCTGTTCTAGAATTGGTTGGAAAATTTGTGGAAATAAAAGTGATTTTTTCAGTGTTGAAGTGATCTTTGTAAGAAAAGCTTGTGCGTTCAAATAAGAAAAATATAATAGTGTGCCGGCCCGAGTCTTTCATTTTTATAGAAGAATCCCTATACGAAGCCTACCGTGAGCTAAGCAACGTTACATGGTAGCTTCCTTTTCAGTGGCATTATATTGATAATACCATTGAAAAGGGAGTTACCGGTTGATAACGGTGTCCATGCATAAAACTCATAACAAAACTTCATGAATTACTCGGATATCGGAGTTGTAAAATGTATGTCATAAAAAAGTAGTGTGCCGAGACTTCTGCTTACACTGATTTCGTTTCAACTTAAAAAAAAATCAGAAACTTATTATAAGGCATGGAAATAGCGACACCGCCTTATCCGCTTAATTAAAGCTTATAGCTCGTCTATTTTATGCTTTTAAGGAAAACCTTAATTGATGGGTATTGTTCTCACTGAGGGCACTGAAGGAAAATGAAACCGTAATTATTTTTTATTTTCCGTCCATCTTCAGTAACGAAAAATCTGTATTTTAAGTTTGTTCAAGAATCTATAAGTTTTGGCGGGCTAGGAATTACTCACATGTCTTTATTGCGTTTACAAACAGAGAAACTCGCTTAAACAAGGCGCCTAGTCTCTTCTTCTTCTTCTTCTTCTTGTAGTATGCCATCAAAAACATAACTTGTAGAAAAAGCAAGGCGCACAACTTAGTTCTTCTACCGAAAAAACTTGGTGAGATGTTCGATGGTTAATTTATTTAACATTAGAATACGGAAGATGATAAAATATGGATATAGTCCAGCTATGGCTGCCATTTTATGATAAGTGCTGGTTTTGGCGTGATTTTACTAGTGGAGTGTATTCAAAAATTGATTTCCAGTGGCAAAATGAAACCAATAATTTTACCTCACCTCACCAATGACTACCTCAGTGAAATTTGCCGAGAAGACTGACTCGATAATTTTAGAAGAAAAAGAAATTAAGAAGCACTTACAAAAAAAATACTACCTATACTACCTAGTTGTGCTGTTCAATAAATTGGTAATTAACTTATTTTTCTTCACGTGAATACTCGTGATTACTGCCCTTGGCTCTCTTAAGATCCTCGCCTTCGGCTCGGTTCTATATGCCACCTCGGCAGTAATTACCAACATTTACACACTTGTATCATAATGTAGGTACATTAAATTACCTTCCTCTTAGTTCCAAGATGAGACAAAACCTAAGTTGGGAACATATAAATGGATTCAGGGAACAAAATCACTTAAAAACTTAGTTCTCATCTCGCATCCTGACGTTTGCTCAGCTAAGTGCAAATGAGGAAGTTTTCAAGTAATTCATTGCTTACTCGTATAAACGGATTCCAGTAAGTTGTTCTGGAATGAGATCATATCTTCTTGTGCTTGGAATGGCGGATAATTTGATACATGTAAGTTTTCTCCTCTTACCAAGAATATCTTATTTTACTGTGCTAATTTATAAGTAAATGGAAATTTATTAAATGCCAATTAGTTGAGAGTATTTGTGAGAATTAATTCGTGTTTTCTAGAAGGTATTAATAGGACATTGCGACCGAGGTGGAATTAGCCCGAGCTGCTCGCGAGGGTGTTATGGAGCTGAGTGCTGCAGTCACAAATTTCCACTTGTATCAAATGGCGTTTTTCGAAGCAGTTCAAAGAAATAAATAAACGGGGCCGTACAGAGACTCGTGGAGGCCGTTTGGCGCTCAGCCATATAATGATTACAATAAATTGTGGAAAACAGTAAATTGCGTTCTTAGAAGCGGTAGTGATAGGATCGGGTTTCCAAGAAAGTACATAAGCATAGGTATATAAGTAAAAGTTTAAGGTCAGAATCATGATAATGTTAATTATATTCTACTATGTATGTATACAGTGCAATGATTTCCTGTATTATGAAATAAATATTATAATTATATTGAAAAGCGGTTTTCGACTGTTTAGGAAGCCAAGCGGTAGTTTCGTAGTTATTTATTTATTTTACTGTTTATGTACACACAAAAATAACAAAAAAATAATACATAAGAGACTTTAGTGCAAAGGTACTTTTTATTTCCAAAGATTTTAAATATAAAAATAATATATAACTTCTACTATAAATATATAATTATCATACATAATACATACAATAGATACAATATATAAATAAAAATCATAGTTGAGAAGAAAGACAGTGCTCTTTTACTCGAATTTTAAAAAGTGAGATGGATTTTAAATCACGAATGCTAGGCGGAAGTGAGTTCCACAACCTCAAGGCATGGACACAGAAAGTAAGTTATCGCAGCATCTTCAGAATTAGACTACAATCAGCTACTCAAACGTACATATCAAATTACCTAAATTTCTAAAATTTTATAAAACAAAGTCCTACAACGCGTTTCTTACAGAGAGACGGAGTACTTTGTTGTTCGCGATAAAGTCATAAATGATTGACCGAACTCTTTCTATTGGTAAAAACCGCGAGAAAATCATTCAAAAAAGGGTTGTATGTATTAAACATGCATATCATAGTAGATTAGTACGTAGAGCAATGATGGCCGAGTGGTAATGGCCCCGACTTACGAGTTGTAGGTCGTGGGTTCGAACCCAGTACTTTGTGTAATAATATTATTTCATCATCAATGCTCTCAAAACGGTGAAGGAAAACATCGTAAACCGGCATGTCCTAGAATCAAGCGCCTGAGTCGGCCGCTCGTTCTACGATGTAGCGTTTGTATAACAAAGGATGTAACGTTGAACATTATAGAAACGATAACATTTAATACTATCATTTTGAACCTTGTTTACTTGGCTACTAATTTTCTATTCGTTTGTTCTGACCACGTGACAACGATGAGATGATGTCATTCCTATACATTTAATTATTTTCGACTAGCGTTAACGATTGCAGATTATCAACTTGGCTAGGGGTGCTGGAAGATATTGACAATTAAATTACTATAACAAAATATCTAAGGAAAGAAACCAGGAAATAAAGAAACATTTAATTCATAGTCCAGATTAGGCGACCCTGAGACGGTTTCGCAAATTACTTTGGCGTTAAGTACATAATCTGTGCTTAATATTTGTCAAAGTAGAGAACCCCACTCAATTAATGACCATAGCATCTGTCGGATTAATTAATTTGTGTAATTGAATTAAACACATAAGTAGGTACTTGCTTTGAAGATGTATTACATTAGTGAGTAATATATGTATTACATTAGTGAGTAATTTAATAGTACAAAGAGGATGTATGTCGATTTGCATCCCTTAAGTGGGCGATTATGTTAAGACTAAATTGATATCAATTTATGAAACATTTACGATCTTTTTTGGCGTGTGACGTCATCAAATAACTTTTTCCGCTCTAAATGAAGCGAGAGTCTCAGACTCTTACAACTGACTAAAAACCCACTCGTGTTTCTCCAGTTGCCGTTTGCGTTCCAGGCCTGTGGTGACTCTTTCGAATAATCCCGTGATTAGTGAAACCTCACAGGGCTCAGTTATTTCAACGTATCAATCTCAAACGTGTTGCTACATTCGTACTTAGATAAGGTTCAACATTCAATATTGAAATGTTTTTATCTCACATAGGCACTAGCTTCTGACTTTTTATAACATCAGAAGATAGTGTACGTTTCCAAATTGATTGTTTCCTATGGAGAAGAACCGGCAAGAACTCCATAGCTACTCCTTTAAAAAAAATGTTGTTCTTACAATATTACGGTATATATACTAATATTATAAAGAGGAAACAAAATTTTTGCAAGAGACATAAACTGACAAAACATGAGCAGTCATTTTTAAGAAAACTATCGTCTCAATAGTCTTGAGAATATACGCCGGAACATGTAGAGAATCCTTAAAATTGTCAGGTAGCAGTTCTACTAGACAACATTCTCCGCACTTAAGTTTCTCCAGCTTCGTTATATTAAATATTTTCTGTACGTTGGAACGTAAATATGCTTTCGGTCTCGCATGAGAGCTGGGAAGGATCGTCGCGGGACCATGCATAATTAATCAAAGTTTAATCCGAACTTGTACCATCCTGGATTCAGTATTTTCATAAAGTGTTGAAGAAGCAATTAGGAAGTATTTTTTCAGGTATCTCTTGTTAAACGATGCAAGTTGTTTGATTTGTTTGTTGTTGTAAATTTTCACAACTATACTATTAATATTTGAATCGATCGATTCCGCCCGTAGGTTACCCGTAGATAATTTATCTCTGCATCACCCAAAGATTGGTAGAAAATGCCCTTTGGCATTAAGTCCACCTTTGTACTCTTTTGCGCATGAAGAATAAAATAAATACCCATATCTCCACAAGCGAGAGACTCGCGAAGAGACCGTGCGTTTATCACTGACGACTCATTATGGAATCGCCACGTTTCCGCGACGAGGCGTATAGCGCGCTCGCCGCGCTCTCGCTGCGAAAGCGCGGCGGACCCGCTGCCAATACAACGACGTTTCAGTCGCACTAAAGGACCATCTCCACGAGCGAGTGAATCGCGGCCATATTATCATTGTGCCACGTATTTCTATACACACTCTTAGAACAGCAATATTATCACGGCGATATTATCGCGGCGATGCTACGGTGGCTGAGTGCGAGTGAAGCATCGAAGCGTGATAGAGTCGGCCAAATGAGTATTGTTATTATGCCATTCAATATCATACTCAATTTATCTCTATAGGGATAAATTGGCCACGATATTGAATGCACTTGAAAATCAACGACACGGCAAACGAGTCATAATTGGCTGAACGTGTGGATTGCAATATAGCGCTCAAAGGTTGTAGCGTAGTATGTAGTGAAATTGTAGAAGTATTTCGTAAGTGGTATGTGGTGCGTGGTTTGTGGTGCGTGGCATGGTGTTCGTGGTATAGTCTGTGGCAAGCTTTACACGAAAACCTTATTTGTAACGGAACCCTTTTTGAATCACTCGTATTTTGGCTGTCCTTATGTCACAGTCAATTTGCTTTGAAACTACTCGATTTTTTTTTAAATAACTGTTTCTCAAAAATGGGCATGCAACATAAATAAATGAATTTGGAATTAATAGTTAATTTTAGGGTGTAAATCAGATAAAATAAAAATATAAAAGTTTTCAAACTGTACCGAGCTACCGATAAAGTGTTTTAAATGTGTAATTTTTCTAATTTTTTAATTACTTTTTTTAAACGTATCTTAAAAAATTGCCTTTGACTGGACTGGTGGACAGACCAAGTAAAAGCGGTAGTAAAAGGCTCATCATCACTCTGACGCCGTGTGCTCAAGATTCGTGCCGGTACCTGTACTAATATAATATTAAGTTAACATTGTCACAGGTAAATATGCTATCTTATATAACGCTTCTGGAAGGACTAAGAAGATTTCTTGTTTTATCGTGTCTATATTGTTAGATTAAGTTTATATCATGATATGAAATATTATAATATGTACATAGTATTTTTATTGAGAGCGCCTCAAGGTGTAAATAGGCAATGTACACACTTTGTTTGACAAGCCAAAAACTTCTTCAAACCATTCCAAGATTTGGGTTTGTCAAACAAAATATGTAGTACATAAATGAAATGATACTACCTATAATATGAAGAATCGAAAAAAAGGGATCGCAGCGAAGACATCCATCTGGCATGTAAAGAGGGATTACCTTCCTCAAAAGGGACTTACGAAGCCAGCATCGGATTAAAGGTTTAGGTACTTTCTAGCCATTGACTAACCGTAAAAACGTAAAAGCTCCTACAGATCGGTTCGACGGAACAATGTGGCCACTTTTTAGGGTTCCGCACCTCAAAAGGAAAAAAACGGAACCCTTATAGGATCACTTTGTTGTCCGTCCGTCTGTCTCTTGGTCTGTCTGTCTGTCTGTCAAGACTCTTTATCTTGAGAACGCGTGGAGGTATCAAGTTGAAACTAAAACCATATACTCAGGTCTGCGGTCCTTTCAAGCTGTGAAAAAATTATACTTCTAAATTTACGATTAAAAAAGATACTGCTGTTTATGTTGCAAAAAAACGTATATTTTGATACTCTCAAATATCGAAATTCATAGAATACTTCCCGTTGACCCAGAATACTGAAATTTGGCACAATGCAAGGTCTTATAAAACAGCCCCCCTAGCCAAGTTACAACCGTTTCGCTAGCGCCGAACGCTTCAAATTGACCTTGCCGGTAATTCTTTTGTTCTGACCACGTGACTGTGCGTGCGATAAGATGACGTCATTCCCGTACATTTGAAGCTTTCTACAAGCGTTAACTATTGCAGATTAGCAACTTGGCTAGGGGTACAGGTATAGGAAAAAATCATAAACAGTTTTGTTGTTATACACGCAAAAAAAATTTTTTTTTTTTGTAATTCGGAAAAATCATCGAGACTATTCGGGCGTTGTAGTTTGCACGGAACCCTCAGTGCGCGAGTCCGACTCGCACTTGCCCAGATTTTTGTTTTTGAGGTGGGAAATCAACCAATGACTACTCCTGCTCTTAGAGCCCAAGCGCCTGACAGTGACTTTCTTAAGCCCACTCCTCGGCAACGGCCAAGTTAAAAGGTTTGAAAAAAATATAACTTATTATAGACTAGTTTTTTCCCGTGGCTTCGACAGCGTGGCATTAGGTACTTAAGGAAGGAGGCTATATGCATGCCAAATTTCATCCAAATCTGTTCAGCCGTTTTTGCGTGATTAATTTTATTTTATTTAAAGTAACAAACATCCAAACATCCACACTTTCACATTTATAATACATATTAAGTTAGGACCCATGAGCAACATTATCAATAATTGATGTTTTCGTGCGATTAATACTTTTATATAGAAAAAATATTTAGCAATTTCGCAACTTTTCCCTACTCCTTCGAAACGGCTTGGATCTTTAGAAAAATTTTAACACATAAACATTGGTAGTTAATTAATATTCTTCAAATTGAACATAACATGTGTAAATCAATCAATATTTCGGGGTGTCTGTCTATCCGGGCGCAGCTAGCCGCAACTAAATGCACAGATACGCGTATTGTCGCCTAGGCGAGTAAGATTCTTGTGTTCATTTAATTGTGCGGAAAAAAAATTGTTTTAGGGGTTTCCTTTTCTGGATGGTGATTTTTTTTACAGGGTTATTTATAAAACACTAACAACCTTGCAGGACTGTATTACTAACATCATAAAGAAAATTTTTGACCTTAGACTGTTTTCAAAACTTATTTCGTTTACCATAAACAAGCCTTCAAGATTTCGTTCGTTGTTCTATAAAACACATTTCAATTCTGTATTTTGCTATACCTACCTACGTATGTATGACGAGACTCAAGTACATCAAGTACCACACTATCCCGGCTCCCCTCCGCTATTGTACTATCGCTTGCTTTGCATAGACTTCGTAATATTTAGAACGTTCAATTTAAATATTTTTATTTTTGAGTGAAAATCAATGAATTAAAATATGATATTTTTCTAAAAGTTATAGAACAAAAGTTATTGTTTATGATGTTAGTAACATAGCCCTGACCATAAATAAAAATAAATTAAGCTTCTCTCTGTTAAGCAATCTCAGGACTTTTTTCAATAAAAATGTGTCGTTGTCGCATTGTCGTGTCTCTCGAAGGCTATTATCGAACATGGATGGTTTAGGTTTTTATTCAACGCTGACATTTTGTAAGGATATTTCTTTGATAGACGACTGAATAAACGAAGACACTTCGATTTTAGGTATTTATATTGTTTAAAGTGCTCAAAAATTGTATAAAGATCTAACGAAACGTCTTGTTGACACTTCGCGTGACCCAAGGGGTGGCTTTTATATTGGACAGAGGAAAAGCATTGCATCCCATTGGGCTGTATAATTATATATTTAGTGCAGCCCTAGCCAAGTTAGAATAATGAGGTAAAGTTTCTTTTTTTTGTTTGTTTTTCAAGCTGCTTTATTTTTGAGTGACATCTACAATTAATAATATAATAAAGAGGTAAAGGTTTTTTTGTTTTTTTTTGTTTTTAGTGGGGTAATCTCTGAAAGTTATGGTCCAATTGCTAAAATTCTTTTCACAATAGATAGCTGCTTTATTCCTGAGTGTCGTAGGTAATTTAAGCGCGGGCAACGTTGCGGGCCAAATCTTTAAAAAAACACTATTAGTATAGATTTAAAGACGAATAAAAAATCTTCCGTGAGTCTAACTCAATCGTTATCTAAGTAAACTTTTTTACTTAAAGCACAGCTTTCTCAAGTAGTCGTCCATTCACAAAGGTCATGGTCACTCTGTACCAGACTACTGTTTGTTTTATCCCACTGAGACCTTTTTCTCAAATCTACTAATTCGAGCTCGTAGTGCAATGTTTGTTCATTTGCAGGACTTTAATTGCTATCAATAAACGGTAGTAGATATTGTGATATCGAAAGGAGATCACATGAGTTGCTTTTTTTTATAATTTGATTATATTTTTTAAAATCTAATTCGAAGGATTATGCTGTTCTAAAATAGTTTTGAAAGTTAGTAGAAAAAAAGAATGTCTGTTGTTTTTTCAGTGCTGAAGTGATTTTTATAAGAATAACATGTATTCGTGAAATAAGTTAGAAAAATATAAGAGTGCGCCACCCGAAGTGTTTAATTTCAGAAGTATCCCTATACGAGCCTACCTACGAGCTGAGCTGCGTCACATTAAGTAAGCCAGTGGAAAATAAATCTTATTTCAATATACACCACAGGTGCATAATAGATAAAATAGAAGTCAATCTACATACAAAGCGCGCTCGGGCAACGCTCAAATAGACACCGCTCACGGACACGATATCTCGACTCAATTCGGCTTATTGCGAACGAGACACGCGTCAATGAACTTTTTATGAAATAATGGAGCAAAAAAGATGTTCTAGCTGTTCGTAGGACGATTTTTTAAATTCAATATTAATTGCTGAATTATCGTTTTTTTTTTAACTAACAGTTTTAAGACGTAATTAGGTAGGCAATTGCTTGTACTTTAATAGTTTGTTTTTATGTAACGCAGAACAGTTAGGTAGTATAAGTATATGATTTTGTGGCCATGTAATATTTTTTCAATTTATATTAGGTACTTATCGCCGCGCCCGGACAAAGCAGCGTCGACCCTAGTGCAATTGCTGAGCGTAGATATGAAAAATGAAATAGGTACATACATGAACTTGACTTCTGTGCCACATGTGTCTAGAACCGCCGTCGGTAAAACGCTTTTAATGTCGTAGTATTATTAAATCGTATTTTTTGTAAATAGATAAATAGATGTTGTCACAGTACACAAGCAACTTCAAAAAAATAAACGGCTAATGGTGACCGAAGAGTCGTGATAACCCAATGGTTAAGGTTCCCTTCTCTTACATGGGGTTGCGGTTTCGAAACCGGGCAAGTACCAATGTGAATTTTTCGGTTCATATGTAGGTACTTACTAGGGTGATTCATGTTTTTTTTTTAAATTTTCTTTTTTCATTTGACTTTGCTCGAATTCTTGATACCACTCATGCACAGTGCTCATATACCAAATCACCATAATCGATTAATATTTAGATAACTGGTACCAACAGATTCCCGTTGTAATTTATAGATTTTTGACAGTCGATCGTTACAGGTAGTAGGCGTCAGAAATTCCTCGACAGCTGATGGAACTTCGTGGAGCATTTCCGACGTCTGGTTCCTAAACTGAACCGGATTGGGGCTGCTCTCAAGCGGCTTCTGCACAAGTCTTTGGCAGAAAATGAATATCCCGGTTACAAATTATATTCTCAAACTTTTCTCCTCTATTGGTTCTTCTATTAGTGAAAATCGCTTCAAAATTTGTTGCGTGGTTTAGGTAAAGTAAGGCCTGCCCACAAACGCGTAGATTCATAGACGCATCAAATTGCCCTTGCCCAGGAAGCGTTTTAAATCCGAACATTTTTAATCATTTGTGACAATGCCGTCGAATGACGAAGACGTCTCCGCCATTTTTACAAAATAAAGACATTATTTTGCTCGAATTACACTTTGACTTAAGACGTGTGATACGGCAGGCGCCATGAAGCCTGCACGCAGTGACGCGAGCACGAAATTGCTGCTCCGTCGACAGAATTCATAGCTTTTGTATGTAAGCTGTGAGCAGACGTACACGAAGCGTATAATGATGAATGCTATATGCGTCTCTATAGCTACGCGTCTGTGGACAGTAGGCTTTAGCCGATTAACATATTCAGCTTTGGCTTGTTCGTCAACTCGCTTAAACGATTCGCGCGAGTCCGAGCGAGCTGGCACCTTCCGATTTCACCTACTTTTTCTGACGTCATTTATCGCTCGCGCGGACTCGCTCTAATTGCTTAAGCGAGTTGACGAACAAGCCTCAGCTTTATAATGGAATAGGCCATAATTCACCACGCGGGCACAGTGAGATGGTGGTTAACACTATTATTTACTTACTTGTCTTCAAAAGTTAGGTTCTTGAACATGCTGCACATTGTATAGGTACTATGTAAAGATTGTGAGTTCAAACTGGGTCAGAAAATATGAATTCTCATATTTTTTTTCTCTATTATTGTCGTCAGTAGACCCATTATAAATTCATATATGCTTTTCCATTACGAGTTTTCAGCTTAAACTGAACTGTTTCTCGTCTTGGTTAGTTCCAAAAAAATAATAATAAGGTAGTCGTGTAATTCACTCAATGTCTTTATGTAAATAAAACTTTTAGCGATTGTATTAATTAAGTTTGCAGAAAAATTAAGAACACTGGAAAGAAATATAACATACAAATTCTTCGTTAAGTTTGTCGGAAAGTTTGCTTCAAACCTTACTTAAGTACGTATTAATTACTAACCATATTGGTCAAAAATGAACCATACCATAGGCTGCCATCAGACGGACTGCATCGCAGCAACCGCACGCAGTCCATGTATATTCAACTGCATGCAGTTTGATCTGACTGCGCAGTTGGCGCCACGCATCTAGCCCAGGAGCTTAGTGTATAATTTGATCTTTAAGAGCCTCAAAATAAAGTTGACAATTTTAATGTGCGTTTGCTCTGTGTAATGACACTGACTCTATGCGGTTAGCGATGGACAGCGTGCGTCGATACTACATGACTGTAGCTGACCGCGTAAAATTGAAGCCACGACAGTATGCAGTTGATATTGACTTCACTCGACTGCAGTAGCCGATCGCGTGCAGTTGAAATATTATTAGATGATAATTATGTCTTATAATATACCTACATAGTTACATTCTAAAAGTACTAATCCGTTAACAAAAAATATTAAAACTCTTTAAAGATACACCATCGCCGAGTGTCTTACCTTACGAGTGTCATACCTACTTATATATTTAAAAAAAAACCTTGTTAAAGAGGGACAGAATATTGAAAAAAATTAGCATCCAATGTAGCGATAACTTCTAATAATTGGCTAACTATCAGAAATAGCAACTAGAGTGGTATTTACCTGCCGCGACCAACTCTACATAAATTGCTCCACCACCATTTACATATGAATGAGGGAGATTACCACGCTCGGTATAAACTGCGAACAAGCAAGCTAAAGCACCCTGCTTTAATAGTCTGAGTATTTCGTTTAGGTAGGAAATCATCCATATATATAATAGATATAGTTTTAGTCAGTAAAAGTCTGATACGCTCTCTCGCTCCGCCCTAGAGCAGAAGTAACCTTTTCTCATATCAAAAAAAGCTTAATTTGTAAAATACTTAGTAGATTGATATTGATTTTAGTCAGTATAAGTCTGATGCATCCTCGCTCTACTTAAAGCGGAAGAAGTACCTATATTGATGACAAAGCTTCTCAAAAAAAATCCCTGTTTATGAAGTGAGTGAAAAGTCAAACGGAATCGGCTAATCCCCGAAACGGCTGAACCGATCTTCACTGGCAGATAGCAGACATTATAAGAAGTAACCAAAGGCACTATTATTTTTGAAACATAACAAGTTTTTAATGAAAATATTTTTTTTAGCAAGATTTTATACCTATTTAATTAATACTCGTCAAGACGAATCATACGAGCCCAAATTCGATGCAGTTGTGTCTTTTAACTACCAAGCTCCTATAGCCACCTTCCAGTTCCATCATCAGATCAGGTCCATGTCATAATAATTTTGCATTGTCATTTTTTTTTTTAATAATAATATTCCACTACTATCACACAACGCCGTCAAGTTAAGCAGAGCTTGTGTTATGGGTACTAGACAACTGACAAACATCCTCATATATTTCTAAATACGTACATATTATAGATAAATTACACCCAGACACAGAACAAATGATCATGCTCATCACATAAACATTTGTCCTGGGTGGGAATCGAATCCACGACCTGCGGTAAAGCAGTCAGAGCCACTAACCACTACATCAACAGGTCAGTCAAATCATTTGATTTACTTACACATGCATGCAAAATTTCAGCTCAATCGGTAGCCGGGAAATGGATCAATTTAATTTGCAAGATTTGATTACCGGCATGGCAAACATACAGGTGAAACTAAATAAAAGATATATAGGTTCCATGTAAAAAGAAATTCACGAAATTCTCCGTTGTGTTATTTTATGAATTTAACGCACATGTGATTCGAAACAATGGGCTTAAAATATTAACATACTCGTACCTAGCCATAACTCAACTCTGCAGTGAAGTTTGGCACAGAGTTCGCAGATTAAATAACTATGCCATTTTCAGCTGTTGCGATGATTTTATCGTTTCGTACATATTTATTTTCCATTTTTCATTAATATAGGTTTTACCGGAATGCTAGTGGGGTAATGGAATTGTTAATAAAATAATCTTATATTTCGGACAACGCCCTTAGTTGGTTAGCAGATACCACTTATAAATAGAAATAGACTCTGTCTATAGACTCAGACAGAGTCTGTCGATACATAGTTATTTCCGTCCTTAGTACCTAGTACTAGTAGTAGTTCGGAACTTTAGAAGTCTGTACGTTTGTCAACCAGTATCAGCAGAGACTATCCATGTTAACAAGTTTTCAAGGAAAATCATTTTTTTTTTTCATGGCAAGGTTTATAGCGCGGTTAATACCTATAATAAATACTTATTTAGACTATTCCAAACAGCTCAAACACGATAGGGACTGAGTTCCTGTGGCCACCTTCCAATTCCGATCAGCTCTATTTCATAATCATATTGCAATGTCATCTGATTTACATGCATGCAAAATTTCAGCTCAATCGGTGACCGGGAAGTGGATCAAATTTAATTTGCCAGATTTGATTACAGACAAACAAACATTGGGACAGGTGAAACTATATAAAAGCTAGTAACAAATAAGTAAGTTGTGTTTATTAGTAATTAGTATTCATCAAGGTAGACCGATGACCTGGTGACGGTTGCGCGAATCCAATGGATGCAGGACGCACAGGATCGTGCATGACGCTTGGGGTAGACTTATGTCTAACAGTGGGGGTCTATTGGCTAAAATGATGATGAAGATTCATCAGCATCTAGTCTGACTGGAAGCCGTCCGTGATTAGGAAAAAGATGGATAAGGGATCTTTATGATGATATTTAATTTGACTGAATTTACGTAGTATTCACGTACCAGATATTTAGATGGTAATTTTACATATAGAGCAGTTGTGGCCGAATGGTAACGGCCCCTGACTTACGAGTTGTAGGTCACGGGTTCAAACCCAGCCAGGCACATTACTTTGTGTAATTTATTTCATCGCCATTGCTCTCAAAACGGTGAAGGAAAACTTCTTGAGGAAACCGGCATGTCCTAGAACCAAAAATTCGAAGACATGTGACATCCACCAACCCGCACTGGGCCCGCGTGCTGAATTACGGCCTATTCCCTCCCCTAGAGAGGAAGCCTGTGTCCCAACAGTGGGAACAGGATTATAAGACCGACTATGCTACGCCAATGTTACATGTGAAGGCTTTGTGTGAACAAAGGCAGTGACTACATAATACATAAACTTGTGTCTACATATCACATCAAACTTTTCTGCCGCAGGTCTGCTGGGAGAAGTTTCATTTGAACCACCTCTGTGCTCTTTTCTATCTGTATTTGTTCTTTTCATTTTTAAGTTTGTGTGTACATAAACAAATTTAAAAAGACTTGTCCCAACTATATTAATAAATTATAATATATTCTACAATTGTCAAGCAACGAGATCTACTCGTAGTCCTAAATTTATAGTCTAAGATCCGATTAAGAATGACCTTCACCGTTCTGTTTAATGGATGAAACGTAAATTTAGTTTATTAATTCCTGGCCAAACTATTTTTTTTTTTAATGCACCGGTTTATTTAAAGAATAAATTGAATACTAACCGAAAGTATGATGAACCTTTAGAACATAAAAGCGTTGGGTTGCCTATTTGTTTCCTGGCATAACTACTCGTAAGTGTTGCCAGTTATAAACAGGTATGTATAAACAGGTGTGTTTATTTTGATATACCACAAATTGTATAATAAAATAAACGCTGTTTCATTACGAATACGATGATATAGGGTTGTCTGCTAAAAATTCTTTCATGAATAATGGTTGTGCATTTTTCAAAAAAAAAAAAAGTCAATTTTCAATTTTTAATTAATAATAGTTTGGTCTGGAATTTCTTAGGCAACCCAACCGCGTTATATTATTTAATATACTAGATTTGTCATAAAATACGTTTCATCCATTAAACAGACCGGTGAAGGTCGTTCTTAATCGTATCCTCTACTATGAGCAGAGTTTGTGCTACTACCACTAATTTACATACTTATGTATTTCTAAATACGTACATATGACATAGATAAATTACAGCCAGACACAGAACAAACAATCGTGCTCTTTACACAAAAATTTGCCTTGGGTGGGAATTGAACCCACGCAGTCAGGACCACGAATCACTGCACAACAGGCAGGTATTATAGTTTAGGATAACCGGATGCAGCTGAATACTAGATAGTATTTCAGTGGTTTTTTAGATTTGCAAAACATTTGCTTCCACCCAGTCCTAGGTCCTACCCAGTTACTGGGTTATACTTATAATACGACTAGTATACTACGAATATAATACTTCGCAAGCCTGGTGGCCAAACTTATTTACTCTGAACTTTTTCTTTGTATGGGCTTAGAAATATTAATATTACTTTAATTTGCCAAAAAATTGTTTCCAAGTCGGAACTTTCAACAATAAAAAGTAAAGTGGTTCGAGTTCTGTCAGTTGTTTACACTTTGCACAGTATCTCTACCATGAGTTTAAAATACTAATATTCGTCGATACTCGATCTCGACGCCGTAAATTTTTTAAAGACTAATTTTGCAGCGCCTCTAGCGGTCACTTGCAGAACCAAAATCGGTATTATAAGTCATCAAGTACAAAACGTATCGAATAAGAACTCGCAAGCGACTAGTTTTTAGTTTCCTATAGAAAGTCGGTACCATGAGTCAACAATTTGACAGGCGCTATCGAAGTAAACCGTTACTACAGTAGTAAAGTAACTCAATAGCTTATTGAACGGTGAAACTGTTGTAAAGAGTGTCGAGTAAAACAATATTTCATTTATTTTTGCATAAATGTCCGGTAAAACTTATTTAACGTAGAATATAAATTAGGTATGGCTGATTATGAAGACGAATGAAGTCTCAAAAAAAATATTCCAATCTACTTAATATACAAAAGGTATTTCACATTTACACAAAATAATTTCATCAAAAAGTAAAGGCTCAGTAAAGAGGCTTTCCAGCACTTGTGTGGTCTCCTAAGGGTTTGTACAGATTTGAAATCTACACAAAGAGTAACGCTTGAATCGTAGGAAAATTTTAAGGATGTTAAAAATAAGGTTATAAACTTACTTGTATACGTGCATTTCTTATTAGAAATTCCACTTTTCAATATGTACTCTGTTATTTTACGCACATTAAAGTTATTAGCGTAATACTTTTCCAATTCAAAAAGTCACACACAGACACAAAACCATCAAAATATTTTTACAATATTATTTCATTTTCAATAGGCCAGGTTATAGAGAGTCGGTGTTCGTGAATCGGTAGGGTTTTAGGTCTATCTGCCTTGCTCTGTCTTTTACTGTAGCTAGAAACAGAGCAAACTTAAGTGTGAAGTTAGCTGCGATGCGGTTTGTGTACCAACATAACACTCGATAACCGTATGTTAACAATCGAGTTGTCACTAGCGAGTCTGTATGACTCATGGTAGGAGTTTAATAGCTAATAACTACACCATTTTACCGAAGTCGGTGTCGAATAAACGTGCACCGAACAGTTTACAATAATTGTAAACTATTCGATATCGACTACGGTAAAATAGTGTAGTTTTTCGATAGTAACTCATGGTACGGGTACAGTTCACGAGAGTTATAATTGCATAATTTGCATAGTAATATGCGCTTTAAGATATTGTAGCTGAGCTTGCTTCCGTACGGAATTTTAAGGAAACAAAGATTCTGTAACACATTCATGAAACAATAGAAGATGAAATAAAACATTTATGGTATGTTCAGGAGGTTCTTGCACCTAATTTAGGCTGAAAAACGCCCGGGTATCACTATTGTTCGGATCGCCTGGAGGACATCGTGAAGGTGTGCTCCGCTTGGGTGGAGCACCGCCGTGTTCTAACTTTTCAGCCCCTGTGATTCCAACCACAACTACCAGCTAAATTGCGAACGAACAGCGGAATTGCGAACGACGACGATAAGTTGGTCGCCATCCGGCCGTCCGATAACGACCGGTCGTCGTTGGCGCGTAATATTCCACGCGCGCCTCAAAGAGATGTCACCCAAACTGTAGGGGTCCTGTACAGCCGAAGCTGACGCAGTTATCCATTTAATTAAAATTTATAGTAAAGAGTTTTATACTAATGAATAGTAGTAGGATGAAAAAAGAAAAAAAAAGAAAGGAATTTATCCTGGTGGAGTAACTTATTATCCCAAAATAAATAATCGATCCTAGTTTAATCGGCCATGTGGGTGATCTCAGACTGAATTATGGATAAATAATAAGTACTTAGGTAACGATGTCAATATATCTTACAACTAAAAAAAATATATAATTGTGGAATTATTATTATTAGACTTTCTCGCAACCCACAATTAAGTTTCAAACTCGAACAATTTAATCATTGTAATTACTTCGTTTAAAGTTTACTCCCTGTTTTACGTTTCGCACAAAGATTTTATTATTAAAGTTTTTCTTGGGTAAAGAGTTAGGTTGTATACTTAGGATAGGATTTATTCGAGGCCGTGATGACTCAAATGTATAGGGATAATTCAAGGTTTACGAACTGCTTGCCACGAATTCGCAAGGGAGTAATTTTTATTTTGACCTCGAATTTTCTTTCATACAATCTTTGTCCTGACAATTTGGCCTTTATTATTTTTAAGTGATGCGATTTTTAATTTTATATGTACATTTCAAACAAGATTTTTTTGAAATTCATAATGTGATTTAAAAGAGTGTTGTTGAGTGACTTTTTAGTAATTGAAAACTGCGATAGTTAATATATAAAGAGGAAAGTTTTGTATTTTTATTTGTAATGAATAAACTTAAAAACTACTGAAAAATATTTCTGCAGTACAAGTAGAATGCTACTTTATCACTGAATGACATAGGCTTTATTATGTTTTCTTCTTTCATGCAAGGAGAGAACCGCAGTCAGAATCTAGTTTGAAATAAATGATTTGATTTGATTTGATTTCAATTTTTTCATGAGAAGATAAAAAAATCGTTCAGTACGCACGATTTTTTAATGTTCCGCGCTCATTTATAACAAACTGTTGGTATTGAACGAATCGGCAGTACATGAAGATAAATCCTATTTCAAAATGATCTAAGATCTGATAGAAGAAATCCCTTTCCTCATCTGTTATTTGATTATGATAAATATTATGTGCTTAATAATGCATTCATTAAGACATCTCGAATAGGTTGCCTAGCTAAATCTAAATAATTTTAGCCAATGATGTTGAACAGTAAAATTTGTTCGGTCAGAGATTAAGTATTGCCATTCAACGTGGCAATACCGCCAGCCTTTTGGGCACACTTCCAGTCGACAGCGATGCGGAGGAGTTTTATGGCGCCATATTTTAGTAGGGAGTAGCCTTTATGTATTAGGTTAAGCATAAATATATTTTTAATATTTAAACTTATTATGTATATATTTTGTACATAAATAAATAATTTTGTTATACAACCTTAAGGGTCTCGGAAAAAAAATGTTGTTACATTTTCATCAATTACCCTCATTTGTTATTTGGGAAAGTCCAGCTTCAGCTGAAAGAATGTGGCAAAGAAGAACAAAGGAGGCAACTTATAGTTTTTCAGGGCACATTCTTTCAGCTGATGCTCGACTAAAACGTGATCGTGAACTATAATACTCGTAATACTACGAGTACACGGTAAGTCAAATTGTGGTAATTTTACACGGAGTATAATAGTAATCAGTAAAGGTAAAGTTTGACTGGTAGAGAATGCCTTGTGGCATTAAGTCTGCCTATGTAGCACTATTGTACATGAAGTTTAAATAAATAAATAAGATCAAACTACGAGTACTTTTGTTATGGATTATATTTAAAACAAAATAAATGTACAGTTTAGTGTTTCTATGTTTACATAACTTAAAAAAAAGCTCCTGATTTATTATTTTGCCATTTTCTTAGTCCCGGCGTAAAAGTTGTTCACGTTTCTAAGTATTTTCATGTTTTTTCAATAAATTAAAAGACAACCTGTATAAATACAAGATAGCTATTCGATTCTAGAATCAAATTATAGGTAAGTTGTAGTTTTAATTCTGTGGTCGTTAAACTTGACTTAGTCAATAACATTGTAGGCATACCGTGGACCTGCGTCTCTATTTTCATTCTCTTCTATTACCTCGCTCTGAAGCGAGCTAGCTGGTAATACTAATACTAGAAATACGAACATAGTTTGTATTTCTAGTATTAGTATTCAATACGTTTTACGGTAATTCAATACATGATTTGATCTCGCGGTTGACCTCGAGGTCAAACCATGTTCGTATTGAATACTAGCTGATGAAAAAAACTTAGCCGTCTATAGCGGACGATTGACAATAACCATAGATCACAAATAACATCACCGCACCGGCTAGAGACTAGTGTTGTAAAAACGCTCGAGTCGGCGCTAAAACGCTCGAGTCGGCGCTAAAACGCTCGAGTCAGAACTCAAGTCGGTTTGAAAATGCTCCAGTGCTGGCTTGAGCATTAAGAAAAAAGCTCAATAAATAGCGCCAACTCAACGCTCGAGCATGACCACGAGTCTTTACAAAATACATGTAGAAATCAGTTTTCAGCCCGCGGTTTTACTCGCATGGATTTTATTTGTTACAGAAAGTTTTAAGACTTCGTCGGGACTTTTTCGCCCTTCATGAGTTATATTCATAATATTGATAATAGACACACTAAGTATATGTAACACATGTATGTAGTTATATGTAACACATAATATGATTTAAAAGAGTGTCCATGGAGTTTCTTGCACGTTCTTTTACATAGAGACCTACTCTTTGGAACGTGCAATTTAGCTTCACTTTTCTTGGACTGACCGACATTTGACTATTCAAAAGTGCCTGTAAATGGTCTATTTGAAATAAATGCTTTGATTTGATTTGGTTTGATATATTTTGTTAAACAACAGCCAATTATTCGTACAAACTTTATTTTTATATATATCTTAAAAATAAACTATTATTGATTTAACAAAAATATGTATATAACGACTAAACAAAACAAAAAAAAGTACTTATATTTTTGTTGTACATACTTATTTACTATTCATGCTAATAAACCGCAGCTTATTATGAACTTATAAAGTCTTTTAACTTAAATGTTTTTTTAACCATGAAGAAAGATACATACAGGCCTGAATATTTTTGTTGCTTAATCTGTTTCTTCTTTTAGATATTATGATGAGGCCAACTTTTGAAAATGCCACCTCGCTTGGTACACTTGTAGTTAGAATAGATAAAATTTCACATGCCATTTTAGTTAGGGTAGGCAATACGGATTCTTTATTTTTTCACCACAAAATAATATCTGTGTTTTCAAGTTCAGTTGATGAGTTTAAATAAATTTCAATCTCATCTATACATCTCTTATCAGATTTTTGTTTGTACATATATCGAAGACAAAAAGACTTCTTGGTCTGACCATCCGAAGTTCCTGGACTTTCTGTGTCTAACGTATGTTACAGACACAGAAAGTCCGGGAACTTCGGACGTCATGAGTTATTGGTGTGTAATATTTATCAAGATAAACTTGTTCCAATTTTTTTAATGGTTCTGAATTATCTATATACATGAAATAATATTATTCAAACGGGGATCTAATATGGTTGCAATTTCAGCGAGATTAATTAGTATTTTAGAAGAGTAGGTAGATACTTATTTAATTAAGTTATCATTGCTTTAGCACAAATTCATATGATCCCGCAGCGAATTTATGATTGGAAAAACGTAATATATACTCGGCTATTCAAGCGTGGATAACATTTTTGTGGCTTCATAGAATGGCTGTTTAAATCGAGGATTATTTTTATGGTATCCCAATTTTAAATGAAATATGTATTGAGATCTGATTTTTCAGAACAAATAAAATCCAATACTGTTTTCATCGAATGAGCTCTTTCCAACATTACAAATGTGAAGTTCCAACGTGTGAGTACATCTTCTGTAAGATCTATTTTTTTGACGTTAAGCAAAATACAGCATTCTTCATAAACTTGTTTTCGTTTAGGTGATAGGGTTATATATTTCACTTAATTTGATACAGTATAATATAATTGATCCAACTTAATTCACGCCTATTTTGACAAATAAGTTGAGCACATGTGCCAGGCATCTTACATGTACTACATCTTTATATTCATCTTGCAAGAGTGTTAAGAGATTAATAAATGTTTCATTATGTCTTATGTCTGAGTATGGTTTCCGCACTTAGTCCTATGCGGACCATTGTACATTTTACATTTGTTGCATCATTATATTCTGTCATGATAGCTATTATTGTGCCTTTTCTAGAATAATCGAAAAATATTTCAATAATCTTTTGCAAGAGCTGTTCACTTTGATGAGGATATGGTATAAGATCAAATTCAATTATTATAGAAATCAGTTGGCCCTCATCTATATATATACCTATATATAAATGAAATCCTATTTCCTTGGTCACGCCATCACGCGTGAACGGCTGGACCGATTTGGCTAATACTTTTTTTTTGTTGTGTTTGTTATTGTGAGAAGAAGGTTCTCATGGAAAAAATAAATAAATCAGGGTAGTGTAGGGTAGAGTAGGGTAAAACAGGGAAGAGCGGGAATGAAGCCGCGCGGTCAAAAGCTAGTTAGTCATAAAATACAGTTACTACTATGTGAAGTTTATTCGTAACTGATGTCCAGAAATCAAAAGTTAGTGACAGTTTCTGTTTAGAAGACTTGATCAAATTAATTACGTAATTTATCTTCTCTTAATATAAATGTTGAATACCTTTAGTTAATTTGTAACGAGACGGTAGGGTATAATTTCCATTTAAAGCAATTTCTGAAAATGGTCTTCTTCAACGATGTGTAATGAATGATTTTCGTGAATAACAAAATTTTTCAAAAGGGTATTATAATCTGAATGTTTTGTCCAAAATTTTCGTTTTGCTAATAAGGTACGTACACACACACGATACAGCGACATGGAGAACAAGATGTGTATGTGTGTGTGTGTGTGTGTGATTGACTCGCATCTGGATCTGCGTTGTAGTTGTTAGTTGTATGCTGCGATGAATGTTTTTTGAGAACGGATGTGGATGTTTTTGGTGAAAATCTTCTATTAAATATTTACATGACCGGCGATGTTTTTAAACTTGATCCATTTCCACGTCTTCTGCTTTTTTCACACTCGAGTAAATCCGATAAATTCACCACTAACTTCCATAACATCTTGAAACTCACTACCACTGACGCTTTCGTTTTTACTTTGTTGAAATAGTTTTTGAACGCAAAACATTTGAGTCGAAATTAATCTAAGGCACGTCTTGCGTCACAATGATTAAAGATTACCCTCTAGTCAAATAAAATTATTAATATATCCTCAGTAAAAATGTTGACGCTTCGACGCTCGAGCGCGCAACTCGAGCGTCGAGCCCCGAGTCTTAACGCTTACGAGTCTTAAACGCTCGAGTCTTAAAAGCTCAATAGCGTCAACTCAGAGCTCAACTTACGCTCGTCGCTCAGCGCTTATTTTTACAACACTACCAGATACTGCAGAGCAAGCACCATTTTGCATAATATTCATTGCTGCACAGTGTGGTTTCTTGGTCACAACTCAGACTCGGGATAACGGTAAAAATTATTGAAAGCTTGCTTTATTTTTCATTGTCAGCGGCGTCTTTAGCCACGATGTCACGCGGTGTCGTCACAATACTTTTATTTTTATTTACACCTGACCTTATTAATGATTCGCTTATAATAGTGAAAACGAATTTAAAAGATTATCATCATCATTTCAGCCGAAAGACGTCCACTGATGGACATAGGCCTCCTCCAAATGTCACCACAACGAACGGTCCTGTGCGTCTCGCATCTTCACTAGGTCGAAGATGGACCGACCGTCGGAGGACTTCCAACGCTATGGGACGTGCAGTGGGCGCTCATATTAGAACTCTCTCGGGAAGATTAAGCTCTGCTGCATATGCAATAAGAAAAATAAGGCAATTGACAGATGCAGCCACAGCTAGGTTAGTTTAGTCATTTTTATCACTATCACTATCACAGTGATAATAATGACTGTTCTTTAATTTTTATTGTTATTTAGGGACCTGCGCCAGCTTTGCACGAATGTTACAAATCTTTAAAAATTTACGGTTTTCCACTACTCATGAGTGGCTTTCTTTAATTCGGTCACTGAATAATGAGTTCGTCGCGAACAGATGATAGAAAATGGATGCGGTGGGGGACTTAGTTTATAATACGTAAGAATAAGGATATATTAGAACCGACTTTTTTTGTGGAAAGTCGAATCGTCCTTTATATCCTTTACTTTATCAATCAATCAATCAATTTTATTTGCATTTAACTTAATCAACACTAACACAATCATAATGATTTGACCGAGCATAACTCAACATTAAGATATCATTCATATAATAGTAGTGTCATAACCAGAGGTAGGAATCAAATAGAGTTATGAAACTGTAAGAATTGTAGCAAGGAATGAAGCCTATTCTTCAAGGCAGGTCAGTTACATTTTGAACTGGGTCATATTTTATACTGAAACAAGGCAAGGCCAGATATGAAAAGCAAACTAGGAGAAAGTTAATCATGATGCAAATAACTTACCAACAACTAATAAAAGAAAACAACTGAAGCCTTTGCTATGTATGGAATGAACGGTGAAATACAGGACAAAGAGCAATTTGCGTCAGCAAAGTTAGCGAAACCCTAAATAGACGTTCTACATAAAACTAAGAAAATGAAAAATCAAAACACTGAGGCTATGAAACAATTAATTATTTTGAAAAAATATTTTACTCCGTTCAAACTCAAGTTTTGCCAATGACAATGGAACGCAGTAGGTACACTAAGTGTTAAATTGATGGATCTATAACAGTGGGCCTCGAAAATATAGATGGTATGACTCAAAAGACTATACCTACCTAAGTGAAGTGGGATTGGGCTGGATATGGATGGACATGTCTTCTCATATCTTCACATACAGACTGAGGGTTGAAATAGCATAAAAATGATACCCTGAGATGGTGAGATGGAGCTGCGGCAGACCACAAAGGCTATCGCCATCGCAGGGCCTACTTGGAAGGAAGAAGTAAAAACCCGTGATAGATGGAAGTAGTGAAGGGAAGAGTGGGCCATTGCCCAGAAGTAGGAAAAAATTAACTAGGAAAATTGCTTTTAAAAATCTGCTTTAACAGGACTACACGATCGAAAGCACGGTCACTTTTGGACTGCATGCAAAACAAAGAGATACATAGATGCACACGAGTTGCCAACAAGTAACATTTTAGTGATTTACAAAAATCTAGAGATTGATTTGATTATATAATTACTAATTTTAACTATAAAAAATTGCTTGTGGAACAATTTTACAAAAAATCAGAATGATTGCTTCTATATTAATTCGGTTTTTAATCTGTAAAAGTAATTTTTAGAGCACCATCGTGATTTTTTTCTATCGTACTAAATTAGCTGTATTATAAACTGGTGGACAAAAAAATTAGGCCACTCCTGTTTTTGTGATTTTTTCAAGATATTACATTCTCTTCTATTCATTCCACTCCATACAATGACATGGCTTAAAGGATTAAGTGTCCGTAGACCGGGAGAACGATATGCACAATGTGCCATATATGACATGGTAAGCTTTGGATGTGATTCAGTTTTATTCTGGGGAGGCATAAGCTAAGGAGGCGGTTCAGAGCCGGTTATCGTAGAAAGATGAACTTTTACTGCTGAATCTGTTGTACATTTATGACATTCTTTAAGAGCATGTAGTGCCACATTCAGGGTTTACTGGTCAACAATTTAAATTAATGCATGATAATGGGCGCCTGACACTGCGATGTGCGTTAAGAAGTTACTTGCTAGAAGTTGAGATACGGGTTCTGGACTGGCCAGCACGAAATCCAGACCTTAATCCTATAAAACATTAATGAGATGAGCTAAAACCAAGAGTAAGACAGCGAGAACCAGCTCCGCAGAACTTGCAGCCGCCGAAATCGACTTTTTTAGAATAACGGGAAACCATACCTCAATCTCCTCTCTCCATTAGAAAGGCAATAAAATCCATGAATAAAAGGATGGTATGTGATATCAAAGCCAGAAGAAGGAATACATATTACTAAAAGAAAGATTACATATACGCGGAACCATTTTAATTATTTTTTATTATCACACTAATAAAAAATAATTAAAATCGTAGTTCATTTTTTCTTCATTTTTGTTATTTCTTATATATTGTTCGAAAAAAATTGTTTCATTATAAAATGTATTATTTCATGTTAGAATAAACACATAATTTATTTATTTATTTCAAGTACCAAAGACTCATTTCAGTTACAAAATCATACACACACAGGTAAAATTAAAAGGTCAATAACAAAATTAAATTAATTTAATTTGCATTGGACTATTATTATCATTTAGATTGCATTATCATTATTTTACATTAAACATAATACATATAAAAAAGAGGTTTTTGTTTTTAAACACCGTCCAAACAACACATTTTGTAGGTGGCCTAATTTTATTGTCCACCAGTTTATTTTGAACACACTATCTATGTAATATTTATTCTGAAGAATAATAAGTATATTGGTGATTCTGTTTACTGCAATTAAACTTTTGTGTATTATAACCCTAAGCGCACACTAAGCGACACGCGACAGCGACAGCTCGGCGACTAGACGCGACGACAGGCTGCGGCCGACAATTTCATAAATGTTGTTCAAAGCTTCGCACACTTGGCGTCAGAGTTACGGAGTCGCGACGACCAGCTAGGGGAGTCGCGCGCACTCGCTACTTGTCGCCGCGTCTAGTGACGCCGTGCGGGCACACACACGACGATAGTCGCGCGACAGCTCTGTGTTGCATTGCTTCCTGTCTTAGGACTAGTCGCCAACGCTAGCGATAGCTTCGCGTCTAGTCGCGGTGACAAGACGCCCAATGCAAATGACAATGCCTCGACAAGACGCGGCAACAAGTCGCCTAGTTTGCGATGGCCGTAAAACTCGCAATTAACTTCTCAAGTCCTCTGTAAACCACAAATTCATTGGCTATTATTCAGTATGTCGTGTTGTTTCACTTTCCCATTTTCTAAGCTTATATAGTCGTTCATTTTGCTAGTGATTGGTTAAAATTACAAATTCATAAGATGCAATTCATCATGTAAAGAGGCTGTTTGGTGCGTGGTTGCTATACTATTAATATTCAGCCACGATGGTTATGCCTAAGGACGTTTTAATTTAGTTGATTGAGGCCAGTTTGTCAGTTTTCGAAATACGTTCATAGATGAGTGGTTTGTGAATATTGACTCCTGTCGTCGCTTACTTGTTGCAGTTAATTCGTTAATGAGTGAGCAAATTTCATCAATATTAATATGTGATTTCTAAGTTTGGATTTGGGAGTACGATCTGTGGAAGAACTTGATCGATTAAACGATGTGAACTTGGCTACGAATTTTCTATTCGTTTGTTCTGATCGCGTGACTTAACGTTGAGATGATGTCATTCCCATACATTTGATTAGTTTTCTATTAGTGTAAACGATTATATTTTATCTACTTGGCTCATCCTGCTGAACACTTATTTTTAGGCAATAAGAAAATGTAATCAAACCTGTGACACATAGCGCAGCAGAAAATCGCTCAACCACTGCGCCGACTATGTCGTCAAACTAGTACAAAATAAATCAAATCAAGGTTGTTTAACGCTTGCCAAAGGCCGTCTGTATGTGAGTGGTCAACTGACTTTACTAACAAACCGATATTCCTCTTGAAACCGAATCGCCTCCGAATCGCCTCGTTGTCCTGGTAGCTTTGACTAACGTTACGAATATTCAGAAGCTAGGAAATCTGACGCCAGTCTTGCGAAAGATTAACAGGGTTATGCACGTTTGATAGGCATTCACTCCATGTGAAATATTGGTATTTAGTGTCAGTAGTATTTTGGTACATTCGGAAAGACTGAAAGCCGATCCCAATACAGTAGGAAAAAAGGTAGGCAGATAATATATTCTGAATGTTAAATGATATGCTATAGAAGAAGACTGATAACCGTGAATTAAAGTACATTGACTTTTTCCTAATATCTCTGTATTACCTGAAAAACAAACAATGAACTACGTTGCATTACTAGATTATGTAAAGGATTACGTTACATGGCTTTATGTCTTTATTTCCGTTTTTGAAATTAAGAATGTCAACAAATGTAGGAGGGTCAATGGCCGTTATTCTACGTTTGTCTGGCTACTACTTTAGTGCTTTACTGCGATCGCATCTGATGGTGATGAATGATGCAATCGTTGATGATGAAGTGCACTTTGTTCACTCTAGCTCTTTATACATACTAGCACATCGTCAGCGACTTCATTCGCGACAATATTTACAAAAAAAAACTTTACCAGCCCTTAAACCGTATTTTAAAGGTAGTTGATTCGTGATTTTTTGTTATGAATTCGAACTATGCGAGTCATTACATAATTTTTGGTAATATTTATGGAGTGCCGAAGCATTGATGTGTGATCCGTAGAGGGATATACTGGGGCGATGGTAATCTAGCTTTGCGACCAATTCCGGGCAGTTCAGCTGCCTATTGAGTACAACGTAAAACAAACATGTCCATGATTTTACGTCTATCATCGAGTATCAACAGACCATATTATGTTCGACTACAATCTTCGTAAGATATTGGAAATTTACGGAAGTGATAGTTAAGATTGTCTGTTGAACTCGTAGTGGAAAATGAAATTCAATATTAGAACTTAATACCAAAGAAAGTTTTCTAAAAAGAGCACAAACACGTAGTGGTTCCTGGGGCGAGCAGCACTTGAAGTTTTCGTGCAAACTGACGCCTCGTCGTTTTTACCGCATACATTATTGGACTGGAACCATTTGCCAGCCGCCGTCTTTTTGTCCGATTACAATTTAGGTGTCTTCAAGGCTAGAATGAATAGGTTCTTAATAAACAAGTTCACCTCACCATCAAAGATTGCTTGGTGCAATCATTGCTTGGTGGGTTAAGCACTAGGCAATTACAAATTTAAAAAAAATGCTGTTCCATGTTTCTTGTGTAAAATCTTAGTTGCAAATTGTTTGATTATTTATATCATATACGTGTACTTCTGCGTGTTTGTTCTAAAGATTTATTGTCACCCTGGAAAGTAAAAGCGGAATTGAAGGAACACAAGGTCTCAGCTTGTATTCAGTCATTAAAAGTCATGTTATATTTGATGAACTCCATCATAAAAAACTGAACACGTGTAATCCGAATATTGTTTACGGTTCGATTGGTTTTATATATCATTTATAACTGAGTTTTATATGTGGTATAAATAGTCGCACGACATGACAGTTTTTTTTTTAATATACCTACTAGCTGTTATACCGTTTATTAAAATTCTCTTTTACAAAAACCTATGCCTGTCAATGTCGAACACAAAAAAGAACGATTTAATCTAGTGCAGTCGTTGGGCAGTTATGCGCGTGCATAAATTCATTTGGAATATTTTTTATTTAAAAGTAATATTTTATATATAGGTACTAGGTTTTTAATTACTTTTTTTTAAGATAATAAGACGAACAAAGGAACTAAATGTCTGAATTTATCGATAGCACGGTTTTCCTGAGGAAACCGGTTTATCCTAGAACCAAAAATTCGGAGATATGTGACATTTACCAACCCGCACTGGGCCTGCGGGGTGGATGACGGCCCATTCCGTCTCCTAGACAGGAGGCCGGGTTCCAGCAGGGGGAACATTAAAAGGCTGATTATGCTAAGATTTGTTGTGCGGTTTTCTGTAGAATACGCTTCATTCAAATCCACAATGGGGCCCTTTTTTTACATATCTTGCAGGCTAAGTTCAGCAGCTTACGCTAATAGTAAAATTCACCAATTCATAATTGAGTATCATGTCTTACGGTATTATATCTACTATGGATATGGACTGCAGAGATCGAATGTATTTCAATTCTGTAGAAAAGAGCCTTTAATTGAAAATATCATTCTAAGAATCAGTCATGCACCTACGTTAGAATAATTTTTACTAGCTTTATTACAAGTGGTGACTGATTTAATTATGCTATTAAACATACATTTAAATATACACCCCGCTTGTTTCGTGGGCGTTTGGATGATTTATACCCACCAAAAAAGAAGCTGCCACAGTTTAGGTTAATTATTTTTGTTCTCTTTCTTGTAACGTGCATGTCTTTCTTTTTCTTATGGTGTTTACACATAAATATAATTTCAAAATCAACAATGTGACCAAATTTTTTATACATTAATTGATTTAAAGGAGTATCCGTGGATTTTCTTGCACGTTCTTCTTCATAGAGATCTACGCTTTGGAACGAGCATTATGCTTCATCTTTTTTAACCGATCTACCTTGAGAATTTAACAGTACCTATAAATGGTATTAAAATATGTAAATGCTTTCGAATTTTATGATTTCATAATATGGTCACTCGGATATACACCCCTGATATTTAATTAGTACAAAATATGGGTGTCTCATGTTCTGTTGAATGCATTGGCGTTCTCTTTGCACGCTTTTTCTTCGGGCTATACTAAAAAATCTTTCTTCATTTTCGTAACAACGAGATCAAACAAACAAATCAAAGTTGATCTTAAAAAAGTTGATAAAAAAAAAAAAAAAAAAAAAAAAAAAAATTGCGGGTAGGAGACAAGTGTTCTAAATTTTTTGCTTTAATTTAAAATCTTTATAAAAATTTAAATAGTGATAATTTAACTATTTAATGTAACATAGTCCTCCCGCCAGTACAGTGTTATCTCCTTAAAATATCATTTCTAACAACATCAAAGGCAACACAAAGTTAATCGACATGGAAGCACTTAAGGGCACGCTCACTGACATGATGACCCTATTTCAAAATAGGATGTCCAATTTTGAAGCTGAGCTACACAAAAACCCTCCAGCAACCTCAACCGGCAGCAACAGTTTGGTTTCGGACTTCACCTCATTCAAAAAGTTCATTCTTGAGGCGCTGGACTGTCTTCAGAAGCAGGTGGATTTGCTGGCACTTGGGCTGGACAATCTGGAGATGCGCGGGCGGCGAAAGATGGTGTTGCTTCATGGTGTCACAGAACAGGCCAAAGAGGACACAGCGCAGGTGGTGGCTGAAGTAGTACGGTGTCATCTGAAGCTACCAGACTTCACTATTGGGGACATCAGGCGGTGCCATCGGATGGGGAGACAAGCAGGTACCGCTAAGCCCAGGCCAATACTTTGCAAGCTGCGGGATGTCAACCTTAGAGACAGCATTTGGTTTGCCAAGACCAGGTTGAAGGGCACCGGCATAACAGTATCCGAGTTTCTGACAAGGTCACGGCATCTACTGTTTATGTCTGCGCGTGAGAAGCTTGGTGTTAACAATTGTTGGACTAAGCATGGACTTATTTATGTCCTCGGCCCCGACGGCTCCCGGCATCGAATTAATTCACTTATCGACCTCAACAACATCGAGCAGGTCGGTGACAAGGTCATGTCGCCTGTTGCGTCGGCGCTGTCATCGTCGCCATCCCCATCGTCGCCAGCACCGAAGAAGGCCCGGCGTGCCGCTGCGAGGAAGTAGTATTTTTGTGTAGTAGCACCGTCCGGGTAACTGTTTTCTTTATTTTCTTCAAAACTCGATACCCTCTCATTTCACTTTAACAAAGTGCAGCAAAGTGCTTTACTATATCTTACCCTTCATGTTTTCGACAAGTACTTTTTATTATATTTATGTTGTTTTTTCTATCTGTCAGCTGTTTGTTCTGTCAAAATTGTTCTAATGTCAATGTCATAATTCTTTACGTTCAGAAATCAGTATTAAAATTATTGTCTTAGGTATTTGTTGAACTATGCAACTATTTATTTAGTTTCTTTCTTTTGCCCGGACGACGATAGTTAACCGTTTTTGTTTTTGTTTGTTGCTTTCAAACCCGTTTACAGAGTGTTAGCACTCAACTGGCGGGTGGATTTGATAAATTACATTTTTATTTTTTGTTTAATACTTACTCAACACATTTATTTTTCGTAGGTATAATTAATTTATTTATTTTTATTTAATATTATTATTATTTATTCTTTCGATGTCTTTAAATAATGACTGCGACACCGAAAGTTCTTCAATTTCTACGAGTAGTAATGACAGTTTTGTTGGTTACCCGTCTCTTGCCGACACCCTTGAATCTCATTTTTCTGATGTGCCTAAGAATTTTAATGTAGTCCATATAAATGCCCAAAGTGTCCCGGCTCACTACTCTGACATGCTAGCTAACTTTGACTGTAAGAATATCCACGCTATCCTTGTTTCCGAGTCTTGGCTAAAACCATGTCTCCCTTCAACCTCCTATTCCTTGCCAGGTTTTCAACTAATAAGAAATGATCGTGTGTCTGGCGGCGGAGGTGGTGTTGCCATATACCTTCGTCCACAAATTCCTTTTTCAATTATTGATATGTCAGCACAGCCTCCCTCGCAAAACGCGGGCGAGCATCTCTTTTTGGAAGTAAACCTGAACCACGTAAAAGTACTTCTAGGTGTTTATTACAGCCCTTCGTCACGGGTAAATTTCTTTCCTTCCTTTGATAAGATCCTAGAAAATCTTACACCTTCTTACAGTCATACGATTATCATGGGGGATTTCAACACTTGTTTACTGAAAAATGATTCTCGCTCTTCCTTACTTCTATCAATAGTTCAGTCGTCAAACTTATCAATTCTCCCATCAAGTGCCACACACCACTTCCCCAACTGTAATCCCTCACTTTTAGACCTTGCCATTATCTCCTCTCCCCAACACGTCAGCAAGCATGGTCAATGCGCAGCTGACATGTTTTCCTACCATGACCTAATATTCCTCTCTTACAAAATTCGTCCACCTAAACTCAAGCCCAAAACTCTCCTGCTTCGCAATTTTAGTGGTATGAATATTGACAATCTGCAAAGGGATGCCAGCAGCATTGATTGGAACCCTCTTGTTTCTGCTGAGACGATCGATGAAAAAGTAAATTTGCTTACGGATACACTCGTACAGCTTTACGACGTTCATGCTCCCATTCGTCCAGTAAAGCTCAAACATTTTCCAGCGCCTTGGCTAACAGACGACGTAAGGGATGCCATGCACAAGAAGGCAGTATGTAAATCCAAATTTAAATGCAGGCCCACATCATCGAACCGTGACCTTTACGTCAAAGCACGCAATCGCAGCAATAGGGTGTGTAGGGATGCACAACGCCACCATATTCATGAGTCTGTTGAAAACGGTGATCCAGCTAAAGTCTGGAAGTTTCTAAAATCAATGGGAGTTGGAAAATCACGCCAAGAATCGATTCCTAAAGACTTAGACATAGATCTTCTTAATCAACACTTCTCATCTTCGTCCTACTATAATGGGACCACGAAGGCGTCAACTTTAAACCATCTTTCAAACCTTCCAACTCCTGATCATTCGCCATTTAATTTTAGTCAATTCTCTGATTGTGATGTTAAGAAGAGCATAGTTTCAATCACATCTAACGCAGTTGGCAGTGATTGTGTCAGTCGGAAAATGATACTCCCTATCCTCGATGAAATCCTTCCTATCCTGTGTTATATCCTTAACTATTCCATTTCCAAAGGTGTCTTTCCATCAATATGGAAAGAAGCCAAAATTATTCCTTTGCCCAAAAAATTAAATCCTACTTCCTTTTCAGAATATCGACCAATCTCCATCCTGCCTTTCCTCTCTAAAGTCCTAGAACGCCTGGTTCACAATCAGCTCAGTGCTTTTCTTTGTAAGAATAGTCTGCTGAATCCATTCCAATCCGGATTTCGTCCTGGTCATAGCACGACCACAGCCCTAGTAAACGTTTCTGATGACATACGTCTAGGTATGGATAGAGGAAATATGACGGTTCTCTGCTTGTTAGATTTCAGCAACGCTTTCAATACCGTCGATTTCGATATCCTACTCGCTATACTTTGCTCTCTTAACATATCTCCAACGGTGATTGACTGGTTTCGTAGTTACCTGTATGGCCGCCGGCAACGTATTTCCATAGATGAGTCTTGTTCTTCTTGGTGTAATACTTCTGCCGGTGTGCCTCAGGGTGGCGTCTTATCTCCTTTACTCTTCGCAATATTTATAAATTCTATTTCCAAAAAACTTCTTTCCTTCTACCACCTCTATGCTGATGATTTGCAAATTTATAGACAATCTCCCCATACGGATTTAGATGCCGCTATTAATATTATTAACCAAGACTTGGCTTCAATTTGTGAGTGGAGTGAGGCGCACGGTCTGAGGGTAAATCCATCGAAGACTCAGGTCATCGTTGTTGGCAGCTCTAGGTTGATGCCGAAGGTAAACTGGTCCCAGCTGCCTCAGGTTCTATTCAACGGTACTGCTATTCCAATAAGCGAGAAGGTTAAGAACTTGGGGGTTTGGATAGACAAACATCTTTCTTGGGGTCCCCAATTGCAAGAGGTAAGTCGCAAAATATTTGCTTCTGCCAAGTCCCTGAGACGGTTGCGTAACTTTTTGCCCACTGCCACTAAAATTGCTCTTGCACAGTCCCTCTTACTCCCTATCCTTGACTACGCTGATGTCAGTTATCTCGATCTCACTGAGGCACAACTTGATAAACTTGAGCGACTTCAAAATGTTTGCATACGATTTATATTTGGCTTGCGCAAGTATGATCACATATCCGATTTTCGTACAAAACTCAAGTGGCTTCCAATACGTCTTCGCCGGAACGTACACATCTTGTCTCTGCTATACAGTGTTCTGTTCAATCCTAAAACCCCCGCTTATCTTAAAGAACGTTTCAAGTTCCTTCATGACACACATACTAGATATCTTAGGTCATCGGAAAACTTGAGGTTGGAGATGCCAAGTCACTCCACCAACTTTTATGATAAGTCGTTTGCAGTTCAGGCTGTGCGGCTGTGGAATGCTCTGCCCGTGTCGGTAAGGCAAGCTCAATCACTCACAACTTTTAAAAATGAGGTGACAAATCACTACCTTTCCTCCTAATGTCAAATTGTCATTGTACAGTATTTCTCTGCTTTTATAATTATATATATATATATATATATTATATTGTTTGTAATATATTTATTTATTTATTATATTCTTAATAATAATATATGTAATCTATGTGTTCTTAATTATAATATATTTAATATATGTAATTTTTGCTAGTTTATGTATTGTATATATGTAAATAGTACACCACGAACTACCTGCGTATCTTTTTCTCCTTCTCTGTCAAATCCATCCAAAGGTTGTCTTTAAAAAATCGCTTTTAGCGATAAGACCACCCATTGTAGCACCCTATTAATTTTAAGTTTCTTATGTAACTGCTTTATTTTTGGTGTACAATAAAGAATTTATCTATCTATCTATCTATCTATCTATCGTGAAAAAAAATCGCGAATTTTAAACCGCCCGAAGGCGAAACGTTAGATTTTGTTATAAAAGGATTGCAGTATGTGCGGTCTATAATTTAGTAGTATTATACAGCCTTAATTTTTACTGATCACATTTGTGTAGACAAAAGTAAAAAAAAAAAAAACAAAATTCCAAAATTGACCACGAAAATTTGTCGTAATTGGTAAATTCATAATTGATCGAATCATTCATAACAGTTGCGCCTAAAAAATACTACAAATATTATTTATACATAATATATCATTTGTTCTGTGTCTGGGTGTAATTTATATATATTATGTATGTATTTAGAAATATATAAGTATGTTTATCAGTTGTCTAGTACCCATAACACAAGCTCTGCTTAGCTTGGGACTAGACGGCGTTGTGTGATAGTTGTGGAATATTATTATATAATAGCCTGTACAATATTTCTATAAATTGAGTGACATTTTGGGATATTAATAACGCTAATAACTTTGCTGTCTATGAATATTATTCATTAGGACTTTACCTATTTAATAACAAAACTTCTTATTAAGCTCTTTAAGTATTTGCACTAATTACAAATGATTGATGTATACAGTACTTAGTTTTCGGAATTGAGTACATACTTTGAAAGATCTTCAAAGACTTGAAACCTTACTCAAGTGTAAACTATCTATCAACAATTTAATATTTGTACACCCTTTGTATTTCAAAAGGTTCATCGCCATTCTAAACACCGCTTTGAACTTTGAACGTTGTCGACAACATTATACCTACGCATTTATTTTATTAGTTGTCGATCAGGTAAGCTTTGCGAAATGAAGACAAATTTTTAGGGTTTATTTCCCTTAGTACCTAGACCCATTCAGGTGTAACAAACACCTGGATGTAACCATTGCGTCGGCATCCCGAAGTATTCGGTGAAACTATGCCCCGCTTGGGAGGAGCATCGCCGTGTCCTCGTAGAAGCGATCGGCAGTGGCCACCTTTCGCGCCGGGCTCAAGTTCAGGCCAAGGTCAAGAGCGAGAAGGAATGGGATGCGCTAAGAGAGAATCCTTCTGCAAAACAGTAATCCTAGCGAAAGAAGCGGACGCCTCTTTGGCAGAGTGAGGAAACGGACTCCCTTACGGCTGCCACGAAAGTAGACGCTCTGGGTGTCGAAAATCGTGATCTTAGGCCACCGTAGGTGAGGGATTGCGGACGACGAGCAAAGGGTAGCTCGCCGTCAGCCAGTCCTATACGGACCGAGCCGAGCCGTCGACGGCTCGTAATGTTCTACGCGTGTAACCTAAATACTAGTGAGTCTAGTGTTAACTGCTCCATCATTGTTTTAACTTCATTATTTTCCTTTCCTGTGACATTGTATTTTTTATATCATTTAAACTACAGCTGTCTTAATATTACTAGTAATTTATTATTGTATAGATAAGTTTATTTCTATTTTTGTATGACTTCTTTTAATATGTGAATGTGAGAACACTGTAGACTCTGTGGACTCATGGATTACACACAATTTTTATTATGCTTTTGGGTACAAAGCTGACCGATGGATAATAAGTTATTAATAATATGCGGAAATTAAAGGTGGTAGCACAAAAGTGCCAATGCGAAGTATTTATAGTTCCGAAATGGAACTGCCTATGCCGTGCATGTTCCTGTTGGCTAGAATATTGTTTGTGTACTTACCATACATAGTTCCGATTTTCTCAGCCAGTTTCGACGATATCGCACCGTTAACGAGGGAATCAAAGCAGGCACTCAAAGCCCGGGCACATGCACTGGAACCGATCTGTTGAACAAATAAAACTATCAGTAAAGTCCACACTAGTATACAGGGAATGAAACCCTACAATACAATGATTGATTACAAAATTTGATGTTTATGCCCCTGACTTACAATATTTATAGGATTATAACTTTCCATTTTGTTTTAGACTACGTCTCCCATTACCAGAAAAATCCAAATAATAAAAAAATTGAATAGGGACTAGTTACTAGGGAGAACAGTAGGTACAGTGATATCGAAAGGAGATCGCATGAGTTGCTTTTTTATGTAACCAACCAACTGGCTTGTAAAATATACTTCGAAGGATTATGCTGTTCTAGAATAGGTTTGAAAGTTGGTAGAAAAAAAGAATGTGTGTTGTTTTTTCAGTGTTGAAGTAATCTTTGTAAGAAAAGCAAGCGTTCAAATAAGTAAAAATATAAGAGTGCGCCGCTCGAAGTGTTTGATTTCATAGAAAAATCCCTATACGAGCCTACCGACGAGCGGAGCTGCGTTACAGTACCTACAGTAAATGACTTGAAAGTGGACAGGTAGAGAGGCGAGGCAGCGAAGGAGAGATATGAAAAACGGATGAGCTGAAGTTTCCAAGCATAACTTCTCAAATTCAGGCTGAATATTTGAAATAGCTAGATACTCTTGTATCTTTTTCCAAGTTAGTTTTAATCTGTATTTGGATTCGATTGAATCGAAATACAGATAAAAAAGATGCGTGGCTCGCTCGAATAGGTGGTTACATAGCTCAACGCTGTTACAGTGGGTCTACGTTTCCACTGGAGTACACGAATATGACCTATGTATAGCTCGCTAATTGCAGCGCAGTTATTTATTTATTTATTATTTATTATATACTTTATTGTACATACAAAACATAACAAAGAAAAACTTATATCTAAAACGTACAAAGGGCGGCCTTATCGCATTCCGCGATCTCTTCCAGGCAACCTAGAATGGACAGTAATTGTCAGAACATGATATGGGGCTTTCATAAGTTCAACAATTAGTATTATTTAAAATTAATCACATTTATAATAATTATAATTGATAGATACACAGATACATATATATGCAATATAATACATACATAAATACATACATATCAAATAATAATATATATGAGCAATCATAAGAAAGGACGACTTTCGAATAATCACAGCGACAAGTAGTGATCCTTAACAAGTTTCTTGAAGGCAGGCAACGATTGAGCGCGTTTTATATCATCATCATCATTTTATATCGTTAGTTATCAGTCATATGTGGCACGGACGCGTTAAATATTACTCGTTCGGATCGTGGATTCGATTTTGATGCACACAATGATTCAACATGGACTTTGTGCAGAAACAAAATCTAGATAGATAGAGAAACCGCATAAGAGCAATGTTTGCATGTCAATAGTACCTGCTTTCAAAGATCTATAACTCAGAGAAGAATATTTTTTTGAACACATTATTTACTCCATTAAATTGGGTTGTGTTTATCGCTGCGTAGTTTTAGGATCGTATCGCAAGATTGTTGAAACAATTGTGGTTTCGTAACTATTGAAAGTTCCGACGACCTCAGCTAACAATTTGCGAAGCCACTCGGACAGCATCACGACGCAAAGTTTAGGAATTTCAGTTCTGAGAAATTACTCATTTTCCCTCATCTCAATGAAATTGTTAATAAAATTTATTTATCATTGACATTAATCGAGAGAATATTTTTATGATGATTAATGATTGATTGAATGTTATTGTGACTGAGTCAACATGGATTAATCCATGTTAACTAAAGTTCATTTTCAAGCCACCACTTTCAACCGTGATCCGCAAATGGACCGCGGTGCGCGGTCTGCCAAATACTCTAAATTAAATTAGGGGCAAGCTCCATAAGTTTCGGTAACTGTCACGAACTGTTTAGCTGCTGTTTTTGCACTAAATCATGATTATTTCAGCCGAAAGACGTCCACTGTTGGACAAGCCTAGGATGTCCTGTTGCTACACTTGGGGGAGGCCTGCCACGAATGTTGGCACAACTTGCGTCTCGCATCCATGGGATTCTCGTAACTCTCGCCAGGTCATCGGTACTACCACTAATGTTAACATTTATGCTGCTAGTGGATAGCGGAGTAAAAGCAATTTCATTTCAAAGGGTTAAACCAAGCCTTAAATACCTACAGATAAATAACGTAATTCTGCTGAAATAAGGACTAGCCAAATATATTCTATCATGATCAATAATGTTACACTCCGATGGATAATTTGAAACACCTTGAACAGAAAGACTTGTAATTACTTTGAGCTTGTCAATAAAGGCGCGGGCCTACCGCGGCGCATGGTGAGGCTACGCACGTATATTAAGCTTCTCTTTGTAAAAAATGTATGTCGTTGTGTCCACTGCAACTCATGGAGAGGCTATGCATGAACTGACGTCATTGATACATGCGCGGCTTGCTCGAATAGGCGGTTACATAGCTCAACGCTGTCGACGTGGGTCTACGTTTCCACTGGAGTACACGAATATGACCCACAACTATGTACAGCTCGCTTATCGCAGCGCAGTTTTCAGGCATACACCTTGTAGAACGGACGCATTTCATGTTTCTCGTAAATATCGTATCGAGTTACTCATAGAATGGCATAGAATAACTTCTCCACCCAACCCATCTCCCTCAGTAAAGTCCGTGTCTGTGGATTGCAGTGGCACATGAGTAGCCTCTCCATGCGCCATGGCACCACGCTATATATAGTCGTGGGTCTACGTGTACCTACGCCAGTGAAAACGTAGACCCAAGTTGTCAAACAAATTGATAAACGCAGTTTAAATGCTGCATGCCCGTGCACAGTATGCGCCGCGTTAGGCCCGCGCCTTTACGTCGCGATTTACATTAATTATTCCTCCTTAAACTAGAGTCGCCCACGCGCTCACATCACATTAATATCTGTTTACTCGTCAACATTTATTATGATAATTATTATGTATGATGTTATCAGTAAAAATCTAACAACATGATTTTACACTTTAATTCACATGTTACATAGGTAAAATAAAATCTTAAAACCACAGAAAATCAATTAACAGTTTAGTTCTAGTTTTTAATCAAAAGACAAGAAAGAAAGAAATATTTTTGTGTTCAATTTTTTTTCCATGTCTTTGCATCGAACCGTAAAATTATGCACAAGAGTTCTCTATTGAACTGATAAGAATGCTAAGAATTTTTTAAAGTATTGGATGCAAGTTTGTACTTATTGGTCGTATATTTACCCTTTTGAGCACAAGCCTTTTTCCCAAACAAAAACCTTAAAAAAACTTTAATCAGCCAGCACGTTGCGTGCTATAAGAGTATAAAAAATGACATCAAAATCTCTAACCTAACGGAGCCTACAGTTTATTCAGCAGTCAACGTACTTGGTTAACAAAGTATTGATCAATACACTTTCAGTCAGTTTTATTTTTTTAAATTATATGTTTATTCACGTGGCTGTAATAATAAATGAACACCTACGAGTATTCTGTCACTTCGCGATTCTAAATTCCATTAGCGCGAATTGGGTACTTTCCAGGGTCAAAATAATTAAATTTTATTAAGTCCGTATTTTAGATTATAAAAAAATATTGGACACGTATTTTTTCTTTTTTCGATTAAACAAAAAATAACAAAGATATAGCCCATTAAAGTTACGTGTGACGTCACCCCGTGCGAAGAAATGCAGCAAGGCGTGACGTTACACGTAAGTGTAATGGGCTATAGCTTTGTCATTTCTGGTTTAAATTACAAATAAAAAAATACGTGTCCCTTATTTTTGAATAATCTAAAAGATGGACAGACTAATTAATTTTTTTACGGCAACTAGCCTATTGTCACCGTCGTATTAACTTTTTAAATAACATGTATTTGCTTTGGAATTTTATTGTACTTTGTTTTATATTTGAGTGAGGATTGAAGTGAACTTAACTAAATTTATAGCTTAACTAAATACCGAAAGTTTGGTCTGACACTTAATTATTGTCGGACTAAACTTTCGGTGTCGGTATTAATTACGACTAGCCATGTTACAACTGTTTCTCTTGCATCAAACGCCTCGAATTAGCCACGCCTCCGGTTGTTTTGTTCTGACCACGTGGTTGACACATCCGATGGATGCGAGACTCACAGGACCGTTCATTGTGGCGACACTTGGGGGAGGCCCTAGTCTAACCGTGGACATCTTTCGGCTGAAAATATGATGATGATGCGTTGAGATGACGTAATTCCTGTACAATTGAAGTTTTCTTATAATATTATTTGTATGAGTAACAAAATAAACACAAGGTTTTGTTTTGACGTCATAATGGAACTCGTATGTTCAATATTCAAAGGTTATAGTCATCTGTTCTTAATTTGACGTGATATGTTTGCTGAATTTGAGAACAATAACATCTGACAGCTTATTTCAATGTGAGTGCTTTCGTAGGTAGAAATTACGACAAGATTATATTTTCTAAGTTTTATTTTAAGCAGTTTGTTATGGAAAAGGTCACATACGTGAATTTAATATGCTACGAGTAATAACGTGGACTGAAATATGAGTCACCCAATGAAATCGCTGATTTTAACTTAAAATGGTTTACTTTTTCTTTCACCTAGTATATAAATAGCGATATTTGGGACATTTCATACTCTCTATCTCGATATTTAGGACATTCAAAACACATCATTTAAGAAAAAATGCCGCTCAGTGCAAATATTTAATTTACAAAATATTGAAAAAAATTCCAAGCGTAACGTTGACACTCAAAGAAATATTAGGTCGCCCAAATATCATGAAGCTTCTCATTTTGTATTATACGTAACTCAAATTGATGTTTGTAAGTCGCTGTTCTGTTGATTTCTCGTCACAAAGTCAGTCGCTCACTTATTAATTCTATAACGTAAAATAATATTTTTTTTACTGAAAATTTTACTTTACAGTCACTCGTTTAAATACTACCCTAATAATAATTGCTATGTGTATTTTAGTTGTCATTAATCTACGGCCCCGGAGAATAAAATCATATTCGAAGATATAATAGTTTTAATGATATTGCAAATTCGATATACAGAGGTACTAATATTATATCCCTACTTTTTTTTTAAATTTTGTAAATATTATTATTTTGTACAAAAGACACGCAGTTATCGTAATATTCTTGTAAATAATAGCTACCGCGGCATATGACAACCGCATTTCATCATTCTAATCTTCTTCTTCCTTCCCTGGTCCCATTATTTGGGGTCGGGTCTCCTCATTTTCCTGCGCCAAGTGGATCTATCTTGGGTTGTCAATTTTGGCAACTGGGCTTTCTTGAGGTCCCTCTCTATGTTTGACCACCAGGTCAATGGCGGGCGGCCTCTACCTCTTTTTTGTTCTGGTAGGCTTAGGGCGATTTCGACCACGTGGTCCTTACTACGTCTTTGGACGTGTCCATACCAACGAAGGCGATTTTCAGTCATCTTTTCGGAGATCGGTGCGACTTTGAAGCTTCCCTGAATGTGTTCATTTCGCACTCTGTCAAGTCTAGTCACACTCCCCGCCCATCTTAGCATCTTCATTTCGTTTCATTTCATCATTCTAAAATTCTAGAAATATTTTGTTCTATTATCTTTGTCGTAGTGATTGATTTAATGTAAGAATGTGATAGCTGGTATACGGTAATTAAATGATAACATAACATTATTGACATTGCTGGTGAAATCAAATATTATAGAAAATAATGACAAAGTTACTTTAAAATATTTTTGTGATTGAGTTTTGAATCAGAATATAAACAATAAGTGCACATTTGCAAAACTTGTTATAGTAAAATTTTGGTAAAAATCTAATTTCTTGATTATCTTACCCTGTTTAATTGTTTAAAGTTTCAAAAAAACTACAACGGTAACACAAAAAAATTGCTATCATGAAAAGTAACTTCGGAGTGGAGAACCTTAGACTTGGGGTGAGTAATCATATTTTATATGTATTTTTGCTTCTCATTTAAATTTGTTTTTTTTTTGCGTTTATCCTTTAAATCATGAAAATGTGAAATACTCTATCTATCTGTCAATCGGTGTATGGTATCTGCATTTAGTTCTATACGGACCACTGTTCGTGGCCTTCGCGGCTCACCTTTGGTGGTGTCCAACTAGCCCACCTCGGCCTTCCAGATTTTTAAGGCGTCGGCGTAAGAGAATTCAGGGATCCAAGGGTTTTCAAATAGTCACCTCCCTCTCCAAGCAAGAGCATGCTTGAAGAGGGAGGAGACAATTTGAGCACGAGACTTTCTGTGATGACTATTGAAAGGATGCTCTTATCCAGTGTGCAATATCCGGTCCTAAGTGTTTTTCAACATTTAATTTAAATTATAATACATTTATTTTACCAGAGTTATGTTTTAATAATGTACGTGTTACAAGAAATTAGTAAGAGCTTTTCTCATCTGACATTATGAAAAGGCATGTGAAAATTTATATCGATCAGTAAAATCTACAAATCCAATGAAGAGGTAAAGTTTGTTTTTTTTTTTGTTTGTAAGAGATAATCTCTGGAAATACTAGTTCGAGTGCTAAAATTCTTTCACAAATAGAAAGGTACTTTATTCCTGAGTGACATAGGCTATATTTTATGTACGCAGGCGAAGCTGCGGGGAAAAGCTGGTAAGTAGTTAATACAAAAGATGTTAAAGCACTCCCTTGTACGCAACGTCCTATGTAAGCGATGCTAAACAATTGCGGTTACGAATCGAACCGATGCGGTTAAATTGAATTGAACGTGACGAGGCTGTGTTTTCAGTGCATGCAAAGTCGCCCTTTCAGCCGCTCTTTACATAAGTGGCTGCACCGCATGAGTTTGCGCAAAAATATCACCAATTGTTCGCGACCGTTTCACTTTGCTCATCGCCGCACCACACCAACGTGAGGTTGGTCACATATACCTAGACCACTGTAATAGAGTGTCATTTCATTATTCCACGTACCAAAACGCATCGTGTTTGCTATCACTGAGTTTTGTACATGGGACATCGTGTTACCTTACAAATAAATAAAAAATATACTTACTAAATACTCCAGAATCATGTTCCACCCAATGACGAATGCGATAAATTCACCAACGGTAACGTAACTGTACATGTAGGCACTGCCAGTCGTATGGGGGACACGGACTCCAAATTCAGCATAGCAAGCACCTGTATGGACAAAAAAATCAATTATATTAACTGTTATAAAATACTCACTTTTAAGAATCAATAAATCAATGCATTTATTTCAAATAAACCATTTATACTTTTGAATTGTCAAGAAGTCAGTCAGTATGAAAAATTATGCTAATTGCACATTCCATAATGTAGATCTTTATGAAAAAAAGAATGTGCAAAAAACTCTCTGGACACTCTTTTAAATCATGTTGAACTATAAAAATAACTCGGTAACATAATATTTCTTGTCCCTACTTATTATGTTTAAATAAAGTAAAAAATAAATCTAAATAAATTAATTATTTCTGCCTACGACTAGGGTGTCATATACATAGATTAGACACATTCTTTTTTAGTCTTCTATACTAAAAAAAACCAGCCAAGAGCGTGTCGGGCCACGCTCAGTGTAGGGTTCCGTAGTTTCCCGTCCGTCACAATAAGTGTACCCACTTATGAGTTCAAAAAAATGCTTGCATATATGATTATAGGTACTACAAACTTAGTCCAGAAATTATTTTGTACAACCTTTATGTCTTTTTGTACAAAAACTGTTCTTTCCATCAAGTTTGATGATTTCAATCACTTGTTTTATTGTTACTAAAGTAACAAGAAAATAAGTGTTTTAAATAAATTGTAAATAATTAATATTACCTGATATTAAGTGGCCTCTGTGCTTAAGAAACATTGTCGATTAAAACCTAAAAGCTTTCACTTTATGACTTTACTTTTAAGTAGGAAAGCATTTTCTCAATCCAAGATAAGTGAGATCAATTCGCTTGGATAGGTTCTGTCAAGAAACATGACTCAGAATGGTTTATTTCTTTTATTAGGTTAGGTAAGTTTTAGTGCAACAGTAGGTACTTCTTTGTTTGTAAAATATGTTTTTTTTATTTAATATATTGAACGTTAGAAGTTTTCATACACTAAAAATAAATCTTTTTCTTAATGACCGAGTCAAAATTGGTTACAAAATGAAACAGCAATTAGCATTTCAAATATTTGTTTTTGGAACAGTGCGTGTGATGGGAATATTTCGCCGTTTCTCTTTTTCGCACCTAACCTAGTGTCTGTGACGTCACATTTAGTTTTTGCATCATTTTTATTACTTGACAGTGTCCGCTTTCATCAAATTAGAAAGGATCCTAGCTTACCTACATAATTTTGAATGGATTAGAAAAAAAATCTATCTCAGATTTTCGATATAAAGTTACTCAAACTTTTGATACACAAAATAAATACAAACGAGTCAAGAACCCAATTCCGTTATTTTAGATAAGTTAGCCGTTTTGTAATCTTATTATTCTATTTCAGTTTTTCTTTCGCTGAACATTTGTTACAAGTTTAGGTCATTAAATCTTAGGTTTTTTTCAGTGCTAATTGGCAACATCGTCATCAACCTAGTCTTTACTTAACCATTAAACTAAATGGAGCGGATTGCCAGTATTTTACAAGAGCAACTGTGACTGCTTATCTGACTCCAAAAGTCGACTGTTGGGTAACACGATACCGCTTGACAAGACTACCAAATATTTTAGGGACTTAGAGAGCTAAACCACACGATGCGGCGCGGCGCCGCAACGCAAATATCTCGATGAATTGGTGGGACACGAGTGACGTCACACCGCGCGTACGCCCGCCGATAGGTCGAAATATTTGCGGTGCGGCGACGCACCGCATCGTGTGGTTTGGCTCTAATGGCTTACTGTCCACGAACGCGTCGCTTCATAGACAGATAGACACGTACCTATTCATCATTATACGCTTGGTGTACGCCTACGTGAAACTACGCGACCATGGACAGTAGGCCGAGGAATGGAAATGTGTCGATATATCGAATGATGGTCACTCGTCCATAATTCGATCATGGTAAACGTTGTATAAAGTACGACTAAATAAAAGTTATATATAACTAATTAAATTCACTTTCACTTACCGGAAAAGATAGAGGCAAGGGCGGCGATGATAAAGCTGATGACGACGCCTGGGCCCGCAAACTTGCGCGCCACCATCCCCGCTACTAAATACATGCCGGTGCCGACACAAGAGCCGACCCCGAGAGATGTTAGGTCCAATGTCGTTAGGCATCGCTGTGGAAGAAAGATATTGTTAAATTTGGATTGTAATATATGTCTATGAGGGTCTAGAGTAAAACTTAGATTAAAAATTGTAGTGACCAAACATCCCCTAAACACAAAAATTATTCAGCCGAGAGCATGAACGCGAGAGCACGCATGCGTTTCAGAGCGAGTGAGACGATTTTATGCACTGACTAAATGACGTCAGGTCACTACTATTTGTCTGACTAATGAAATGTAACTTTGTAATAGTATAATACCTTAATAATATCTAATTAAAAATATATAAAGTTTATAATTTTTTTGTGGAGCTTTAATGCGTCTCACAGAAGGTTTGGTCCATGGAAATTATCTAACACATAAGATACTACTTTAGAAAGTATCTGACACTTATAACAACTGACGCAAATGAATAGAGAGGTATGAAAATGGCCTCTTATCTCAAAAGAAATAATCCACAACAGGTGACTCAATAACCCTTTCCTACCAGAATACAAGCTTGTTAGGGTTCCGTAGCTTACAAGGAAAAAACGGAACCCTTATAGGATCACTTTATTGTCCGTCCGTCTGTCTGTCTGTCAAGACCCTTTATCTCGAGAACGCGTGGCGGTATCGAGTTGAAATTAAAACCATATACATAAAACCATATAGTATTCAGGTCTGCGGTCCCTTCAAGTTGTGAAAAATTAAACTTCTAAGTTAACGAATAAAAAAGATACGGCTGAATTTTGATATTAAGCAATCTTTATGAAGTTGACTTTTATTCACAGATCAACCGTTGCCCTCCCCGCTACCCAGCTAAAGTTGTAGTCAATTACTTAAATATCTGTTCAATCAGCCGTTGGATAAAATAAATATTAAAAGAAAATGACATAGATGTCAAATGATGTTGAGATGATGTAGCCAGCCGGGATCTATACTTTCGTTATAGAGCACGAGGCATGCATCAATTTCTGCAGCACGCCGGAAGGAAGTGTCGGTTGATAAGATCCGGGAACGGCTGGTTGAACCGACAGTTCATGTGATTTTCTAAGACTTTATAAAATACCTTTGCGCTCTAGAAGCCCTAGGAACCAATATTATTTTAGAACTATTTATTGATTTTTACAATACTTATTCCAGTCCAGAGTTAGTATAACTATAAGTGGTTGGCTTGTGTTGTTTTTTTTTATGCTTTTACGAGTGTAAAATACCTAGATACATTTAATGACTTTGATTGTACTTGATTATAAACACTGTTTAAGTAGAAAATGTAATATATTCTATCTATGATTGAAAAATATCTGATTGCACAACAGACTTTGAACATCTACATTAGTAAAATTCTTCATCATCGAAGGAAGAAATAATTCCTGGTTATTGACCAATCAAACTATCTGTAAGCGCTGTTTGATAGAGATGATGAAGAATTTGACAAATGTAGTATATTTCCTGGTTACTGGAGGACGTCACATAGTTTAAATCTTGCAATAATAAAAAAACTGGCAACGTATCCATTGTCCGGTCGCTTTTATATAACGATCTGTAGACTTCATTTAGTTACAAGAAAACAAGCGGAACGGCAAAATATCTGATTGTTACAACCATTAGGGCTTATAAGGGAGAATGGGACTCATCATCTTCGGACGAGACAATTACTGGAATAATCCCAATCGAACGACGCTTACTGGTAAGCTAGTTTTTTTTTTATCTGTTATAAACGGGATACCTGCGTCAGTGCGAAAGCCGTCTCATCGAAGTTTGTTTCCTCGAAAACTTTTCAACGATATCACTATACTGCGACGCCTTGTTAAGTCGACTTTTTGTTACTGCGATGGTTCGTAACATCGAAAAACTTTACTGCGAACGATTTTAAAGCGAAAACATCATACTTCGAAGCCTTGTTCAATCGATGTCTTGTTACTACGATGATAATTATGTCACTTAGGAATACTTAACTTTTAATTTCTTTATAAACTAGTGCTTGACTGCGATCCCACCTGATGGTAAGCAGTGACGCAATCGTTGATGGTGAGACGCACTAGTTTATTAAGAGCCTATTCAGTCCAGCCTTGAAGACACCTAAATTATAATTGGACGGGAAGACCGCAGCAGGCAAACTGTTCCAATCCTTCGATGTACGCGGTTCGATTGTTCAAAATTATTTATAAAAATAAAACAAAAGTTACACATTCATGGCCAATGAATAAATACTCGTATATCATGATACAACATTCGCTGCATGATAAGTTTAATATCGTATAATCGTATTGTTTTCACGGATTACTTGTGGAAAAATCATTTTAATAATTAACAGTTGGGACATTTTACACAAAGCTGACAACGAAATAAAAGTGAGGTACTGAAATTCATTTATATTGGGCATATTTGTATGAGTACTTATAGGGGATATGAACGTGTGAATTAAGATGAATAGAGAAGGAGATAATTGTTCTTTTTGATGTTCTGTTCAGATTTCAAATGTGATATTTTTTTACATTGTTAAACTGGAAGTAAGTAGCTACTTCAAAATTGTTTTTGAACAACTTCGATCATTTTAATAATTTTAACGGAAAAATAAAGCAGTAATACCGTAAAAATTGCTAAATGGGATCTAAATACGTACATATCGCTCTGAGCGATATATCAGTCAATTCTTAAAGCCTGTCGGTGATATGAAAATACATACGAACCCTTCCGTATATCAGGTGAATTCTATAGAATTCCATATCTTAACAAATAAACTTCAAACAAAAAAAATACTTTGTGATATGTATATAAATAGTTAGAAGTACGAATATGTCCAATATGAACAAATTTCAGAACCTCACTTTTTTTTCGTTGTCCGTTTCACGTGATACAGTTTATATTGTCGATATTTCAGTTACATTCGATAAAAGAATGAAGCTCGATATTAAATAAAAGGATTGCACACCAATGTCGATCGCTTTTATGTGTACATGCCTTTCAAAGTGATCGTTCACAATTCAAAAGCGAGTGTTGACGTGATGTCTGGACTGTAGCTTTGTGAAGTGGAGGAGCGAGGAGTGTGCTTTTCAACTGAACTTTTCCAATAATATTTACCAATAATTGCTTAACGAATCCAATGTATTATTATTTGGAATAAAAAAGCACAAACGCAGATTTAATGCCTTGGGCTTTTTCAGCCTTTGGGTAATGCAAAGAAGTTATGTAAGAAAATTGAAAAAAGGCAAACACAAAGAAAATATACATACCCAGATAAATCATAAATACAAGACAATTATGTAACAACGTCTGGATTTATAGTTTAAAATCAAAATTAATTTAGTAATATTATAACACAGTAATTTTAAGTTTTAGTTATAACATCGCCTTGGACGTGTCTGGAATGGTGGTATAATATAATTTAATAAATAATTCTTATTCAAATAAACAAAATATAATTAGTAATTAATTATAAAATAATTACTAGTAAATTAAATATATTACTATACCCTTTTTTGCATCCATTATAAAAACTTTTACCTATTTGTTTTATTTGTCTCTGTACACACAAACAGAAATAAAATAGTAAATACAGTTAGAAAAAAAAACTTTTTACAAAAACAAAAATTAACCGACTTCAATGTTAAAAAAAAAACACTGGAAAGTACAAAATAACTTTAATTTCGGAAGTCAGTGTTTTATACCTAATACATAGTTTTGTCTCTTCATTAATAACACCGACTTCCGAAATTAAAGTTATTGTACTTTTTAGTGTTTTTTACATTAAAGTCGGTTTAATTTTTATTTTGTAAAAAGTTTTTTATTTTTGACTTTTTAGTTATTGTACCACCACTTAAAAGTACCCCTCAGCCAAACCTAAATACCTTAGCCAGAGTGCATCTCATAACATTTCTAATAATACCAAACACGGTCAGATTACATTAATTTACCTTCTGGCTTTGTCATCAGACCAGTCCGATAAATCCCCTCCCCCTTTTTTTCGGTCAGTCATCGACTACACTATAAATAAAGCAATTTTACTTATTACGACAATTCTGCTGTTATCCAATGAGGAGTTTTGTTCCATATCTTCGAAGTTCATAATTAGATCATAACAATATTTCTATGGGACCAACTTGGAAGCATAACCTTTCAATCAAAATAATAATTTTCAAAATCAATCCACAACTGACCGAGATATTGGTAAAAATACATATAAATAAAAAACATACATTCAGTCGAATATAGAACTTCCTCCTTTTCGAAACCTGTTAAAAATACAAAGGAGTCGCTAACATGACATAACATATTTAATTAAAATGAAATTGAAATGAATAGCGGGCTTAAAACTAGCCCTTGTGACAGTAAGTTAATTACAAGCGTCGCTGGCACTCCAGTATGCTGTAACATGACACAGACGAGGTAGCGTATTCGCCTCCCTACAAATACATTGAAATACTTCAGTCACTAGCGCTGTTTTTTTTCATAAACGGTCACTGATACCTAAAACAAATACTGGTTCACCTTAAAATACATTTTTTTTAAATATAAATTCTAAACCACTGGTGTTCCTTCAGTAGCCATTATAACGAGGGCTATAGCAACTACTTTAAAAAATCCGCAGGCCTAGCAGGCGTTGCTCCTATCTGACCCTATCATTTTTTCTGGCATTTCACAGTGAGCTAGCCATTGCTCGCCGTCTGTAAACCTGCGCCACCGGTGGCCGCAAATCGTTCTACTACTACTGACGACGGACGGCGATTGAAGGACCCCTAAACAGCAGTGATCAGGAAAGACTGACTCCAGTTACATAAGAGGTATTTAAATGGGAACTCTTTTTCGCACAAGCCCTTCTTCTGTATATTTTCTTCGATTTATTTCTGTGTTAGTCATATCTCTAAATGATATCAATAATTTCCTTAAGTTAATGTTAAACACACAAGTTTACATACAATTTTAGAATAAACACATATTCAAAGAGCACATTTCAATATATTCTTTCTGTCAATATGCTCCATATTGCTAGACTATTTCTGCTCTGTTTGTCGGTTGCACTATTAGCGTTAAAATATGTAAACATAAATAATAAATTTTGCGGTAATTTATTGAAGTACTTCAATTTATTTTCACTGCTTTTCTACTCGTTTCGATGTGTATTTTAAATTCAATGCAATAAATATAGACATTAGATTAAAAAACATCTGACTGACTCACTGATGGAGAGCTTTTTCCATTCTAGTACACAATAACTGTAATTAGGAGTTAATAATAGTAATTCGTGTGAAAAGATTTGTACTCAAAGTATTCATTTATTTTCAGTTCATTCAATTAAATGTTCAGTTAAACCCGGGTTTGTAATTATTGCCTGCATAGATACCACTTACTTACACTTCGTGAGCACAGAGTTATCAGTATCAATCACAGTTAATTGAATTGTATGTTGGAGAGCTACAAAAATTTATTTAATTAGTATTGTATTTCTAAAAACCTTGATAGCATTGATAATTTATAAATTAATTAAGAATATGAATTAAATGAATATTAAGGATCGCAACAAATCTGCAGGACGTACAGTGCCGACACTTCAGCGACTGAATTATCGGTCGTAGTATCCGGTTGGCTTGACAAGCAAATCCATCGAGCATTCGGAAACGAAACGGTGCGGCGGATGCTGGCTCAGTCGACAGTCGATGTCTTTAAGGTGTTCGGTTGTGACGTGTTGAATTGCCCAGCAAAATGGATTTAGGGAAATGCAACAAGAAGGCTTTGAAGAAGGAAAATGCAACAAGCACTCAACTTTCGGTGCTTAACGCGTTGCCGATGTTTTGGTCGCGACGTGTATCGTCATGTGTCGCTTGCTCATGAACGTGACGTAAAATCAGCTGATGTGTCGAACGTTTGATACTATCCATCCCGCAGATGTGTCGCGACCCTTATTCAGATAATCAATGGGGCTGAAAGGTTCTGGAGTGGCGACCGCGTACCAAAAAAGATGCAGTGTTGGAACTTCAAAGTTCACCGATGAATGCAAGATGCACAGAACCAGTCGTTGTGGTGAAGCTTGTGGGAGGATGTCCAACAGTGGAAGTCTTTCGGATAAGATGGTGTGGCGGGATTATATTTTCGTAAACATTTTTTTGTTGAAACGGTTTTTTATTTCATTAAACCCCAAACGAACGCCGGCAGCGGCGTTCGCGCATCTAATGTCTTACTATTGTGTCTCAAATTAACGGTATCTGAAAAGTTAAACTAGAATGTTTAAAAAATAGTCCGACATAAAACAGCTTTCTTTTCGCCTCCACACAAAATACTTTAGTTAAAAGTTCTTAAATGTAAATGTTACACTTTACATTTCAGTTTGTTCAATATAACTTTGCGAGTGGTCGACTAACAGTCAGCTGTATCTTGATTTATAAATACATTGTAAAATGGACTGTAGTTCTTGGGTAATAAAGATATATATCCTTTGATGTACAATAAACAGCAAGTCAACCGCGACCGGAGCCGGCTTGCTGTATAGTAATTCACAAAAACACGATTTACCTTGTATGTAAAGGGAATTAAAATACTGGCCAAGTGCGAGTTTTTCAATTTTTAATTTTAATATTATCATGTTATTGTAACGGCAAAAAAAAAAAAAATTAAATTCTCTACCTCATAAGATTTATGAGATACAGCCCGCTGACAGATGGATGGATAGCGGAGGCTTAGTAAACGGGGTTCGTTGGCACGTACAGAACCCTAACAAGAAGTTTGATTGAAATGCATTGTGTTCTACACCCCTAGCCAAGTTGCTAATCTATAATAATTAACGCTTGTAGAAAGCTTCAAATGTACGGGAATGACGTCGCCTCAACGCTCAGTCACGTTGTCAGAACAAAAGAATTGGCGGCAAGGTCAATTCGAAGCGTTCGACGCAAGCAAAACGGTTGTAACTTGGCTAGGAGGACTGTTTTTTGTTTCGCTCAAACCCCAAGCGAACGCCGCCAGTTCACGCGTAATTTTGCGCTATTCGGTTAGCACTAAGATTATTAAAAGTCGGATATATAGATTATTAAAATATTGAGCGTTTTATTTATAGGGTATGTATCTAAGAATGTAAGTAAGAAGTTTTTCATAGAGTAGTCTGTAAACATCGAAAATAAAGAACCTTCCATTATCACCATTGCCATTTATCTATATTTACACTCGTATCTACCTCCTCAAGATCGAAGCGAAGTAATATAAACATAGACAATATGGGCAAACTGTTATAATAATACTCGTATAATGAGTACACTTTAGCAAAGCCACCTTACACTTCACAAGGAAAAGGTATTTTCATTTTAAAAATCTTCGGGTTCTTTTTTATAAAGAAATGCAGAAATGAAAGCGTTCTCGTATCTGGAGTATTTAAACTCGCATTTCCGTTCATAGCTTTGTCGAGGAAAATGCAATTGTTACATTGAAAACACTAATTGGTGCTATGAGTGAAATGCTTTATAGAATATGTACTTGTAAAAATAATACGAGATCATTTCGACTTAAATTATTGGCTTTAAAATTATGAATTTACAATGGACTTTTGAGAGTTTAGTGATATTAAAAAGGCTATACAAAAAATATGGGTTGCAATGACCTTCAAGGCATTATGATTAACATCGAAATGTGTAAATTACGAGTACCTATAAAATACAAGTATGGTTCCTGTTTGGGTGTGAGTACAACATTATTTTTAGTTTATTATATACGGAACTTTAGTATAATTTGTTCAGAATCAGTAACTGAATCGATTCCAATAATTTTTAGACAAAAATATTTAAAAAAGTTACAAGTTGGACACTAGCGACACTAAGTACAACACAGGTCTCGGCAGGTCATAGTCATAAAACAACACCGCAGTCACCCGGATGGCCCGGTGACCATGTTGCCAACCAGGTACCATAACTGACTTATAACTTTGTGATTTTTCATAATTCAGTTTAGAAAGTCGGTTATTTTTTTTTTTCCTAAATTTAAAAAACCTCCGACGCTTAAAATAAAGCCTCACACATTAAAAGACCAAATGTATCCAAACATGATGCGCAACACTGTAAAATTATCCAGCAGCAAGTTCCACGTCACGTGAACGCGTTGTAAAATGTTGGATGACAAGTAGCAGGATTAGGCGTGGCTTGCGGACGGCGAGCAATGGGTAGCTCTCTGTCCGACCGTTCGGTAACCGTCCGGACCGAGCCCAAGTCGTCGACGGCGCGCACTGTTTCCGCGCGCCTCGAGGAGTTGTCAGCAACCATAGGGGCCGAAGCCTACTGAGGCTAAAGGTCTAGTTCCGAAAGGGAGGCATTGAAGGAACGGGGTGGGGTATTAAGTCAGTAAGAGCCTAACACTATCAGCCGCTGCGCCCATGGGCGGGGGATGACATCTGGACATAAAGCAATGTTACAGTGTCACGTAGATGTATACGCAACGCGTATCAAAAATGTATTGTAAAGGCATTTAATAGACATATAATGTTGAATCATGTGGAATGAGAAGATGTTAATTTCTATAAATAATATTTTACACTTGACTAATTTAATGTCACTTCAATTAAAATCTTCTAGGTATATTATGTTAATATGTTACAAGAGTTCGGTGCCAAACATATTACTGACGTACTTGTGTACGTGATTATACAGCAAAGATTATTTTACCCAATTTGCAGTTATTCCTAACTACATAATGTAATAACTACAATTCATGGGATAAGGTCGTCAAATGTTCGGATTCTGATTGCTGACCGTACATGAATGTCCTGAGACTTTAGTGATGGACGTTTTTACTGCTTTTTAATTAGTTTATTAAACCAACCTAGAAAATACACGTTCATCACGTGCCTTAAGGGCTGAAGCGTAAAACGTGTCATCATTGATCCACCATAACAAAAGATTTAAATTGAAAGGTACCAGATATTCTACAGCCGTTCTGCAATAGTCGCAGTGCGTGTTGAATGAAAACTGGGGTCGAAATTCGCCCCAAATTGACCGTTTCGTCCCACGCCGTCCCACGCAAAGTGGCGGGGGTTCGACGCTCACAGGTCGGTCCCACGAAAATGAATGGCATTTAAAATAGAATGGTGTGGTTGGTGGTATTTTTAACTACGGTATGTACTAGTGAAAGATTATTCATGACAAGCCCTAAGCTTAAATAATAAGCTTTAGGATGTAAACAAATTAATTTTAATAAGTCTACCTTCAAGTTTTAATGTCATAAAATCTAGGAATATCTAATAATGATATTGCTCAAAACAAATAATCAATACAGATATTACAGACATTAGATAAAATTTTATTTTGGATACTGATTATGAAAAACCAACTTTTCCACAGACTTATCTCGAGGTATTTCTAAGGAATCGTTCATTTTCTCTTGATAAAGAGTAGTTATTGACACGGATGATAGTTTAAATGTCTTTCTGTGCTCAAAAAAATCAATAAAACAATACAAATAATTTACATCTCTAAATCTGCGGCCCTAGTGAAAAGGGGTATAAGTCCGATTTTGTCGAAAATGAGTTAAGTATACCCAAGTGATCAGAAAAAAATGTTCTGTCGTTTAGTGAAAACGGATCTAAGCTATCTCTAAAAATATAAAGGAAGTTACTTTGTGTAAAAGGTTTCAAATGAAACCAAAAAAAACTACAAAAGTTGGTTTCAAGTCAATTTAAAACCTTATAAACAGAAAATTAAAAAAAAATGTTTTGTGTTTTTTAATCTAAATTAACATAAATCACCTATGCTTTAATAAGCTTGGTGTTTATCGATACAAAAACATTTAGTCCTTAAAAATATTTTAATTAATAATGATATTACTAGACTTATATCCGTTTTCACCAAAATAAGAGAAAAAATATTTCTTTGCATTAGGTAATTTGGTTATTTAAAATAATTTTAAATGCGTATCCCTTTTCACATGCATGGATTAATATTTAACTTATGGGACAAAGGTCTAACTTATCTTATACCGGGTTCAAGGAATTCATTTTGTTGCTATAGGTAAGTCAATATCTTAAAATTTCTTAACTTTACATAAAAAATAACCTAATAATAATAAAGAGCATAAATCGTTTACTCATAAAAAAACTTCACTTTTATTTCATTAGATTGCGGTTTAAATGTCACACGAATCAAATACGATTTTAACGCGCGCGGAGTGTTTTTGGTCTCCTGTAAAGTTGTATTTTTGGACTTAGATCCTTTTTCACTAGGGCCACAGAAATAACGTGTATTAATTCCCTTCAATATTAAAACTCAAAACGTTTTACACATTTTGAACCCCCCGCTCGAACGATACGTATCCATACGTCATCACTACGATGACGTACCTATAGGTATATAGCCCTCACAGAATCACGTCCCGCCGCGGTCTGCACATTCACTGCGGATATTGATGTCCCATAAATACCTTCCTGAACGATCATTTTATGTGCCAAACGTTTTCTTTGGTTGAATCAACATATTGGAACCATAAATGTTCGTATTTCAGCCACACAAAACTGCGCTGCGACATTGCATCGTAAAAGCCTACGAACTTGCACGATGCATCGCAAGAACTTGCGAATTGATTCGCATCGCACATTGTAGGGTCACATACCGATACTTTGCCGCACGGAATCGCGTCGCAGCAATTCGTATCACAGGTTTCTGTGATTAAAGCCGTACTTAAGGAAACTCGATAACCTAGATTGACTTCTGGCAATCGCATGTACGAGGTCTGTTCAAAAGAAAAGGTGAATTTTAAATTTTTGCGGGCTGTGTACATTCGATTTTCGAATTTTTTTTTTTATGTTTGTACACATATGTTTATCATATGTTGGCATTATCAGCCAATTTGAATTAGTAGTTTGATGTTGACAACTGAAAAGGTTAGTTAAGTTTTTGTGTGTTCTTCGATTTTTGACTTTTGAAAAAAATGGATCAAAGAATATGTATTAAATTCTGCATTAAAAATGGAATAAAGTACTCCGAGGCACTTGAAATGTTGACTGTGGCATTTGGTAAGTCCACTTTGTCTCAAAACAGCGTTTATAAATAGTACAAGCGCTTTACAGAAGGTCGAGAAGATGTTGATGACGATAAGCCTCCTGGAGTTGCAACCACGTCAATAAGCGAAGAAAATATCGAAACAGTGAAAAAAATTGTTTTCGAAAATCGTCGACTTACTATTAGGGAAGCTGCAAAGAATGTTGGCATATCAATCAGATCATGCCATACAATTTTCCCGAATGTTTTGGGCATGAAACATATGGCAGCTAAGTTTGTTCTGAAATTGCAAAATTTTTAGCAAAAGCAACGCACACACATCAATGCTTGTTCGTGATTGTTTAGCCAAAAACAACACCGTAATCATATTCACCAGATTTAGCTGCCTGCGACTTTTTCCTACTCCCAAAACTAAAGTGACCAATGAAAGGAAAGCGTTTTGCCTGGGGGCCCCGGAACAATGGCAAAGCAGGAACAAGAGCGGGTTTTAGTCAGTCTTTTACTGATTTACTTGTCGCAGGGGATTCATAATTCAGTCATTGGGTGTTTTCCCACGTAATATCCTAAACAAACATTGGAAATTAAATAAAAGTTTGCAAAAAAGGTTTTACGTTATTGCCACCAGACGGCACTTATGACATTAAGAGGGTCCTTCCCCACTTATCATGATTGTAAGCATGGTTTAATTATGACTGTAAGTCCCTTATTTGAAGCGTGGCAGGAAATACCTCACGGCATCCGCACCTTCCGCATGAAGCAGGTTCTCACCGGACATGGTAAGTTCGGGAGGTTCCTGCACTGGAATCGTGCTGAAGTGACGCCCGGGTGTCACCACTGTGCGGAATGCCCAGAGGAGACGATAGAGCACACAGTAGAGGTGTGCCCTGCTTAGGCAGAGCATCGCCGTGCCATCGCGAAGGCGATCGGTGGCGGCGATCTCTCGCGCTGGTCCTTGGTATAGGCCATGGTTTGGAGAGCGCAGGAGTGGCAGGCGGTCGCCTCCTTCTACGAAGCAGTAATGCTAGCAAAGGAGGAGGCCGACCGTATCAAGTAACGGCGCTCACAGCGCCCCAGCCACCCGGGATTCCGATTTCGATTTCCGGCCACCGTAGACGTGGGCTTGCGGACGGCGAGCAATAGATAGCTCGCTGTCCGATCGTCCAGTAACTGTCCGGACCCGGAGTTACAGACAGTCCGCTCTGCAGAGACTGCATGGAGGAGGATGAGACAGCAGCTCATCAGCTTCTAAGCTGCCCTGTGGTCGCTGGATACAGGGCAAAGTACTTCGGAAACCCAGGTAACCTTCGTGAAATGGTTAGCGACACCAAGGCGCTGCTGGCCTTTCTTGAGGAGCTGGGGTAGATCGAGTGACTCATTTGTACAACCCGTACGCAAAATACGCGCTTTAGTCGTGGAGTTGCGGGCAACAGCCCGTTGTACCTAACCTAACCTAACCTAACTGTCCGGACCGAGCCCAAGCCGTCGACGGCGCTAAAATTCACACCAAATAGCAGATTCCAGAGATTGCAGAGGTCTGCTACTGGCTAATCCTTGGGCTAATCCCTAGGCTAATCCGGTAAAAACTTCTGAAAACCTTTTACAGAATTTATGATTTCGTAGAAGCCTAGATAGTATCCACAAGATATCTGTATTTTCAAAATATCTAGAGAAAGACGTATAATAATGTCATAATCATTTAAGAGTGGTTGAATGGAAATGTATCTCGGGTTGGCTGCTCTCGACGTTAACGCATTCGAGTACATTCTAACTAAGCTTACGAGAAAGCAAACAAATTAAATGAACAAACAGATCCTCTTTCACATAATGTAGAGAGATTAGAATTTTTATTTAAACATTATATGGAAGATGATTCTTTAGAGAATGTTCATTAACTGCATCGATATAATTATGTATAATTATTAATATAATTATGTTAGATTAGGCGTGCCGAAAACTCGCTTCAGTCGACTCAGCTGTAATGTCGACAGAACACCGTGAACAATTACACTATGTTGAACGGAACGCGTAAATGCCACGAAATTCATGGCATTTATAACATTTTGGTCTCGAAAATAGTATTCTATAAAAGCTATTTTAGCGCTGCATGTGTTAATAGTTCTGTTAGACGACATAATGCCAATGTAGCGCTGCAGCGAACTTTTGTTTTAACTTTTCAGTATTTCGACAAATAGTTTCCCCATAAGGGCTTGTCTATCAATAGAAAATAAGTCGGTTATTACCTGGACTACCCACCTACAAGGATTTTTAACGGGTTTCATTGGGCTCTATTCTCTAACGCACGGAATCTGATATTAACAACTAAAGAAAATGTACGATGGACGATATAATACAGAAGAATTTCAATCGCGTCGTGTGCGACGGCGGAATGCTGGAAGTTTACCACACGATGCGGCGTGAGTTTGGCGCGTTATGTTCATATAACTCGAGTCACGAGAATAATTTAAAGTCTTCATCCCTAGAGGAAAGCAAGTTGTTCGATTTACGTTTTATTTCAAACTAACATTCCAAATAATACCTATGTAGGTATTATTTGGAATGTTAGGTTGAATCACTCCCACATTCAAAGCCTACTGGGGCCAGGGTTATCCGAAAGGGCGCTCGAACCCCGGTATGAAGGCTTGAAGGAACGGGATGGGTTTTTTAGTCAGTAAGAGTCTGATACTATCTCCCGCTCCGCCCAAGACCGGGGGTTGTCATAAGATGATTTTTCCAATAGAAAAAAAAAAGCTAAAATTGGTAATTTTTTTTTTATTTGGTAATTATTTTGATCTGGAAAACCTCGTACTGGCTAAGCTATAGGCATTACCAGAGCCAGCATAATTAATTTCAAAATGACTGTTTAATTAGAGATGGCGTTATATTTAGAATTTTTTTACGTGATTTTTTTTTCAGTTTTTCTCACCGTTTATACCTTTTTTTGGACTATCATGAATATTTCAAGACCAAAATGTACCTAATCATTCCAGCCGTTCTTGAGTTTTAGCGAGACTAACGAACAGCTATTAATTTTTATATACCTACATTTATAGATAACCAAGAATTATTATGGATATAAAATTACCTACTGCTACCACTTGCACGTTAATGTGTGCATTGTGCGTTTTAATGAGCACCGATTAATTCACGCTCCACTAATTTAGAGCGTCGATACCCATATTATTTGCTTACTATTTAATTATGATAATTAGTATGATTGTTAATAGTTATTAATTGATTGTTAATATTTAAAAATAATTTTCGGGGTTTATAAGGGTTTGCACTGCTCCTTACATATTGTATTATGTAAACATTTTTATTATTATTGGTAGGCTTGCGCTAATGAAGTTGACGATGGAACACGCTTGCCTTGAAGTAACCTATTCACTTTTAACTAAAAGATAGCCATTTTATTTAATACTGCGAATATTTTCAGATTTTTTGGATAGCTACTGTGTGAAAAAAATAGAGGAGAGTGGTTTTTAGTGACATGAATTGGCGTGGCGAGTTTCAATAAAGTTCAATATTTTTGCAACAGAGCTGAATAACGCCTAAAAACCCATAAAACGAACGCTAGCTTGGATTCAATCATGATCGGGTAAGTGTAAAGTAAAGCGGTGAAGTTTAAATGAAGTTTTAATTGAATTTCTGTGTTTGTAACCTGTATAAGATTAAGTATATAATTTGTTTGTGAGTGTGTGACATTTGAAAAAAGACTGACCCGTTATTTTATTAATTGAGTAGATACTAGAAATTGAATATTTCTCAAACTCCAATGTCGCCTTCTTTCTCTTCTTTTTGAAACGATGGTAAACTTGTTAAACTGTTTGAATCCAGTAGATGCAGCGTCGGTGGCATTCAATAAATCTTCCAAAGTGCAGGTGTATGGGCACTTGGGGCACTGACGTGTGGTTCATTTTGTGAACAATACTTTCGCGTGAAACCGATCAAAATATGGTTTTAAAGTAAGATTTGAAACGTGAGAAATTCTTAATAAATTATGTACTTAATTCAGAAACCCGGCCTGAGCATCGTCTTTATTTGGCCGTCTTTTGACTTTCTTATGTCGATTAACGACACGAATTGCTAGTTGCTTGAATGACCCATCAGTACGTACGAAGCGTTGTGGAAACACATTTATTGTACGTGCAGCTACGGAGTAGAATTTGCCGTCAGAGTCGGTTTCCTGATAGCTACAGTTGCCATCACGGATTTTGAGCGCTCGTCTTCGTTGTTAGATACATGGAGCAACGCAGGGAACGAATTAGGAGTGACGTCTATGACGCGATGGCGTAGCGAGCCAATCACTGACACTCCCCGCACCCGCGTCTCACTTCGCACCATTAAAGAGACCGAATATTTGACTTCTGCGCAACCGCTCAAGGTCCGTGATGGCAATTGTACAACTTAGGAGTCATTAAGTGAAGAGTGAATAGGTTACTTCTAGGCAAGCGTGCTCTATCGTCGCCCACATCATCGCTTATCAGTCATACTTTACTTTTACCAATATTATGTATGTATTCGTCGGAATCGGAACAAATAGATCTACCTTCTATCAACTTAGATATAAATTCATTAAACCCCAAGCGAACGCCGGCGTTCGCGCACCTATTGTCTTTCTATTGTGTCTGTAATTTCCACGATTGAAAGTACTTAGATATAAAACCTTACCTTCTTACCACTTAAACTTTGTTTTTTTTTTTTTAATTTATATTATCTAGTGCTTGACTGCGATCCCACCTGATGGTAAGTAGCGATGCAATCTTTGATGGTGAGGCGCACTAGTTTATTAAAAGCCTATTCACTCTAGCCTTGAAGGCACCCAAATTATAATCGGATGGGAAGACCGCAGCAGGCAAACTTTTCCAGTCCTTCGATGTACGCGGTGTAAACGAGGAAGCGAAACGCTTAGTCCGGACCGTAGAGGTTTCAACAACGTAAGGGTGGTTATTAGCCTTGCGTCGGGTTGTCCGATGGTACCTACTGTGAACATTTTGTCTTTCTATTTAAATTAATTATTAAATATTTTGAAGGTTTTCAAACAAAAAATGTACCTTTTCCTATTATTATGATCATTACAGTTGTACATACCTAATAGATTTTTAAAACGATTCTAAGTACAGTGCTTTTATTTTCCAGGTTAAAGCTAGACAGTTGACAGCTGAGTTTAGCTGTCAACCAATCATCGTGCCTGTAAGCGCCGGAGCATTAAGTTGTCACTGCGAGCTTCTGAATTCAAAATTGGACATCCTTAAGTGCCTTTTAGGCAATTTTATAAACTACCTAGCACGTTTTCTGTGAATTTGGTAAAACACAATATTTTATTGTTGATTTTTACTTAATGAACAACGGTGAGGAAATTTTTGATGAAGTTATTAAGTATCTTTATGTGACCATGATACATATTAGCAAAATAATTTACTAAGTTTTATCAAATCACGGTAATGGTCAGTCTAAGTTTTGAAAATAATCGTCATAATTGGAAACTGAATTGACTAGATTTATTACGACAATAGATACACATAACTTAGTTTGGATATAAATTTTGGTTAAGTGGCATAATAGGCTTTGCTTTATGTATTGCGTTAATGTACTTTAAAGCATAACATAAACATAACTGTTTGAGTTTAGAAAATAATGGCTATTATCGCACATATGACATTGTAGTACAATTTGAGTTTAAGAAACATCACCAGAAACAGTCACTCAGGGCGTAATGATTTATAGAAAAAAGTACAACATTGTGACATAATGAAATTAAATTAAATTAAATGATGAATGAATGATGATGTAGGTAAAAAATATGGTGTTAAGTAAAAGAAGGATCTAGTACATTCTACCGTCAGGCATGCAAAATCGTTCGTTTATTATCATCGTTCGTTCAAAAGCGTATTTATTCATTTTTAAAATACATAATGAGATACTAGGTATTATTGACATTAACGTAATATCATCAACAAAAAAAAAAACTTTAATCTGGAATATTTTTAATACGAGGTCAAGTCGAGGGAATCTATTAATAGTATACAGAATTTTCTAGAAATTAAGTCTATAACTTTTTTATATTTTTCATCACTTGACGCTAAAAACAAATTCCAGCAAAATTGAGTTTGAGAATCTGCTATCACTCTTTATGCTTTTCAAAAGAAACTACGTCTTTAATTTGACTAAGGTTTCAATTGCTTGCTTCCAAAACTGTTTCACTCGTAATATTTTTATGTCCTGTCAAAATTATTAAAATTTCACCGGTATTATAAAATTTCTAAACTGTCTTTACGAGTTTACTGCTCAAAAGATGAAAGATGTTTAATTCTATAAAGAATTGGAGTTTAGAATGTAAATACCGCCTACCAATACCGCGTACGTCGAAGGACTGGAACAGTCTGCGTGCTGCGGTCTTCCCGTCCGATTATAATTTGGGTGTCTTCAAGGCTAGAGTGAATAGGCTCTTAATAAACTAGTGCGCCTCACCATCAAAGGTTGCATCGCTACTTACCATCAGGTGGGATCGCAGTCAAGCACTAGTTTATCTGAATTAAAAAAAAAAAAAACAAGGTGCCAGATACATTTCCCAAATCTTTTTCTAATACCTCTGCATAGGTACCTACTCGAAAAACAAACAGTAAGCAAACCATTTTTCTTTATTAGAAAACATACAAGTTTTCAATAGATGCTGATTCAATAACAAAGACATAAAGTTACCATATGATTTTGTTTCCGTTATATTTCAAATGAAGAATGTTAATAAAATAATTAAAGTTATTGCAAACTTATCTGGCTCCAACTTCAATCAGTAAAGCCACAAGCAGCTCAGTCTCTTTATATCCTAAAAACTAATAACAAAAAATAGAAGATTTGCCTTACCAACTGCAAATAGATAGAGATGAGAACTAAAATTGAAAAAGACTTCTAACTGAATTCCGGAACTCCGTTGCAAAATGCCACAGACATATCATGAAAGAGAGAAAAATGCACCTGTCATTCAATCCGCGCAAAAACTGGAAATCTCGTGTTTCATTTCAAATTCTCCATACCGCAACTGATTGGGAGCTGTCCAAAGCATATCGCAGACGGATGTCACTCAAAATATTGCGGTTTACAAAGAACTGATATGGAGTCTGAGAGTAACGAAAAAATCTATGTAAGGATACTGATCAGTGAAACGCTAATTGCGGTTTTTTATTGCGTTTTCAATCCAGCTTTTGATATGAGACCAATCTAGTCCTTACTTTGTGTGAAATTTCAGGATTCTGGGTCAATGGGAAGTACTCTATGAATTTCGATCTTTGAGAGTTCCAAAATATACGTTTTTTTGCGACATAAACGGCCGTAACTTTTTTATTCATTAACTTACTAGTTTGATTTTTTCACAGTTTGAAGAGACCGCAGACTTGAGCATGTAGTTTTAATTTCAACTCGACAGACAGATAGACAGGCAACAAAGTGATCCTGTAAGATTTCCGTTTTTTCCTTTCGAGGTACGGAACCCTAAAAACTGCCCAACAGCGCTCTTCCCGTTCGATTACAATTTAGTTGTCTTCAAAGATAGAGTGAATAAGCTCTTAATAAACTAGTGTTATTTACCAGCGATGGATCAGCGCTTACCATCAGGGCCTCAAGTCTGCTATTACAATAGTGTCCCAATGGTCTATCATTGATGTCATAATTGTCGATTTTGACAAGTTTTGGTAATCTACTAATAAAATGGCGTCATTAAGACTTTCCAATGGTCAACCACTGACACTCCATTGAAAGAAGTGGGATAGAATGGTAATCTCGTACATATTTACAAATATATGTATGTCTCACGTATGCGGTAATCTGCAAAAATTTTGACAGTTCCTTTGATCAGTGACCTACCATTAGAACGTCATTGTGCAGTCATTGCTTATAATAAGCGCGATATCGTCATTTTACCACAACTCTATTACGAGACCATTGACTGATCAATGATCGATCATTATGAATTAGCAGAACTTTTAGCAAAATGACAATGGGATCGTGTTGGAATGCCGAATTTATAAAAATAGCAGACTAGGGCCCCTGATGGGATCGCATTCAAACACTAATTTTTATTATAAAAAATCACATTGTGTGACTTTTATAGAGCTGAAAAGATACTAGATTTGTCCGAAATGAGGCTGAGCTTTTATCGAATATAGTGTTGTGATATGCGAGCTATTTATATAATTGTTTTATTTTCAATTTAGATTCTAACGTTGCTATGGTGCTTTACTTCATTAATAAATCAACAAACTGACCTCCTCCTGACTCCTTTTAAAACTAATTACAATACATTATCAGCACGAATGCACTACGAGTAATAGGAAATAATTAGGAAAGTATTTTGCTTGTTGAAATTGTTGTTTCAACGCTTTTACTTTATCGTGTTTTGCTGCTAAGTGTTGCGAAAAATGCCATACAACCACAGAAATGGCCAAAAATCACAATGAGACTTCTACGGAGTCAGCACTAGCCTCTATAAATCGACCCGGAAAATTAAGAAAGATAGACCTATTCTAAGTTATGATTGTAACAAGGCCGGACATAAAGGACCTGACTGTTTAGCAAGAAGAAACTAAAGACAATTAAAGCTACAGCTTTGACAGCCCTAGCGGACTCTGAGGTCAATAAGAATGACTTGTGGTAGCAATACACCTAACTTTTAGGTCGGAGTGGTTCATCAAATATTAAGGTCGTTGATTGTGGTGAAGTAACAGTTTCCAATGGTGAGGAGCTTGTTTGTCTGGGTGTTGGTGATGTAAGTATTAATACTGAGGGCAGTATTAACAGTATCTGTGAAGTAATGCTCGTGCAAAATCTTAATACAAATTTACGTTCTATAAAAACGGTAGTTGATAAGTGTTCTTCTGTTTTATTCGATAAAAATGGCTGTAACGTCTTTGAGTTTAAAAATTTTCTTATAGCGGGAATTCTCCCCAATTAATTCTCCAACAAGCTCCTAGAGCTTGGAATATAAAACTCGATGAAACCTTGGTTAAAATAATTGGTTTTCATAAAACCCCATCTGAACCTTTTATTTAAGAAATTTATTGTTTCAGAAATAGTCATATTGGTAATATACGTCGATGACATTATTATTATTTTTTATAAAAATGTCAAATCGTTTGAAGTTGTCGAGAAGAACGTCGAAAAATATTTTTCTATAAAATATTTAAGACTATTAAAATTTTATTTAGGTTTGATTAAATCCCAAAAAGACGGAAAAACTATTAAAACAAAAAACTTGACTTGAAGTGTTTGTTGACCGCATTATTTTATTCATTTTCTATCTGTTTGCATGTTCCGGCCATTCTCCGAAATAACTGGATTAATTTTGTCGAGATTTTAACTGGTAGATAGATAATATTGTAAGAAGTAGAACTTTATTTTTAATCACAGAATTAGGAATCCTCGCGAAAAAATAATTGTCACGAAACCAAATGGGATGTTTTACGAGTTAGGCGTGTACAAAAGTAAGGGTACCAGCTATAGTTGATTAAAATAAAAGTGAGAAGAAGGCATAATGTTTGATTGAAGCGAGAGGGAAACTTGTAATGAAGGAGGGTACTATAATGATTTTGACATCATAGGAAGAAGAATAAAAGGGGTAGTACGATGATCCACAAAAAGGAAATTACGAAAAAAAATATTATAAAAGTGAAAATGCCGACGTATATAAATATGAAACGTACTGTTTCTGGATTTGACAATCTGACAATTTACTATATTTAAAAGCAACATAATAAAAAAATATAAAGAGGTATTGATTTCTGTCAGTATTTAGGCCACATAGTATTAAGTACCTTAACTTACAATTCACGTATATATTATAATATATAGTTATTATATATCAATAAAATAATCCTTCAAACTTCACATCCACTTTATCTATAATATGTACGTAATTAGAAATATATATATATGTTTATCAGTTGTCTAGTACTCATAACACAAGCTCTGCTTAGCTTGAGACTAGACGGCGTTGTGTGATAGTTGTGAAATATTATTATTATATTATTATTACTTTTTATTACGAATAGGCTCACGTTTGAACACTCACCTGCTGGTAAGCGATGATGAAAATCCTTGCTTAGAAAGAACTTGTCCACTCTTGACTTATGATAGAGATCCCTAGGTTGCAGCAGGAAACACAATATCCGTAATTTAACTGCAATATTCTTGGCTAGACAAAGTAAAGGAAATACCATTAACTTTGCCTGGCCATTGTGAAGGTAATTTCTTAGAAATTGTAAAGCCTACCTATAATGGACTGGAGTATACTGGAGAATGGAGTATAAGGTTCTAATTTACATTCTTTTCTTTACATGCGACATAAGAATTTTTCTATATTTCAACAAAAAAAAAAAAAAAACAAAATTCGGCAAAGTTTTAACGTATTTTACCGGTACAATAATATCAAATAACGTCAAATCATTACAAAGCTTTTAAACCTAATGTGATTAGCTTTCTTCAATCAACCTGTAACGGTTTTGCTAGAATCATCACCATCACTTCAGCCAAAAGAAGTCTACTATTGGCTGTCGGCCTCCCTCAAGTGTCGCCATAACTATTGGTCCTGGGTAGGGCACATTGCCTGCAAAACAGATAGTCGATGGGGATGAAAGGTTCTGAAGTGGCGACCACGCACCGGAAGATGCAGCATTGAAAGGCCTCCCACAAGGGGCGATCGAAGACCTGGTGAGGGTCGCGGGAACCCAATGGCTGTGAGACGCACAGGACCGGCTCTGCTATGTTTTATTTAAGCTGGGCTGACACGAAATGTCAAACTGTATGACATTTTTCACGGTCTTTGTTTGAAAGTCAATATTCGCATTCGCATTTGTGAATATGGAATGAGATCACTCGCATTTGCATTCACGAATGTGAAAAATCTAACATTCGTTACATCACTAATCCGTAATATCTTTTTAATCATCGGACGTTTAATCAAAACGAGTCGTATCTCAAAAAAATAGGTACCTATTTAAATCTATAAAAATATTTTTTTTAAATAAGGTTCAACTTTCAAATACGGGGTTCTTTGAGTTGCGTCTCTTTAAGATTAAGCATGTTGTAATTTGGCAAATTTGTTTAAATTTTTTGTATTTTGGTTTTAAAAGTACTATTGTCCTACAAAAATATTCTTTGATCACACTATTTATAGCCAAGGCGTGTTTATTTTTAACCGACTTCGAAAAGGAGGAGGTTCTATGTTCGGCTAAATATATTTTTTTTTACGGCTGAGCTTTTTAGTGCAGGTACCGAAACTAAAAGGTGTAAAATAAAAAAAAAGTGTTAAACAAAGAAGAGAAAAAACTATTACAGAAACACCGACTTTCGAAATTAAAGTATTTTGTACTTTTTTGTAAAAAGTTTTTTATTGCTATAAAAGTACTATTATCCTACAAAAAAAAATATTCTTTGAACACACTGTTTACAGTGAAGGCGCAATTTTTGTCTGCAAAACTTTTACTCACTATAAATAAACCGCGACAACATCCTACGTATTTCGCATTCGTGGCGAAGAATTTCCGATACATGGTAATCTACCTATCTTATTTAACCCAGTTTCTAGAAAATCACTAAACTACGTTTAAAAAGTGGACGTTATTTTTTTAATCGGTTTATTGTCGATCACATTATATAATATCGAGCTACCTTTCTGCGGTAACCCTGGCCCCAGTAGTACCAGGGTAAGAATTATGGGCAAAAAGAGTGATCCAAAATATGTACCGGTTTTCTGTCTCACCGTATGCACCAGTGTACAATATATATTATACCGTGTTCCATCAGGTTTAAAAAGAGAGGAGGTAATGAGGGCCGACAAAATTTCGTTTCGCCAGCCACAAGCTGTCGCGTTTTTTTGTAGCGGTTTTTTTTTTGTGGCCCGTGTACTGGTACGCTCAGTCTCCGTCTTTATCCGAAACTTTTACATCAGTTTTGGTTACGGATACTTTTTTATTTCGGATACCTGATAGTTTCCGCAGGAGAAAGCCGCCGACATAGATCAAAGAATCGCCCGAAGAACTTAAGTGGCTATGGGCAGGGCACATTGCTCGTTAGTTGATCTATGAGACAATAAAAACTTTTTACAAAAAAAAAAATTACAACCGACTTCAATGTTGACTGGCCTGTTAGTCTATTGGTTAGTGGTCTTGACTGCTGAGCCGGGGGTCGTGAGTTCAATTCCCACCCGGGACAAATGTTTATGTGATGAGATTGATCATTTACCCTGTGTCTGGGTGTAATTTATCTATAATGTAGGTATGTTTTCAAAAATATATAGTATGTTTATCAGTGGTCTAGTAGGTATTTATTAAAAAAAAGTGCAAAATAACTTTAATTTCGGAAGTCGGTGTTTCTATACTAGTTTTGTTTCTTCGTTATTTAACACACACCATGTCCTAGCGGTGGACGTCTTTCGACTGAAATGATGAAACTGATGATGATGAGTTTTGGCTACGGTTATAAAGCTCCATAACATCCCTAGTTTTAATGCTGACATTTTTACACAGTGTCTATTGGACTGTAGAATTTTCGGAAACAAAGTCATTTATTTCAAGGCTCGTCGTGCATTTCAACCAAACTAGTGTTATTTTGAGACTAATAATACAATTTTAGACCATTACTTTCCTTACCAAAGAACAATGTGGTAAACTGAAATTCCGTTGCGATGTTTTTGAGGAGTAAACTGTAATGAAAGCATTAAATATTCAGCCATCGGAAGGACCACCTTTAACCGAAGGGAACATCAGTGCATACAGCCAGACAGGCCGCCTTTTGAAATATAAATTTGTGGTTGGCTCTGAACGAAGAAGCTCTCTGTGAAATAATTGATGCCTGAAGTGAAATTCAAGAATAGGACCACTTTTAGTTGTACGAAATGGGTGCCATTAAAATACGCTTTACATTAATTATCAGTTTTTAATAGAATGTACTCGTATTAATTGAACGACGATGATTAATTTTAAATTGGTTTTACATTGACATTGTCTCGATGAATTATAATTATTAACATATTATATATGTAAGTATTCTTAGAAAATATTAACGTAAACAAGAAAAATATTAGATCTTTAAACATCTGAGGCTCAATCCTAGTTCAGGTTACAGCTAATTCTTTACTGTTAGTTTAAAGTAGTGCATATTAAAAACTAGCACGTTTTTCTTCTTAATAAACGATAATAAATAATCTAAGAATCGTATATGCAATACTTCTTCTTCAGCTTCTGCCAGTGGCTTCTTGGAATGTCGAAGCTAGATAAAAAAGTAGCTTATAGCGTACCCTTTTTTTGAGGTTCAAGCTTACTCCGAACCAAAAATCAAAATCAATTCAGTAGACTGGTTAGTCTACTGAATTGACTGGTTGATTGATTGGTTGTTTTTAAGGTTTTAAAAACGTGACAGACAGACAGAGATAGGTACTAGCACATTTATAATATTAGATGATATGGAAGATAAGAAGGTTAGTGATAGTGTGGCAAATGGATAACGAAAACGTATTGTGTTGGCCGTGAGTAACGGGAAGGTCTGGAAAGTGAGGGTGACAAATATTTGCTATTAGGAATAGCTACTATTTAAAATCACTGTGATTAATTCAATTGTTTCGAAGAGAACAAAACAGAAGCCGATGTACTATTGTAATATATTGCAATAGCATGTGATAGCGGCGTCGCTCGCGTGAACGTTCTTCTTACATTCTTAGGGGGTGTTTGATAACGTTTTTTTTAATTTTCGCATACATCACAAAATAAACCTTTGAGTAAAAATTAAGCGTTCTAGGTCAGACGATTTGAGCAGGGCGTTGATGAGTCATTGATTCAAGACTCTCCTTTCTACAGATATTACTACATTACCTACTTACTTTATTCTATTTTTTTTTTAAATTCTCTATTTTATACAAATTTATATTTATATTTTTATAATTGTATCTGTGCTTTTGTTTTCCTTATTGTATGTGTAATTTTTGGTAATAGGCATGCATACCTGTGCCTTGATTTTAATATTTATATATATATATTAACCCTGTATGTAATGTTGGTGGTGTGCCAATAAATAAATAAATATTGGCATTAATGCACAACTTTCTATGAAGAACTTTTTATATTAAATATCTTAATGCCTAATGTTAAAAACTATAAACATAGTACTTGCCACATTAAAAAACTACATAGATAATCAAGTTTCGAAACTAGACCTGTAGCTTCTAACTGTAACTGTACCTTTTTTTGGTTTATTGCTTAGTCATCAGTTTGGCTTCATGAAAGGAAGGTCAACGACGGATGCAGGAGTGAAACTCATCAGTCACATTTTGAAATCCCGAGAGAAGTCCCAGGATGCTATAGGCATATTCTGTGACCTCTCTAAAGCATTTGACTGTGTTGACCATAATACTCTGATCTGTAACTTACGTCAGGGCGACGTTCTCGGAATCTTTAGTAAATATAGGCGTGCCTCAGGGTTCAATTCTTGGAAATCTACCACGCGGGCCAAGTGCGGATTGGTGAATGTCATATGTCTTAGAATTTTTGATTCTAGGACATGCCGGTTTCCTCACGATGTTTTCCTTCACCGTTTTAAGAGCAGTGGTAATTAAATAAATTACACAAAATAATGCGCCTGGCAGGGTTTGAACCCGCGATGCACAACTCGTAAGTCAGAGCCATTACCACTCAGCCACCACTATTGCATATCCAACTTTGGCCGAAATACTCCGAGCATATAGCTGATATGACAATACACCACTAACGTTTAGATGAATAATAGCTGTTGGTAGTCAAGCTTTACGACGAGCTTTCTGTAGGTATCTTAAGTAATAATTAATTTAATACTAATGTTTTCAGTTGCATCAAGTTTCACTTGCATCTGTTTAGCGAACAACATCATGAAAACTTGGGAGCAACCACGAAGGTTGTTCCGCAAAGTTGAACAATGTTAACGTGAGCCATAGTTTCCAATTCTTGATCATGTTATAGACTGCACATAGTCCCAGATTCTTGAGCTTTGCTTATAATAGGGACGAAGTTGCAGCAGCATAATCAGGATTGTTTATCTATGCAGATATTTGGATCCGCAAACACGTATGTGGTTTATTTACTTTTAGGTTGATTTTATATTTTTTATCTTCTCTTGCTCTTGGACTGAGCAGGAGGTGTTAGGATTTTACTGACTAAAAACTACTCCTGATTTTTCTTTGCCTTCGTTTCAGGGGCCCGGGGCTCTCTTTCACGCAACCTATGGCACCAGTAGGCTTCTACCCTGCAAGCCCCTATGTTTTGCTGACGTGTCATATAAGCACGTGTGGGACACTACTCGTCGACGACGTTTTTATTTATCCAGTTACCTTGTTTTTTTCAGCATCCTGAAAATCTTGTTTCTTACTTTTTCAGCGTCGTTTCTTTTTGTCGTAGCCGGGTTTTAGTTATTTACTTTGTTTTTTTATTTAAACAATTTTGGTGTTAAATCAATATGCTTCTAAAGGATTTACTTGTAAAAGCTAAATTGTTAAATTAAAAACTAGTTAATTAACACAAAACTTCTTTTTATTAGTGAAGCAGTGAAATAGCTACGTAAACTCTGAAGCCCTTTTAAATGATACTTAATACTACGTATTTATCTTATTCTTTTTGTCCACTAGAGGGCACCATATTGAATTTTGATAATATTTTTGATAAGTACATACCAGTGATATCAAACACGGTGTATTTTTTTAAACATTTTTTTTAGTTCGCTTGAGGGCGTCACTTTGAATTTGAGCTATAAGCTTGGAAATGTACAAATTAAACCCTTTCAAATGATACCAAACACGACGTATTTATCCCCATTTTTATTTTTAACACATTACTTTTTATTTCAAGCTTTTATTTAGTTTCACCTGTCCCGATGTTTGTCAGTAATAAAATTTTTAAATTTGATCCACTTCCCGGTTACCGATTGTGCTGAAATTTTGCATGCATGTGTAAATCAGATGACAATGCAAAATTATTATGACATGGAGCTGATCTGATGATGGAACCTGAAGGTGTGTTAAAAGTAACCAAATATCAGTTAATCTCCCTAATACTAAGTAATTTAATTGCCAAAAATATAGCAACACTGTTTTTCCGTATTGCCAACATTACGGCGAAGGAACTTCTTATATTTTATAACAAACGCACTATAGGCTTGATGGCAGTTAATATGTCTCATTCCACTACTTTTTTTTTGGCTGTATTTATTGTAGCGACAATATCATTTTGTGTCATTTTAGCCACTATATTCTAAGCATACACAGGTACTTTTATGTTTATTATCTAATTCGGAGATGTATTTCCTAAGTATTTATTATCAATCATCAAAGCCAAATATATATGTCACTTGACCAAGATTCGATTTAGCCAAAAGTCATGAAGTCAAGCCAGCAAAAAAAAACTGAGCCATGTTTATTTATTTCCTTGATTTGTTTGCCGTCCTTAGACTGGCCAGAATCTTAATTTGATAAAACTAAGTCAATTAATTCATTGGTATATATCATGGTAACTTATGTAGTTACTTAGAAATTTCATCATCAATTTCCTCACCGTTGTTCTTTCATAATTACGAGTAAGTAAGCATGTATATTTTCATTTACTTAACATAAATGAATCTCTAATGAATTCAAAAGCTAACACTTTTGCCAGGCAACAAAACTCGTTCTTAAACTCAAAGTTCCTCTCTGCAAGAATTTCAAGAGTTGTCTTAAAGTAAGATTCAAAGATACACATAACTGAAAAGGTCCAACATCTTGCCAGGTTTAAAACCAATTCTGCCCTAAAGGAACGCCTTCACCAACCACATTCTAGCCACGACTGAACATAATTAACGTCAGAAGCAGATGCCACTTTGTAAAGAGTACCATTTGTTACAATGTCGCTCCTAGAACTTTGTTATTTACTTGGAGAACTTAGTTAGATTTAAGTTTGTTTTCTTCAACTAACAACGAGTGTATCCAAAATGTTCACGCAAAGAACGTGGGTGTGATTTACAAATCTTCTGGGTTCATTCAAATTTTATATAATAAGCGTAATCAGGCTTCTTTAATGTTCACACTCAGGCCTCCTTTTTAGGAGAGGGAATGGGCAGTAACCCACCACGCGGGCCCAATGAGGTTAGTAGATGTCACGTGTCTTCGAGTTTTTGGTTCTAGGACATGCCGGTTCCCTCACGATGTTTTCCTTCACCGTTTTGGGAGCAGTAGTGGTAAAATAAATAACACAAAGTAATATGCCTGACTACAACTTGTAAGTCTGGGCCGTTAAAACTAATAGTCAGGTAAGGTACGGGTCCGTGAACAACTTAGCTTTTTTTTTTATTGTAGTTTTATTAATTCCTGTTTCTGGAGCTTAGGGTACAAGGAACATGAATCTCCAACCAGTAGCTTGGAACTTTACTTCCGATACCTGTGGACTATTACTTTTTTGTATTTTTAAAGGTTTTATTTGTAAGTTCTTTTAAGAAATATTTAAAAATATAATGAATAAATTGAAAAACACGGTAACACTGTAATAGTTAATTCTGGCTGTGGAAGGGGCCTGGTGACCTGTAACACAGGTTTTTTTGAAAACCTATAACAGGCACCAGTCTCTCACAAGGGTGGAATATAGCTGAGACATTGTCATGTCAAAATTAATTTTAAGTCATCTTTGTGAAGACAGAATAAATGGCAATTATTATTATTATTGAAAAAGACAAAATAATTCATTTTTAAATATATTTTAAACAAAACAACAGCTAGAAATTTAAAAAATCTTAGCCCACCGGTATTGGGTACAGGATCCAAGCCAACGGCGGTTAGGGCTCCAGAAAAAGGAACCTCCTATGTATAGGAGCCGCCTCCATGAGTGGATGATCTAAAGTAAATGTAACTAAGTAAGTATCACTTACCGAAAGTCGTTGATTGCCCGGTAAGGACACCTCCTGACTCTGTTCGGAGTCACGAGGGTCCTTGGTCCGGATGAGCTTAGTGAACAGATTGTGCGTGTCACGGCGCCATCCGCTCCAGTCCACATGCCGTAGCATCCGTAAATGACTGTAACAAAGACAACATAATTAAAATTCAGATCGGAAGAAAGAGTATACTAATGGTAAGCATATAATATATTGTCATAATTTACATTGGCATAGCGAAATTCAGCATAATGATCATAACGCATAATATTATTGGGCATAAATGTTTTGCCATAATACTTGTTGCCATAAATACTGCTACTTCGCTCTTCTTAATCCCTTCTTTCTTGGTTTATCTAAACATTACTGACCCCCCGTGCTTCGCAATGAACGTAAAGTCGTTACAAAACTAATTTAACTTAACCTTTGCATAATGCCTAATTATTATTATTCAGCAGTAATAATATGCTAACAAAAGTTATGCGAAAACGTTATTATGCCTTAAAACTTTATGCCAACAGGGGTATTACAGGAAGAAAGAGTTGTACAGACTTAATTGGATACCCCTTTAACATTAAATATCTTAAAAAAGCTGTTAACCATTTGATGACGCTGCCCGTACAAGACGTGCATCGATGTCACTGGCACATGGCAGACATTCAAAATATTTTCGGAACTCGTTCTATAGAACCTATTTTTAGTTTATGTGAAACCTGAATTACCTATCTAGTATTTTTATGTAAAGAATTTCTTTTTCAAAATTTCGAAACTGTATTATGAAAAATCACAAAGTTATGGTACATGTCCCCCTAGCCAAGTTACCATTTCGCAACCATTTTGCTTGCGTCGAACGCTTCGAGTTGGCCGCGTCGCCAAATTTTTTGTTCTGACCACGTGACTGAGCGTTAAGATGACGTCGTTTCCGTACATTTGAAGCTTTCTACTAGCGTTAACCATTGCAGATTAGCAACTTGGCTAGGGGTACTGGTTAGCGACATAAATACTTGGTCACCGGACCACCCGGGTGACTGTTTTTGCGATGTCAGCAGATAGTCATGATAGTGGAAACGCTTACACGCACGACAGTCATAAGATGATAAAAAGCTGTCAATACTGCGAGTAGACCGTGACGGTAAAAGAAATCACGTGTCCTTGTTGCGACTACCTGTCGTGGCAACCACCAACAGTTGTTATTTGGGAACAGCTAGAGACGATAGTCGTTTGACAAAAAATAAACCGTTATGACATAGTGGAAACGTGGCTTTATTCACCCTGCATAAAATTTTGCATTTGGAAATTGGTATTGCATTTTTTATCTCAGTATTACGTATGTACCAGCCGTTCGGTGTTTTACAGGTTGCATTTTGGAGAGTGTGCGTGGGAATTGTATGACTTGATTCCGCCATCTCATTTCTAGTATAGGACAATCCGGGTCACGGCGAGTATCTACCCTAACATTATTGAAACCTCTACGGTTCGGACTAAGGGACTCGCCTCGTCGTTTATACCGCGTACATCGAGGGTGTAGAACAATTTGCATCTTCCCATCCGATTATAATGTGGGTGTCTTCAAGGTTAGAGTGAATAGGCTCTTAATAAACTAGTGCGCCTCTCCATCAATGATTGCATCACTGCTATCAGGTGAGATCGCAGTCAAGCACTAGGTCCTATAAAAAAAAAAATGTACGTACGTTTGGTTGATATTGAAATGTAAAATTACATTATTCAAAGGCAGCTTGCATGTAATGTGCAGCATCATAATCAGTAGTACTTCTGATTGTGAATTGTGGTGATGCTTTAGTGCGGATAACAATGAGAATTTAAATGACTGACTGAATTATTACGATGCCATTTTTGATTGTCTGAGCCAAAATAAAGGGCTGCGGGGTTGTTCGAAAGAGGTACTGCTGCGCTGGAACGCAAAGGGCAACTAAAGGAACACAGATGGACTTCAGCCAGTACAATTTTGATCTCTCGTTTCACCCAGAGTGGAAGAAGGTGTAGTTTCATATACGATACCATATAAGAACTGAAAATTGAAAATCCTGCATCGCGCTATTAGAGTTTTTTACGCGATTAGATTATATGATCATATGTCAGCCCAGAATCAACTATTGGGCCCGGACCAGACACAATACTTGTCTGGTCGAGGGATTCTGTAGTTTGAACACATAGGTATAGTTGGGCACACACAACAGCCCTGCCCCAGACCACTTTCTTACTGTGAAGACACGGACTCCCCAAAGGGATTCTCTGTTTTCAACGGATATATGTGAAAAAGAAGGTTCTATAAATAAAAAGTTACTAGAATGAAGGCCTTTTTTTAATGGATTGACTAGTTGTTGAAGCTTCTAGGTAGAATAATTACCGTTGCGCAAGTAGATCTCCAAGTTTAGTGCTTAATCTCAGTTTAGCTGATCGTTTCTGTGAATGGGTTCTCCGTTCCTCGGAAAGCATATTAAGCCATTTTTCTCGGCCGTCATTTATAGATCTTTGAGAGTCGTTATGGATAGTCAGAAACAAGATCTGGCATCAGTCTTGCTATCGGATTCTCATATTTATTTTCTGTAAAAAGGTTCAGTTTCCAAATAGGACAAAATCCTTCTGTACTCCCCAATATAGTACTTGTATAAATTTATAAATAATGGATGGGTTTTAATTTTTTAATGTATGGGTTTCATGAACCCCGATCGACCCTCCACGGGATTAAAACGATCAAAATTTAACGGTGTATATCGAATCATATGCTGAGTTAGGTGCCTTCTTGGCCTTGCGCAGATTTTAAAGTTACGTACGTTACGTTTTTTTTTTCTTTCTTTCTTTCTTTATGTTATTTACATAATCTAACGTAAAAGCTCCTATTAACGACCCCCTAAAATGTGTACTCTATTAACGACCTAATTTTTAAATCACTCATATTAGACATAATATGGGGTTCCAGAAAAGTCATACCTTAAAAATTAGTTACGCATTTTAGTTGGACAACAATAAGAGTAAAGTTTGTGTGTTTAAATAGCCAGTGAAAGAAATAATTTGACTTTGAGTGGGACGCGCCCGAAGCGGACGCACTTTTCATAGTGTCACGTCTCTAGCCACGTAAGTACACCTAAATATTACTTAAGGAAAATAACACCCTAAAAATAGATTTGTCTTCTTGCAATCACATTACAACTGTAACGTATATATTCGTTTTCTAAACTAACTCTTAATATAATACTTTTTATTGGTTTTTATGTTATAAAATCATGTTTTAATTTAAGGCGGTAATAGAGTCCAAATTTCAAAACTTGATTCTAATAACGACCCATGGCGTTGTTAAAATTTTGAGAACATTTAGTATTTTAAAATAATATCTATTATAAACTACCTCATTTCATTTTAATTTTTGCTTATTCAATTCTTAAAATTATTTTACTTCGTTAGATCTATTAACGACAAAGCTATTTCTTAAAGTTTCTGTGTAAAACTCGATTAAACGTTAGACAATATCTCTATTATTATAATGATATTATACTGTAAATTACCTGTATTATCTGAATTAAAGACTAACTGACATTGAAAGCAAAAATATAGCAATGAGATCGAATTTAACAGTACACCATAAAGCGGATATTTTATCTGTTTATTATTAATTTTATTGGTCGCTAATAGAATATTGTAACCTTCATACTTGATTCTATCACCGACTCACAGCTGTGACGATATATTTGGTAAAATTAAAGTACACAAAAAAAAATGTAGGTATATTTTTGAACAAATTGGCTCATTTCTTGCATACCTGACGTTTTGAGAGATTTTGTCACATGCCATATTATTGATGTAAAATAATATTTGCTATCCAGTTTCATTCACGGCTTCATGGCATTGGCTATATTTTATATGATTTCAAATCAAATAAAAATGGCGGGACGGAATGGGGGCCATGTAACTATTTAAAGCTTCTTTCGAAGAATTAAATTCTATATCTCTTTAAAGATGGTGTTCTTTTAAAGAATCATGGAGCCGCAGAAGCGCAAGCAGTACGCCTTTGCTCAACTAGAAAGCTATAAATGAAGGGACCAGCTTATATGAAGCTTCAAAAACCTATGGCATACCGAGGACAACTCTGCGTGACAAGAGAAATTATTTTGTGATTGTATTACGGATAAAAACATTTTTGTTACTGATTCATAATATCTTATTAGGTAGTATGTAGATAATTAAAAAGTAAGCATTTAATTGTTTGAAGACTGTTTTCTGGGACTGATTATATTTTTTATTAATTAAAATAATTAAAAATAAGTGCTCTAAGCGTTGCAATAAATAATTATTTTCATATTGTAATAATGTTGATCTCATAACTATTACTATTATATAATAAATACCTTAAAAACAATTTTTTATTTTATTAAATAGTATAGAAGAAGTGACAACTTCGTAGCGGTCGGTAAAAGAAGCAGAAAAATCGGTAATAGAATCTTGCCGCATTCTACGGGTCGGTAATAGAATCAACTACTCTTTTGGATTAAACAATTATTTAGTAACTATTGTGTTATTGAATATTGAATTTAAGTACTGAACTGCAAAGAATAATTCACTGAGATTAACTACAAATTATAACACCTTTCCTAACATTACAGGTTATATCTATTTTTTTAAAGTGAATCCTAAGACAGCTAAAACTGGCGGTAATAGGAGCTTTTACGTTAGGTTTAGGTGAAACATGTTAATCGGACTGTTGGCACGCTGTAAGGCTAGGCAGATACAAAGAGTTTGAAGTAAATCATTTGATTTACTAGTCACATACTGTCTTATAGGTCATACAATGAGAATACTCGTATAATGAAGTAAAGCAATCTGTTTTTAATGTAAGATTTGCCTGTCGAAGGGATCCTGCTAATTTGTACACTCATACAGTAAATAGTATCGAGTGGTTTTTTAACCAAGAGGACATTGCGAGGGAACGCAGAACGCTGGCAGTTTGACAAAACCTGGGACACTCAGAAAATTTTGAGAAACTAAAAAACTAAACTTTATGTATTAAATATTTTTATAAAATCTTTTCAAAGGACTCTCCACCAGCTTTTATACAAAGTTTCATACGTCTAAACCAATGGTCGAAACATTTTTTCTAGTCCGCCGCAGATACCTCTTTCATGGCCTTCTCGAACGCTTCTATGCTGCTGTCTTCCGGCGATGAAAACTGTCTTACAGCAGGTTTTTATTTTTATTTTAGGTTATAAAAACAAGTCACACGGTGCCAGATCAGGATTGTAAGGAGGGTGCCATTTTTTGGTATACCATTCGTCGTTGTATGCTGCTGTGGTCTCGTAATGGAATTCAAATCAGATAAGTACCCCGCTGCAGAAACTAGTGATCAACATTTTCTCTGCACTTTTCGATCGCTTCACTTTCATAGGCGTTGGTTCGTTTTGAAACAGCAAAACTGTCGACTGACTCTTTGTTTCTGGTTCGTATTGATAAATTTAGGATTCGTTACATGTCACAATATCGCTGAGACGAGCCTGCTACAAATTTTTTAATCATATCACAGCACCACTCCACATGGGCTTGCTTCTAAGCTTCGGTGAGGTTGTGCGGCACCCAGTGGCAAAATATCCTCCTCACGCAAAAGTGCTCGTGTAGAATCTTGTAAACGCTTCCCGAACCAAACTGTAGTGTATGCTGAATCTCTTCGTATGTAATTCGCCTGTTTCATGAATTAATTTTTTTACTGCCAGCACACTTCCTTCCGTGACAGCCACAGTAGGTCGAATACTCCTTTGTTCATCTTCCAAAGTAAGGCGCTTAAACTCACTATCTCATCGGTAGATAGTTGCTTTTGAAGTTCTTTCATCCATAAAAGCAATTTCAAGTCGATCAAATGTCTCAAGTTTTAGGCCACATTTAAAATCGTAGAAAATCATCGCGCGAAAATGTTCTCGATGAAATTCATTTTTAACATGAGACACGATAATTTGATTTGGTTCTCGAAGAAATGTGGAGGGAAATTCTATATTCGAACAAAAGTTTTCAAAATAATTACAAGTGGCCAGTGCCTTGTACATAAAAACTTTTTTCGCAAAACTTTCTAAGTGGCCTTGTATGTTGGCTTGTAGGTTGTCAAGTCCAGCCTGTGGACCTACTATGCTGATAGGACTAACAGTGCCCTACGGGTTCAATGTAATATCGGGTTCAGGATGTTGATGGAGCAGTCCTGTTTCTGAAGTGCATTAATTATGTTTGCAGTGGCACACGTCACTCCACACACTGCAGAGTGAAGAATAGCTTCAGTCCATCTTGAAGACTACAGCAGGGAAGTAGGACTCTATTATTATTAGATACCTAATGTTATTGAAAAATTAATTAATATTTTTATTTATTGACTTAATGCAACAAGGCTTTCTCTACCAGGTAGCCTCAGGGTTGAAAAGGCTACAGTATGCTAGGTGTACAGAATGAAATATAAATAACTAACTTCTGCCAGAAGTTTCACCCACGTCCACGTAATAAAGTAGCATTCTATTAGTGAAAGAATTTTTAAATAAAATAGGTCCAGTAGTTTTTAAGCTTATTATACAAACAAAAATATAATCATGCTAAAATAAAAATCTTTCCTCTTTGTAATATTAGCACAGATGGATACATATTTGAAACAGAAGATGTGTAAGGAATAAAAACTTATTAACTTAACTTAATAAGTCTGTAACAAGTTTTACTAAGCTAAGTAAGTTTTTCTCGTTTATTAACCCATACGGATGTTCATAATCATCATCAGCTTTTTAGGGTTCCGTAGCCAAATGGCAAAAAACGGAACCCTTATAGATTCGTCATGTCTGTCTGTCTGTCTGTCTGTCTGTCTGTCTGTCTGTCTGTCCGTCCGTATGTCACAGCCACTTTTTTCCGAAACTATAAGAGCTATACTGTTGAAACTTTGTAAGTAGATGTATTCTGTGAACTGCATTAAGATTTTGACACAAAAAAAGAAATAAATTTTGGGGGTCCCCATACATAGAACTGAAACTCAAATTTTTTTTTTTCATCCAACCCATGCGTGTGGGGTATCTATGAATAGGTCTTCAAAAATGATACTGAGGTTTCTAATATCATTTTTTTTCTAAACTGAATAGTTTGCGCGAGAGACACTTCCAAAGTGGTAAAATGTGTGTCCCCCCCCCCTCTAACTTCTAAGATAAGAGAATGATAAAACTAAAAAAAATATATAATATACATTACTATAAAAACTACCAACGAAAATTGGTTTGAACGAAATCCAGTAAGTAGTTTTTTTTTAATGCGTCATAAAACGAAAAAAATACACTATTATTAAAACATCGATCAAAGTTACAACACATAACAAGAACTTTTATAGTATGTTACTTGCTGCTACGGAACCCTTCATGGGCGAGTCCGACTCGCACTTGGCCGGTTTTTTTAATGTTCCCACAGCTGGGACTCAGGCCTCTTTTCTAGGAGATGGAATGGGCCATAATCCACCAAATGGGCCCAGTGCGGGTTGGTGATAATCACATTATGTCTTGGAATTACGGATGTTGCTTATCCGAAGTAAAGATTATTTATTATTTTGATTAAAACGAGTTAATGTTCAGACGTCGTTTCATTAAAAACTTCTAAAGTCTGCCGGGCGTTGTGCTAATTTATTGAAGACTTCCTTAGCCATTTCTTACTGAGGGTACCCAACTAATCAAACACTAGTTTAATGAACTTTGTTTGAACTTTGAAACTAAATAAATCAAACACTTTTATGCGAGTGTTTAAGAGATATTGCCACAATTGTTTCTTTTAGGGGCAGATTAACAAGTCGAAATAACCGTGGAACAACGGTCATTGACCCTACTACATTTGTTGTCATTCTTAATTTCAAAAACAGAGATTATAAAGATATTAAGCTGTATTAAAACGACATGTATCGTGATTCTTTACATGATCTAGTAATATAGTAATGAAAAGCAGTTCACTGTTTGTTTTTTCGTTTACCTACGCAGAGTTATTAGAAAAAGGTCAATGTACTTTATTCCACGGTTATCAGGCGCCGTCTTCAGTTAAATGTATTTTTTTAATGTAAATAGTAAAAAAAGAAAAAAAAAAAAAAAGAAAAACAAAGAAATAAAAAAAAAAGAAATATTACACCTAAAACTATCAAATGTAAACTTAAGCAATATTACTTAAGTATTGTCTAAGAATGTTTTTTCTACTTATTTACAAAAAGTTTTTTATAAATTAATATCGAAAATAACGTACACGTATAAAATTTAAAACTCAATTTGTTTCGATGTTGAGATGGATTCATGATAGCACAAGTTTAAACCTTAGTGGTTTTTTGGTTGCTATTTAACCTAAATAATCTTGTAATCTTTGTTTAAATGATAATAAATAAAAAAAAAAAAAAAATTTTTTTTTTTAAATAAACAATAAATCTAGGAAGCCATCAACTTGTAGCTTGTCGTTCAGTAAGGTCCAATGCCGGGTCGACGGCGCGTTGTGTACGACGCGCGCCTCAAAGAGGTGGCAAAGTTCTGGGGTCAGTTAGGGTCAACGCCTGCCAGGCTGGCAAACTATTCGAAGGAGTTGATGCAGCCCTCGCAATAAAAGGCAACTGTAGAAATACTACGGGTACCAGTAAAACTATGAAACTCCCTCCCTACCTCTTTTGGGCCCAGCCGGGTCGAAGCCTACTGGGGCCAGGATTATCCGAAAGGGCGCTCGAGCCACGGTATGAAGGCTAGAAGGAACGGGATGGGTTTTTTTAGTCAGTATGAGTCTGACACTATCTCCCGCTCCGCCCAAGAGCGGAGGTTGTCATAAGATGATTTTTCCCATCGAAAAAAATCCCTACCTCCTTTTAGTGCCACAAAAATAAACCGCCACAAAATGAGTGAGTACGTGGTAATCGAGGGAACTAGGTGGAAGTGAGAACCGATTGAAGGAAGGGCTAAAATCAATGGAGGCAAGTGGAGGAAACTTGTCAGAATAGATTTTTCTTGTTATTTAGGTAATTAATTTTACGGCCGCTAGATTATTTAATTGAGTTAAAGTTGGCTATTCTTTGTATTATGAAATTAATCACTTTGATTCACTTGTTTTAAGAATTTTTTACTTATAATATTGCTAGCTGTCCATTGTCCGTGGTTTCTAGGCGAGGGCTTGCGGTCGACAAATAATGGGTAGTTTGCCGTTGTCTGCCCGTCCGATAAAGACCGGGCTTTTAGTCGTAACCTATTTACCTACCTACCTACCTACTTACTTACGTACCCTGCCCAACCTACCTACTTTTTTTTTTACTTTTAAACCTTCCCTGTACGCTGGACAACAAAACGAAAAAGAATTATTAAAATTAATTCAGTCGTTCTTAAGTTATAGACTGACCAGGAAAAATAGGGGTTCTTTTTATAGCAGACTAGCTTTTGCCCGCGCGGCTTCGATTCTGCCCTACCCTACTCCACCCTACTATACCCTACTCTACCTTACTATACCCTACTCTACCCTCGTCAAGATAAATCATACGAGCCCAAACTAGATGTGGTTGTGTCGTTTAACTACCGAGTTCCTACGTCCACCTTCCGGTTCCATCATCAGATCAGCTCCAAGTTATAATAATTTTGTATTGTTATATGTCGTATCCGTGAGCGGTGTCTATGTGTGCGTTGTTCGAGCGCGCTTTGTATGTAGATCGTCTTCTGTACCTATCTATTTTGTGGTCTAGGTGTGTTCGTTACCCGGAGAAACTTTATGTAGGCCATAAAGACGTTTATCCCGCGCGAGAATCGAATCCGAGAAACACAGCGCCAACCGTGCTGTCAATTTAATTAATAGGTATAAATAAACTTTAACTTCAATGCCTTCCGTCGGGCTAATCCGACTAGTGTTGGTGTCCTTTATCCCGCACCACGGGTACTCCACCTTGTTAGCTCTTCAATCCTCATAGGTGACAGAAGAACTGACGAGATGGAGTATTCAGTCGTGGATGTGTGACCCTGGCGAAACAATCGAGAGAGTGTTTATCGGAATTATCCAACGTAAGCGGTTAAAAGGTTGATTAAACTGATTTTAATACTCGAAATATACACTTATATAATAATCTACATTAATATAATACAAAGTTAAAGTTTATTTTTTTGTTTGTTGGTGGTAATCTTGGAAACCACTTGTCCGATTGCTAAAATTTTTTCACCGATAATAAGCTGTTTTGTTCCTAAGTGACATAGGCTATATTTTACATACGTAGACGAAGCCGCGGTCAAAAGCTAGTATCAGATCATTTCACTCACCTGAGTAAAGACGATGACTCCTGCCATGACGCCACAAGGACGCCTGTTGAAGAAGAAAAATCAGAATTAATTATAAATCTTAACACACATAAACATGATTTAATTAGTAGCCGACGCAAGGCCAAATATGGGCTAAATACCGTATGCAGTTTACGTGTTTGGAACTTAGAGTTGCTGACACTAGCCCACCATACAATCTATAATAATCAATTATACAAATTGTAGTTTTTGCTAATGTTTTAGTGTTTGTTATAGACCTACACCGAAATGATTTGACCGATTTTAATTTTTTGGCTTAATTGGTAGGCAGACTATTTTTTACTCACACACAGCATTTTTTTCTTTGATAGTAATTTATACGGGAAAACGACATGTGCCAAGGCAACATACGTGATATATAAAAATTAGTCATGACCATCAGCCTTTTTTATTGTTCCCACTGCTGGGATTCAGGCCTCCTCACTCACTAGGAGAGGGAATAGGCCGTAATCCACCACGTGGGCCTAGTGCGGGTAGATGAATGTCACATGTCTTCGAATTTTTGGTTCTAGGACATTCCGGTTTCCTCACGATGTTTTCCTTCACCGTTTTGAGAGCAGTGGTTATGAAATAAATTACACAAAGTAATGCGCCTGGCAGGGTTTGAACCCGCAACCCGCAACTCGTAAGTCGGAGCCATTACTCGGCCACCACTGCTCTCTAACTACAATATTACTAAAAACTACAGTATTTGTTGTGAAACTCCTCTGAAACCGTTTGACCGATTTTGATGATTTTTTTGTTGTTTTATGAAATTTGTTGGCTGTAGACTATTAACTACTAGTCCGACGATATTGTATCGTTTTCGTAAACACCACAAGTGAAAACTATAAAACATATTCGGGAAAAGTAACACGCTGTCTCACAAATATATAACAAAAATTATTATTTGGACTACACAAATAGCGCAGCGCGGCCCAATTAAAATGTTGTATAAACGCGTGTAAAATTCCAATTGCTCGAATTTTTATAAAGTTTGCTCGAATTTTTATAAAGTTTGATCCTCAAATTTTAGGTGTTACAATATTTGCATTTTATTTTTATTAATACCAGATTTTGGCTTCATTTCATTTTCAATGGAGTTTCGTTTTTAAGTGGGAATTCATCAAATAAATCCACACCTCTCACACTGAGCGTATCGAGAGTGACTTTAGACTTTTACTAACTTGAAACCCATATGAGTTCCTTTAGTTGCCCATTGTGATACAGGGAAACGATAATTAATTCGAATAATCTATAATCTCTAATATTTTTACAATAAAATCCAGAGTTATAGATATTGTAGCTATAAGAATTTTTAAACGTAAACGGATCAAAACTTACAAAGTTTACCTTCTACAAACAAAAACACAAACAATTTTACCTCAATAATTATATTAAGCTAAAAGGCACTGGTGGTCTAAAAAGTTTCCGACATAACAAAGATACAAAACATTTCTTCTTACAATTTATTTTTCTTTTTTACATGGTCTCCTTATAACTCACACACAACTTACTTCTCTCAGCAATGCCCCCATCTCTCTAACCCGTTCAAATAGTAGTTGGCGTTTTTCTCTGCCACAATAATTGTTCACGAAGTTTGCCTCAGCATTTGCCAAAATATCTATCCCCGAGCGCAATTATTAGATGAGAGAAAGTTGCTTGAGGTTAGTTCTGGTGAGTAAAGCTGAGCTGTTGATTATGCAGTTTAAACCGTAATATGTAGATTTTCGCCGTGGCAATCTCTGAGTTGTGAGAGAGCGCTTTGTCTTGGTAAAAAAGATTTTTTTCCATCTCACATCAACTCACTCAAATGAATATCAAATAACAACTGAAAGACCAAAAGAGCTGAAACTTTGGTGAGTAAAAATGATGCACAACTGAATTCACTAGCCTTTAACCCGCCTTTTATTGACGACTGCTGCAATCTTTACATTGAGTTTGAAAACTATTCAGACCACCCACGTATAATTAAGATGATAACTGGCTTACAGGTTTATTTCTGACAAGTATACAGAACTCTCTACGTATAAGCTCCAGCAGCCAATTACATAGACTACCAAAACCTTCGATTTACGTGTCCAGATCAAGAAAAAAAAGAGATTGCTTACAAACTACAGCTTATCAGACCTGAAAGCAAGATCGAGATTCTGAGCCGGCTTATCGTCAGAAACACTGCCATTAAAGCGGCTTATAAAACCAATAAGCAAAGCCTCGAGAACAATAGTTTCTGAAACAAGGAAGACGACTAAGTTGTCTTTGAATGGACTAGATAACACAGTCTCGGGTATATTCAAATATATCCATAACAACGTACTGTTCTGATATTTTACAGGCGTTAAAATTGTTGAAAAAAATAATAATAATCTATATACTATATATATTTATATCTATACTTATATATTATTATAATATTATAAAGCTGCAGAGTTTGTTTGTTTGTTTCTTTGTTTGTTTGAACGCGCTAATCTCTGGAACTACTGATCCGATTTGAATGATTCTTTCAGTGTTGGGTAGTCCATTTATTGAGAAAGGCTATAAGCTATGTTTTATTTTTTTCAAAATTAGGGATCCGTAATAAAATTGCTATTTTGTAACACAAGGTGTAAAATCGAAAACCTATTTTTGCGTGCGCTGCAAAAACTATTGACAATAGAACAAAATGATGTACTACGGGTTTGTAGATCCCATTAAGACCTACAAAAAAGTCCGCGAGAACATATATCTAGCTATCATGGTTTAATCACAATAACCGAATTTGTGTTCAAAATAATTAAATCGTCTGAAGAAAAAAAACTACGTTAAATATGTATCGTAATATTAATCTTTATCGAAATTAAGCATTATGTTATCAAGAGTATTTATGTAGAAGTAAAATACATTTTGTTTCATCTCAATCGGATATTTCGTTTAAAAGTTATCACGTGTGTAAAATGTTAAGAGTTGGTACCTAATAATGGGTTATGGGCCATGGAGTTTTTTATCAACATAAAATCCTGTAATAATCTTTTTCGAAATATATTTGTTGATGATTGTTAGTATAAGATCTTTGAAGCGTATAATAAATACATTTATGAACGCGGTAATTTTGGGAAATACTGATTTGATATGAAAACTGTTTAAATATTAAATAGTCCATTTATTGAGGGAGGCAATTATAGGCAATATTTTATCTCGGTATTTCCACGGAAACGAGAAAAACGCGGGTGAAACCGCGGGGCACAGCTAGTAATATATATATATATATTATATATAATATAATAAAGCGGAAGAGTTTGTTTGTTTGTTTGTTTGAACGCGCTAATCTCAGGAACTACTGGTCCGATTAGAAAATTTCTTTCACTGTTAGATAGCCCATTTAATGAGGAAGGTTATAGGCTATATATCACGCTACGACTAATAGGAGCGGAGCAGTAACCAATGATGCGGGTGAAACCGCAAGGTACAGCTAGTATATTATAATTTTATATGAATGTTATCTTTTGTCAAGAGAATAATATAAAAGAAGATAAATTAAAACACTACACAAAGTATTGGAAAATTAACTTTAACATGGCTAAACGCAGATTGAATAAAGAGAGGACCATTAAAGAAGATGATCGTATTCAAACCAGCTGTTTGAAACTTGTATTGTTAAAATTATATTTACATTAAATAGATGTTTTTTTAATGGCAACAACATTTTTTTTATAAAGTGGCCCAAAATTTTATTAAAAGCTAACGTTTGAATTAATGATGGGTGTCGCACTAGAAATATAATAAATCATGCGAAAAACATGACCTAAAATTAATAATGTATATATAAATATTTATTTGAAATAACAAAAACAAAATTGTAAAAAAAAACAATTCAAATAACAGTCCCTAATTGCTCCCAACGCAAAAGCATTAACACTTGTTGCGTTCCCATGATATATACCATTGTATCGTACCCTTATTTCGAATACCAACTATCTGCATTTTTGTATTATTATGTTATATTATTATATTCGATTAAATAGAGAATAGAATAGAATAGAATAGAATAGAATAGAATAGAGTAGAATAGAATAGAATAGAATAGAATAGAATAAACTTTATTGTACACCAAAATAGTAACAGTTTCACAAAAACTTAAACCTATGTGCACAGTGGCGGTCTTATCGCTGAAAGCGATGTCTTCCATACAACCTTGGGATGGAAATCTTTAGATTATTTACCTTTTGCCAAAACCACTTAAGTAAATAAGTGTCATAGTTCATAACCAGTTTACTTGCAGATTCGTCTTGATGAGAAGAATCGAAAGCTATAATTAACTTAATTTGGATAAAAATGCTGATAGTTAGTTTTTGCGATAAGTATACGGTATTATCAGTATGATTTACTTCTTTTACTGGCTCTGGAACGCATAGGGCTGTAACTGAAGGAGCTGTGGTGGGTTTTTTTACGCAAAAACACACCCTCTTATTGCAACCAGAGAGGAAGAAATTTTTGGTCGTTATCCACCTAAAAATATAGAAATGGGTTTCTTTCGCTTATATTGATACGTATTATCTCATTAAATCAATCGGTGGTATAGGTAATACGTCTAAGCGCGGAATAAATAGCTCTTGCTACATCCATAAGGTGGCTAATCCAGCCCTCTGTAATTACTATGTCAAAAATAATAATTTTCATCCCCCCATCTCGGAAAGAGTATTTTTGCTCTTCAATATCTGAGAGCAAAAGCCAATTTTATCCCCTAGAGGATAAAGTAAATTGAATTTATAACATCGTGTGCACTAAGTTTGTGTGCAAAACATCATTAAACCTATTTACTTCTACCTCCATGGTACCTACCAAATTGATCATACAACTGCTTTTTTAAATTTGTTAAAAACTAAAACTCGAAACCTGCTTGGTGTACTTTTTTTTAATTTATTTTTGCGCGCCATTTTCTTTTCACGTCATATTGTTAAAACCTTAGGTTGATAACAAGAAACTTGAAAACTAGTGAAAAACCAGAATTCAATTGTTTCTAGCGACGAAGAAGAAGAAGAAGAAGGGTAGAATAATATTATAATAAACGACAAAAGAATTGGCTGAAACTGGTAAAAATGCGCAAATGAGCTTTCTCCCACATCAATCATGCGAGAAATATTTGAAACAATACGATATGTGTAACACGTGGCGACTAGTTAAAGGAGCCAAAACTTTCTCAGAAAATATTTTGCTGGCATATTTTATTGAATTATCCGAGACCACTCTATGAAGTACGTATTCAATGCTAAAAGCAACAATTAAGATGAAAAAACATACATAATGCTTAATCGACACCTATCATAAATAAGTGGCATTTTTAAAAAAGCCTCATCTGGTCATCGACCAAAAAATCGAAAGTTTTCACAGCATCTGAAGTTGAAAATTTTTTTAACGAAGCACCTAATTCCATATATTTGATGGCACAAGTAAGGCAGTCGCACATTCAGTATTTTAATTACATTAATAAACTACTTAACCTCATCTAATATGTACCTACTTAGTAGATGTTGCATAATTATGCAATTGAATTTAATTAATCCATCTACTCTTTAGGTTACAGGTTGTTTTTATTATTGGTATAAACGGAGCATGTCAAAAACTTTCAGATGACTTAGCGTAGCTTAATCAGCCTTTTAATGTTCCCATTGCTGGGACTCAGGCCTTCTTTCTAGGAGAGGCAATGGACGGTAATCTAACACGCTTGACCAGTGCGGGTTGGTAAATGACACAGGTCTTCGAATTTCTGGTTCTAGGACAAGTCTGTTACCTCATGATGTTTTCCTTAACCGATTTAAGACCAGTAGTGAGGAATTGTGTGCAGTATTATGAATAAATTACACAAAGTAATGCGCCTGGCTGGGTTTGAACCTGCGACTTACAACTCGTAAGTCGGTGCTGTTACCACTCGGCCACCACAGCTCAAAGAGGAATACGTAACAATTGTTGAAAAATATCAAGCCTTACGGCCGCCTAACACTCCAATCAATCGTTTTTTTTCTACTATATCGCAACGGAAAGTGTGTCAAACAGCTTATAAGTGCTAATAAAATCGGCAGTACCCACGAGAAATAGTAACTTTTCTTGAACTTTCAGAACCCCTGTTGTACACGGGTCGTAAGTTCGCCGGAAAACAATGTTTCTCACGAACTTCAGCCACACCTTTGGCCGATTTAAGAGCTCATCTCGTATTCCAGCGCTATGGAGGCTGGAAATCCAATGGGGTTGTAGAGATACATAAAGGATCCCATCCAAAATAAGTCTAAAATATGTAAAAGCATCGTAGGAGCCATTACACTGGAAGATCCTCAGTCCGATCCTTGGACTGGCTCTTATAGATAAAAAATGAGCTATTATGAAACACTTAATCATTGCCCTCTCTCGCCAAGATTTACGCCAAGGAAATCCGCAGGATCGATACAGCTATTAAGCATCGACATACAGTTTACCAAAAAACTGTACACAAGTCGCTGCCGCCGATCGCCCCCACAAGGCCACGGCGATGCTCTGCCCAAACGGGGCACGACTCTACCATGTGCTCCACCGTGTATCTTTGCACTCTTGTAAAAAATATAACTATTTCAAGCCAACTGGTCTCCAGACTTAGGTGTAATTCCATTGTTCGAGTTAATAGAGTTATTGCTTTTAACAAGCTTAGTCAATTCATATTATAAAGGCTAATACCGACTGGTCGTGTTGTTGTTAAGCATTAATATGCATCAAGCAGTATAAAATCCTATTTGATACAATGTGGTAGCATAATAATTAGTTCATTGTAAAATGCAGAGACACATTTCGTTTCTAGTAAAGAGGTAACATTATTTATGCGATTTGGCTCGCTGATACGGCTAACATTGTTCTGACAAATAAATTGTCAAGAAAAAAAAAGTTGAGCCAAAGCAAACCTCTGTATTTTGGATTCATTCTTTCGATTTTATCGTCATAGTTACCTCTATAATTCACACAGCGAGTTTATTTCACCTTTTTTACTACGATTTTATTTTAAGGAATATATAGTCTGGGCTGGGATGGTTAATTTTTTCTACTTGATTACTATCAAGCTAATTTTCCGTGAGTAGCTTTAGTTTAATGAGACGCCCAACTATTCCGTATACGAAACTCTCGATTGTGGTAGCTAACAGATTTGACGATTCTCAAAAGTGTATTACTATTGGGATTTTTTTTTGTTAAATATTAAGATAATTATCTAAATTATTCGAAAAAGTATTTGTCCTACAAAATGTATAGTTCGATAAAAGAGTCCCCTCCTTCCAACATGTATCTATAACGAGGTCATAATAAATGATTACTAACCAGCTGATTTTTTTTTTGTTACTTATTTTACATTTATATAATTTTACAGTCATCTTGTCCTACAAATTGCGCGGTATGTTATTCCGGTAATATGCTCAAAAGTAGTAGTACAGATCTTTGATGTAAAAATAAAGTACTATCTAGCTGAAGCTTCGTGAATAGCTTCGTTTCGATGGCTGAATAGCTTCATTTCCTGTGCAAATTCTCCATTGTGGTAGCTAACAGAGATAGCAAGGATAAAATATATCGACTGGATTATTCTCAAAAAATTATTACTAACTAACTGAATTTCCTACAAAATGTATCGTTTGATCAAAGAGTCCCCTCCGTACAAAATGTATCGATAACGAGGTCATCATAAATGATTACTGACGAGCTGATTTTTATTTTTTTATTTAGTTAATAATCATATAATTTCACAGTCATCTTGTCCTACAAATTGCATGGTACATTATTGCGATCCTCCTATTGAATTTATATTTAAAATTCATTAAATTATGAATTTATTAAAAAAGAAATAGAAAAAAAAGACATGTTTATACTGCCCGTATAGACACACAAATAATTACAAAACAAAATAAAACAAACAAAACATAGTTGTCTATCAGGTCATGTGTGGACCGGGCATAACTGACTTGAACCATAGACAACTCGGTTGTCTATTAAAACAAGTATAATGATATAATCTATGAAGACACCTAAATTATAATCAGACGGGGAGACCGGAGCAGGCAAATTGTTCCAGTCCCTCGATGTACGTGGTATAAAAGAAGCGGCAAAACTCTTAGTCCGAACTGTAGAAGTTTCAACAACGTAAGGGGGGATACTGGCCATTCGTTGGCTTGTCCGCTGGTAGGTCCAGTCAAGTGGTTCCTGGGCACGCTCTCCAAAATGCATCCTGTCATTTGGATAACTATTTTTGTTCTTTCTACTAATAATACTCGACGTACTTTATCTTATGTAGCTTGAAACCATAACCATGCAGGTAATGTAATGTTGAAATCTCGTGTCATAGTGATTGTTACTAAACTCCTTCGAAATGGCTTGAGCAATTTACTTAAATAATTTTAAGCTATTGCATAGCTTCTATCGCGGGCCTTGAGCGTGGAGATCGAATCCAGAAATTCCGTAACGAAAATAACCTAACACCCCCACTCATTTGTTTTTTGAGCGTGGTGACCGATAAGAAAACAAATGAGTGAACAATCAATAAAAATTCAATTCAATGTGTGAAAGTGTAACTTCAATTAATATCAAAGAAAAAAAAAACAAAGGAATAAAAATACTGCATAAATAAAATAAATAAATAATTATAATTGCGTATATTGGTAAAAATGCTATGCAATAGCTTTACCGCGGCAGTCCCCAAGTGCCACACGTCTTTTTTTTGTGTTTATTTGGTAGGTAGAAAAGATCGTAAGCTATTTTACCCTTTTACCCCTAGTGGGCTTGCGGTCAGCGAAGAATAGGTAATTCACCGTCCGGCCATCTGGTAATCGTACGGACCGATTCTGAGTCGTCAATGCCGTGTAACGTTCCACACGCGCCTCGAAAAGATGTCCGCAAAACTATAGGGGCCCAGCAGGGTCAAAGTCTACCAGGGTCATGGGTTGTACGAAAAAGAATCCCGGAGCCCTGAAACGAAGGTGCAGAAGGAACAGGAGTGGGTTTTAGTCAGTAAAAGTCTAACACACACTCCAGCTCTACCCTAGACTGGAAGATACTATTGGATGATTTGCCACCTATAAAACACCCTTCCTCCCCCACCCTCTATATTTTTCTTTGATAACTTATATAGCAGAACCTGAATACCTATGAGATTGAATCGAAACTAGCATCTATTCAGGCTTATTTGGCGCTGATATCCGAAATATAGGCTTATGCCTAATAGGCTAGTTGCCGTAAAAAATAAAATTAGTCCATCTTTTAGATTATACCAAAATAAAACAGTTATTTTTTTATTTGTAAATTATTTTTTGTTTAATCAAAAAAAGAAAAAATACGTGTCCATTACTTTTTTATATTTCTAAAATACGAACTAAATAAAATGTAATTATTTTGACCCTGAAAGCTACCCTTTTCAGACGTGCTATGAGATAGTTTGAAAGAGTTACCGCGTTCCTAGTTTGCAAAGGAAGAAGAAAAAAAGAAAAACATTTTATTTGGTAGAAAAAAAACGCAATCTTAGGACTAACTTACAAATTATATACGTGTTTGTGAAAAGTGTGCGCCAAGTCCTCTCAAAGGGCAACTTATTCAGCTTAGGTGGCTTTCAGTTAGTATAGTCTGACATTCGATCTAGACCGGAAAATTAAGCAAATAACCCCATTTGCTTATTTGACAAGGTCTGTAACAGTTTGATTGTAAAAATTCAATTCATTTGTTTGATTAATAAAAAAAAATATTTCCCATTTGTCCAAATGGGAAATATTTTCAAACAATAAAAATTCAATTCAATTGGTTTTCCCAGGAACGTACTCAATGGACCAATATTCAACTTCCGCAAAACTGCACCGTTAAAAAAATTGGGATTTAGAGATTATTTTTAGAGCAAATTCCAAAAGTTTTAGAGTGGTTGGATAGGCCACTGGTGTATCATGTTTTTTGTACCGTTTTTGTCTGTTTGTAGTTTACATAGCGATGTACCTCGGAATGTTTATTGTGCGTTAGCACGCCTCTTTGTGTTTTACTGTCACATCGATTTCAAATGGTTCAAAACTCATCTACCCATTTTTAGAGTTCCGTAACTCAAAAGAAAAAACGGAATCCTTATTTATAGGATCACTTTGTTGTCCGTCTGTCTGTCTGTTTGTCTGTCTGTCAAGCCCCTTTATCTCGACAACGCGTGGAGATATTGAGTTGAAATTAAAACCATATACTCAGGTCGGCGGTCCCTTCAAGCTGAAAAAAAATAAAACTTCTAAGTTAACGAATTAAAAAGATACGGCAGTTTATGTCGTAAAAAAAACATATAGTTTGATACTATCGAAGATCGAAATTCATAGGGTACCAACTAAACGTTGACTGGGTCAACCTTTAGTAGGTACTAAGGTAATGCTGAAATTTGACACAATGTAAAGTTTTATAGCACCGGTTTAGGAATAAATCTGGAAACAATAAATTTGTTGTTACCAACGTAACAAAAAAAAAATTGCGATTCGGAAAAATCTTCCGAGGCTCCATTCGTGATTGTTTGCACGGAACCTTCAGTACGCGAATCCGACTCGCACTTGCCCAGTTTTTTTTTTATAATGTTCTCATGTCATTACAGAATCGGGTAATAATAATTATTGATTGGGGCTGTAACAACGGGAGACAAAGATACTGAAACTGGGCGAGAAATAAATGACATATGTCTGTCTAAAAAGTCAAACGACTTGGGTAATTATTAGGGTAACATGAAATCAGATGTAGTCAGCAGTGGGTCAATAATAATCAAGGTCGATTTAGAGATCTTGATCCTTGCTTACTAATAGAAGAATCTTATCGGATAAAAGTAAAATATCGATAAAAGTATGTATATCCTCTGGGAAAATATAAAATATTAGTATATATTTTCCCAAGAGGGAGCTCCATAAGCACACAGGTATTTAAAGTAACGAGACGCTACTGAGAACCTAAGGTTTCATCCATGTGGAAATAACTCTGGGATCTTGGACTAGAACCCTTCTACAAAAGTCCTTGTAGATTCAGCTGTGTGTTGGTCAGTTGGTTTCTTCTTTAACATTGTATTCGATATCTGTAAATATTAAAAAAAAAAAATAGTTTCGTTAAAACATCGGCTGGACCGATTTGGCTAATTTCAGTGTTGAAATCACTCATGATAGTCCAGGAAAGGTTGAATCGGTGAAAAAATATGGTAAAAATTATAAAAAAAAATCCTAAATGCAACGCCATCTTGAATTAAAATGTCATTATATTGTGCTGGTTCTGGTAATGACCGTAGATTGCGTGATTTTTTGGCGTTTTCAAAAAGCTTTTGCCCGCGCGGCGTCGCTCCCGCTCTTCCCTACTCCACCCTACTATACCCTACTCTACCCTACTATAACCTACTCTACCCTACTCTACCCTACTCTACCATACTCTACCCCACTCTACCCTACTCTACCCTACCCTATCCTACTATACCCTACTCTACCCTACCAAACTTCACATAAACCATATGCTAAATAGTCCGAACAAAGCCTAAACATTTGGTTTGGATAGGTGAGCCCGTTCTTGAGTTATAAAATTACAACGAAAAGTGGCATTGATTTTTATATATATAAATTCATTGACTATTAGGCTATACGAAGTTCGCTAGGTCAACTAGTAGATGAATGAAATTCACTTGTTATTTGTTAGTACTATTAAAACTTGGAAACTGCTTGATTGATTTAATTTTGGTTTGTTTATTTTATTGTTGTTGATTTTGTTTATTTGTAATACAGATCACAAATATTTATTTGTTTACTAAATTATATTATGTATAACAAATTATATAATATTACTACTTCTAAAAAAATTAATTACTATAGTTACAGTAAATAAAAAAATTAAAAATAATAATAAAATCCTTCGTTATGCATCGCCATAAAGCGTGGCAATGCCGCCAGTCTTTTGGGCACTTTACCAGTTGACAGCGATGTGGAAGAGTCTTTTGACGCCATACGAGTACAGTACATTTTAGTTTGATTTTATTTAGTTGTAATTAGCGAAGGGTTTTCTTAAATGATAATGATAATTGATATTTATTTTGCAAATAGGTTTAAAAAACACTTTTACACGTCATTTTTTTCGTCAGTTTATGCTAGATGAGGCCGGTGTTTCCTATCCCCTGAGAAGAAACACCGAAACAAACTCAGGGGTCAAAGTATCTTTTAAAGTCCATACACTGTCTATCTGTTTTGTACACTGTCCATCTGTATGGTGATATCAACATTGAACGATGTTATTGCCGGTACTCTGTTTTTGTAAGAGAACATACGGACACCATTTATTTTCACCTTTCGTGATTACTTAAATAAATATCTAAGATTTAGTACAACAATAAAGCTCAGACCCTCTCGTTATTGACCTAAAATCTGTTCTATGTTTTTATTTCTGGACTTCTAAAGCCGAAATTGCGAATTTAATCTTTTCTGTTTTACCTTGTCGTTTTTTATTTACCTTTTCCTTTTTCCTCTGTTAAATAGACTCGTTATATTTTTGCGATCAATTTATTTACAAATTCTTTCGGGAATTGTACTTTCGTTTATTTGAATTCGGCAGCTGATGTTGACTTTGCCATTTGGTATAAATGCCTTTAAAGTGTGAACAATTTTTTTGTTGACTTAACATTTTATGAGTAAAGTTAGCCTTTTAAAGTAGGGGTAAATCTTTTCAACATTGTGGTAGAATTTTTGATAAAGTCGCATACACCATAAAAACCAAATTCATTTTATACATGGAGTTCCATCGAGAAATTCTTCTAACAAAAATATTATCATCTCATTCCTGCATCGGTATGTGAAGGAAGATTTCGTCGCGGCTGCCTGTTTCAGCAAGGAACCATTACTTCCTGAGCATACTGGAATCACTGGGTCGAGGATATTCGTTGACGACCATCTGTCTAGTAAAAACAAAACGCTTCTTTCACGCTCTAAATCCTTTGCTAAAAAACAAACGAGTGTCTAGTAAAAACACAACGCTCCTTTCACGCGCTAATTCTAAAAAACATAATTTCCAATTTGTTTGGATTTTACACATGAATATTTTTGTAAGAAGAGATGCTACCTCAAACACGGAACACGACCTTCAAAAAATGGTGTAATCTGCTATTATTTGGTTACCTTTTACAACAGTAATTGTGCATTTATTTATATATTTTTTTAAGAAAAAACCAACACTGCTTTTGCTATTCCACGTAAATCATAATTGTGTTCAAACTAAAAAGAAGCGAATAATTAAGTTTAATAAAGTAGTTAATAAAGTAAATTTGAAGTGTGCTTGCTGGCATATCTCGGTAAAAAGTCCATCTAGCTATGACCGCTCTGTGGTTTACGCCAGGTGTGCATTCACTATTTTATTGAACTTTGTTTCGTATTGTTTTTACACACACATAAATCGCTTTGTTGGCAGGCAGGATGTGTTGGATGATAAGCTGATATGTTTATCTTGTGCGATGCTTTGTTATGAGTGTTATATATTGAGTTTGGTAATGAGTATCGAAATTATATTATTATAGTTACACTTATTAAGATTTTTCTTGTCCTATCCGCCAATGTTTAAGTACACGTTTTGATTTTGAAATGCTATTTTTTCATAAAACATGAAAGTTGGAGCTTAATACTTGGAAGCGTATTCTAACGGAAGCTTATTTATTTATCCTAATTTTTTCTTCGATGTTAAATCATCTAATGACATCCCCGCTCCTAGGCGGAGTGGGAGTGTCATCATCATCATTTCAGCCGAAAGACGTCCACTGTTGGACATAGGCCTCCCCCAAGTGTCACCACAATGAGCAGTCCTGTGCGTCTCGCATCCATCGGATTCCCGCAACCCTTACCAGGCCATCGGTCCACCATGTGGGAGGCCTTCTAACGCTACGTTTTCCGGTATATGGTCGCCATTCCAGAACTTTTCGGCCCCAACGGCCATCATTATCTGCGGGAGATAGTGTCAGACTTTTACTGACTAAAAACCCACTCCTGTTCCATCCTTGCCTTGCGTACTGGGGCTGAGCTACCTTTCAGAGCTAAGTCTGGTCCCAGTAGGCTTCGACCCAGCTGGGCCCCTGCTGATGCTGACAACTGTTAGAGGCGCGCGGGAACAGTGCGTGCCGTCGACGACTTGGGCTCGATCCGGACCGTTACCGGACGGTCGGACAGCGAGCTACCCATTGCTCGCCGTCCGCGAGCCCGCGCCTACGGTAGCCTGACATCGGGATCGTCAACCTCCGTATTACTGCTTCGCAGAAGGAGGCGACCGCCTGTTACCCCTCCTCGCTCCGGATCATATAAAACCTGATTTGCTAAATATCGTATGCCTCATTTTTTATTTATAGATTTCATCTTTGCAATGTATGAGTTAAACATTTTCCGCCAGAATGTTCGAGGGTTGCGGACGAAGTCAATTATCTTTTATAGGAATTTGGCTAAAAATAACTATGATATAAGCACACTAACAGAGAGCTGCATCCCTAGCCAAGTTGATAATCTGCAATCGTTAACGCCAGTAGAAAACTTAAAATTTACGGGAATGACGTCATCTCAACGCTTAGTCGCGTGGTCAGAACAAAAGAAACAGGGGCGTGGCCAACTCAAGGCGTTCGACGCAAGAGAAACTGTTATAACTTGGCTAGTTTGGCTTGTTGACAGGACCTTGGATAGCGAACTCTTTGACGATATTTGCCTAGCGTGGCAGCGCGATCGTGATTATGCCACTTCAACGTGAATGGTAGTGGCGTCTCGGTGGCGGTCCGCCGCGAACTTGCTACGTTTGAGAATGTTAAGGCGTATAGTCCCTTCAACCATCTGACCGAAATTATGTGAACGCAATGCATTTATTCAGCGCCCGAAATGTGCTTTAAATACATTTTCTCTGCGAGATATTGATTGATTTACAAATGCAATGTTCACTTTGAAGAATATTTAACCACCAATTTTTATGTGTAAAAATGTTTCTAAAGGTCCAAGCCGTTTCGAAGGAATAGAGAAAAGTTGCGAAAAGTTGCGAAATTGCTAAATTTTTTTTTTTTTTGACTAAATTATTAAATGCACGAAAAAATCAAATGTTGATATTATTGTTCATGAATCTATAATAAACATATATTTTTTTCAAACCTAGCCGTTACGGAGGAGTAGGCCTCAGAAAATCACTGTTTTATAGCACTTTTCGGGCGCTTAGCCCTTAAATAGAAATCGAGTGCTGAAAACAATTTCAATTCAACTAAAAACCGAATGTGACAAACTTTCCGACTCAATTTATATACTTTGTATCTCTGTGATCAAAATCTAGGCAACAGTTTCAATAGTCAGTAGTTTCACTGACTTGTCTATCTTGAAAAGTTATGTAATTTAATAACTAACCATACCACTGGTAAATTTATTATTCTTGGCGATTTTAATATGAGCTCCAAAACATGGTCAGCTTCTCATGGAACTAGGCTTATTGCACCTCAAACGAGCTTATTTACTTTTTTTTTATATTATCGATTTTTGTGGTCTACAGCAGTTTTATCTTATAAACAACAGGCACGGTAAAATTCAAACACGTTAAAATTCGAAGACATGTGACATTCACCGCGCCCGGGCCCGCGTGATGGATAACGGCACATTGCCTCTCCCAGAGAGGAGGCCTTAGTCCCAGCAGTGGGAACATTAAAAAAGCTGATGATGATGATGATGACGGTAAAATTCTAGATCTTGTTCTCGCAGATGTCTCCGACATGGCATTTCCAGACCCCCTACCTATCGAAGAATTCTATCACCACGCTTTAATAGTTGAACTAACTACCGCACAACTTTATCCACTCAATGCCAATGCACGTAGGTATGTATAGTTTATCAGTACGACAAATCCAACTACGAGATTGTTTGCTCTGCACTGTGTGACTGGGACGACATAACAATGAAAGGAACTGTTGACGAAGCTGGGAAGATTTATTCCACATTATTTGAAATAAGAGACCAACACAATCCGCAACGTCTGTGTAATCAATTTAAATATCCCCCTTGGTATAATTCTGCACTCTATTCTCACTCCTAACACCTTATGTTTGCAGAAGACATGAAAATATTCAAATCAGTCGCGAATTTAACTAAAACTAGTCAATTGCAGGAAGATTTAAATAGATCAGTAAACTATTGTTGAATTAATAAACTAGATCTTAATATTTCAAAATGTTTTAGTTATCACGTGTAACGTAAGACTCAGCGAGCCGTATTTAACTAATCGATTGGAAATCAGCCGTTATTGCGAACTAACGTTAACAGAAATCTCGATATTCTTATTGGCAGTAAGCTCTCAAAGTCCTGGGATTCTTTATCCATAATTCTAGTTCGTTTAAAATATAAAAACCTTTAAAATTCTGTATTGTGCTTACGTCAGCAGTCACCTTGAGTACGGTAGTCTTTGGAACCCAAATTATGCAGTTCAATCCGACAGGTTAGAACAAATACAACGGAGATTCACGAGGTACTCAGGGTACAAATAAAAATAAAAACAAAATCCCGTATATGAGCTACAATGTAAGATGCATTCGATTCCACTTTCTGCCTACAAGAGGCAGAACACTTGTTGTCTCTTATAACTCGCAGAAATATATCCGATATTCGTTTTTTAATCAAATTGGTACGTTCTATGATTGATTGCCCAGAATTACTGTCAAAGTTCTGAACGTGTCACCCCCGGCAGTTGATCTCTTTCCAAATAGCTTAGCATCCTTAAACAAGTATGTCTAAAAGCAGTGTTTTGTAATTGCATTACATTATTAACTTCTATACTATGTCCTACCAAACTTTGTATATCTCAATTACTTCTAAAACTGTAACTTTCCACAATGCTCCCATATTATGGGTGGAGGCTTGTAAATGGCTCATCGTGATCTACTTTATCTGCTGTAAGCCCCCCAAACAAAATAGAAAAAAATAATTTCTAGAGCTAACCATCGATTGTCTGGTTTGAAATAGACATCAAATTAAATAAAAATATTTAGTTAGAATGAGCACTTTTAATATCAAAAATGTTAAAAGATCGCCCATCAGCAATCGGCTTAAAACGACCGCCCTTGATATCTTCCTATTATTGTAGGTAAAAATGGCACAAAAACTTCGCAGTAAAACTGCTTGTAAATAACTTACTTTTTAAAGAGGATACCCTATGTTTCGAACTGGGATTTTTATAACTGTGTTATCTAATATATACAATTCTCGTGTCACAGTTTTCGTTGCCATACTCCTCCGAAACGGCTTGGCCGATTCTCATGAAATTTTGTGAGCATATTGAGTAGGTCTGAGAATCGGCCAACATCTATTTTTCATAATAAAAAATAAAAAATTAGGTGGTACGAAGTTCGCGGGCACAGCTAGTATTCTATAAAAATATATTGAAAACAGGAAAACTGGAATAGGAAATTCCTTATAATGTCATCCTCATCTTTATTCAAAACATTAAACCCATATTTTAAGACAGCTGAAAGTGACTTCACTCAACTCAGTCACCGTGACAGCAGAAACGACGCAATTAGTGTAAAAAACTGGGCAAGTGCGTGTTGGACTCGCGCACAGAGGGTTCCTTGCAAACTACAATTCCCGAATGGAGTCATTTTTTTTTTGTGACGTATATAACTACAAATTTGCTGTTTTATGATTTTTTCCTAAACCTGTGATATAAGACCTTGCTTTGTGCCAAATTTCAGGATTCTGGATAACCTACGAATTTCGGTTTTTTAGAGTATCAAATTATGCATTTTTTTTGCGACATAAACGGCCATATCTTTTTTATTCGTTAATTTAGAAATTTGATTTTCACAGCTTGAAGGGACCGCAAACTTAAGTATATAGTTTTAATTTTCACTCGATACCTCCACGCGTTCTCGAGATAAAGGGTCTTGACAGACAGACAAACGGACAGACAGACGGACGGACAACAAAGTGATCCTATAAGGGTTCCGTTTTTTTTCCTTTTGAGGTACGAAACCCTAAAAATAACAAGTCAACTTAATGATTCGATTCGACGTAGAGTCGAGTTGAACGATATCACTTGTATGGGTAGAAAAATCGAAGAAAATTGATAGATCCAAAAATTTACAATCAACTTTAAAGCTATAACTTTGCCTGTGAATTCAAATCACAATTACCAATTTCCCCGACTGTCTTCCATTATGTTTCAACCTAATTTATAAGTTTTTATAAAAAACACGCAATATAGAGTGGAGGGGGTATCTTATATTTAGCCAAGAGCCAAAGCCAAAAAAATTGGTGATGTACCAAAAGCATCAATTGTGGATTTGATTGAACCGCATAAATATTCAACTAGAAGAATTGATTGTGTCGTGCATATTTATTTAGATATATATATTGGAATTGTCTGAAATACACTTTTACTGTAAATATTTAAATACAATTTTCATCAAATGGTAGAATAGTATAAATATTATATCCCAAATAGTAAACTTAACTTACAGAAACTTAATTCTACGGGTACAATGGCGAACATGACAGGAAAATTGTTTTTTTTTTTTTCTATTACTATTATTAAATTTATATGTGTAAAATGGCTCATACCTCGACGTTCATCATCTGTTGGGACTCAGGCCTCCTCTCTAGGAGAGGGAAACGGCCGTAATCCACCACGCGGGACCAGTGCGAGTTGGTGAATAGAATAGAATAGAATAGAATAGAATAGCATTTATTCGGTGCAAGCAATACAATATACCACAACATAAAACAATAAATTAATGTCAATGTCTTCAAATTTTTGGTTCTAAGACATGCCAGATACCTACGTTGCTATATGAAAACCAATTGAATAGATCTTCTAGTATCAATTTAAATACAAATCAAGTACTCTTTTTAATATTATAGAGACTTACAGAGTGTAAGTGTGCAGAGACGCAAACGGACTACGTTACAAATGAGCAATTATTTGAGGTTTGAAACTGACGCCAGTGACTGAAAAATTGAAAGGAAATCGTTTGTGCTGGCACGGTTATATAAAGAGAAGGGATAAAATTGAATGCATTTTAATAAAACAATTATGTGTACACATTTAGATGGATGTAGAGAGAGAGGGAGAGGGAGGCCAAAGAAAATGAATAAATTGTATGTGGAGCGTTAGGAACGGAAAGGAATTCAATAATAGGGTGAAGGTTGACGGAACAGAATGAAAGGAAAAAACAAAGACAAGGGCAGGAAAATGATGGTAATACAAGGTATATCCATTATTTAAGAATTTTTTTAAGTTGGAGTACATTATTAAAATTTAAATGCAAAGCTGAAATTGAAACTTAAGTATTTTTAGGGTTTCGTACCTCAAAAGGAAAAATGAAATCTTTATAGGCTCACTTTGTTATCCGTCCGTTCGTCCGTCTATCTGTCGGTCTGTCTGTGTGTCAAAACCCTTTATCTTGGAAAGGCGCGGAAGCATCAAGTTGAAATTAACACCATATACTTAAGTGTGCGGTCTCTTGAAGTAAAAAAATCAAACTTTAAAAGTTAAAGGCAAAAAATACGTCTGTTTATGTCGCAAAAAACGTATATATTTCGACATTCAAGGGAACCAAAATTTTAGAATACATGCTGTGACCCAAAATCCTGAAATTTGGGATAAAGCAAATTCTATTCTATTATATTCTTATAACACAAGTATGGGAATAAATCTGAAAACAAAATAGCACATTATGATGCAATTCTGTAATGATAGTGATAACAGTCGAGGCGGTATTTGTACCCGAGTCGTGGCGAGGGTCTTAAGAGAGCCGAGAACGGTAATATTAATTACTCCCGTATCATACGATGTTTTTCAATACACTTGTGAAGAAAATAACAGTAAAACTACTATATAACTTTTTTTGTGACATGGCGGTAAAAATCTGTTTTCATATGCGCGCGCATAATTTTTTTATTTACCCCTAGGGGAAGGCTAAGGTGTTTTTATCATACTGCCTAGTCTTACGTTTATGTTTTTTGCGTGAAAAGTTTTTACTATAATGTATTTCGTAGTGACAATGGAATACGCATGTAACATTTTCTAATAATTTTGTAGTATTTAATTTTAGTTAATTAATACAGCCACTGAATTACACTCGAATTAATCAAGCCAAAATCCGCGCACATCTTAAAATGGCGGCCATAGACCACAAAAAAAAAAACAATTTTTATGTGAACGTATGATTTATTTACTAAATGGTTTTTTTTATTAAATTAATTCGTTTGTATAAGTTAAAACGGTCAAAATTGCACGAAATAAGTAAGTACGACACTAATTTATACCATTGAACGCAATAACTCATGCGAAATTTTTACGTACTCAAAATTTGTTTTGTGAACAAAGAGGTTAAACAAAAAGGTTTAACTACATTATAGCACGAGTGCGTAATGGTAATCAAAATGTCACAGTTTGGTAACAAGCGCCTAGCTTTATATACCTAAGTGCGGGGCACTAAGAGTCACTTTCTGAGCAAGTGTATTGAAAAATTGGTTGATACGTCGACAAAAATTGTTTTTTTTTTTTTGCGATTTGCAAAAAACTTCGACACTCCAATCAGGAATTTAACTTTTTACAAATGTGTACAAAGAGACAATTTTGATTTTTTCTCGAATATTAAGTTTCACCTTTCAATGTTTTTATATTTCACATGTCCACTGTGTAATTATCACTTTGACACTGCAAAGAGTTTCTTTGTCCCTGAAACGTTATTATAAAAAAGCTAAATTTTTATTCTTCGTGTCATCGAAGAGACAGTTTTCTTTGAAGTCATTAATAAATTAATAACCAATACAATGAAAAAAATTGCCTTTATTCTGTCAATCAACTGACAAAATTGATTTTTATTTCAAAGAATCAGTTTGAGTGTATAAAAATATGTCTTTTTATTTAAAACTGTTTTGTACGTGTGTTTGTCTCGTAACTTTTCCTAAACGGTGATACCGATTTGAAAGAAATATTCGTCTGTTTGCCGGGGTCCTTGGAAGTTTTGAAGATATTATTGGACCCAGTAGGTAGCAGTTTAATCGGATGTACAATTTTCATTCTTTAAAACCAAACTTCGAACAGCATAATGTTTGTCGGGAATGCTAGTATTGTATTCAACGTAGTTTTTCTCATCTTCACTATATACTATTATAAAGAGGTAAAGTTTGTTTTTTTGTTTGTAATCTCTTGAGGTACTGGTCTAATTGCACCGATAGAAAGCTTCTATAAACCTGAGTGACATATGCTATATATGTACGCGAGCAAACCCGCGGGCAAAAGCTATTTTTTTTAAATTAAATTCCACACCATAACCATAAGGAACCTACCTGCCAATTTTTTAGTTTGTAGGTGTTATAGTTTCTGAGATTTCGTAATTAAACAACGAGTGGTAGTTCGATTTCATATATATGTATGAATTTAAAATATATAAGTATGTTTATCATTTGTGTAGTACTCATAACACAAGTTTGGGACTAGATGACGTTGTGTAAATATTGTGACATACCATTAATTTTGTGTATTTTAAAATCCCATATGACCCTCAGCATTCATATCGACGCAAGGAAAAGGAGGACTTTAAAACAAATGGTCATTTAAAAATGGATTTAAAATATATACTCGCGTTGGTGGTGATGATAGGTTTAATTATATTAATTTCCTCAGACAGTATTATCGAGCCCCGGTATGAAGGCTTGAAGGAACGGGATGGGTTTTTTAGTTAGTAAGAGTCTGACACTATCTCCCGCTCCGCCCAAGAGCGGGGGTTGTCATAAGATGATTATTCCCATCGAAAAAAAAAAAAACATTAAATTATATTTTTTTATTATGGGTTGTTACACTGTCCTGCTAGCATCTTCAGGGAATACAGAAGTTTAATTGGTAATGTAATTATAGCAACTAGTGCTAACCCTAAGTTCGAAAATTTGAATAGCCATTCAAAGACCGGTTCTGTTAATACAATATTACTAGTTAGCGGTTAGGTACAGACACGTGTAGGTAATTTGGGAGAAAGGAAGCTCGTGGCATGATTATAACAGCTACACGTGTCGTCGTTCAAGGTAAAGTTACGCTTGGTTAAATACAATCCATTGTGTACACTGTTTTTCAATGTTTTTGAATACGTGACCCCTTTTTAAAAAGATAAATAGATGCGACCCTCTCGTACCGGGACATTTCTCATCTTTTCATAATTATTTAAAAAAGGTAATAGATAAATAATAATTAACCAAATTTCGGTGAACGGGCGCACTGCACTCTCGTGACAATTTTATGAATTTAGTCCAATATGTTTCAAATCGCACGGAATTTTTGATTGGCGTGTCGAAATAAAACAAAAATCAGAAAAAGTAGGTATTAGAGCATATTTTTATTCTCTCCAAACTTGAAGTTGTGGACTATTACGTCTACCTCAGCTAGACAGTCCAGTTGGGTCAATCTAATTTTGGGAAAGAGGTCAACCGTCGAATCTGACTCGGCTGGGCGGTGTTTGGGAAGCTGCGCGGTATCTTCTCGTCCAATATACCACAGTATCTCAATATGAAAGTCTGTGACCAGTGTGTGTTGTCAGTGATGACATACGGTTCTGAAACGAGGTCGCTGACAATGGGCCTCGTCAGAAGGCTTAAAGTTACCCAAGGAGTTATGAAAAGGGCTATGCTAGGAGTTTCCTTGCGTGATCGAATCAGAAATGAAGATATCCGCAGGAAAACCAAGGTTGCCGACATAGCACAAAGAATAGCAATGGGCGATGGCCGTGGGGCCAAAAGGTTCTGAAGTGGCGACAAGGTACTGAAATTCAGAATCTTGATAAAAATTGCTTGCTTCTATTGTTGTATATTTTTGAGTTTTTTTATTTTTGAGTACATTATGAAGGGTCAAAGTTTATGCAAAATAGCAGATTTTTATATATAAATATATATAAACAGGCTGAAGTACGCTTCCTCGAATCAGCTTTACCATTGGGCGGATTATTTATTGATGTTTGATGGTTCATTTACTTTTTTTTTCTTTTGTATTGTATTTAATCGTTTATCAATAAAATTGAATAATACTAAGTTAATATATATAAATTGTTCTGAGTAGAAGCCTAGATAATATATAATATCCACAAGATATCTATGTATGTCTCCAAAATATCTAATAAAAAATGTATAATAACGTAATAACGGCTTATGAGCGGTTGTATCAAAAAAGGTTTAGCTCTAACCTAGAGCAGTTTTCTCAGTGAAAACGTATGTCGAATTGCATTCCCTTAACCAGTCAATGTGATTGGTCAGTAACACAAAATTTTATCAGTTTGGCTTATGGTTATTCCATGGTATAATACTGCACTAAAAAGGGCGAAATTTTTTTTAAACGCATTGCCCCTGACAAGCAATATCTTCTGGAATGTGGGTGTGTTCACAAACATTTTATAAACTCACATATGCAAGACACACAGACTCGGAACACCTATCTGTGGACCATATAAATATATGATCCGTGCGGTGTTCGAACGCGCAATACAAATCGCAGCTATCGATCGTTCAACCAATGCGCCTAACGTGCTGTTTTATATAAATTTTATCAACAGTACTTGTCCATCTCTTTAAATGAGAAATATTTATTTTGACATCCACAATATGAAGTAATTTCTTTGTGTGGAGTGAGGTTTGTTTAGCGCAGCATAGCATAGTACAGTCGGCTTTATAATGTTCCCACTGTTGGGACTCAGGCCTCCCCTCTAGGCGAAGGAATGGGCCTTAATCCACAACACGGACCCAGTGAGGGTTGGTGGAGGTTTGTTGAACTATAGGTATATAAAATAATCAGAAAAACCCGAGCTTGGTACTTAGGCATGAGCGTTTATTTTACATTATCGACCTCTAGAAATATTAAATTTCACCCAGCTATTCCAGTTTGTAAATGGAGACCCAAAGAGATAATCTATGTAATTTAATATCCACAATTTTAATTAATACCCAATTATCTTTAATACCTTTTAGGAAATTGTACTATTCATTAAAGTACACTGCAGTAGCTAACAGTTTACGGTTCTGACGTTGACATGGACTACATGCAAACTGGAACATTTTCATTCCTTTCGTATTAAAATTACTTTGTACTGGGTGTGGTTAATGATTACTGAATGGCTTTAAACGGTTTTGGAAGTTTTGTTAGATTAACTTGAAGATTATCTAATTAGCATATCATATGAGCTTTATAATGTTTATTTATTATTATAAGTACATACAATTATTTTAACAGGTATACTCAAGGTAACAAAAGTAGTCGCAAAGTAGCCTAGCACTCAGAGATGCTTCCCACAAACTGATCAAATATCCATTAGTACATGCAACATACATACATAATAAACAATCGATGGTCAGTCTCAAGCAGCACCCTGGAGAACCAGCACCAGTTACATAGAAGACAACACATTTAGTGTCACTCTCTCAAATTCCGCCAATGTGCAAGAAAAAATATTTAACTGTAAAGAGACACTATTAAGTATTTCTATCGCCCGAGTCACGGGTGCGAACTTTAACAAATTTGTGTGGGCTACCGGGACTTTGAACATCCTTTCCCTCGGTCCTGAGCGTAGCCTACTGTTTGGAATGAGCAATCTCAACTGTTCTAATATTTGAGGATTATTTAGAATACCCCTTAACACCAATGTTACCACTATTGGGATTCAGACCTCATCTATAGAACAGAGAATGGGGAGTAATCCACTTCGCGGGCTCAGAGCGTATTGGTCGATGTGACGTGTCTTCGGTTTTTTGGTTTTATGACATGCTAGTCACCTCCTTAACCGTTTTGAGAATTGCTCTCAAAACGGTTAAGGAAAGCATCGTGAGGTGATCAAATAAATTAAACAAAGTATTACACCAGGCGGTCTTTACCACTAGGCCATTGCTCCTAATTATATAATCAAAAATATCAATTTTATCCCCAATAATAACAATCTTTAGTTTCAATACTAAAGCAAATGAATAAGTGATCAGACTAAAATAGTGCAAGTTATAGTCAACCGGCAATATTAACTAATATATTTTGTAATTATTCCAATCAACGCCCCGTGCGTACTACGTTGCTACGAGAGTCTACGAGCTTCTACGAAACCGCTACGCCGCTACGGTATTCGTAGCACAATTTATTGAAACCACTCGAGAACATTTTAAGTTCAGAATAACAGAATTAAATTATACGAGCTACAATAAGATGTAGTCGGCTTCGGCTGCTGACTTAAAAATTATTGAAAAAGCGCCAAATTGTGTGGTTCAGACATTGCTCGAGGCCAAATTGAATTCTTTAAGCCAAATTCCAATTTGCTACGTGTTTTATCTACTGAAGATATTTTTCTTGTTATATCATTGTTAAAAGAGCCTTTAAGTAGGCAAGATAGACACTAATAATTACGCAAAGTGCTTTTTTCAAGTGGGTGTAAATCTAGTCTAATCCGAAACTATGATAGAAATACTAATAAAGTGCTATGGACTAGTAAATTATTACATTAAAAAATAATTACAAAAAAAATATATAACGGTCTATTTCTTTTATAATAGTTTTGTCTCTTCGTTATTTAACACCAACTTCCAAAATAAAAGATATTTTGCACTTTTCTATGTTTTTAGGGTTCTGTACCTAGTAAAGGAACCCTTATAGGATCCTACTGGGGCCAGGGTTATCCGAAAGGGCGCTCGAGCCCCGGTATGAAGGCTTGAAGGAACGGGATGGGTTTTTTAGTCAGTAAGAGTCTGACACTATCTCCCGCTCCGCCCAAGAGCGGGGGTTGTCATAAGATGATTTTTCCCATCGAAAAAAAACCTGTTATAGGATCACTTTGTTGTCAGTTCGTCTGTCTGTCTGTCTGTCAAGACCCTTTATCTCGACAACGCGTTTAGGTGTCGAGTTTAAATTAAAACCATATACTCTTTATGACATAGACGAGCACTAAGAAAAAAATATCTAAAATTCAGCCCCTAGCGGGATGAAACGGTGTTCTAAAGCTTGTATAAAGTAACCTACTCTTGTGTGGTGGCCGAAGCCGCTGCAGGAGCTAGTATTAGATGGTACTTTCTTCGAAATCATTTAGTTTGGTAACAGTAAAGCGCTGCAGACCATCCATTTTGGTGTACATCATATCAAGGGTATGCGACATAAAAAAATAACTGAGCTAGTGTGGATCGGATTTGCGCACTGAGGGTTTCGTTCAAACTTACCTACGTAAATATTTCAATTCCAGAATAGCCTCGAACATTTTTTCGTAGCAATAAATTTATCATTTTCAGATTTATTCCTATACCTGTACTATAAGACCTTGCATTGTGCCTTTCAGGATTCTGAATTACCCGATGAATTTTGATTCCCCTGAGAGCGTCGAAATATACATTTTTTGAGACTTAAACGACCCTATTTTTTTTTTCCTTAACTTAAAAATATCATATTTTCACAGCTTCATGAGACCGTTAACCTGGATACATACGGAACCCTAATAACGATAATGAATAGGGTTGACGAACGCCAATAATAATAATTGTTATTATTGACGTACATAATCAACCTTTTAATGTTTTCACTGCTGGGAGTCAAGCCTCTTCTCTAGGAGAGGGAATGGGGCCGTAATTCACCACGCGGGCCCAGTGCGGGTTGGTTGTCTTCGAATTTTTGGTTTCCTCACAATGTTTTCCTTCACCGTTTTAAGAGCAGTAGTGATAAAATAAATTACAAAAAAATGCACCTGGCTGGGTTTGAACCCGTAACCTACAACTTTTAAGTCGGGGCAGCTACCACACGAATATCACTGCTCTTTTTACGCGTGACGTTCGCGAAAATTTGCCGTGAAGTGCTTGATCGGAAGTACATCAAGATTGCGACGTGCAAAATTTCGCAGTCCAAATGTTGTTTCAACTAAAGTCTAGTTTACTGACGGGTAAAATTCAAATAAATCTACATTAACAAATCGTATTTTACATGAAATCCAACCGTCCAAACCGCAATGAAATCCAAACCGTCATCACAACGAATTTCAGCTAAAATTCCATGCTCCGAAAATTATGGCTCGATTCTGTTCGACTCTCGTTAATCAATTACGTTCAATTCCGGTTAAATATCGGATATGAACGATAGCAGTACAGTTTGTACTATGTATTTTATATATCTATTTTCTGTAGCCGATACTATCCGTTTGCTGAGTAAGGTTCTTCCTCTAATTATTCCACTCTAGCGAGGCTAAGTGACATTTAATTAAAACATGATTGAAATATTCTGAAACTAGCTGTCTACCGCAGTTCCATCTACGTTTTTGTTTACAGCTCCGTACTTATTGTGATGTTATATGGTCTTACTCGATACATGAAGTATGCAAAAAAAAAAAATCGAACCAGTGGTTTCTGTCCCGAGATAAGAGCGTTCAAAACACAAATTCTGCTTTACAATAATAATGTATACATATACATATAAATAAGAGTGGAGTGTTTGTTTGAAATATTGAAATGACCACTTTTTACTACATGCATATGAATACATACACCAAAATAACATTATTTTACAATTTTTGTCTGTCTGTTTTTCCGGCTTATCTCTAAAATGGCTGGCCCAATTTTGACGGGACTTTTAATGGCAGGTAGCTTGCATGTAATAAGGAGTAACTGAGGCTATTTTATTTTAGAAAAAATAAATTCAAAATCTTGTAGTCCACGAGAACGAAGTCGATATGACGATGTTATAGATTGATAATGTATGTAGCCTTTTTGATAGTATATTCTAATCCTGTATATGGATTTTATGACCATATATGATTATCACTAATATCTTGGACTTCCAACCTTCGCACTAACATTTTCGATACGCATTTAGATCGTTTTCTTATTTGTTCACATTTCGTTTCTTTTCTTTTTCTTTTCACTTTTTGAGTTGACCTTCCTTTTTGAGTTCTGATTTTAATTAAACCTCTAACTAAAATCAACCTGTTTGGATTCAGGATATGGCCCAAAGTAATTTTAAAATGTTTTTTTTTTCCAGAACACAGCCCATAGCCCTGAAACTGCTTATGGGTGTTTAGCAAGCTGCTCACTTAATGGTATATGGTCACTACCACCTATGGATATCTGCAATACTGGAGATAGGTACCACAAGCCCATACCCAACATTATTATCTCTATTAAGGCCTGATATATATCCGTTTCCCACGGAATTCTGCGGTCTCACGAAATCTTGGTTACCTGACTTTGTTGTGAGGGAAACTGAAAATAGTTTCAGAAAAGGCCCTTATATTTCGACCTTGGCATAAAGATGAGGTCTATGAAATTCTAATATGACGGCCACAAGGGTTTTGTGTAACTACAGGTCAAAGGTGAGGCTTTTTTTGTTATTGGAATGTATTTTTTATCCTGTGTGGTTTCAATATATTTTAGTAAAACTTATTTCGCAGCTCTAGGTAAACGATAAAGGGTTTTCGTTATTTTATTTGATTTCCTAACCCCTCAAATTCCGGGTTTTTTTTTTGGTGGGAAAAATCATCCAATGACAACCCCCGCTTAACCTCTCAAATTCTGGGTGGATCAAAACGGTGTAGCAGACTTTTACTGACTAAAATCCATCCGTGTTTCTTCAGGTGCTCTTTGCATTTGAAGGCCACGGTAATTCTTCCGCACAATACGGTAGTTTTTGGGGTCAAAATAATAACATTTTATTTAGTCCGTATTTTAGAAAAAAAAAAATATTGGACACGTATTTTTTCTTTTTTCGATTAAACAAAAAATAACAATGATATAGCCCATTAAAGTTACTTGTGACGTCACCCCGTGCGAAAAAATGCAGCACGGCGGTCGACGGTCCAGCCTAGAGCGGGAGAAGTCAGTATTGGAAGATTTCCGACTTAAAAAAAATAATCCGTCGCTTAGTATTTATTTCGACGGCGGAACCCTGCATTCACTACGCGGCACCAGAAAGATACCATTTTTTTTATTAATCGAACACAGACAGTTCTCAAATTAATTTAAGTGGCATTTTTTTATTATTATTGATAGGCTTGCTTTTAACCACCATCTCACCTGATGGTAAGCAATGATGTGGTCGACGATGGAGCAAGCTTGCCAAGAAGTAACCTGAATAGGTTACTTCTTGGCAAGCTCTTGACTTAATTAATCCTTTCTATCTTGTTGGGTAGATATTTTTTTTTTCTTTTCAATATTTACTTTGTTTCTATCACATTTAATATCCTTTTTAAAATAAAAAGTAAGATTTTCTTTGTACGCCCACGTTTACTTCAATACATGATCTTGAAAGCTTCTGCTTTTAATTAATTACTCGACCCCGTCAGTAGCTACGCTTCTTGAAGTTATTTATATTAATACTGTATGCACACAGCACAAAGGTGGACTCAATGCCTTAAGCATTATTTAACAATAAACGTTTGGATTTATAATGTATTTAAGAAAAACAGGCTATATGTTCTAACTGAAATATTATTTTTCCTAGAACTCATTAGCTAAATAATTTTATGTATGTTTAAAAGGATCATACTTAACAAATATTTAACTGACTTTAATTATATTTACACTAAAACAAAAAAAAAATCTTAATCAATTAAAATTGATTACAAACTTTAGTTTTTAGTAAATTTAGTTTAATTTAGGTGCTAAGGAGTTTTTAGATGGCATCTACAAACTCCTTAGGGAGCTCACCGCAGGTACCTATTATTGTGTTCCAATGGTGGGAATATTATAGATTGATTATAATCCCCACGGAGGACTGACCCGTAATCTACAACGAGGGCTCAGTAAATCTTTGCGGATCACCACAGTTACCCGAGTCCTAAATCTCCTCTTTTAGAGGCGAATAAATTTATTATGATTAATGTACCAATGAACCAGTATAAAATATTTTATTTTTTGTTATTGGATTTAATATGTAATTTATTTTAAGGAAATTATAAATATTTTGTGAATTTCGAACTAACATAGAAATAAGTGTTACTAACATACAATGTGGACCAACACTTGTATTTTTTAAATAAATTTTTTGTTTATTTTGATATTCTCAAAGATCGTAATTCATAGGGTACTTCCCGTTAACCCAGCTCACTTTTGTCCTCGTCGTCACATGTATTGTATTGCGTTTAGAAGGTTGCGTTTCATCAACAGTGTGGCACACATATAGTAGCACAACACAACTGCTCCAGTATACCGCTGGATGGCCATCGACAAATACATTACGTCACAATGCATTAGACTACCCTCACAGCCAATTCACTACAAATACCATACGGTCGTCAGGGCGGATAAACATAAATTAAATCAACACCAAGTAATTAACGTGAGGCATGTGCAAGAAAATAATGGCAATTTATATACGTACTAGCTTATCGAGCAACCGTTCTGTCATATAAACAGTAACTCGTATCTTTTATTGAGTTATTCTAAGACCTACCACATATATATATACCTACACAAAAATTCTTATAATGATCGGTCTAGCTGTTTCCAAAGAGTTCAATAACAAACACTGTGACACGAGATTTTTACAAATTAGAAGATAATACTCGTAGATGTAAGGTAGACGATCCTTGCTTTACACGGTTAATGAAAATATCATGAGAAAACCGGTATCTCATAACCAAATACAAATCGAAGACAAACAGTGGGATCGCAGTCAAGCACTAATTTATACCGAATAAAAAAAAACGGAATCCTGAGCCCGTGTCGATGATTACGTTCCGTATTCTCTTATAGAGGAGCCTGAGTCCCAGACATTGGTACATTATACGTCTGATTGGTTTTTTTTTTTCTTATGCATTGGCTCGCCTTTGACCACTACCTCAGGCCGACGATGGAACACGTTTGTTTAGAAGCTACTCACTATTGCCTTAAAAGATTCTAAAATGGTACGATTGGAGAAAAATAAAAATGAATCTAAAAAAAAATAGAGAGAGATATCCTTGTTTCACAAAAGGTTTGTGCTGGATAGCGCAAAATCACTATGACATGACTTGCACATGATGCCACACGCAATTAGTACTGTCTCTCTTCACCCTAAATTAAAAACGTAAGTTTTGACATTTTAAAATATTATTTATAGTCTTTTTAAAAAGTGAAACGACTTGGGAATTTTGTATATTGTTTAATCATTAAAAAATTATATTCGAAATTTTTTTATGGTTCTGCTATTAGTAAACAATGATCAAGATCTCTTAATCAACCTTGATTATTAAACCAGCGTCGACTACATCCGATTTCATGTTACCCTAATAATTACCCAAGTTGTTTAACGTTTTAGACAGACTCTGTGTCTTTTCTTTTCTATAAGAAGTTAATGAAAAAAAAAAACTAATCAAATAGGTGTCATAATTATAATTACATATGTAGTTCAGTTTTACTACCCGACTCGGTGATCAGCGCAATTGCGACCACAAATATTAATAACAATGGAGTCCTTAATCACTGAAGGCCACATTAAGGCATTCTATGCTATGGTTCACCGAGAACAAAAAGAATATCAAGAAAAAAAGCTTAAAACAAAAGAACACAGAATAACGAATACCAAATGGCCAGTCTGAAAATCCTCAATGCGTCACTTGCATATTTGGTGTGACGGTGTCAATTTTCGTTTTAAAGTTTTTTTCGTATGTTTTTTACCAAGCTTTGGTCGATAGATATTGAATTTTTCACTGCATGTCTAGTGTCAATTTCGAAAATTGGATTTTAAACGGACCTAACGGACTGTGACGTTCCGCACCCGCTGAATAGAATTTAGAGTACAGTTTTCACTTTTATATTTAGATTTGGTTACAACTATGTTATGTGTCTTGTTTTCGTAAGTAGACAGATACTCACTCCTCCTACTTTTTGATTGTGGATTTTTTTAAGGTGGAAAATCATGTCGAGAGAGTCGGGAGTTACAAGGCGAATTTAGGCCTCCGCTAGCTGTATGCACATGAATGTGTTCCCAAAAGGTTTTGTGCAAAAGTTTTGGTCCCTAGCGCAATCGCAACAAGATCATAAGCACAAGGCGGATCATCATTTCAGCTGATAGACGTCCACTGTTGGACATATAGGCCGGGGAGGCAAGCGTCGCCACAACGAACGATCATGTGCGTCCCGCATCCATTGGATTCCCGCTACCTTCACCAGGTCGTCAGTCCTTGTAGAAGGCCTTCCAACGCAGCGTCTTCCAGTACGCGTGCACCACTCCAGAACTTTACAAGGCGGATCCAATCTATCATATAGAAGTTGTTATATGATGATTAGGAATGACCTATAAATAGTGTATTGACGAAGAAAAATGGTCCAGGCTCCTGCATTTCAAAAGAGCCGTCGAATATGTTTGTAACGCTAGCATTAAAAACAACTTTGCAAAAGAATAAAAGAGTTGATGGAGTCTTTATTGACTACTCGTTCTCTTTATTGATAGAGATACCAATTTGATGACGTAGTCAATTCAACTTGTCGGCGGCACTTGTTTTTACATGAATTCCCCAGGAACTCATCTGTATTGCTAGCAAACTATCGATAAAAATCATGTCGAACATTGACACATGTTACTGTAATTGAATGACAGATATGTTTGAAACATTTTCCTTGTGGCCCGTTCTTACGCTATTCCGTATCAGTTTCATTTTTGATAAATATTATGAAATACGTAATAGGCATATGAAATATTATCCGGTTTTACCGCCCACGTATTTTCTACTAGCTGTAATACTTACTTTCTAGTTTGTTTGATCTTCTTTTTTATAATAATTGTATTATATTTATTGGAGTATTATTTGGTATTATAGCTTGTATATTTTGTGTTCTTAAGTCCTATTAGTATTCCGTTTATTCATTGATTAACATATTTAAACCAATGTAATTAAGATGTAAAGTTTGTTTTTGTGTTTTTTTGTTTGAGTTAATTTCTCCGGTCCGATTGCTAAAATTTTTTCACCGATAGTATACTGCTTTATTCCTGAGTTACATAGGCTATAATTTATTTACACGGACGAAACCGTAGGCAAGTGCTAGTAATTTATTATTTTTTTAATATTTCAATAGAAAATAATGTATAAAGGTTTTCGAGCCTCGTCAGTATAGTTAATCAGATCTATAAGCTTGAAACGTGATTCCTAATAAAACGTGGTTTGTCTGCTGTCAAGTATTATTATTATTATGTTTGTACATTGTACATTTTTTTTATTTTTAAACTATAAATCTATTTCCTTTCGCTCATTCCATCTAGAGGTTGTCTGTATGAGATAACCTTAGGCGATAAGATTGCCCGTGGTAGCTACACTTGTTTTTATTTTTTTAATATTTGTCCTATGTGTGTACTGTACACATAAAATTTTTCATTACGCACGTCACTTGGTAGTAAATAACACTATTATTGTTGTTCTTCAAGAAACTTTTAATAATTAATATAAATAAATAAGTCTTTAATTCATTAAACCCCAAGCGAACGCGCACCTATTGTCTTTCTATTGTGTCTGTGATTTCCACGATTGAAAGGTTAAACCTCAAATATGACTTTAAAATTTCTCTCATTGTTGATTCAATTTATAGTGCTGTGGAATGCAACATGTGTCGACTCCCTTGCGCCATCCCGTCTTCTGAGTACGGTAGGATGTTTTGGGGCAGCTGCTACAAGTGCGGAAAACGTCAAACGACGTAAATATAATAGCCTTATCAGAAGTTATAATTATGTTTGAGCCGTTTGGGGTTGAAACACTAGGGTCATGGGGTCCGAGTGCTCAACGAGTTGTTCGTGATATCAACAAACAACTGATGGGTTCTTCGCGTGACTTGTGACTTGTGAGAAAGCAGGACGAAGACTGTCGAGATAGTATTTTATCATTTCATATTCTATTTACTTGCCAAGAATTACAAAATCGAACTCCTGAATGAACGATAAGGTCGTGTTTACACTAAGCCGCTCACCGAATGTGGCGAATGTATTCTTTTTAACCAATTGGACTGTTTACGTTAAGTCGTTCGTTGAATTCATTTCTAGTGATCGGTCTTCCGGATTCGGTGACAGCATATAGCCGAACTGTGTACACTCATCTTAAAATCATTAAGAACAAAAAACGATAAGCAGCATGTTTTTTTTACTAGTCAGTGATTTAATATGAGCTGTATGTAACCAAATCGGTTTTAAATGATTGAGTTATAAGTCAATTAGCTGTCAAAAAGAAACACTGATACACAATAACGCTCATACAAGTTTTTAAGCTATTGCATAGCTTCTATCGCGGGCCTTGAGCGTGGAGACCGAATCCAGAAATTCCGTAACGAAAATAACCTAACATCCCCCACTCATTTGTTTTTTGAGCGTGGTGACCGATAAGAAAAAAATAAATAAATAATTATAATTGCATAAGTTGATAAAAAGGCTATGCAATAGCTTTACCGCAGGCGGCAGTCCCCGAGTGCCACACGTCTTTTTTTTTAAGAAATCGTTAACAGAATAATAACATGCCAAGTTAATCCTTACAAAAGCTTAACTGTATTCCACTATTTCAAATCAGGATGAATTTGCCCCTCGGTGAGGATTATGCGGATTTCATAACATCCAGCTGCAAATAGTGTTTTCGTACTGAATATTATGAAAGGTACGTAGCAAACAGCACGAAATCGCTTGGTTAAGAGTACTTTAACCACCAGATAATATGTGTTATGCTACGTTGCTATGGATTACCAACAGGGTCGCTCACAATGGGCCTCATCAGAAGGCTTAAAGTCATCCAAAGGACAAAGGAAGAGGAAAGGGCTATGCTCGGAGTTTCCTTGCGTGATCGAGTCAGAAATGAAGATATCCGCAGAACCAAGGTTGCCGACATAGTACGAAGAATCGCCAAACTAAAGTGGCAACGGGCAGGGCAAATTGCTCGCAGAACAGATGGCCGTTGGGGCCCAAAGGTTCTGGAGTGGCAGCAGCGTCCCAGAAAACGAAGCGTTGGAAGGCCTCTTACAAGGTGGACCTACTAGGTTGGTGGAAGGTGTACCTGGTGATCGATGCGGGACGCACAGGATCGTTCATTGTGGCGACACTTGGGGGAGGTCTAAGTGCACCAGTGGACGTCTATCGGCTGAAATTATGATGACCAATAGGGTAGGTCACAAATTTATGGAGATTTTTTATTTTTATTTAATCATCAAATAGTAATATTATGTTGTCTTATGTCTAAACCAAAAATGTTTGGTAATTAAAAGTCACATCTTTAGCCCGTGCATATCAAGTCATAAGACTTGAAGTTTTGTAAATTTTAGAAAGAAATACTTATATTTAAACATAAGTCTAGATAAATTTTATTACAAAAATAATACATTACTAACATTAGAATATATTTACAAGAAAAGCAAAAGAAAAAAATATGGTACAGTGCTTTGTTAAACAATATCAATCATTATATAACAATGTCACTAATTCTCATTTCCGGTACAATAATTTTGCTTTGATTTTGCTTACAAATAATATTAATTCCGTAGTTTATTGAAGAAGAGAGAGAAGTCTATAGTCACTATTGTATAAATTTATATAAAACTTGCAGTTCGATACGCGGGCTATAACATTTGAAATAAATTAATAATATTTTACAGATTTGTTATTGAATTAGTAAGACAACAGAATTTCACTATTACGAAACGATTTGAGGAAAAAAATTATTTGACCCACCCTAATCCCTAATTACCAATCTTATGCATTGGTTTGCATGGCTTAGCACCGCTGGAAACTGGTTCAACAAACCACAAATTTTAATAAGGATGAATGCGCGCTCTAGATTCGTATTACGAATAGTATTAAGTGGAGTAGCTATGTGCAGAGCATATTACTATATTTTTGGGGTGAGAAATCATCTTATAACTTCTACTCAATGGTAGATAATGCACGGTGAAAAGCTACACATACGGAGGATGAAGACGCCGTGTTGCCCACTCTGTGCCTATTGTTGTATCTATGAGCTCAATGTTGACCAATGAAAGCAAATGAATAATAAAAAGAAGAAACTATTAAATCCAGTTGAATTGTTGTTAGAAATCGAAATGAGTTAAAAAAAAAATCATCAGAATATCTCAGTTTCCATCTCGAGTTGAACTTACTTACGTTGTTTCTACTTTCTATCTCAATATTTTATTTTTATTATGTAAGTCCTTCTATATGTCATAGTATCATTTTGTTTTTATAATTTAATTTATATAATACTCTTTTGTATTTTGTGACGTAACTTAAATAGCTTCTACCAGCGGCTTCATCCACGTGATAGTAGAAAATCATCCTAACGGGACATAATCCTGGGATAAAAAGTTTTTATTTTTTGTTCTATTCCAGTACTTTTTCTGTATACCCACACGAGTAGACATACTCATTTTCATCGAAATCCGTTCGAGCGTGAAGAAATAATAAACGTTTACACACAAACTTTCACTTTTACATGTATTAGCGTGATTGAGTGTTTATTTACAGTTTGTTATATTTTCTGCGTTCCAGTATATCAATGTTTTATCTATTTAAGATACAGAGCTCACACTGGAGACATCGGTACGCCAGTCATGAATGTTACAAGAACCAATCTTCTAGTGAATAGTCTCTTAATAAACTGGTGTTCCTCGTCATCAACGATTGCATCACTACTTACCATCAGGTGGGACCGCAGTCATGCACTAGTTTATATCAAATAAATAAATAAAAAACCATTACTACAGCCTGTACTATATAACTCATGAGAATTGGAAAATCAAATTAACTCGACAATCCGTTTAGACCACTTAAAAATAGTTTAGTAGAAAAAGTTAACTGGAGTTGGCTTTACTGTAAATTAAAAGAAAAAGAACCACTGGATGCAAGTCAGTTTCTTTTTGCGAAACTAGGGTCAGTTTAAAGCCATTCTGCCAATGTAGCACAATTTGTTTTTAAAATGGACTAGTATTGGACTCGTGCCGTAAGAGTTCCATTTTAACCTTTAACTCATCGATAGTTCCTAAAATACTGAATGAGGGAACTATTTCGTTCAAATATACGTAGAACGTATCGCCGAACGTGTCGATACTAGAAATTTGAAGACATGTAACATACACCAATCACTGGGACTATGTGGTAATGGTTTAGGGCCCTCTAGGAGAGGGAAGGCCGAAGTCAAAGTAAGTATAAATATATTTCAGGCTTCCACCGCCTGAAAGTACATTTCCACACAAATCTTGAACCCCCACTTCATTCATTTAGGAACTAAATTTTGGAAAATCCTCTCTTAGTGTTCGCCTGTGCCATAAAAAGAGTCTTTGTGCAAAATTTCACGCTCCTATAGTCCCTGTAGTTTCGACAGTACGTTGATATGTCGGTTCGTCTTTTATAGGTAACAGTAAGATTTTTGTTCTCCACAGCCAATCTGAGTATAATCCGCGCACCGCATCTAAAGAGGTGTTTATATAAATTATAGTGTTGACCTGTTTACTGAGTTAAACCCACATTCTAAGCCTGCACTTACCGAGGCTGCGGCTACGCGATAGGATACTTTTACAGCAAACGTTAACGGGCCGTACTAATCCAATACATAAAATCTATTACTATAAAATAAACGGCTAGATTTTTAATAAAACGTTCGACGAACAAAGTTTCTCCGAAGACAAGTTTTTATTAGTCTTGTGCCGACGTTATGTTATACAGAAAATATTAGGTATGACATTGTATAAAAAAGTACGTAAATAGTTTCATAGATAAATAGATATACTCTTAATATACTCGTAGGTACACCATAAAAAATACAGTAGGAAATTAAAACAAATAAGGCGATATACAAACAAATAAGGCGTCGCTTTTATTATTTTATTTTAAAAACAAAAATTTGAACAAAAAGACAAAATATTTTTTTTATTATTGATAAAACAAATTAACGCAAATGGGATATAGGGAAACAATTTCCCACCATTAAAACAAAACATAACCTAACCAAGTATAGGGATATATATTCCCACCTAAAAAAGAACCATAATTATATACAATGTCTTTTTAAATATCAAATTTTACAAAATATATTGAAACTATTTCTTAATGTAAGCTGAATCTATTTTTACATCTTTAATAACTTTTTACAGAGCGCCGCATATATTTAAGGGTATAGATATTATACATGCCATTACACCACCACCACTATTGTACGTGAAGTTTAAATAAATAAATAAATATTATCATGATGTAATTTCTAGGCTGGAGGCCCTCGCTAGTGTTTCTCCAAGAAATGGCACAGGGCTTTGTGTATTCAGTAGTATACATTAGTACCATTAAACGAATATTTGTCACGTTCTTCGGTTTTACAATGGAATTACTGGTCAAATTCTAATTCTAAATGTTTACTGAAACTAAAACGTTTTTCATCTCATCTCTCGTAGTCTAATCTCTGTTCATTTATTTAAAGAATGTTATTCTGATCCTACTGATAACCGGTAACCTTTTTTTTTCTTTTGCCGGTTTTTTTATGGTGGGGAAAATCATCCAATGACAACCCCCGCTTTTGGGCGGAGCGGGAGATAGTGTCAGACTTTTACTGACTAAAAACTCAACCCGTTCCTTCATGCCTTTCGTACCAGGACCGAGCTTCACTTTCGTATAACCCTGGCCCCAATAGGCTTCGACCCGGCTAGGCTTCTGCTGTTGCTGACAGCTCCTTGAGGCGCGCGGGAATAGTGCGCACCGTCAACGACTTGGGCTTGATCCGGACAGTTACTGGACGGTCGGACAGCAAGCTACCCATTGCCCACCGTCCGCAAGCCCGCGCCTTCGGTGACCGGAAATCGGGATCGGAGTCCCGGCGGCGGCTGGAGCGCTGTGAGCGCCGCCATTGCCTGATTCGGTCTGCCTCCTCCTTTGCTAGCATTACTGCTTCGCAGAAAAAGGCGACCGCCTGCCGCTCCTCGCTCCGGACCGTGGCCTGTACCAAGGCCCGGTGCGAGAGATCGCCACCGCCGATCACCCTCACGAGGGCGTTCTATAGCTGGGTGCTTTAATCTAATTTTTATTCCGGAAGTAAGATCAAATCCTTTTGGTTTTCCCCACGGGAAAAGCTTAATATTATATCCATGAGAAACAGTTAAATGAAAAGAGGATGAAGCCCATTTAGGACTTGTAATGAACATATTATGTAGCTATCCGTTTTTTGATTTTATTCTATTTAAAACCACTGTCATTTTGAAAAATAAAAATTTCCAATACACTTCCTCAAAAAGATTCGAATTTCTGTTTTTAATATTAGGATAAAGAACGGTTGGATACCTTACCCTATACCATTACTTCTCCTTCAACCAGTAAAGGCTAAGCGCGGGAAAAAGTATATAAAACCTGGTACTTACCAACGAGCCGTAACTATAACCGTTGCAGATACAGTAACCAAATTTCATAAGGTGAGTACGTAGTTCGTGAGCCCCTTGTGCTTCGACGCGAGCCAGTCGCCCCGAGCCGAAACTTGTCGGATTCTACCGCGAACACAAAGGAGCTCGCAGTGAGCTTTGTAACCACAACGAGGAAACACGTCTCCACGTGAACTATGTTACTGTGTCTTCGACGGTTACAATTATAGCTCGTAGGGCTTTAAACACTATTCGCAGTATTCACTAATTCATTTGTAGAATTTACGATCTGAAGAGAATTGTTTAGGTGCTGTTTCACCATATATTGTGTTTGAAGTAAAAAATTATTGAGATAGCCTGCTGCCATCTAAATCATAACTAGAATGTATTTATTTATTTATTATACACTTTATTGTATACACCATTACACATACAAAAAGGAAACTAAAACTAAAACACATACATACAATGGGCGGCCTTATCGCATTCCGCGAACTCTTCCAGGCATCCTGGAAATGTATGGCCACTTTGGGAAATTTTGAACAAAATGCTTCGTAATTTTCAGAGAAAGTATTTCTTCGTATATGTACTGAAAAACATCATTTGATACACGTGAAAATTGGTCACTGCAGCACTTGGCTTCGGAACACCTTCGCCTGTACAGTTCGGGTGAATTTCGCCTCAGTTGTACTATTTCTTTTTACTTCTTTACACACACCCATCCTTTCCACTTTTTTTTTATTTATTTTTTCTTTTATTTTTTTTCTTTAATTCTTTATTTTACACTATTGCAACTTATAAAATAAGTTGATTTTTGGAACAGAATTGGGAAAAAATATTATATATATATTATAACACTAACGGCCCGTCCCGGCTTTGCACGGGAAATAAATATAGCCTATGTTTCTCCAAGTAAATGTAGCTTTCCAATGGTGAAAGAATTTTTGACATCAGCACAGTAGTTTTTGAACTTATTCTTTACAAAAATACACACAAAAATACAAATTTTCCTCTTTATAATATTAGTGTAGAAATACAACAAAATCTTACCCAGAGCTCATTACTAACTATAAAAATAAAGAGCATTGCAAGAATTATTGCTGGAGGGTAATGTAATGCGGCTTATTTCGACGAAGCGGGGAGTAGTTCTGCAATTTTGGGGAACCGACAGCTACCGTGTTTTCAGTGTGGACTTATGTATATACTATTAAAATCAAGTACGCTTCGTTCATTCCTGGTTTTAATCTTATTTAAAGTTCGACCAAACTAAACTTCACTTTGTACGAACATCCAGCCTGATTGACATATCTGTAAGTAGAATAAACTACTTTATTGCACATAAAAACTTTCAGAGGCTTAGTGTTATTTATTTACTACATATTAATGACTAGCTTTTACCCGCTTCGTCCGCGTACATAAAATGTAGCCTATGTCAATCAGGAATCAAGCAGCTCTCTATTGGTGAAAAAATGTTAGCTACAAACAAGAAAAACAAAAAACAAATTTTACCTCTTTATTACTTATATAGTGTAGATGTTTTAACTACAACGAATTTTAAAACTCACGCCATTAAAAACTTTTTTTGTAATTTGTTATAGAATCACATATTTAAGAATGTTGAGGTTTTACTAACTTGTATTATAAATAAAGGTTTTCATTTTCATAAGGATGTGCCTTTGTGTCTAGTTTCATGAGGTAGAACTAAATTGTTATTACCAAGATGAAGCAGCTTCATTATTACATGCCGTATACACCTTTTGCAGAGAATAGGTTTGTGTTCCTGACGAGGAGACATTAGGTATATACTGTTTTGTTTATACTTATATGTACCTCACTAACTTCTGCCAGTGCTAAGCTCACGTGAGAGTAAGTTTCTCTACACAAACTTTAGACCCTGGCTCTTGCTTAGACCTGGCCTGGACCTTAGCGAACAAATGATGATCTCTTGCTTCATCCACAGCATGAAAGTCATTTTCACCGCAAAAAACCTATATCAAGAGTCGTTGTGTTTACGAAACATGTTTATGCGTTGTGTTTTAAATATGTGTAAAGAAATTTACGTTGCTCAACCTTTCTTTTTTTGGCTGTACCTATCAGCAATCATGCCGTCACTTAAGGCGTATAGTCCCTTGAACCATTTGGCCGAAATTATGTGAACGCAACTCTCGCACTCACCTTGGCGGCAGTACGCAAATCTGTGCATTTATTTGCGGCCAGCAGCGCCCGGAAAGTGCTTTAAATCCATTTTCTCTGCGAGATATTGATTGGTTTCTATATTCAATGTTCACTTTGAAGAATATTTAACCACCAATTTTTATGTGTAAAAATGTTTCTAAAGGTCCAAGCCGTTTCGAAGGAGTAGGGAAAAGTTGCAAAAAGTTGCGAAATTGCTAAATATTTTTTTTTTTGACAAAAGTATTAACTGCACGAAAAAATCAAATGTTGATATTATTGTTCATGAATCTATAATAAACATACATTTTTTTTAAACCAATTGACCTAGCCGTTACGGAGGAGTAGGCCTCAGAAAATCACTGTTTTATGGCACTTTTCGGGCGCTTGGCCCTTAAACCACTACTGGCTCATTACCGAGTACAAAGAATTCATGAAAATAAATGCTACGTAACATTTATGAAATGCCAAGGAAACATTCGTGTTGCATCTTAGTAAAACACCCCAGGAAAAATAATATTGTCTAGTCTTCTGTTGAAAGTTTTTTGGCGAGTTTTTATAGTGTAGCACACTTTAAATGAATGCAAACTTCAATATATGTAGATGTAATATATTCACTTGAAAAAGCAGTATTTTTACATACTCGTATCATGATTTTTTTATAAGTACGCTAGTTGAGTTGAAAAAAGTCGTCCTTTCTTAGCTATATACTGTCAAACACGCGAACTGTCAAACGCTTGAACATTAAATTAATTATCTTTGTAGTTTTTCAAATTTTCTATTTTCTGCGCAATTTTCATATTTTTTTGTATAATTTCCTGATAATAATAAACAACAAAAAAGAATCAGCGAATCTAGCCCAGCTGCCTGCCTAAAGACGTGAACAAAGGAAAAAGGTATGTTTTTACAAACATATATGGAGCAAGTTTAAGCAAGCTTGGTAATATTGAAGCTTACTATTGTTATGTGGCGTGGTTTTATAAAAAAAATGCTGCTTTAAAAGTTTCGTTTGAAATTTAAATAAAACTGGCCTTTGGTGTTAATAATATTTATGAGAATTTAGCGCATAAGACTACTGACTAGACTTGCGTCAGAAAATGCCTTAGCAAGTTCACATTAAGTTGGACCAACAGTTCCAACGTAGACCGACTAACGAGTACAGACAGATACATAATCACATTAAAGGCTGCTAGAGGCTGCCGATCCGACCTAATGTGAACACTACCGTCGTTACACACGTTTTACTATCCGGGTCGTCACAAAGCAGGGGTGAGTTGGTTTTCGTATACGATGGACAATAACAACGTTTTGATTGTGATGTGGTACTTAAATAAAAGGCAGAAAAAAGAGAGGGAAAATATTAGGTGCATCCAATTATTGCTGAGCGAAATTAAAATTGGAACATTTTAAACTAATAACCGAATTAAGTAGTGATGAGCAAATGTTTTTAATTTACCACTAGTTGTAGCCCGCGCGGCTTCGCTCCAGCTCTTCCCTACTCCACCCTACTATACCATACTCTACCCTACCCCACCCTACCATACCCTACCTTACCCTACTCTACCCTACACTGCCCTAATTTTCATTTTATTTGTCTTAAGAATAACAACTCCTCACAATAACAATACAACAAAAAAAGAATTAGCGAAATCGGTCCAGCCGTTCACGCGTGATGGCGTGACCAAGGTAATAGAGATTTATTTTTACGAGCATACTTATATATAGATAAAATATCTACTCGTTCCTTTGATGACTTAAGAGGGTCCTTTTCTACTCGTCTATCATCAACGTCGAGAACAGTTTAAAAGCTTGTGGTTTCATCTAACACAATCCAACACGATGTTTGATGAAGGCAATGTAAAACAAGACAGGTAACGCCTGAATACTCTGTTGGTATTCAGTACTTGCGTGATTTACTCGAATATTTCACAAAACTTGTTCCAGGAAATACGCATTTTTTTTAACCCTTAAAAGTTTTTCAGAAAGAGCGGCTATGGCTATTATTGATGTACTTATTATAAATTAAATATACACCCTTAAATTTTGATCGTTTGATCCCGTGGAGGGTCGATCCGGTACATGAAACACTATCGATATGTAAAAATAAAATTAAAAAATAAAATACCTTTTTTTTCAACACTAGTATTAATTTACGCATGTACGAAATTAATTTCTTTAAGAAAACGTCAGCTGAGCGAGTTCAATGCCCTATAGGTAGTAGTTGGATTTCCATAGAAGCTTAGATAATATCCACAAGATAGCTGTGTAATCAAAATATCTGGAGAAGGTTGGATAATAACATCATAATCACGTAAGAGCGGTTCTATGGAGATCTACCTCGAGTTAATTGTGAAAGTTACAGAAGACGTAAAAGCACAAAATACGATTCAGAGATTGTATTTCTCCTGAAGAAAACCCATCCATATTTTATCTGGCAGGCGGGTAGCTCCGCCGCTACGCTCCAACAAATGTGAGCGGCGCTATACTTGTCAGTACACCAATATTATGTCCAACCCGATAGAAATGGCTGAACGTCCGGTGTCGGTTCTGTTAGTTTTGTCGGACCGCCCTAATATGAACGGCGCTTTTAAAATACATATTCCAATATGAATCCGACACGTATGTCTAAAAATGCAGAAGAGAGGTAATAAATCCAGATCTGTACTTTTGTGTGCATTGTTATGTATTTAATAAATAAATAAAAACTTTTTATTTTACTTGAAACTATTTATTAAATGATGGATCGTTTGTTCGTTTATCGTAAGTATTTATATACGAATAACAAATATAATGTCTTGAGTAAAGGTCAGTTATATTTGAACTGGTTTCCTCTCAACTACCTAAATATACTGTTTATTTATAATACTTATAAAGGTGTCCTATATTGTTATATTTTCTAAAACAAGTGAACTTACTCTCACATGGGTAAGTCAGGAAATCCGGAGTTATAAATAATTTAACACAATACATATTCTAGTAGCGTTCGAACGGGGACTATATAGAAAACGCCGATATCCGTTACTTTGAAAAGGGCACTATCCTAATGAGTTTGAAAATATTTACTATGTGCACATTTTAAATATAAATTAATCTTTAATGCGAATTTTAGGGCTCTAGGTTTGTTCAACAGAGTTATCGAGGACCTGGAACGCAAAGGGCCACTTTTTATACCTACGCTCGGTGGACGCACACTAATGAGCGTTTAAGCCGAAATTGTTCGACGAATGATTCGAGACGCGACCGAGACATCGCGTCTATGAGCGGTGTCTATGTGTGCGTTGTTCGAGCGCGCTTTGTATGTAGATTGACTTCTGTACCTTTTTATATTGTGGTAAAAGTCTGACATTCCCTTGCTTGCTAAAATTAGAAAACTTTTAGTAACAGTTTTAAGGTGAAAATTCAAATTAAAGTTTGGTTTCCATTCATCTCATTTCTCAGTAAATAGATATTTTCTTTAATAGGATGTTGCTTTTTTAGCGGTTTTAAAGTGATAATTCGAATCAAAGTTTTCTTTCTATTCGCCCCGTTACTACATAAAGATACCTAAGCATTTCTTTGTCATTTATATTGTTTAATGACATTATTACTAATAATATATTTATAGAATTTAATCTTAGAACTTAAATTGCCACAAAACTAATTTGTCACAGAAACTTGAGACTTTTTGATTTGTTTCGGTGTTTCTTCTCATGGGATTGCCCAGCTGACAACAACTAGGAAACACCAGTCTTACCTAGCTTTAATTCATTAAACCCCAAGCGAACGCCGGCGTTCGCGCATCTATTGTCTTTCAATTGTGTCTGTCATTATCACGATTGAAAGGTTAAATTAACGAAAAAATTGACTTGTGAAAGTGTAATTTATAACTTAGTTGCAAAATAAACATCATTTATCTATCATCTCATTTCATATTTTTACTTAATAAGTTATTGGAAAATAAATGCGCTAGCTTCTTGCTTATCCGTTCCGTGCATGGCAATCTAGTCTGACTGATTAAAGTGCTCTTGGAGGCAACCTGCGGTTGATTGACAGCAGCAAAGTCCTTGATCAAAGACTCCTATATCTGCATTGCTATAGGATGTGCTTTGCGTGGGATACACAGTTTCCGGTATCAGGATTTGCATCCTACCAACCATATCCGCGGGGTTTCAAGCCAGTTTCAGCACGGATGTTACCCGAGGTCACCGCAATTTACTGCTGAGATTCACCACATACAGATGGACATATTCTCGGAGCTAATGCTAATGTGGTGGACTCAAAATGACTTGGTGTTGTTCCGTGGGATAAGACGAAATGACGTCAATAATTTTTAAAACTGTAAAATGTTTTGTTAGATGACCTTTATAATAGAATAGAATAGCGTTTATTCGGCGCAGGCAATACAATATACAACAACATAAAATAATAATAATCAAAAAGAGTACATAAATACAGTTGCGTTGAGTGTGCCCGAACCGAAAGATTCACTAACTCAGCAATTAAATGTTTCCAAATCGACATTTTGCGATGAGTTACACTTGGCAAAAGAGATTTAGTGATAAACCAATCTTGTGAGACAAATTCATTCTGCCAAAGCGACATACTGCGAAAGTGGCATTCTACGAAAAATCATTTTACGGACCAGTGGATATTTTGGGAAAGAGACGTTTTGCGATTAAGCTCTATTTAATTCATTATCTTCTACGTCCTTTCTTGTCATACTTGAGCTTGATTACCATGATAGAAGAAGAATTAGATACCTATTTTTATAATTGCACTAAAGAACATTTCAAAATTTTTAAGCTATTGCATAGCTTCTATCGCGGGCCTTGAGCGTGGCGAATCCAGAAATTCCGTAACGAAAATAACCTAACACCCCCTTTCATTTATTTTTTGAGCGTGGTGGCCGATAAGAAAACAAATGAGTGAACAATCAATCAAAATTCAATTCAATGTGTGAAAGTGTAACTTCAATTACCTAATATCAAAGAAAAAAAAAACAAAGGAAAAATAATACTGCATAAATAAAATAAATAAATAATTATAATTGCAGAAGTTGATAAAAATGCTATGCAATAGCTTTACCGCGGCAGTCCCCGAGTGCCACACGTCTTTTTAATGTCATTTTGTCTACAGCCTTTAAAGTTGGGACCAGATTCCATTGAGCCGAGTCAGAAAATAAGTTTAGGTTTTTTTTTTTATTATAAATAAAGCATCATCAGCGTATAAAAACCGTAACAGTTTGAACATTCTGACACATCCATGACCTATTTGATATTATCAGTTTTCATTCAATCTTTTAATTAAAGGATTCTGAAAAATTGGTCTCCGTAAAAGCCTGTTTCGAAACACTTCCAAGCACTTCTTTAAGAGCCAATATTTGAATATTGGCTCTTATCGATAAGGTTTAACATGGCACGTAAATCAGCCTCGTGTTTTTTTTTCTTAATTTATCACAACAAGGGTTTTTGCTTTCCTATTTCGTCACTCTCAACGTCAATTATGTTTTTTCACACCAAAGACGCAGATAGTTTTAAGGTTTTAATATTTTATGAATATTTAAATTGTGTTCATGAACAGAATAACATAAATAAATATGATTTGATACAATAATTTATTATTACCAACAAATTAACAATTTTGATAACTATGTTTTAAATTAAAAAATATTTAAAATCCCAATTTTTAATACATGTATGGATGTATAACGGTTTGTTGATACCTTAACTTTTTTTTCAACCTGCTAGGATCGTACCTCAAAAAGTGGGAAAAAAGTACCTATGTTAAATATAATTAATAACTAACTTATTCATTTGCGTTATTTGTGAAAAAAAATAATTGAAAATAATTATATTTAGATACTACGCCACCAGATATTGTGATTGAGGTTAAAAATACATAGGCTGCCATCTAAAACTAAAATGTATGGCAACTTTGGAAAATTATCTTGAGTACAAAATGAACAAAAATGCGTCGTAATTTTCAGATATAGTATTTCTTCGTAAGTGTATTGAAACTCTTTGAATGCCGTAATTAGAGACACAATAGAAAGACAATTGCTTATGCCGAACTGTGTAACATAAGACATTCAAAAGGTTAAGTCTCCAGTCGACAGACTTTACTAAAGGTGAGGTTGCTACTTCCCACCCCACTTTAACAACAGTAGTTAAAAGCAAAGCGGGTAATGTGGTTCACGACATGACCAGCAACTGTCACTGCTTAAGCATTATTATTGTGATATTACCTCGACATTTCCAACAAAGTCATGCTTTCAGGTAAGCCAAATAGTATTACGCTATATTTTTTTTGATACTGTAAAAGGATTGCTAAATCCTCGTCGACGACTAAAAGGTTTTGAAAAAACAATACGGCTACGGTGCCAAAGGTATTAAGGAATTAATTGAGTTAGCCAATCTGATGGCTGAACTCCGATTGCGTTAGCCAATCCAATGTACTAACCCGAGCCACATAGGCGAGAGTGTTATAGAGCCGGGTGGGCCCCATAACAGGCTCCCCTATATGGCTCGGCTGAATTTCGCCTCGGTTACAACTTCCCTTTGACTGAGAATCCTGAAATTTGACATAAAGCAAAGTCTTATAGCAATAAATCTTATAGGAATAAATCTGAAAACAGGACTTTGAGACTCTATTCGAGGATTGAACTATTTACTTAGGTAAGTTTGTACGGAGCCTTCAGTGTGCGAGTACGATTCGTATTTGCCCAATATTTTTTTTAAAATACCCTTATCCCTCTATGAATTAGGTAATCCTGTCTCTTCGTTGAGTTCACAAACATGTAAAGTTACATAAATAAAGACACACAGACTCGGAACAATATCTGTAGGCCATATGAATATTTTAGTATAGCTCCTCAGGGATAAATGGAGAGTCTAATGCGTTACTTATGGGTTCCATACACCCGGAGTATTACTTGCAGGACTACAAACTGTAGTCAAAGTTTCATCTAATCATTCGAAGTACTAAACTGTATTAGATTGATCTTGTGACGTTTAGGTAGATACATAGCTTTGTTCGTGGCTTCGCCCGCTTACATAAAATAAGGCTTTATTTTAACCATGTTTTCATCCCCTTAGGGGGTGAATTTTGTAAAATTATCTTTTAGAGCTCGAAACTACGAGCAGCATGCTACCAAGGTCAGAGATAACAGCAGCAGTCGGTCGACACGTCGGCAGCAGCTGTTGACGCTCGACGGCGGCCGTCAATGTTTCAAAAAATAAGGCACTGAACTCACGAAGCGGTTTTCTCCCGCGGCCGCCGCGGCAGAGGAAATGACAGTTTTATTTCAAAACTCACGAGACGGTAGATTCGCCGCCGCCGCGACAGCTTCGATTTAAAACCATAGAGCCGCGCTAACCGCCGAGCCGGCGGCGGCGACCGCGGCTTTGGTGCAGCGGGAGCCACGAACAACCCCGCACACCGCGGCCGTATAACGCGTCGTTAAAATTGCTTTAATTTTTTACATATATATTTGCATTCTACAGAAGCTGCGCTTTATTTTTGGTGTACAATAAAGAATTTATCTATCTATCTCTTTAACACCAAATACCAAGTGTCAATACAACCATCGATCCTAAAGCATTTCTTGATATTCCTAATTCGTTTTGAATCTTATAAAAGTTTATAGATTATACTAAGTTCACAAAGCAAAGAACATTGAGAATTTAGTACCCATATCTAATAGGCCGTTTTAAAAGTAAAATGGCCTATGGAATTTTTTTTTATTTCACGTATGCCGTTTTGTAAAAGCCCCTTTGTAGCTATTATAAAACGTCAGAAGCTAGTGCACGGTTTTAATTGGTCGCTTCCTATGGATAAAAACCGGCAGAAAACTTCATTACTCTTTTAAAAACAAATGGCAAAAAAATTCGATAGGCACCTAGATACATCAATAGTGTGTTAGCTTCCTAAAAATTGTTATACGGAAAAGCAATTGATCGCTATTACCGTGTTAGAACTAAACGAATATAATATTTTCATAATCAGGAAAAATGACGACAGTCGTTATTTTCCATAAGCTTATTATACAGTAGCTTTCTTATCAGATTGACCATTAGAATTTTATGGGCAACATACCATCAAAAAAGCAAATAGAAAATATAGTAGATAATGTGACTAGGGGATAAAGCAGTGTCTAATTTGAATTTCGCATAAACTTGTTCGATGCACGTTCATTTTAATGATGATTTTTGATGTTCCAATTTCAAATCTCATTATTCCGGATCGCCCATACTACATTATCTCCCTAGGGATAGAATGACTTGCTATTTTAATGATAGTTGTATGACATGAAATGACATCAACTTACTCGAGCAGATGGTGTAAAAAATCTTTTATTAGTAAAAATAAGTGTTATATACACAGATAAATTGAACACTGAATGAATGATTTGAAAATTGCTGATTTTAGATATTCAGTGACTGTGTCGCGTGCATTGAAGTTGCATGCATATGCCTTCCCGTTTCTTTTTACTACAATTGCGTCGGAAATTTATGGTAATTTCTTTGTTGGGATTCTTATTTCTTCGAGGTGCAGGCGTAGCGAGCGTGGGATCGAATACAAAAAAAGTCTTGTGAGGTTTCATAGACGCTCGTAGATATTTTGAATGCAGTGATGTATTTTAAAATTGAAATAATATTCAAGTACAAATGCTTGATGTTGATAGTTTCTTAGTTCGTGTTATGATGTATGTCTCCCAAAGGGCAATGAAAAGGACAATTTTATGATGTAACTATAAAACAGTTTTCGACTTTTTCCTTTTCTTGTGCGTGCTACGTGACATTGCTTTGTACCATTTTTTTTTTAATTCTAGGACTAAGCAACGGAGAGGGCTTATGCTCGGAGTTTTCTAGCGTGATCGAATCAGAAATGAAGATATCCGCAGGAAATCTAAGGTTGCCGACATAGCAACTTAGGGGTCTTTAAGTCAAGAGTGAGGTTACTTCTCGGCAAGCTTGCTCTATCGTCGACCACATCATCGCTTACCATCAGGTGAGATGGTGGTCAAACGCAAGCCTATCAATAAAAATAATAAAAAAGGAGGATCGCCAAACTTAAGTGGCAATAGGCAAGGCACATTGCTCGAACAACAGATAGCCGTTGGCGCCGAAAGGTTTTAGAGTTCTGATTGTGTATGGGAAGACGCAGCGTTGGAAGGCCTCCTACAAGGTGGACCGATGACCTGGTGAAAGTTGCGGGTATCCACAGGACCAGACGTTGTGGTAATGGTCATATAAATGTTATGAAACTATATTAATCCGGTTTCAACGGTTAAAAGGTTAAGAAAAGGTTTTAGCTCTAGATCTGAATAGCTCTGATCTCGATCTGACACGCCCTTTTGAAGGCGTGTCGGACTTTTACTGACTAAAACCACACGTAGGTATGTTCCTTCTTTACCCAGTGTTCCAGGATCCCGAGTTTCAGTGTAGGTATCATATATCGCAGCATACGCAGAGACAGGAGTATTTTTTGCTTCACAGAGTTCCGTACCTCAGAAGGAAAACACGGAACCCTTTTAAGATCACTTTGTTGTCCGTCTGTCTGACGGTTTGTCTGTCAAGACCCTTTATCTCGGGAACGCGAGGAGATATTGAGTTGAAATTACAATTTACTCAAGTCTGAAATTCCTTGAAGCTGTGAAAAAATCTAACTTCTAAGTTTGCGAATAAAAAAGATTCGGACATTTATGTTGCAAAAAACGTATATTTCGATACTCACAAAGGAATCAAAGTTCATAGTTCCTGTTGACCCAGAATCCCGAAATTTGGCATAAAGCCAAAGTATTATAGCACAAATATAGAAATGAATCTGAAAAATAGTAAATTTATTGTTACCTCACAAAAAAAATCTTTTTTGCAATTCAGTGAAATATCCGAGACTCCATTCGGGAATTATAGTTCAAACCTCAAACCTCCGTGCGTAGTCCGACTCGCACTTGCCCAGTTTTTATTTAATTCAGTAATTTGCCCTGTGTGAATCTCAAATAAATATTTTTTTTTTATTTCTGTAGTTTGACTAAAAAAAATGTGTATGTTCTATGGAAAGTTTATGCTGAAATTCAATATGATGATATAATTTAGACGAGCTTATTTAGCAAACCAGGCCCTAAATCTAAATACAGTCATTATCATCATATCAGCCAAAAGACGTCCATTGGACATAGCCCTCCCCGAAGCGTCGCCAAAACGACCGGTCATGTGCGTCACGCTTCCATCGGATTCTCACGACCCTTGCCAGGTCATCGGTCCACCTTGTTCGAGGCCTTCCACCCCTGCGTCTTCCGGTACGTTGCCACTACTATAGAACCCTTCATACCCATCGATCACGTGTTCTGCGAGCAATATGCCCTGCCCATTGCCAATTAGGTTTGGCGATTCTTCGAGCTAAATACAGTCGGCTTCCTCAATCAATTCTAAGATGAACCTAATAAGTTTAGCTCAGCAGCACCACTTCCACTAGACTAATCAATCTCATATCTATATAATACAAGTGCTGATAGGACTGATCGAAAAGTACCTGTAAATTGATTCGATAGATAGACCCTCAAGAGGAAGGCTTCATCGATCTCTCATTGCCGGTCCAACACGTTCGCGCTCCAATATATCTTTGCGACCGAAATAAGATTTTTAAATTCGGTTTTTTTTTTTTCGCTTTTGGCTGAAATGACGATGGTGATACTTGTCCTATAACAGCTAACGAGTGGACTTCCCAACCGGTGTCTATGTTTCTTGATAGTTATAACTGGAGGGTCTTTAAGTCAACCGTGAATACATTACGGCAAGCGTACTCCATCGTCGACTTCACCATCGTTTACCTTTAAGCAAGCCTATCAAAAAAAAAAAAAATAATTTGGTCCAGAAACCAGGTGACTAATGCTATACTAAATAAATATATGATATTTTATTTTATTGCTTGTACGTTTTTTTTTTATTCGATTACGATGGTGACAAGACGATGATGTTATTAGGTATGAGACATCATCTCATAAAAATTGAAAAGAGCTCTTAAAACTTGTATACATAATTATATTATATTAATTAATAAATGATATTACCGTTAAAGCATAAAGTTGTAACCGCGAGATACAATTAACAGTATAAAATTAAATGGTGCCTTAATGTAACCACTTTCATTTTGAATACAATTGCATTTAAAATTGGGGTAGCTAATAAAATTAGTCATGGTGGACACATAATATATTACACCTACGCAAATTTTAATAGTTAATAATTAAGTTTACTTACACCGTACAGGCTTACATAAAAAAATAAATGGCCAGTGAAAATGTTCATAATTAAATCATAGACTTGCGCTGCATAAAATATTGCCTTCAGTTTCGTAAATGCAGTTTCCATTACGTTTCCATCAAAATTAATAACCGTTTTCAAAAGCAGAACTTTATAGTTAGTTTTCTCGGTGCGGAAACTTACTGTAACATGAACTAATTATTTAGCGTGACGTTTCGCTTCGTATCTAAACAAAAAGTTTACGAGAAAGCAACAGCTTTCTATGAAGACTTGTTAATCAAGTATTAATTTCCTTCAGAGCAGGATAAGTTAGCAGGACGCCTGACACTGACTGACTGAATAGAAGCGTATTTTATAAAGTCTAGGTAAAAGTTTTGAACACAAATGAAGTAATTTTTGTTTCTCTATTTAGACATAGACTGAAGAATCACCAAACTCAAGTGGTAGTAATGCCTTGATCACACGTACCGAGTAAAACGGCGAGACAGTAAAATGTTGCTCGGCCGAGACAGTGATGTAAGCGCGTTGTAGAGGTAAGTGGTAGGCCGAGCACTCGGCGTTGTGTTGACACGTACCGAGTACTCGGACGAGAGCACTGTCTCGCCCGTTTACTCGGTACGTGTGATCAAGGCATATGCAGGGTACAATATTTGCAGAACATGATGGTCGATTGAGACGATCCTAGATTGGTGACCACTTAGGACCACACTCTCGAATACGTAGAATCTAAACACGCACCTCGTCCTTACTGCGGACGTTAAGGTTTTTTTTACGGTGGGAAAAATCATCCAATGACAACCCCGCTCTTGAGCGAAGCGAGAGATAGTGTCAGACTCTTATTGACTAAACGACCCACCCTGTTCCTTCTAGCCTTTATACCGGGGCTCGAGTTCTCTTTCGGATAACCCTGGCTCCAGTTTAGAGTCTGAGTTTTGCGCTCATGAACTCTACCCTGCCATGTTATTTTAATTTTAACAATCATGATTTTATTTTGTATTAAACTCTTTTTCATTTACTTTAATATTTGGAGTAAGTAAGTGCAATCAAAATTGTAATTTTGAAGGTGTGAGCCTGGACTTCTGCCACACAGGTTTTAACCCCGTATAGAGTCCAGCTCTCTCAAAGGATAGAGATGTTGTATCAATAGTTATTTTTAACTTTTGTACCTTTTTGAGAGAAACAAATAAAATATTACTACGAGTATTATAGGTGTCAAAAGAAGAAATGTTGGAAGGCCAGGAATCCGCTGCATACAAGTCACAGGATCACTGTGTGTGGGAACACTTGAAGCAGGCCTTTCTCCAGCAGTCAACGTTCTTCATTTGTAATAATAACGATGACTTGGAAAATTACACTATTTTTACATTGAAACTTCACTAACATTGTTCCATCCAAGAGCGGGAGAAGTCAAAACAAGAACCTCATTCACTTACTTTTAAATCGAAGTTAATTATATTTGACGAATATTTCCTAAACAAAATTTAACAATAGTGACATTAAGTGCTAATAAATGGTCGTAGAAACCTTGTACCACTTGCACTCTATCAAAACTTTTAGAAAATTCTACAAAATTCAGAAGCATCTAGAAAGTATCCGGTAAAATAAACACACTTAACTTAAGAACATTGAAGGCGCTTTTCTGTGTACAAGATGGAATTTAATATTTCAAAGAAGAACGTATAAAGTCGAAATTGTGAAAATCAGATACAATCGTACCTATATGTAGATTCTGTCTAGGAAATATCCGGTAAAATATACACATTTATTAATATTCGAAGAGCGTTCATATTGTGTAGGAGGTGGAAAACTATTTCAACTTCAGCAGCCGTATCCTGTATCTTAGATTCTTTCAGATCAATGAATCATTTTAAACTTCCCGTTAGACAGCAGTGCAAATTTGTACAAACTTCTAGTGGAAGTTTTTCTTAATAGGTACTAAAGGTGTACAGAAAAATAGTTGGCGAACCAAATTATGAGCCATATTTTGAATGATGGTTTTTTATAATTCATGTATTGTATCTATTCTTGTGTACATTTATTTACTGTTATTGTTGTTTAGGTGTGTATTATGAGATTTAATTCAAATAATATAGTCTATTTAATTATATATTTTGTTTGTTTTTTTTTTATTTATACACACTGTGTCTACATATCCTATCTAACTGTCCTGTCGCAGGTCTGCTGAAAGAAATTTCTCTAGAAATAAGCAGGTCCTTTGTACTCGAACCGACTTGGTCTTACATTAATTTCACAACTTTTTACGATAAAAAAACTAAGTTACATGCCTTGGGTTTTCTACAAGTTATGTTTTTGATGGCACCATACCTTTCTTTTAATTATTTCAGTAAGTTTTGAGTTTCACCCCATTCTGGGTGTGAAAAGAGCCGATAGAATAAGAGGCATGTGGGATTAAAGATTGGTAAGGCAAAATAAGGGATTGGGCGAGTCACGTCGGCTTCATGCAAATTGACCGATGAAGAAGAATGTCCCTGTCGCTGTCCATCCAACGGCGCCATCGAGTCGACCTGAGATGAGATGGCTAGATGAATTTGACGTAGCGGTAACTCTCCAAAAGCTCTTTACGTTCTCTGGACCGCAAAGATCTACATGAACACGGGTTTGTTTTAAGTTTTTAAAGTCTAATACAAGCAATATTAGCCTTTAATTCCTCCACTAAGAGCAGGGCTATTTTTTGATTTTTCACTCAAATAAAAAACACGGAGTCCCGTAAAATAACTGCTCTTAGTAAGGACTAAAAGTTTTTAAAGTTTCAAATACTTATTTCTATATATGTAACTTTTCAGCTTTAAATTACATCAAGCATGTTGGAGATTTCCTCAATAGAATGATAACGTGTTGTATGATTTGTGTTGATTAATAATAAATGATAATAATTAAGTGTACCAACAGTAATTATCACGAAGTATCATATTATAATGTCGAGATTGTTTACCTATGTGTGGGTGTATGACTCTACGAATTAGAGAATTATTTGTTACGTACCCTTGGATACGATATTTTTTTTATCCCGCGATTATGTTTCATTGCCGTGGGCAGTAACTAATTACTAATAACAAACAATACTGTTTTTTCTCTTGTTATAACTAAAATGTGGCATTGAAATGAATACTCTTAGGAAAATCTCCAGAATTTTATACATAACAGTCGATGAAATAATACGATTTGTTTTTATTATTTTTGGCGTCCGAGTGTAAGTGATATTAAATGAAACAATGGAATTGATCGCTAGCTTAGGAAAGGTTATTTCCTTGTTTATTTGGCAACAGAATAAACAAACCGAGTATCTCTTACTTATGTTTGGCATTGGGATCTAAACTTATGTTACAAAAAGCAAAGATATGTATTTTTGTTTGTAATAACTATTTATTACAAAGATACATCTTTCCTTTTTAAACTTAATCTCAAAAACGACTGCAATGATTTAAACAAATGTTTCACTAGTCGAAGGCCTTCGACTAGTGAAACATTTGACATCACACTGAGTGATGTAAGTTATAGATTTTCTGCTTTCACGAAGGCAAAGTCGCTAGCAGAAGCTAGTAGTATATGAGTCAGAAGACATCTAGAACTTATTATAGCGTTAGTTATAGATTTTCTGTATATATTATTAGATAACTGTCCCCGCACACGGGCCTCAAAAAAACGCCGCCACAAAAAACGCTAGACGCGGCCACAAAAAAAAAGCTAGAAGCGGCCGCAAAAAACAGCTGAACCAGGGAAACTTGAAGCCGCTTTTATCGACAAAATTCTGTGTAAGGAATAAATATTTTACTTCTACAGTTAGTTATTACTTTGTACAACAAGATATTTATCTTGGTAGTCCTATTCTGTTAATTATATAACACAATATGAACCGTATAGTAAAACTTGGGCCAAGGGTCTATTTCCGAAAGAAAGGCTCGGCCCCGTTACGAAAGGCAACGAAAGAACGGCGTGGGTTTTTTAGTCAGTAAAAGTCTGACACTATCTCCCGCTCCGTTCAACGACGGGGGATGTGATTAGATGATTTTCCCACCGTTAAAGAAACCTTCGTTTCGTTCGGAATTCAACATGCCACCCTCGACTTTCTGCTATTCTTTTGGGTCTTGAAGTTTTTTATCATGGTATTATTCAATTTAAATAACTTGTTACCAATTACTTACGTTAAAACGATACCACAAACTGTTACTCATAACTTTTGCGAACATTATATTCACATAACATTATATTATCACTCGACGTCAACAATGACGTCGAGTGATAGAATTAGCTTAGCAATAGCTATATATAACTACCAGCACACGTCTATTGTGGTGGATTACGGCTCATTTCCTCTCCTAGAAAAGACAGCTCAGTCCCAGCTGTAGGAACATTAAAGGCTTACTAGGTTATGTTTCTGTTTGTAAAAAACGGTTAGTTAACCTAAAACACTTTTCTTTTTTCTTTTTGTGACATCTACACTAATATAATAAAGAGGTAAAGTTTTTTTATTGTTTTTTTTTTTGTTTGTAGGAGGTAATCTCTGTAGTACTGATCCGATTGCTAAAATTTTTTCACGGATAGAAAGCTGCTTTAATCCTGAGTAACATAGGCTATATTTTATGTACGCGGGCGAAGTCGCGGGCAAAAGTTATACATAGTAACGTAATACTTAATATTTTGAATGCCAAAATTTGATACAAGTTTATACGAAGAGACATTAGGAAAAGGGCACTGGCCGCCCCAACCGTGCATTAACGAAAAAACCATAGTCAGAAAACCTGTTAGTTTTAGTAAAATTAATAATAACCTAGAGCAAGTGGTAACGGCCTTGACTTACGAGTTGTAGGTCGCCGGTTCAAACCCAGCCAGGCGCATTACCGTGTGTAATTTATTTCATCATCACTGCTCTTAAAACGGTGAAGGAAAACATCGTGAGGAAACCGGCATGTCCTAGAATGAAAAATTCGCAGACATGACTGTGACATTCATCAACTCGCACTGGGCCTGCGTGGTGGATTCTGCTAGAGAGGAGACCTGAGTCCCAACATTGGGAACATTAGAAGGTCGACTATGCTATGCTAGGTATGTATTAATAACCTGCCAACGAGGCGTACACAATGATATTTATAGTAAAAAATGTATATAATGCAAAGAAGCGAAATCACGGCATGAATTCTTACGACCCATTATGCAAATATTCTCGACTATAAAACGTAAATGGCACCCGTATCTTCACGCAGCTACAATGAGGGATGAGTACATTTAAACACTTTGTAATCATATTACATATGTTATATAAAAAACTTTTGTGTATAACTTAAAAACTGCAAGAGAGTTTCACCCTCAAAATAGATAAGTCAAAAGTTATCGTTGAATTCATTAAAACCTAACCTCTCTCATTGTTTTTCTATTGAGTCTCTATTACGGTAGTCGAAAGATTAAATTGTAAATGATGTTTTACTAGGTATGTGAGTTTACCAACATCGTTCTAATAAAAATCAACCCCTAACTCCATTTATATAAATTTAAGATTACCACTGGCAGCTACGTATGCAGAGTTTGCCAAAATTGCATAGCTTGATTCCGTCGAGTCCGTTACATCAGATTAATAGCCCTACGGCGATGCACCACCGGTACTTGATGGACATTGTAGTACCCATACCACAGTACAGGCGAGATCGTGGTAAAACGTAAGCCTTTTGTTTTTTCACAGATGATATGGGTGACTATTAAAGTTCAACAAAAAAAAAAATAGAAAAAAATGAAAGAATTAGAGGCTTAATATTCAGTGTGAAGCCAAAAGCCACCTCTCTCGTTAAAGGGTCTTTCTTTTAGTCAATATTGAATCAAAATTCGATGCGTAATTTAAGAAAAGTTAGCGGATAAAAAGACGGACGCGCGAAGCGAGCTTGTTTTATACTATGTAGAAAGATATATAAATATATATATTGTCATCAGTCAATCATACCGTTCAGTCTAAACCATCAGCCATTTTTTTTTATCTGATTTAAACTAGTGCATCACTGGGATCTCAACTGATGGTAAGCAGTGATGCAATCGTTGATGGTGAGGTGCGCTAGTATATTAAGAGCGCTATTCACTCTAGCCTTGAAGACACCCAAATTATAATCGGACGGGAAGACCGCAGCAGGTAACAATCCAGTCTATTATAATTGGAAAGTTTTATACTCTCTCGAGAATCTCAGCAACTATAATCCAAATATGAACTTGATCAGGGTTGACTGGTAGTATCTCAGATTGTCGAGTTCGTCGGACATTCCTTCTCCTTTCCTTTTCATCCTTTGATCATACTCCTTAGCATAATTCATGTCAGCACAAGAAAAGACAGGATACAAACATGCCGACGTCTGCCACAACAATAAAAGGCGACGTATATTAATGAATACGCCCCTTCGAGACGATATCCAGACCAATTGACAGGCCATCTGTTGTTGGCCTGGGCCGAATGACCGATTGTACCATGTGTGATTAATTGGTCCACCCTTGTTGTCTTATGGCTACTACTTCACCGTGATGAGAAACATGGTACAAAGTAAAAAATATAACAACCTATCAATCCTTTTGTACCTAAAGAGTTACTTAAAAGCTAGGTTTACCTATACGCGATACCTCTCAGATTAAGCAAGTTTAGTTTTACGTAGGTAAAGAAACTTAAGCCTCCCGGAATTAAACTTTTATCAAAATCATCATAATTTCTGCTAAAACTCGTCTACTGGTTAGTTTAGTACTTTTGTTATGACGTCACTTGCACGCAATAACGACTGGTCCTCTGCGTCAATCGGATTTCTGCGATCCTCTCCAGGTCGTCGGACCAGTTTGTGGGAGGCGCAAATAAAATGTCATACCTACAAAATATTGGGTCTACATGCATTTAATATCGTGAGTAGTGTAGCTCAGTCACATTTTATTTGAACATTTTATTTTTTGACTAAATAGCTGACTTATAGCAATTATACTTCTAAAAGAATTCACAATCCTGACTCACTCTTGACACACTCTCCACAAGCCCGCGCCATCGTAGGCACGGGCTTGCGGATGGCGAGCAATGGGTAGCTCGCTGTCTGACCTTCCGGTAACCGTCCGGACCGAACCCAAGTCGTCGACGGCGCATACTGTTCCCGCGCGTCTCAAGGAGTTGCCAGCAACCGTAGGGGCCCAACAGGGTCGAAGCCTACTGGGGCCAAGGGTCTCTTTTCAAAAGCGAGTTTCGGCCTTGATATGAAAGGCAACGGAGGAATGGGTTGGGTTATTTAGTCAGTAAGAGTCTGACACTATATCCCACTCCGCTCAAGTGCGGAGGATGTCATCTGCATGATTTCTACCCACCGTAAAAAAAAACCATAGAACAGAAAATTAGAAACCAAGACAGTTTATCATTACCGGTTTAAACTTTAAAACATTTTGTGTAACTGTTAATTCATAGACGAAATTGAACAGGTAAACCTCATAAAATTCGTTACTGATGTAAAAGAAGAAATGTTATTACTCCATAAATAGTTTCTTCTGACATCTCCAGAAATCTCGTTTTGGAATTTCAACGTTATTTAGAAAAATATTTAAAAAATATATTCAGGTCGTCTGCAAGTGAATCCAGGAAATTGATCCACGTAAGCGCTACGTTTTCTTAGCTTAAAGTTAACTTAACATTTTTCGACATTTTTAAGTAGAACCTTTAGGTTTTAATCGAGTTTAAATTTTATACCTACCTACTTTTATCGAAAATTAACCAAAATTTCGTATTTTCATAAGCCTTTAAGAATTCCTAACTGGCGTCTGTTCCTACAATTCACTGCTATTCTTTCGTAATCATAATTTACAGGATGTTCTTAACCTAATCAAATTACTTGAAGCGAAAAACATACTAAATCAAATATTAATTAATTCATTAAAATATATTTCAAAGGCTGCGTGCTATGTTTTACCTAGTTAGTTAAAGGAGACCACACTCTCTCTTATGTAGACGTGATGGAACGTAACCTATCTAACTAAATAACTTAACATATAGCTTTATAGCATAGCATAATCACCCTTTTAGCGCTCTCACATTTACTCAGTCCTCCTCTATAAAAGAAGGAATGGATCAAAATCCTTAATCCCTGTGCTGGTTGAAAGATACTACATGTATTCGAATTTTTGGGACTAATATGGACCGATTTTCTCCCGGCATTTTCCTTAACCGTTTTGAGAGCAGTGTTGATAAATGCTTAATTTGTCATACCTCGCTGCTCTCAAATATTGAAATGCCTGCCTGGGTTTGAATCCACGATTTACAACTCGTAAGTCACAAGTCATAACTAATATTATTAAGAACTACGAGTAATATTGTTATGTAGAAAGTTACTGATTGACTTTTTTTTGACAACCTCGTGATCTTAGTCAAGGTTGTATCGTTCTCAGCTTTCTCATTATGAGTGACTGCTATGTCAACAATCATTGTGCGTCGCTTTAGTCGGTCTATCACCACTATATCAGGTTTATTGGCAACAATAGTCCTGTCAGTGATGATAAAATTATCCCAATATAATGTAATATTGCCATTGTCGAGAACTGGGTCGGGCACAAAACTTTATATCGGTATTTTTGATTCCACAAGATTGTATTTATGAGCCAGTTGCTGGTGGATAATCCTGGCTACGAGGTTGCGTCTATGTGAATAGTATCCGTTAGCTAGATGAGAACACTCAGAAATAATACGTCGCATTGATTCCCCGGGAAGATGACATATGCCCGACAGATGTCGACTGTGCCGTCCTTCACAATTTATTTGCGGTAGTCGTTCGTCATCATAACTTCGTACATAATCGTAACAGATAAAACCTTCGGTATCCCCGAAGAGGTTATCGAAGCGCAGCCAAGATATGAATACTTATAGGTACACATCGGGCCCATATATGGCCTGGAAAAAGTGCTTGTGAAGCTGCTTACTCTGCCATACTTCCCTGCGGTCATTAGCATCCAGTACTATAGATTTGCACCACTTTTGTCGAGGATAGTGCAGTAAGGGCCTTGTCTACCGCTGTTACATCTCGATGCATAGCATACTAACGTTAGTTTCTAGGAAGTATTTCCTGAGACTGCATAACTCATGGTTAAGCTATTGCATCCAAAGACAACCCCGGTTGTCGAGAAAGACATATAAAAAACTAAGATATAGAGCTAAGGTTTAGAGCCTTAGCCTTAGGTGGAATGGTTAAGTTCAGGAACTACGTTAAGGCTATGGCCCCTGCCAGAACAACGTTATTAATTTTCATCGATAAAAAAGCAGGCACCTTAAAAGGTCGCCAGCATGAAGTGAAGTTATTTTTATTATTAACATAAACTATAACGGTTTATGGCTTCTAGGAAACAAAATTGTGATAAAGGGTTTCATAAATTTATATGAACAAAAGCTTGATACGAGTATTTTATCACAAAGTACTTTTTAAAAGCTTTGTCTCTCCCAATGTAATAAGTTTAAATTGCATCAACATAGGAAAATAAGAAAATAAAGTGCATAAGTGTTCCTATAAAAATGTTACAAAATATTTTACATTTTTCAAACAAAGCACTGAACGGTTTAATTTATCCACTCTTTGCTTTTAGTATTTTTAAGAAGAAATATTGATTAACATTGGTGCTATTGAGCGAAATGAGGGTTCTAAGGTATTTGCAAGATATCTGTCTATTGAGCAGAGCCAGCTCACAAAACTGAAGACCGAATATAGCTGAATCGTCTGCCAAATCATAGTTTCTGGGAGCAATCGAGGCTTTTTATAGACACTTGTACACATCAATCACCAAACCCACTGCGAATCTAGCAAACAACCCAGAACCTAGATTGACCCAACATTTTATACCTACCTACTGCCCCTTTTATCGAAAATTAACCAAAATTTCGTATTTTCATAAGCCTTTAAGAATTCCTAACTGGCGTCTGTTCCTACAATTCACTGCTATTCTTTCGTAATCATAATTTACAGGATGTTCTTAACCTAATCAAATTACTTGAAGCGAAAAACATACTAAATCAAATATTAATTAATTCATTAAAGTTTTTTTGAAATATTCATAGGCTGCGTGCGATGTTTTATGTAGTTAGTTAAAGGAGACCACACTCTCTCCTAAGTAGATGTTATGAAATGTAAACTATCTAACTAAATAACTTAACATATAGCTTTATAGCATAGCATAATCACCCTTTTAGCGCTATCACATTTGGTACTCAGTCTTCCTCTATACGAGAAGAAATTGATCAAAATCCACAATCCCTGTGATGGTTGAAAGATACTACAATACATGTCTTCGAATTTTTGGTACTAGTATGGACCAATTTTCTCCCGGTATTTTCCTTAACCGTTTTGAGAGCAGTGTTGATAAATGTGTAATTTGTCATACCTCGCTGCTCTCAAAAATTGAAATGCCTGCCTGGGTTTGAATCCACGATTTACAACTCGTAAGTCGCAAGTCATAACTAATATTATTAAGAACTACGAGTAATATTGTTACGTAGAAAGTTACTGATTGGCTTTTTTTGACAACCTCGCGACCTAAGTCAAGGTTGTATCTTTTTCAGCTTTCTCGTTATGAGTGACTGCTATGTCAACAATCATTGTGCGACGCTTTAATCGATCTATCACTACTATATCAGGTTTATTGGCAACAATAGTCCTGTCAGTGATGATAAAATTATCCCAATATAATGTAATATTGCCATTGTCGAGAACTGGGTCGGGCACAAAACTTTATATCGGTATTTTTTATTCCACAAGATTGTATTTATGAGCCAGTTGCTGGTGGATAATCCTGGCTACGAGGTTGCGTCTATGTGAATAGTATCTGTTAGCTAGATGAGAACACCCAGAAATAATACATCGCATTGATTCCCCGGGAAGATGACATATGCCCGACAGATGTCGACTGTGCCGCCCTTCACAATTTATTTGCGATAGTCGTTCGTCATCATAACTTCGTACATAATCATAACAGATAAAACCTTCAGTATCCCCGAAGAGGTTATCGAAGCGCAGCCAAGATACGAATGCTTATAGGTACAAATCGGGCCCATATATGGCTCGGAAAAAGCGCTTGTGAAGCTGCTTGCTCTGCCATACTTCCCTGCGGTCATTAGCATCCAGTACTATAGATTTGCACCACTTCTGTCGAGGATATAGTGCAGTAAGGGCCCTGTCTACCGCTGTTACATCTCGATGCATAGCATACTAACGTTAGTTTCTAGGAAGTATTTCCTGAGACTGCATAACTCATGGTTAAGCTATTGCATCCAAAGACAACCCCGGTTGTCGAGAAAGACATATAAAAAACTAAGATATAGAACTAAGGTTTAGAGCCTTAGCCTTAGGTGGAATGGTTAAGTTCAGGAACTACGTTAAGGCTATGGCCCCTGCCAGAACAACGTTATTAATTTTCATCGATAAAAAAGCAGGCACCTTAAAAGGTCGCCAGCATGAAGTGAAGTTATTTTTATTATTAACATAAACTATAACGGTTTATGGCTTCTAGGAAACAAAATTGTGACAAAGGGTTTCATAAATTTATATGAACAAAAGCTTGATACGAGTATTTTATCACAAAGTACTTTTTAAAAGCTTTGTCTCTCCCAATGTAATAAGTTTAAATTGCATCAACATAGGAAAATAAGAAAATAAAGTGCATAAGTGTTCCTATAAAAATGTTACAAAATATTTTACATTTTTCAAACAAAGCACTGAACAGTTTAATTTATCTACTCTTTGCTTTTAGTATTTTTAAGAATAAATATTGATTAACATTGGCGAGATTGAGCGAAATGAGGGTTCTAAGCTATTTGCAAGATATCTGTCTATTGAGCAGAGCCAGCTCACGAAACTGAAGACCGAATATAGCTGAATCATGTCTGCCAAATCATAGTTTCTGTGAGCAATCGAGGCTTTTTATAGACACTTGTACACTTCAATCACCAAACCCACTGCGAATCTAGTAAACAACCCAGAATCTAGATTGACCCGACATTTTATACCTACCTACTGCCCCTTTTATCGAAAATTAACCAAAATTTCATATTTTCATAAGCCTTTAAGAATTCCTAACTGGCGTCTGTTCCTACAATTCACTGCTATTCTTTCATAATCATAATTTACAGGATGTTCTTAACCTAATCAAATTACTTGAAGCGAAAAACATACTAAATAAAATATTAATTAATTTATTAAAATATATTTCAAAGGCTGCGTGCGATGTTTTATCTAGTTAGTTAAAGAAGACCACACTCTCTCCTAAGTAGATGTGATGAAATGTAAACTATCTAACTAAATAACTTAACATATAGCTTTATAGCATAGCATAATCACCCTTTTAGCGCTCTCACATTTGGTACTCAGTCTTCCTCTATACGAGAAGAAATTGATCAAAATCCTTAATCCCTGTGCTGGTTGAAAGATACTACATGTCTTCGAATTTTTGGTACTAGTATGGACCGATTTTCTCCCGGTATTTTCCTTAACCGTTTTGAGAGCAGTGTTGATAAATGTGTAATTTGTCATACCTCGCTGCTCTCAAAAATTGAAATGCCTGCCTGGGTTTGAATCCACGATTTACAACTCGTAAGTCGCAAGTCATAACTAATATTATTAAGAACTACGAGTAATATTGTTACGTAGAAAGTTACTGATTGGCTTTTTTTGACAACCTCGTGACCTTAGTCGAGGTTGTATCTTTCTCAGCTTTATCGTTATGAGTGACTGCTATGTCAACAATCATTGTGCGTCGCTTTAGTCGATCTATCACCACTATATCAGGTTTATTGGCAACAATAGTCCTGTCAGTGATGATAAAATTATCCCAATATAATGTAATATTGCCATTGTCGAGAACTGGGTCGGGCACAAACCTATATTACGGTGTTTTTGATTCCACAAGATTGTATTTATGAGCCAGTTGCTGGTGGATAATCCTGGCTACGAGGTTGCGTCTATGTGAATAGTATCTGTTAGCTAGATGAGAACACCCAGAAATAATACGTTGCATTGATTCCCCGAGAAGATGACATATGCCCGACAGATGTCGACTGTGCCACCCTTCACAATTTATTTGCGGTAGTCGTTCGTCATCATAACTTCGTACATAATCGTAACAGATAAAACCTTCGGTATCCCCGAAGAGGTTATCGAAGCGCAGCCAAGATACAGATGCTTATAGGTACAAATCGGGCCCATACATGGCCCGGAAAAAGCGCTTGTGAAGCTGCTTGCTCTGACATACTTCCCTGCGGTCATTAGCATCCAGTACTATAGATTTGCACCACTTCTGTTGAGGATAGTGCAGTAAGGACCTTGTCTACCGCTGTCACATCTCGATGCATAGCAAACCCACGTTAGTTTCTAGCAAGTATTTCCTGAGACTGCATTACTGATTAATTGCCCCTGCCAGAACAACATTATTAATTTCCATCGATAAAAAGGCAGGGGGTGACTTGCAAACTCAATAAATAGGCCACTTTAAACGGTCACCAGCATAAAGTGAAGTCATTTTTATTATTAACATGAACTATAATGGTTTATGGCTTCTAGGAAACAAAATTGTGACAAAGGGTTTCATAAATTTATATGAACAAAAGCTTGATACGAGTATTTTATCACAAAGTACTTTTTAAAAGCTTTGTCTCTCCCAATGTAATAAGTTTAAATTGCATCAACATAGGAAAATAAGAAAATAAAGTGCATAAGTGTTCCTATAAAAATGTTACAAAACATTTTACATTTTTCAAACAAAGCACTGAACGTTTAATTTAGTATTTTTAAGAAGAAATATTGATTTATATTAGTGCAATTGAACGAAATGAGGTACGAGATTTTGATGGCTCTGATGCAGCTTAATAACAGCAAGACTCCGTGTGATGACGAAATTAAGGCCAAACCCCTGGAGGCGGGAGGGAAACCGATCCTTAATTCAAGACTTGTGCTGTGCTAAAGTCTCTCCAACGGTGCCACATTGATTATCGGAACATCGAGGTGCTAAAGTGTTTGAATGAAAACGCCCCTTTGTCAGTTCAGACAAGACCTCTCAATATGACACAGTGTCTCAAGACGAAAGTCTATGACTAGTGCGTGGCAGTGGCAACCACTGATGACATATGGTTCCGAAACGTGGTCGCTCACAATGGGCCTCAATAGAAGGCTTTTAAAGTCGCCCAAAGGGCTATACTCGGAGTTTCCTTGCGTGATCGAATCAGAAATGAAAATATCCGCAGGAGAACCAAGGTTGCCAAAATAGCACGAAGAATCGCCAAACTTAAGTCGCAATGGGAAGGGCACATTGCTTGTAGAACAGATGGCCGTTGAAGCCGAAAGGTTCTGAAGTGGCGATCGCGTACCGGAAGACACAGCGTTGGTAGGCCTCCTGAAGACCGATGACCTGGTAAAGGTTGCAGGAACATGATAAATGCGGGACGCACAGGACCGTTCATTGTGGTGATACTTGGGGGAGGCCTATGTCCAACAGTGGACGTCTATCGGCTGAAATGATGATTTTCGAGAAACATACATAGGTCTGAAGGCTTTGGGAATGTATGGAGTATCTCAACCCACAAAATATCAGACAAAAACCACGTTTCACAGTGAATGTAAAAAAAAACCTTTGTGAAGATTTTATTTTTAGAAAAATTGTGACTGTATGTGGCCCTTCTTTCACATTTTTTCTAAAAGGTTTCAATATGAACAATCATTTTAATGGGTTCTTTATCCAAACATTTTTCAAGTTCGGTTTTTTTATTCAATGTTCTCTAGCCGACTACCCAGAATTAATTTATACCTTCTCAAGTTAACCACTCAACCTGATTGTCTCATCAACTGGCACATGAACTTACTGATCTGAAAGTTAGATTTAACAGCGGTCTTCGAACGGAAAAAAATGTTCATTGAAGTAGATTTTATCTGGTTAAAGTTAGAAAAATCTTCCAAATGGAAAATATCACTTAAAGAACGTTTTGCGATACAAAAATAACAAAGACCCCAAGAGTTTCAATTAAAATTGAAATATTTAAATGTTGAGCAATGTTACGTAAGTACTTTTTGATTCGCGAAATTAAAATTTTTGGTTGTCACTTGATTTTTTTACACTTGGATGATTATTACACAATTGAATACGAAAGTCTGACTTCAAAATGCAAATTCAGTAAATGAACCTACCTCTTATAATGTAGCGTAATACACTATTGGGCAGTTATCACACTGCCACACAGCTTAGCGCGTGAGAACGCACCTACGCACGTACTTGCAGTAGTACCGATCAGCATCATCGTGCGCGTAGGTGCGTTTTGTAAATTCTCGACTGAGTGCGTGTTTCTCCGCAAGTAGGTGCGTGATCTGCATGAACGCGCGTCGATGCGTTTTCGGTGTGTGCGTGTTTCTATACAAACGGAGAAACTTACAAGCAACGTTAAGACGCATTCACGCGCTACGCTACGGGGTACGTGGCAGAGTGATAATCGCCTTAGAGGGCACCGAATTGGTTAGTAAGTGTGCAAAACTTCTAGTAAGCGAAATTGCGAACTTTCACCGAAACCGTAACGCCATCTAGTCGTACTGCTCAACTTTTGAAACAAACAGCAAAGGAAGTAAATCATGTAAATATATTTTTTCAAACTTTAAGCTTTTCATAATTTCCGTTACCAATAAAATACTTTTTTTTTTTGTTGATAGGTTCGCATTTGACCGCTATCTCATGATGGAAAGCAACGATGTGGTCGATGATGGAACGCGCTTATCTAGAAGTAACCTATTCACTCTTGACTTAAAGATTCCTTTTGAAAATACTAACAATAAGTTGACATGGACTGGAAAACTCTTTATAAAAGGTCTTCAAAGTGTAATTGATTTTGTTTAGCTGTATTTAGAGTGGTGACCCTGAGCTTACATTCGTGTGAATGGTACGCAGATCAATAAAATGATTAAATAATTCTATACGAATGTCACTAAACGCTGCGAGGCGGAACTCGTGACAAGGGTAACAGTGGTGACGGTGATGGGGCGAATGCAACAATTGTTTAATCACAAAATAAACTTTTGTAATTACCATGTGCGGTCTGAATTTGAAATAGCTTCGTGTTTAGCAGTTGACTGTTTTTGTTTTATTTCTAAGTGGTGGTAAAATAGACACACTCGAAAACTCGCTCCTATTTCTACCACTTTTTGTACTTACGCAATTTACCTAGTTTAGTCTAAGTTTTTTCGAACTAGTGAGGAAATGTACGCCAGCGAGCCCCCATCTAAACTTATAATATTTATTGTATTCAGCTGTTTGCCAGGCAGCTTCTCTTTATTTATTTCAATTTTTGATTTAAAAAAAAATGTTTGATACATGTGGAAGTTTATCACTGCAGGACACGGCTCCATAATAATTTTTTTTCGAACAAAATACTCGTAAGAAAGTTTCCCCACTTGTACCAAAATTAAAATGTACGATTTCAACGTTCCGAATTTAAACAATAGTTTATCACACTGTTAAAATATCAATACATAAAAGTGTTTTTAAATAGGTTCTTTTCAAAGCTCATTCTTATCAACATTACATAATAGCTAAAGTGCGTGACAACACATGAGTGTACAAAACGGAGGTATTTCCAACCAAATCGTTTCATTTTATATCGACAATTTAACACTTGATTTTACTTATTATTATTTTACCCTTTTGTGTTTATCCCCAAGTAATGAGTATGATTGGATTGTAAAAAAAAGTTTATATGCAAGCTTTTGTCCACGGCTTCGCCCGCGTGGCATTAGGTACTTAAGGAATCGGGATAAAAAGTAGCCTATGTTAAAGGCTATATGCATGCCAAATTTCATCCAAATCCGTTCAGCCGTTTTTGCGTGATTAATTAACAAACATCCAAACATCTACACTTTCACATTTATAATATTAGTTAGGATTATTATTATTCCATTTATTACTTATATGTACATATTATTATTATTTTTATTTATTACGTCAGATGTAAAGTACTTACACGTACTTACGTATATACACTTACGTATACAACCGAGTACATTCAAAGTCTATGTATCCCTAATATGACTATTATATTGAAACTAAGAAGTGCCACGGTTGACTACCTTTCTCCGAATTCGGAATAAAGATTAATATTCCTAGGCAAGCTCATTCTTCGGATCAGTGAATGCATTCAGGGTACCCTTCAATGAAGTGACATCTTAGGATCTATGAGGATCTTATACATTTTAAACCTCAAGAGCGAATATCTCATGTAAACATATTTTAAGATGACAGCGGTATGGAGGAGTACGGTGTAAACCAAAAAATATATCATGACCGTATATCTATTAGCAGGGGCCCAGCTGGGTCGATGCCTACTGGAGCCAGGGTTAGTTTCGAAAGACAGCTCGAGCCCCGGAAAGAAGGCTTGAAGGAACAGGGTACCCACCCCGTTCCTTCCTTAGGCTCGGCCCGGTATGAAAGGCAAGAAGGAATGGGGTGGGTTTTTAAATCAGTAAGAGTGTGACACTATCTCCCGCTCCACCCAAGAGCGGGGGTTGTCACTGATGATTTTCTCAGAACAAAAAAAAATAATAAAAAAAAACCGATTCAAACTTAAAAAACAGTACCTACTAGTGCGAGTCTTTAACTACTGAGATAAGAAACTTATCTATGAAAACAGTTCATAAGTCGACAAAGGACAACTGAAGGAACATTGGTGTGGTTTTAGTCCTATCCTCCGCCCTAAAGTGGGAGAAATCAGAATATGATTTACCACCATAAAAATAATAATAGTAGTTTATGTGACTAGGGGATAACCGATAAAGCAGTGTCTTTAAGTCGCGGGTGGTATGTTGAATTTCGAACGAAACGAAAGTTGCTGATTTCTTTTAATCCCGAACGATAGTGAGGCATTTATAAAATTAACTCCCTCATTGCGAGGGAGTTAATAAAGAAACCTGAGTGAAGTGAGGAATTCAAGTCGTCCAAGACAAAGACAGCTTTATCCCCGTGTTGCATACTCTACTTTTAACACCATCTGTGAGATAATTAAAATACAAATTGGTCGACCAAATCATATATTAGAGAAATATAAATATTATATTTAGAAGTTCATCAAACAAACAAAATTCACTACTCCAAGATTCTATAGTTTCAATCTTTTAAAATGCTCTCGTCAGTAAGCTCGTTTTATTCTATTTTCTTTTTTTTTGTTTGTGACCAGTTTGAATTTCGACTCAACTTGTTCGATGCACGTACATTTTAATTCACAATGTTGACGATTTATGATGTTCCAAATTCAAATCTCATTATTCCATGGATCGGCCATACTGCATTATCTCCCTAGGGATAGAATGACCTCCTTTAAGTGAGGTTTGTATGACGTATAAAACGACATTATTGAGCAGATGTTGTAAAAAGTTCGATCCGTCTGTCTTTTATTACTTAACAACAACCATCAGATATATAAGATCCGGAGGACACGGTGGAGCACACAGTCGAGGTGTGCCCTGCTTGGGCGGAGCATCGCCGTGCCCTCGTGGGGGCGATCGGCGGCGGAGACCTCTCGCGCCGGGCCTTGGTTGAGGCCATGGTCCGGAGCGAGGAGGAGTGGCAGGCGGTCGCCGACTTCTGCGAAGCAGTAATGCTCGCAAAGGAGGAAGCCGAACGCATTAGGCAACGGCGTTATCGCCGCCGCCGTCGCCGGGATTCTGATCCAGATTTCCGGCCAACGTAGACGCGGGCTTGCGGACAGTGAGCAATGGGTAGCTCGCTGTCCGGCCGTCCGGTAACTGTCCGGACCAAGCCCAGGTCGTCGACGGCGCGCACTGTTCCCGCGCGCCTCAAGGAGTTGTCAGCAACAGCAGGGACCCAGCCGGGTCGAAGCCTACTGGGGCCAGGGTTATCCGAAAGGGCGCTCGAGTCCCGGTATGAAGGCTAGAGGGAACGGGGTGGGTCTTTTAGTCAGTAAGAGTCTGACACTATCTCCCGCTCCGCCCAAGGGCGGGGGATGTCAATGCATGAATTTTCCCACCATAAAAAAAAAAGATATATAAGATAAAATGACAAACAAACGCGTTAACAAAAATTGATTTGCAAAATATTAATCTTCTCGTCAGTCAGTCTCGCGAGGAATATAAAAAGGGCCAATATCGTAGCCATATTGAAGTCGGAGACTAAGCATAATCAATTTTGTTTGCCATTCCCATTGTAATAACGTGTGGATGAACATTCTTCGAGTAAAATAGGTTGGACGAAATAAATTACATAATATTAACGAGATTCATTACTTTCGTAAACATTTTTATTTGTATTTATACTAAGCTTTTGTTCTGTAATCGTCATCAATCTTCAAATAATAGTTTACGATTCCCTACAGCTGTATCATATAGGAGCTCTTCACTAAAGTGCATATTACGACTGAAATAACGATGATTGTGATATCACATAGATTCTAAGATGACCGTTTTTGAACTGTAAAATAATAGATAATCATCTATTAAACTATTTTTCATCCCACCATCTCGGAAAGAGTATTTTTGCTCTTCGATATCTGAGAGCAAAAGCCGTTTTTATTCTCTAGAGAGATAAAGTAAATTGAATTTAGAACATCGCGTGCACGCACTAAGTTTATAAATTAAAAACATCATTAAATCTATTTACTTCCACCTCCATGGTACCAAATTTGTCATACAACTTTTTTTAAATTTGTTACAAACTCAGACTCAGAACCTCCTTGGAGTAGTTTTTTTGCATTTAGTCATTTCCTCGCTGCGGTGGGATGAAAATTTACGTATTGCACTTGACTGCAAAGATCTTTCACCTCGTGCTCTTTTGATTCTCGCTAACGCTCAGGATTCTAATTTTTGAATCACTCGCTGCGCTCGTGATTAAACTTTAGAATCCTTCGCTTGCTCGGTCATCAAATTGAGCACGCGGTTAAAAAGCAACTTTGCACTCTTGTATAACAAATAAATATTTTTTTATAGCCCGATTATTATTTGGTCATTTAAATTTTAAATTTCGTATCTATGATTTTTTTTTCATCATCATTATCGTCGTTTAAGCCGAAAACGCTCACCTTTTTTTTAATTGATATAAACTGCCCTAAATGTCACCACAACGATCGGTCCTGTGCTTTTTGCTTCCGTCGGATTCCTCATGAGTAATAAAATTATTTTTTTTTACTTTTATAATTAATTTAATAGAATGATTTCATTGTTTTTTTTAAATGGTATTGAGTCGAGTCCTTTATTGTTTTTCTAGTAGGTGCCTATTTTAAAAAGTTGTGGTCTCCTATAATGTAGGAACACTCATTAAGGAGTCCTCGGTGACTCTTTTTTTTAATTGTGTCTTCTTTGTCTGAGATCCGATATAAATATGACTAAATTAACCCTACGCTGCGTCAAAAGACGGGGATTAAAGACGTAGGAAAAATGGCTGCCAGGCTAAAATGGGAGAAAGCGGGACACATCACCCGTATGCACTCTGACCGTTAAGCAAGAGTCTCTTCAAAGTGGGTGCCTAAAGATGGACGACGCCGCCAAGATTGATCTGGGAAGAGGTGGCGAGACGACATACATGCCTACGGCTAGGACTGTTTAGAGGTGGCTCAAAAAAAGAATACCTGGAAGAAATTGGGGACGTCCTTTTCCCAGCAGTGTGACAGAATAGGTTATTTAAAAAAAAAACTCTACAAGAAAACTGAGCAATTCTACTACGATTTGCTCTATTTTGATAAGAAGCTTTAGAGCTTCTAAAGGGCTAACCACTGGACCGCTTTTTTTAATGTTTTTACCCATAAAAAGCTAGATACTTTATCACTAAGTAATATATTTTCTATTTGGACGTAGGCAAAGCCACTAACAAAAGATAGTGTGATATATAGAAAGTGTCTTACACTCGTCAGTAACCACGGCCACGTTTTATTCTGTATTTTTTTTTTTTGTTAGTGGCCAGTTTAAATTTTGAATAAACTTGTTTGTTGTACGAACATTTTAATTTACTCGATTTTTGATGTTTCAAAAAATCTCATTATTCCCTAGGGATCGCCCATTCTGCATTATCTCCCTAGGGACAGAATGACTTGCTTTAATGATGGTTGTATGACATATAAAGGCCATTATCGAGCAGATAATGTTGAAAATTGCAGTATAACCAAATACACCTGACAGCAGTCTTTATGTAATGACTGTTAAAGAGTATTTTAAATGCTCCCATTGAAATATCCAACTGTTGCTCTCGCGAACAACTATCGTTAGTACGTACCACAGTTGGAACGGGCTTTTATTTTAATTTCTTGGCGACTTCACCTTATATAAGAAATATGAAATTCAAATATCTCATAGATCTATACCTGCTCGCCAAGCAGAAATGTAACAGACTAGCTTCTACCAGAGGCTTCACTTGCGTGAATGAAGGTTTTGACCATACTTTATGAAGGTTTTTACCGTCGTTTTATACCCTAGAGGTAAATATTGTCAAATTTTCTTGAATACTCTCCTATGCCATAAACGGAAACCTTGTGCAGAATGTCACACAGTCCCAGTAGTTTTGACTGTGTCAGTTGCTCCTTATATAATTATATATATAATATTATATATATATACGTTTATATTTATATATTAAACTGTTTTTATGTCTGAAGCTTGCGCTTTACGACATAAACGGCCGTATCTTTTTTTTACTCAGAAGTTTGATTTTTTTACATCTTTAAGGGACCACCAACTTATATAGTTTCAATTTTAAACCGATACCTCGATGTGTTCCTGAGATAAAGGGTCTTGACAGATAGACAGACGGACAACCAAGTGGTCCTATAAGGGTTCCGCTTTTTCCTTTTGATGTATGGAACCCTAAAAATGAGGCTCTATAGTTTTTATCAAAGGTATTTTTGACTGAGATTGAGAATATCTCAATCTGACGATAATGTAAATTCGACGGACTAACTATAACATATACTTATTACAAATAGATCTCGGTATCATCGATATCTACTTTAATTTATTATCTTTATCCAAAAGACTTATTTAGTTCCGCCAAACTATATAAGTTCAAGTACCTACAACCTCTAACATTTCCGTCAAGTTATCTTTACCTAACTCCCACGTATTAAACCTCGGAATTCGACTACAGTGAACAGATAAACGCTTCATTGATAAAATTGTACGAGCCACGATTCTATTATTAAGTCTTATCCTTTCATTCTTTCTTTAAAGATAAACGTAACTACCCACGTAAAACCGTAAGTACAACAGTTGGGACATTATTTAAAAACGTCAAATGCAAAAATAACATTTAATTGTTTTAATTAAACGAGATTATAAAGGTCGAAAAAGAATTGTTTTTTATTTTTTAACTCTACGTAACATAAATAATTTGTAATATATCGTGTCACGAATATTACTTTAAAGTAAGTAATTATACGTAAACACTTTTTTACGAATAAAAAATAATTCTTGTAGTTCTAAGCGAATGATATCATTTTACGTAATCTAACGTCAAAGAACCGTACCAAAATTAACTCCAGTGAGGGCTAAGTTATTTTCCGCAAAAGATAATGAGTCCATCGTTTAAAATTAATTATTGTACAAGGTACAATCAATACCGCAATTAACAGTAAAATTTAAGCCCAAGAAAATAAAGGTTGCTCAAATGGTTTTGCCACACACAGTGAGTTTATACAAAGACCTAAGTCAACAGAAGTGAAAGAGAACTCGACAACATCGCGACCCAAAACCAAGCCCGTACAAAATAAATTACTGGCCTAAATTTTAGACACGGGTTAAAACAATCACATTATTATAATATTCTTGCCCCCATATTGATTCCGTTAAAACACATTCAAGACCAAAGTCACGTACTAAACGAAGATTTACACCGATAGCCAAAAAGCATTTCCAAAGTAATATTAAAGTGCCACAGTTTATTACTGGTACGTTAACAGCCACTAACGTTTTAGTGCGCCGTTGAGGCTTTGTTTTTCTAATAAATAAATTATTTAACGCAACAGAAGACGTTCTTCTTCCCGTAACAGCTCCGGCAGCGTCTAAAAAATACATTTCCTAAATAAAAATACTTAAGAAAAATATGGAGAATTTTCCGGCGACCCACAGGTAGGCTGAAAAAGGTACTTACTTTTACAAACTTTGTGGTAAGGCGCGAAACGCGCGAGAGCAGGCAGAGCGCCTACAACAAACGACGTGAACTAGCGAACGCGAGAACTAGCGAGCGACGCAAACGTGCGAGCAACGCGGGAGCGAAATCAACTGAGTTGAGCTAGGAGAGAATACGAGTCGAGTGCTCTGGAGCGAGGGAAGCGACCGATTGCTTCGAACGACCGAGTCACACTGCCTCGCTGCTTATCGACCTCCCCTCGCGCACTCTCCGAGCCCGTCCGCCTTCACGCCACCGCACCCGCCTAACGTACAGCGTTGCCCAAATGTGAGGAGGCTTTGACTATTCATCTTTCATTATTCTCAGTGATACCGCGATCGATGCCCACGTGACAAAGATTCACTTTAAAAAAACTTACTCATATCAGAAAATCAAAAAATAAAATCTTCGCATCCGGAATCCTGAGGGTAGAAGAAATAAGGAAATTGCTTAGATAGAAATTAGGAGCGTGGAACAAGTTGCGCTAAATTGGCCAAAACTTACAATGTAACACTCGCACCGCGTCGTTGCTTGTTATTACTTGCCCTGCATGAATTCCCTTTTGTCTAATGAAACAACGAAGGATCTTGTCAGGGGTTCAATTTTCTATTATATTAATTTGTTGGTATTACGAACGAGCTAATTAAGTGTTGTTCATACAAAATTCTCGTGATAAACAGAATAGATACTTAAATAAACTTTACATTGAATGGAAGGTGAATGTTGAATTCCGTTTAAATCTTTGCCAAGATTTTCTCATAAGCAGGGTTTCGTACAATACCAGGTACTAATAATAATTTAATATTAAACCCAAGTTTCCAAACATCAAGATATTTCAAGTTCCAAAAACCCCGAATCAGGTGCTGGTATGGTACATCAGGCATACATGCCCCATTCGTAATGTGCCCACTTGCAAAACTAAGACATGTATTTAAAATTTGCTGCTTATTTGAGCCGATCTGGTTAGTTTATAAACATGAGGGTGCACGTAAACTTTTTAACAATTTTAGCTTGCTTGTTTATGTTATTTTTTACACAACCTGCTCGATAATGTCGTTTTATACGTCATACAAAAATCACTTTGAGCAAGTCATTCTATCCCTAAGGAGATAATGCAGTATGGCCGATCCCTAGGGAATAAAGAGATTTGAATTTGGAATATCAAAAATCGTCACCATTGTGGATTAAAATATACGTGCATCGAACAAGTTGACTCAAAATTCAAACTGGCCAGTAACAAAAAAAATAAGAAAATTGAATAAAACGTGCTAACTGATGGGAGCGTTTTAAATAGAAATTTGCAACTGTAGAAACTTGGGGTAGTGGATTTTGTTTGATGAACTTGTAAATATAATACTAAAATTTATCTTATGTATGATTTGGTCGACCAAATTGTCTTTTGATTATTTCACAGGTGGTGTAAAAAGTAGAGTATGCAACACGGGGATAAAGCTGTCTTTGTCTTGGGCGGCTTGAATTCCTCACTTCACTCAGGTTTATTTATTAACTCCTTACAATGCTCGAGAGTTAATTATATTAATCCCTCACTGACGTTCGGGATTAAAATCAGCAACCTTCGTTTTGTTCGGAATTCAACATGCCGCTCGCGACTTAAAGACACTGCTTTATCCCCTAGTCACATAATCTACTATTAAATGCGTGTTTGGCAAAAGGGGCACGTTCCCGACTGGGGCACGTATGGCTGGTCTACCCATATGCAAAATAATAAGAAGAGATATTAAAAAATATAATTATATTACCTATTGAAACTTATTAGCTATTTTACTTAATTGGGTTAACATTACACCACATTTTGAGTCGTTCTTGAAACTTGTAGGCAAAAGTTTTTTATTTTTATTAATATAATATAGCACTTGATTGCGATCCCATCTGATGGTAAGCAGTGATTTTTTATGCTGAATCGCACTAGTTTATTAAGAGCCTATTCGCTCTAGCCTTGAAGACATCTAAATTATATTCAGACGTGAAAACCAAATGCTGGCAAATTGTTCCAGTTGTTCGATGTTTCAGTTCTATCAATTCACAAATACCGTAGGGCCACGTTAGGGCATTACATCTCAAATACAAATTACATGCTTATGTTCTCCAGCTAGTTGTGACTACCAATCATGTTAGTTAACCTTATTCTTAGTACACTCGAAATCTGTTTAGTATTTTTAACTCCCGACAGAAAAGAGGGGTGTTTGTCTGTGACATCGTAACGCTTAAGTGAATGGACCAATTTGATGCGGTTTTTTTTTTATAAAGAATAAAAAAATACAATTTATGAAGATCTGTTCAGGTGTTCAAGGTCATCAGCTAGTTCTAACGTTTTAGTTTGAAACACGACATTTAGATGAAAAACTAAAATTAATGAAATGTAGTTTTTGACATCAATTTATAGATAAAGAAGAGAAATTTTATTGAACTTGTTTTAAAAGTCATACAATGTTTTTTTATTTGATTTAAAACCATGCTTGGCGCTAAGGAGGAGATAATTTTGGATCATTGACAGGCTTGCGTATTATCCTTTCTGCAAGTCTTCGTCCCACAGCCCACTCAGAGATGGACATAGTGAAGTCTTTATCGCACGCAAAGACATTGATACCATAAAGCAGAAATTGCGCTCTGATGTCGCTCGCTTTCTGCCTAAACCCGATCGTCTATTGAAACTTCCGGTTTTCAACAAACTTTTGGCGTCGAGTGCGCCAAAAGTTTGTTGCAGTAGATTCTTACTGCAAATCTACTTGAATGCCACGACGTACTCACTCAAGCCAGCCTGAATTATTGCTACTATTTGAGCGCCCTCAGTTGGACTTCTATCCATTTTCACATTAAGTAAACACGCTTAAATTCAAATTAAATAATAGAGAAACCAACGAGTACTTGAGCAAATTCCAAATAAAGAAAGATTTGATTCAATTTGATTATGGAGCAAAACCTGATACATTATGTTTAAAAAGGGTTAAATGAGCCTCGTTCGACGATTTAAGTTGATAATGTGAACTCCAACACCCATTTACTAAAACGAAGAGTTTGTGTAAAAAAAGTTTATAAACCTATCTTCAACAATACTAAAAAAAAATTACACGTTATTTAATTTTTTTTTTTTAATTATTGGGTTCCAAAGCGCTGCCTAAAGGTTGAATCGATTTTTTTGCATCCAATTGTATATTCAAGTTTCGTATAATACTAAAAAATAATATTGTATAAGCAAATAACTGTCACATAGACACATATTTCTCGTGTAACCTAAATACTGAAACGAAGAATGTAGGGTTGGTTTTGTCTTCATTATGAATCCTTAGTAGGTCAGGTCACTGATAGTTGAGTGCAATTATGTGCACAAAAATGACTATGTGTGAAATGCAGTCACCAACCTTGAAGTAATTGACAAAAACGGAGTAGGTGTGCTTTTTTTTTATTCCATGGGAAAAATCATCTTATGACAACCATCGCTCTTGGGCGGAGCGGGAGATAGTGTCAGACTCTTACTGACTAAAAACCCATCCCGTTTCTTTAAGCCTTCATACCGCACAAACATGATTGTAAACTCACATAAACCAGAGCCAGAATAACAATCAACAAAAAAGTGTGGCCTATAGATAGATAGACCATACATTTTTTTTCCCGAGCTGATGTCGTTGAAGGAACGGAATGGGTTTTTTAGTCAGTAAGAGTACACTATCTCCCGCTCCGCCCAAGAGCGGGGGTTGTCATAAGATGATTTTTCCCATCGAAAAAAAAAATCCCGCAACATACAACATACAAAATAGTACATTTTTATACAAATGGAGTAATTTTGACACTGCAACCAAGGCAAAATCAAAAAAAAAGGCAAAAGGGTGTTATGGAACAGAATGCAGCAGTGACAAATATCTACGTATACAAAATGACATTTTTCAAAACATTTATAAATAAATAAAATATAGAACAAAAAGTATTTATGTCATAATAATATATTTAACTATTAAATAATTATTAACGAAGACATAGCAAGTCGGTATAAAACACCTAATATAAAAAATAAGAACACGGACCAATTTTAAGTCATTGATAAAAACAAATTATTTAATAAATATTCATGTGCAATAATCAGGTTTTTTTTGTTTATGGACAAAATAAATAGGTACTTACTTGCTACTTTACATTTTATAGACATAAAAATATGATAAATAGATATAGAAAACAAATTTAAATTTTCATAAAATATTAAGGCATTAAAAAATATGCGGCACTTTGAAAAAAAAGGCATGTAATGTTATTAATACTTACGTTTACTTTACTTCATAATAATCTCTTTATAATATTCCTTATATTTAGTTTGTTTATTTTCTTTGATCAATGTCATCTGTCATGTCACTACTATTTTCTTCTATGGTTTTGATTAGGTATCAAAAGAGTATTTTTATTATAGTCTTAGGTTTTATTCTTTTACTCATAATATTATTTATTTTGTAAACATATAATTTGCTATCAAATTATATGTTCTCTTATCTGAAATCATTCTTTAAAATTAAATTGTAATTTATATCTTTCTTGTGAAACAGCAATGCTGGCTGAAACCTATTTTCAAATTTTAAATTATGAATTGACAGCCAGCATAGCCGTCAAAATTGATAAAAAACCATGTTTGTGAGTTTCTTGGTCAGTTTTCGGTCAGACTCTTGGTGCAGCTACATGTTCAGCTCCTGGTGTCAGTTTTTCTTGGTTCAGCTACATGTGACAGTTTCTTGGCTCAGCTCCTGATGTCAGTTTTTCCTGATTGAGCTCCTTGGACCATGAAGACCTCCTCAGAGAAGGAACTGAGGACCTCCTCTCTGCCTCTGCCGGCCCTCACGGCAGAGGGCTGTTCTACATTTGGACCTGGCCTCTGAGGGCCTCCTCTCTACTTCTGCCGGCCCTTACACTGGAGGGCTGTGACTACCACTATCTGTTGCTGCCTGCGGCTGCGTAGCCTTCGCCGTCCCTCGTACGGCTGAGGGCTACGCCTACTCCTGCTGCTGCATTCCGCCTCTGACGCCGAGCCCGACTGAACTGTTTTTATAACTTTACATCTTTTTATATTCCTATTGTTTTTATATGCTTTTATTTGTAATATAACCTCACAAGGATTCATATCTATATATATTATTTCTCCCTCCATACTATCCTCCCTCACTCAACCTCTCACTACTCACCACACGTGCCTTGCCAGGGCTACTCCCTGGAGGCACTTACTAACTACACTCCCTCTTGCATTCGCGTAACACTCTTCCTCTCCTCTTACTATACACTTACTCTTCTTACTCTCACTCTTCCTCTACACTCCTCACTGCCATACTCCTCCTTACCCTCTCATGTAACTGTTACACTCCTTTGTGTACACATTACGTTACAGGCACTGTATTGGTTTACGATTTATCTGTGACGAAATCCTCTAAGAAGTGTATTGAAAATAATATTTCGATACAGCTACACTAATATTATAAAGAGGTAAAGTTTGGTTTTTGTTTGGAGGTAATCTCTAAAAGTACTGGTCCGATTGCGAAATTTTTTCACCGATAGAAACTTGTTTTATTACTAATGAGTTATGCGTGACATAGGCTATATTTTATGTATGCGGGCGAATCCGCGGAAAAAAGCTAGTACTAAATAATCGAAGATTACTTAAAAAATAAAAAATAACATAGACGAATAAGTCAGACAGATTTTAAGTATGAATCACAACCTGATATGTGTGTGTGAGCTGATGCTCAAAGACGCTAATTTCGGTCTATCCGAGTATTCGGCCCCTTTTCGCCAAAACCAGCTTTTTAGCTGCATCTGCCCGAATTCAAATTCGAAGTCGGTGCCAACTTTATTGGTTCACTGCATATAATTGCATAAAAGATAGCGCGGAAGCCTGTCTACTCAGAAAGTGGATGTTTATCTAATTTCCTCTCATTTCATTCAATTCTTCTTACATTTTCATAAGTCCTTTGTCCCATAAGACTGCGTGAAAGTTTAAAGTAGTCACTCTGGCACTTTAACGCAATTTGATTGAGTTCAATAAAGTAAAAGGTCTAACTTTAATATCATTTCCATGACTTAAATGACATAATGATAATGCAAACAAAATATACTAAAAATTAGGAGCTCAGCTTCATCTCGCAAGAACTTGGTCACTCTTGGGTCCTTAGCTTTTACTTTAAACACGTGTAAAACCCTAATTTAATACAAAAATACAGCAACTTTCAGGCTAAAGCAAAGTTTGACCAATTCTGAACTCTTTCAAAATTCTGAACACCGTCTGAAATATGAAATTCAGAAACCCCCGTGGCGTTAGATGTAGGCGATTTGCGGTTGCGAAGCGATTCGATATGGTTTACTCGAATTATTCCCGATATGGCGGCCCTGTCCGACATGTGCGTCAGGCAGCCGCTTTAGCCACCTTTTATATAAAACAAGTCACTGTTTCGCAAGAGACCGCAAGACAATATCAAATCAGCTGAATGCGTTCGCTTCACTCTACTCATCGTGCACCACGCCCACGTGCGGTTGGTCCATAGATATTGGGTTGGTCGTGTATAGTGATGTGCCCATTGCAAGGAATATTGACCGAAGTATGAATATTGGTGGCAATATTGCCAGCTATATTCTCATAATGCCGGCAACGGTACAGCTCTAGTCGTGTAGGCCACGCAAATAGAGTATTATTTGGTTGTTAAACGCGCCGCTTCGCTTTGCGTTCCCGTTCCCATTGAATCGCCTACGCTGCACATTATGTTTTTTTTCTAGCTTAAATTAAAGCTTTAATCACTGATATATAACCAACTAACACTTTGCTTGCGACTTTATATTCGCAAGCATATTTTCATAAAAACTTTAACATCTCTCAAAAAGTATTTTGAATTCGCGCGAGCTTTTGGCGATTGTGTCATGGAGCCGAGAGCTGTTACAAATTGGTAAGAGTATAAAACGATGTTTTTCAATACATTTACGGAGAAATACTTTATCTGAAAATGACTATGCATTTATGTTAATTTTGCACTGTAGTTGCCATACGTTTTAGTTTTGATTTAGGTGGCAGCGGGCTATCGCAAGTATTTATTTCTAATCTCTTTCTTTTCAAATCTCGAATTCAATTTTTTTTCTCATATTACAATATATAAATAATATTTAATAGTCTTTTCTCCCGCGCTTTTCTTTCGCAGGTTTTAAAGGAGAAACAGAAGAATAAAATCGTTATACATCCTATTTAATACACAGATAATTGTTAATTTGTTGGTAATAACAATTATTGTATAAATAATCATATTTTTTATAATAATCTGTTCATTAACTCAATTTAAATTATCATTAAATATTATAACCTTAAAAATATTTGCCTGTTTTCTTAAAAAAAATATAATTATACAGATTGCCTGTAACATAATATTATATTCATTTATTTATTATTATAAGCACATACAATTGTTTTAACAGGTATACCTAAGGTAACAAAAGTAGTCGCAAAATAGCCTAGCACTCAGAGATACCACCCACAAACTAATCAGATATCCATTAGTGCATGCAACATACATACATAATAAACAATCGATGTTCAATCTCAAGCAGTACCTTATATATATAGATTATAAGATGTATTCCAATATTAATTCGGTGTGCCATGAAGCGGAGAAATTAATTAGATGTTGTGATTATACTAACGTAGCATAGATTATAATAACATAGGTTTAGTAATACTAACGATTTTATGGGTAGTCTGCCTGATTCAAAGATATAGGATAGATTGTAGGTTGTTTAATTAATTTATAAGAAATAAATAAATTAAACAACCTACAAAAAGCCTGGAAATATAATGACAACATGTACCATCGCGATCATTTCTGCTTGACCACTTAAAATAAAAATTCACTTGAATCCTGCGGCTCGGCGCCAAACCAAACCCTTTGAAATTTCGTTTTGAGTGCAAGCAAAAATGAACTTAGCGATGGTCAGGCGGAAGTATCTTTGATGGTACCTATAAAAGCTTGACTTATCATTTGCTATTGCACTGTAGTCGTCCTTTGTTTTTAGTCCAGTCTATTTATTTATTGAAACTTCATGCATCACAAAGGTACAAAGGCGGACTTAATGCCTTAGGCATTCTCTACTAGTCAACCTAGGTAAGTCTATCTTGATTGACTTTCAAGAAGCATTCAGTGGAATGAGAATAATTGTGGATTATTTTAGGTGTTTGTATCATTACATCGTGTATTTGACGTCATTATATTTATTTGATAAGAAGTCTAAACCAAGTACTTTTTTTTTTTCGATGGGAAAAATCATCTTATGACAACCCCCGCTCTTGGGCGGAGCGGGAGATAGTGTCAGACTCTTACTGACTAAAAAACCCATCCCGTTCCTTCAAGCCTTCATACCGGGGCTCGAGCGTCCTTTCGGATAACCCTGGCCCCAGTAGGCTTCGACCCGGCTGGGCCCCTGCTGTTGCTGACAACTCCTTGAGGCGCGCGGGAACAGCGCGCGCCGTCGACGACTTGGGCTTGGTCCGGACGGTTACCGGACGGCCGATCAGCGAGCTAAACCAAATGATTCCTATGTTCTGTGACATAAACACATTGTTTTAGTTTCTACCAGGGCGCAGTGTGGGACGGCCTCTCACACGGTGATCCAATGAACTGATAAGGGTTGTGGGAACACGCGACGCGAATCACACAGGACCTGGAGACCGACTGACCTGTTGGTCTAGTGGTTAGTGGCCCTGACTGCGATGCCGGAGATCGTGGGTTCGGTTCCAACCCAGGACAAATGTTTGTGTGATGAGCAAGATCATTTGTGTCTGTGTCTGGGTGTAATTTATTTATAATATGTATGTGTTTAGAAATATATAAGTATGTTTATCAGTTGTCTAGTACTCATAATACAAGCTTAGCTTAGCTTGAGACTGGATGATGATTTTAATCACACCCAGATTCACTTTTAAGCAGTTAAATCTTATATTTATAAAAAGAACTTAGTTAAAAATGTTTTATTAAATTTTTAATAACTTTGCTGTTATTGGTAATTCGACTAGTATCTAATTATTGGTCACAATCACAATCACAACATTGTTAATTCTCAGATTTGTTTAATATTTAAATGGCGCTAGGCATCTTTTTATTTGAAATTTCGATAATTTGTCTGGTCTCGAGTCTCGACAAATTCCCGGGAATTCGAGCCTCGACCCTAGTTGTGTTTCACGGTTACCTCAAAGAGATGTCAGCAAAGTAACTAGCTCAAACAAACCATCCGCAGATCTGATAGGCATCGGCCCCACTGGGCCTCTACCGTTTACAAACATCTCTTTGAGGCGCGTATGAAACATTACGCGCCATCGATGATTCTGGCTCAGTCCTTACAGGACGAGTGAATGGCGAGCTACACATTGCTCGTCGTCCAAGAGCCCGCGCCTACGGTGGCCGAGATCGCTCTGATATTCCCGAAACCAGGGCGCATTCTATCGTGCCGGCTGGTGTTTGGGTTTGATTATGCACTTAGATACGTCAATCTTTGGGTTAAAAAAGACAACGTTATAGTTGACCACAGTATTGTTAAACCCAAATGTTGACTGGTAGAAAATAATACCGTAATTAGAGACTCAATAGAAAGGCAATGAAAGAGCGAACGCCGGCGTTCGCTCGGGCATCAAGAGGTCACGTCCGCCTATGTATTTTTTTTTCACTACTATCACACAACGCCGTCTAGTCCCAAGCTAAGCAGAGCTTGTGTTATGGGTACTAGACAACTGATAAACATACTTATATATTTCTAAAAACACACATATTATGAATAAATTACACTCAGACACAGAACAAATGATCGTGCTCATCACACAAACATTTGTCCAGGGTGGGAATCGAACCCACGACCTCCGGCATAGCAGTCAGGGCCACTAACCACTAGACCAACAGGCCAGTAAAAAAAGCCTATGTACCTGTATTGTACATGAAGTTTAAATATCTAAATAAATTAATATTTTAAAGTCGCACTTACCCGATAAAAGGATTGACTGTGTACCAACTAGCCAACACAGACATTAATTAATTAATTTGTCATTAAATATCAAACGTGTTTCAATATTATTCTTTTACATTAAAATCTCGGAAGTAGTAACATCAAGAGAAACTGCAGACGGCATTTATTAAACTGTTAATTAACATGTCCACGTCGTTTTAATTAAGCTTTTTGATTGACCGATTTCGAAAACACATTTCGTATATCTACCAATATTAAATAAATATTTTAAATATCTTACGATTCAGTAACAGAAATCGGAATAGTATTATGCAAAAAAAAATTATGGTTAGCAAAGAATGAGATTACTACGTAATGCTATGAAAATAAAAATAAGGTACCTTATATTAAATTTAATATTATAATAAAATTTAATAAATCGACGGGTCGTAGAAGAGTCAGTGTGAAAATTAACAACTTTTGAATAGAGGCTCTAAAAGTTTCCAGCCATACATGACCTCTGCCACCATAGGCACTATATAGGGCTTTCAAACGACAAGCAATAGGCAACTCATCGTCCGTCCGTCCGGTAGCCCACGGTGACATTTTGTAGCGATGCTGTCGGGCGCTTCGTAAACGCACGACAGTATCGCTACTAACGAGCGACGTGACGTCACAACATGCCAATCGATCCTTTTCATATTTGGAACGCATTGTACTTATTCTGTACGGAAATGTAACAAAACTCTACAACTCGAAAGAACAAATAAAGATTTTTTTTTTTTTTTTTTTTTCGATGGGAAAAATCATGCATTGACATCCCCCGCCCTTGGGCGGGGCGGGAGATAGTGTCAGACTCTTACTGACTAAAAAACCCATCCCGTTCCTTCTAGCCTTCGTACCGGGGCTCGAGCGCCCTTTCGGATAACCCTGGCCCCAGTAGGCTTCGACCCGGCTGGGCCCCTGCTGTTGCTGACAACTCCTTGAGGCGCGCGGGAACAGTGCGCGCCGTCGACGACTTGGGCTTGGTCCGGACGGTTACCGGACGGCCGGACAGCGAGCTACCCATTGCTCACTGTCCGCAAGCCCGCGCCTACGGTGGCTGGAAATCGGGATCGGAATCCCGGCGGCGGCGGCGAGAGCGCCGTTGTCTGATGCGGTCGGCCGCCTCCTTAGCGAGCATTACTGCTTCGCAGAAGTCGGCGACCGCCTGCCACTCTTCCTCGCTCCGGACCATGGCCTCGACCAGGGCCCGGCGCGAGAGGTCTCCGCCGCCGATCACCCCCACGAGGGCACGGCGATACTCCACCCAAGCAGGGCACACCGCGATTGTGTGCTCCACCGTGTCCTCCGGGCGTTCCGCACAGTGGCGACACCCGGGCGTCACTTCCGCTTTAATTCGGAACAGGAACCTCCCGAACTTGCCATTTCCGGTGAGGACCTGTGTCATGCGGAAGGTAAGGACGCCGTGAGGTCTTTCCAGCCACGCCTCAAAGAGGGGACTTATCGCCATAATTGTGGCGTGCCCATGACGGGGTTGCGATAGTCGCTGACGCCATTCCACCATGAGATCCCGCCGGAGCTCTGTCCGCCATGCCGCGACCTGTCGCGGCAGAGGACTTTCACCCCGGCGTTGCATCTCCACGCGCATGTCGTGCATGTGTGCAAGGACTGTTGCCTCCAGATCCCACGGTGGTAGGCCAGCCAGAAGGCTTGCCGCTTCGCGGGAAATCGTGCGGTATCCCCGCACCATCCGAATTGCCATGACCCTCTGGCAGGCGTTCAGTATGGCCGCCGGTTGCTTTTTCAGCGACGGCGCCCACACCGGCGCCCCGTAGAGGGCCATGGACCGAACGATCCCCGCGTAGAGCCTCCGGCAGGAGGCGTCTGGACCCCCAAGGTTGGGCAGGAGCCGCTTGAGCGCAGCCCCAGTCCGGTTGAGTTTGGGAGCCAGACGTCGGAAATGCTCCACGAAATTCCACCGGCTGTCGAGGACGAGTCCCAGGTACTTCATCGTCGACCCGACACCGATGTGAACTCCTCCTACCGTTAGTTGGGAACTCAATGGCGGCGCGTTCCGAGACCGGCGACCGTGGAAACACATGGCCTCGGATTTGTGAAGCGCCACCTCGAGTCCCAACTCCTGGATCCTACCAACGACTATCGCAACCCCGCGTGTCGCTAAAGCGACCGCCGCCTGGTACGACTCTCCCTGCGCTAGAACCAGCGTGTCGTCTGCGTAGCAGACCACGCTGACCCCGTCAGGGAGGTCGCCCCGCAACACGTAATCGTAACCAATGTTCCACAAGGGTGGCCCTAGTACCGACCCCTGCGGAACACCGCACGACATCTCCCGACGTTTCCAGTCTCCCTGGTGACCGGGGTAGACAATATACCTGTCCGACAGGTAGGCTTCGACTACTCGACAGAGGAAAGAACAAATAAAGATCGGATTGCCGGATTGTCACTTTCACGCCTATTTTTTTTTCTGTGGCCCGCCAGTAATTTCAGCTTTTATTATTTTATTTTCATTACTGAAAAAATAGAAAATATTTTTCATCAATATTTTTTTATATAAAGTAGAAACAGTTGAAAAATATATATTCAATAATTATTATAGTCCGTGTTCCCTGGTCCATATTTTCCATTTTTTATCAAGCTAATTTTCCGTGAATAGCTTCATGTTGATGAGACGCCCAACAATTTTCTGTAACTAACAGAGGTAGCAGAGATAGAATATGTCGGTTTGATGATTCTCAAAAGTCAGTTAGTAATAAACTAACCGGATTTTCTTTTTATTAAATCTCAAGATAATTATCTAAATTATTCGAAAAAGTATTAATCTTTAAATTACGAGTACTTATTTCAATTTTAAATCGCAATGTAATTGACTGGATCTATAAAAAGTTGGTTCATGGTTCAATGGAAATGTGAAGATAGGAAAGTTTTTTTTTTATTAATTTGACAGCTGTCAGTTGAAAGCGATTCTCCATATAGATAAAAAGTATAACTTTCAACCCTTTCCTCAGGTCCTTTACACCTTTTATATAACCGACTTCAATATATAAAAAAAATAACACTGCAAAGTACAAAAAAACTTTAATTTTGGAAGTCGGTGTTTCCATAATAGTTTTGTCTCTTCGTTATTCAACACCGACTTAAAACCTCCTCCTTTTTGAAGTCGGTTAAAAAAGGGTTTGTTTCCAAATCAAGTAAATAATACTTGTTAAGTGTTATTTTGAATCTGACACTTTTCAGCAGCAATCGAAGACTGAATTTATGAGCAATTCATGGCTTTAAGTTCAATCGTTACTAAGTTGGATTTGATCATGACTGGCATAATATGGATGTACTCGTAACTTATTCCGGGGGGGAAAACTGGCGCGGTGTTGAAGCGTGCGCTCTTAATGGGATATGACGTTTTAGAGGTATGTGAAACAGGGAGAATCCTCACATCAGACAATTGTTATATCAACGCCCTGTCACACTACCTGTCACGTGACTTCTCCGCAGGTAATGTCATTACCATACATTTTAACCGACTTCAAAAAAAGATTCTCCATCAGGTTGAAATGTTTCTAATATTTTTTTATGTACCTGAGAACTTCTTCGTTTCATAGACCTCATGTTATCGTAACTAAATACTTAAAAAAAAAAATAACCGACATCACTACAAAAAAAAACACAAACGATCAAAATAACTTAATTTGGAATTCGGTGTCACACCACATCAAAAAAACACCGACTTCCAAAATAGTGTTTTCTTTTTTGTAGTGAAGTCGGTTATTTCTTTTTTGTTCTTAGCGTGTGACGGAGACTCTTACAGAAATATAAGGTGATGATCCAGGCAAGTGCCCGCAAGTTGATTTCGGGCTGTTATAATGTTCTAATCAGACGGAAAAATGTATAGATAGTAAATATACTCTAGTATACCTGACAGGTTTGCGTACTCAGTTATACTAATACAAATGTACAGCTAAACTTGTCAGTTAGTACTGCGATGTAGGCATGTTTATTTATTTATTGAATACTTTATGTATATAAATATAAAGGTACCAGAGACGGACTTAATGCGTTTGATATTTTTTAGGATTATGAACTTTATGTTTCTATGTGGTGTCATAAATGTCATTACAACGTAATCAAATGCGCATTAATTAATTGCATCGATACTTAAGTTGAAAATGCGAAAGTAACTCTCCATCATCGCCAGTTATCTCATACTCACACAGGTAGACTATGTCATGGACTATTATAGCACTGGGCCCGAGTGGTGGATTATGGTCCATTCCCTCTCCTAAAGAGGAGGCCTGAGTCCTGAGCAGTGGGAACATTAAAAAGGCTGATGATGTTAATGATGAAGATTTAGGGTAATTTTTACCCAGGGACTATGTTTTCTTAGAATAATTATATAATTATTCCTTATATATATTTATATATTATAATTATAGCCTTTGCCAGCGGTCTCGCCTATATAGGCGAGACCGCTGGCAAAACTAATTCACAATTTAAATTATATCTCAAATTATATTTTGAAGCAGGTTGACATAACACTCAGAATTATGTCTAGAAGCGACGTTTCGTGTGTCTGATCTGTCATTTCTGATCTGTGCCATGAATTTGTCATAACATACCACACCACATTAAATCCGCCGAGACATGAGATAGGGTTACTCCATTTAAGGCTTATTCTGAGATACCTAGCCTGGGCTAGATATCTTAGATAACATGGTAAGGAAAATATTTTTCAATATACTTACTCGAAATCTGACTCATATCGCACTACGTTTAGGTTCAATATGCCATGTATTTCAACCTCGTGTCTTTTTAGGGTTCCGTAGCCAAATGGCAAAAAACGGAACCCTTATAGATTCGTCATGTCTGTCTGTCTGTCTGTCTGTCTGTCTGTCTGTCTGTCTGTCTGTCTGTCTGTCCGTCCGTCCGTATGTCACAGCCACTTTTTTCCGAAACTATAAGAGCTATACTGTTGAAATTTTGTAAGTAGATGTATTCTGTGAACCGCATTAAGATTTTCACACAAAAATAGAAAAAAAGCTATAAATTTTGGGGGTCCCCATACATAGAACTGAAACTCAAAAATTTTTTTTCCATCAAACCCATGCGTGTGGGGTATCTATGGATAGGTCTTCAAAAATGATACTGAGGTTTCTAATATCATTTTTTTCTAAACTGAATAGTTTGCGCGAGAGACACTTCCAAAGTGGTAAAATGTGTGTCCCCCCCCTCTAACTTCTAAGATAAGGGAATGATAAATCTAAAAAAAATATGTGATGTACATTACTATAAAAACTACCAACGAAAATTGGTTTGAACGAAATCTAGTAAGTATTTTTTTTTTAATGCGTCATAAATCGAAAAAAATGCACTATTATTAAAACATCGATCAAAGTTACAACACATTACAAGAGCTTTTATATTATGTTACTTGCTGCTACGGAACCCTTCATGGGCGAGTCCGACTCGCACTTGGCCGGTTTTTTTTTAATTTATCACAATAAGGGCTTTTTTATTGAAAAAATTATATTACATATTATTATCTATTATTTATTAAATACATATTATTATTTACACAATAATAAATAAATAAATAAATGTTCTTAATTCAATCATATTTTCATTTCTACCTTCAACATCCGACGGAAAATATTATAAGTTATAAGTTTGAGGTGTCTGTGTGTTTATCTGTGGTATCGTAGCTCCTCGGCGAATAGACCGATTTTGATGCCGTACTTTTTTTTTTTTGAATGATGACACTATCGAGATGGTTCTTAGATGCAATTTATGATCTCTTCAGGTGTTCACGGTCATCAGCTCATTTGTTGGCTGTGGTTGGGATGTTAAACACTTGATGGGTGTATACTTTACTAATAAACACATATATGTAGCCTAATGTTTGAAATACTCATGTACCTACATGCCAACGCTATCAAGCTGGTCTGATGATGAAGGTCGGAGTTAAGAGACGTAACCTTGGAAAGCATATTAAAAAAAAAATCCCATCCAGTTTCGGCTCATTTAGATTTATCTTAAAATTGTTCTGTTCGTTTCTCATTTTGATGATAATACAGTTCTAAATATGTTTCATGACGACGAGAACCTGACGTCAGACATCATTAGTCAAAATATTAAAATGGTTAATTGTGTTGTTATAAATTCTAAAATTGTACAAATGCGGGGAGAAAAAATAAAGTAAGTAAGGCATTGTATGATTAATATTATGTATCATTAATTAAAAGAATAATTATTTTTAATTAGTAAAACCTGGTAATACCAAATTTGTAGGTAGTTAAAAAATGGTACGCTTGGTTTTCATACAGATCGTGATACTTTCGTTGTCTATGTCTGTCTATATCTTTGGTTCCGTTTCTCACCTCATACCAGCCAAGATTCCCCAAGGGGGAGCTCAACAAGCACACAGGTATTCAAAGCACATGAGACACTACTGAGAACCTAAGATTTCATCCATATGAAAATACGTACCTACATACAATAAGTATATGAATAAGACAGCTCTGGGGTTTTGGAATGTAAGTTTTTAGGTGTTACAGTTTCTCAGATTTATTCGTGATTAATCAGTGAGTGCTATTTCGCTTTTAAATATAGTATATTATACACAGATAGATAGAAGATAGATTACATAGGTCTACAAAACACAGAAATAAATTTTTGGTGCCTGTAATCTTTGTTTTTGAAAACTAAGGTTGCCGACAATGCAAAGGGTAGGGCACATTGCTCGCAGAACAGATGGCCGTTGGGGAACGTTCGATGTGGCGACGCTTGGAGGAGGCCTATGTTTTTTTTTTTTCGATGGGAAATATCATCTTATGACAACCCCCGCTCTTGGGCGGAGCGGGAGATAGTGACAGACTTTTACTGACTAAAAAACCCATCCCATTCCTTCTAGCCTTCATACCGGGGCTCGAGCGCCCTTTCGGATGCCTATGTCCAACAGTGGACGTGTATCGGCTGAAATGATAAATCTTCTATTATAATTTGATGAATGACTTGATTGATATTAAGTCGTTTAGGCGTGTTTGAACGTGAAAACAACGACGTGTAGTTTCAAAATTATCCACATCTGAAAAAAATACCGATTTTGGTATGTTGACTGTGTTCGCATACCGCCAATTTATGTGATCAACCGATAATATCATTATCACGTCGTCTAGGAGGAGTTCGTTAAATAATTCGAATACGTTTTACCACATTCGTGGTGAATATGTAGTTAAAAAAAAGACTGATAACGGCGTTCTTAAAAAGGCGTATTTTGTCTGTTTTAAAGATCTATTTTTTATATTTTATATATATTTTATAAGATATTATGGACTTAGATTGCAAGGACAAAAAATTGTGTATTAAATATTTAAGATAGTGGATGAATGGTAAACTAAAATTATTAATGTTCGGTGAAGCTAAGACTTGACTTAGTTTTTTTAACTTAAAGGTTTATTAAAGAATGCCTCGTTGCATTAAATCCTCATATGTATCTTTACATGAAGTTTCTTTAATTATAATTTAAAACTTAATTTTCTAGTCGGAGTGTAGGAAGAGGGTTCTTGAAATCCTCCTGTAGGTATTATTAATATTTCGAGACTCAATATCCTCTCAGCTAGTTGGTAAGCCAATATTTCTCCAGTTATTAGTCCTCTATCCCCAGATGGTGAATCGTGAGCAGATATCGATAGCATTAAATACATGTCGTAGGAGGTTCGATTAGTTTCTGGTCGTTCCCAGGAATCCCTGGACGTTACTGTATTTACAGGAAATTTTGAAATACTGCTTATCTAGTAAAATGGGAAATGTAAATTTAAACTTGCGGTTACAAATGCGGTCAGGTTCCAAGGTGCATAGTCATAGTTAGACTTGCAATGCAATGCTCAGCCGTTCCTGGTTACGTAATTTTGAAATTGAAATCGATTTTTCACTCCTCCACCCTATTCTCCGCGTAATGTCAACGACTTCAGCACTGAACCATACCTTTGTTAAAACAATTCCTTATGTTTTAATGATAATGTTGAAATTGACCTAGATCACAAGGGATTCAATAGCATTGTATCCATTACAACAGAAATAACAAAATTAATAAAAAAGACCAAAAATTACACAATAACTACGCACAATGGTCCGCTAAAGACTAAGTGCGGAAAACAGGCCATACACAATAACTATAAAAAAAAAATTCATCGCCGAAAAACGTCCACTGTTGGATACAGGCCTCCCCCTAATAATTTTTTTAAGTAAAGCCAATACGTAAACATCTTTTACCTGAGGAAAAATAAGGCACACAGAAAGAGAACATCAATGTCAACCCAAGGATAAATAAGGCATATCGATTAATGCACGTGTATTATATTAGAATTTCATTACGGTGTTGTGGTTACCAAAAAATATATGAACGACACCACAGCGGTGTGGTTTATCCCCGGTGTGGGCGCCATGGCTACGAAAGGGCCAGGCCACACGGTGCGGTGCGGCTCCGGCGCGGCGCCTGAGCGACGAATCGGCGGGCCGTACGAGCGAGGTGGTGTCACTCGTGTGCCCGCTGATTCGTCAATCAGGCGCCGCGCCGGGGCCGCACCGCACCGTGTGACCTGGCCCAAAGCGATTGCGCCCACGCCATGAGCGACTACCAAGTGATCCTATAAGGGTTCCGATTTAAAAGACTGAGCTACGGAACCCTAAAAAGAAATAAAATAAATTCCTGAAACTTTTTCAACATTAACATCGAATCGTCGTGATGTTCTTTTCGCCCTCCTGTGACAAAGTGTACCTTTACAACAAACACGCGCAAAACGCAAACTGTTTGTCCTTTGCAATTTGTTTCAACCGGAAAGTGCAGGTTCACAACAAAGCATCATACCACCGTTTGTTGTAGATCTGCATTTTTATACGTTTCAATATATTTAATTTTGTCCAACTAACAAACACTCAGTGTCCACACGAAGCGGATATTGCTGTGCGATATTTCGTTTGTGTCACCTTCAGCGGGCCGTATCTACCATTGTCCAACGTGACTGCCGGCCTATTCAAACAAATAGGTTTTTTGGGGGATTACAAAACGAGCGAATAAAAAAAAAACTTACCGACTGATAATGAGTTACTGTTTTAATAAATTGTGCTGTAGGAATTTGAGTAAGCGACATATTAACTAAACTAACGACAAATATTTATTAATAATCAAATCCAGAACGAGCATACCTACTAAAAGTAGGTTGTGATTAATCCGTTTTGATATTCAAAATTGTATCCGTGTGACTAAATGAGTAAGTGAGCAACTAAATTAATAGGTTTTCGACTAGAAATAAACTTGAGGTTTTACATAACGAACTACTGAAAAGTTAACATCAGATGTTTTCATATTTGTGTGTTTGAACTGGCTTAGGTTAAAGGTTAAATACTTTAAATTAGGTTAGAACTGTGACCTACCAAGCGAGCGAAGCGAGCGGTGCCGCGGCAGTGGCCGGCGAATGCTACGTCTAAAAGTTGCTCGCAGATTTAATTTCACCATTTTCTAATCATCCGGGTTTTCGCAATATCCGAATTATCAAATTACCTTGTAACGTACATAATACATAAATATCGATATTTAGGACATTCGATGCTGTGTAGTTCGATCATCTGACCAGGTCATCGGTCCACCTTGTTGGAGGCCGTCCAACGCTGTGTCTTCCGGTACGTGGTCGCCACTCCAGAACCTTTCGTCCCCATCGACTTACTAATTCTATAACCGAAATTATTTATTTTTAACTTTAATTTACAGTCACTCGTTTACTATCCTTTTTTTATTTAGTTTTGGACATACGCATTATTCAAACTAAGCAAACTGCCTAACTTTGGCGCTTGTCTAATTAAATACTGCTGTGTATTTTTTGAAGCGCAATGGTGGCCGAGTTGTTACGGCTCCGACTTACGAATTGTAGTTAGGTTGCGGGTTGTGTGCATGTGAAATTCACCAAACCGCACTGGGTCCGCGTAGTGGATTACGGATTACGGGTGGATGATGTGCGGTTCGCTCTACAAAAATAAAGTATTTTGTGATTGAATGACTTATTTTTTCACTCGCTTTTATATAAGGGCCGGGTCTTAAGTCTGCTATTACAATAGTGTCAGAATAGTCTATCATTGATTTCATAATTATTGATTTTGACAAGTTTTGGTAATCTACTAATATAATGGCGTCATTATGACTTTCCGATGGTGTCAACCACTGACACTCCATTGAAAGAAATGGCATAAGATGATAATCTCGAACATAGTGACAAATTAATATCTGACGTATACGGTAATCTGCAAACATTTTAACAGTTCCTTTAATCAGTGATCTACCACTAAGACGTCCTTGCCCAGTTAGTGCTTATAATAAGCTCAGTATTGTCATTCTACCATAATTCTATTACAAGACCATTGACCGATCAATGATCGATCATTATGAATTAGCAGATTACAAACTTTTAGCAAAATGACAATGGGATCGTGTTGGAATGACGAATTTATAAAAATAGCAGACTTGGGCCCCTGTTCGAATGTTTCCAATTGTATAGTATATTTCATGCAGGCGTTTCTGAACTAATAATTCAATCAGTGAAACGTTGCTCCGTGAAAAATCTAGGTTAATTTACGAACCATTGATTTCTGTTCTATTCAATATTCTTCCCGCTCAGAATAGAAATTAGTAAGAGATATTATTCCTGAATGGGGTTGGACGAAAATAACAAAATATATATCAACAATCATTATCTTGAATTAAATCGGGTTCACGCTGCGCAATTGACTTTGAATGGACATCATTAGTGTAAAAAGTGGTTTATCATAGGATAGGCCAATTTAGTAGAATTTCGGCAACGTATTGTATCGAAACTTGATTACGAAAAAATAGCGAACTTACTTGGATTTATTTAACAAACTATATAGGCCAAAATAACAAGAAGTAAAAGTAACTCATTGGATGATAGAAAAATATTAATACTTCTATAGAATAATATGAGATGGAAAGATTATTGAGGAACGTGATTATGGAGGGTTACACATAGGACTACCTAAATTTCAATGCTTTGTTTTTTGTATGGTAAGATTGGATTGTATTTTGAAATAATGTGAATGTATTTAGAATTTAGATATCTATACTAATATTCTAAAAAGGAAAGATTTGTATATTTATATTATGTAACGAATAAACTCAAAAACTACTGTGCCGATTTAAATAATTCTTTACACCATTGGAAAGCTACATTCACCCGGAGTAACATAGGCTATATTTAATGCCCGTGCGAAGCCGAAACGGGCCGCTAGTTTTTGATATATCTACTACCACAGACAAAGCTTGTTTCAAAAAGTTACCCGCGGTTAAAGAATGCAAAGGACAAGTGAAGGAACATTTGTGATTTTAGTCTGTAAGAGTCTGACACGCCCTACCACTCCGCCCTAGAGCGTGAACAGTCATTAGATGATGTTCCAGCTCAAAAAAATACCATAAACAGAAAAGATGAAAGAAACCAAATCATACTTTACATATCGAACTATCAAGTCTGGAATGTTTGCTTTATCATTTGACAATGTAGCTATACAAATGACATTGGAGCATCGGGCGTCGGTGAAAGGTTAATCGTATTTTTAACCCTCGACGGAAACGGCGCGCTCTGATCCCACGCGCCTCACAACAGCAGGGGCTCAGCTGTCGGAGCCTACTGGGGCCAGGGTTAGCTCCGAAAGGTAGCTCAGCTCTGGTATGAAAGGCAAGAAGGAACGAGGTGGGTTTTTTAGTCAGTAAAAGTCTGCCACTATCTCCCGCTCCACCCAAGAACGGCGGATATCATTTGAATGATTTTTATCAAATAAAAAAAAACCACGACGGAAAATAGAGATGTTATAAGTTTGACGTGTCTATCTGTTTGTGTGTCTGTCCAAGGCATCGTAACTCCTTTGGGAGTTACGATGCCTTGGAACTGATGGAATGAATGGACAGATTTTAATGCAGTTTTCTTGAGTTCGAAAGCTGTCCTAATCGAGATGGTTCTTAGCTACAATTAACGAAGATCTCTTCAGGTATTCAAGGTCATCAGCTCGTTTTTTAACCACGGTAGGGTACTTCAACACTTAATGGTTGTTTAATTTAGTTTTAAGCATAAGTGTGATCTTATATTTGAAATACTCTTGTATATGCTGATGCCATTGAGCTGGTCTGATGTTGGAACTTGTAGGTGAGAGTCGTAACCTTGGATTGCCTACTAGTAAACCTGTCAAGTTTGGGCTCGTTAGATTAGTTTTAACCAGTCCTTACATTTCACATGATGACCAGAACCTAATGGTCGAAGCGAGAGGTTTACACTTCTATCTATCACTATGTTGTTCGAGCATTCTATGCTTGCTTTAGATTGCAAGGCAACGCCATAAGCCGATCAACACACGGAACGTTTGGCATCCTGGTACTTTGCTAATGGAACATGGGCTATGCGTTTGAATCATGTTTCATGGATTGTGGAAGCTGGCCGTATGTAAATATTTTAGGTAGTTTTGGTAGAAATACGTGTATAGGTATTTGAAACACAAAAACAAATTTGATGTTCGCATTTTAATATTTTCCAAAATATATAATTTTCAATTTATTATATTGCAAATACATTTTACGATATTATTTTTCATTGAATAAGTCAAGGCTGGATTACTTATAAAAGCGTTTAAGGGGTGGGGCAGGTGGTCGAGTCAAATCACATCCAATCCCACGTAGGTGATACAGGTTATCTCAAAAAGTAGTAAGTGGTATTTTTTGCAAACAAGTAAAAAATCCCAGAACCAAGATGAATTTTATGGAATGGCTCATTGTGTTGAACGATAGCAATAGCATAGAATAGCAAGCAATTATACTGTTTAGTAATTAATATCCAAAATTCACTTCAAACATAAGAACTTGCTGAGTTAAACTAGGACGTTTCAACCGTTATCTATACTGCCGAGCGCCGATTGTAGGTACATACGTCTGTGCAACTTTATTGATTTTGAAAAACGCTTAACGGTCATTTTGTACACACGGGTGTACGAAATTTATTCAGCTAAAATTTTTGTTCTCTAAATCTTCGTTATTCCTTGAAAAGCCCAAAACAAGTTTTTCGTTGCATTTATATCTACATCAGAAACTAAAAAAAAATATTGTTACTCTATTATCTCCATATTTACAAAATGTTAGATGTACCCTTTCCGATTATGAAGGCAGTATAGCTTAACAGGGCTTTACATGAACTACTTAACTACCAAAACTAGTTGCATACTTTAAAGTTCAGCTGCGTTACCTAACACGTTTACTCGTACAATTTCAAAGTTTTCCCTTCCATATTTTGGCAAGCAACTATAAATTGGACAGCGACATTGTATGAATAAGTTACCAAAGTTCTGGAACTCAAAAGGCAACACCGTTGTGTGAACTGCCTGAAGGACACGGTGGAGCATACGGTGAAGGTGTGCCCCACTTAGGCGAAGCACCACCGTGTCTTCGTGGAGGCAATCGGAGGCAGCGACCTCTCACGCTGGGCACTGGCAGGAGTGGGAAAATAAAAGCCATAAAAAAATGCATCTACTAATATGAATGTTAATGAAATGATTTTGAGTACCTAATTTAACAATCATACTGCAATGTGCAACAGCGTTTTTTTTTTTTAAATTGTTTATCCGGTTCGTCCGTTTTATCGAAATACCTTCCAGAAATTGATCGAATTACTTACTTACTTATTAATAAAAATTTTATATGCATCCACAAAAATGTGAGTTTTGTTCTGAAACATATTATTACAATACTATATAGGCTCATTGGTAACCAGTTTAGTGAAAATGTTTACTAGTACAGACCAACATTTTCAGTTATAATTTTTTCGATACCAACATGTATTGGCCCTGCGTAGTAGAATTACAGCCAGACACAGAACAAATAAACATGCTCATCACACAAACATTTCTCCAGGGTGAAAATCGAACCCGTGACCTCCGGCAAAGCAGTCAGGGTCACTAACCACTTGATCAACAGGCCAGTCAGATTGCCGCCTGTTCATTATCTTTGATATGTGGCCTCAGTCCCAGCCAGCAGTGGTGTAGTAAAAAGAATTCTTGAACATTTGGAATCATTACGGCCGGGTTCATCAGAAAAAAAAAGGTAACTAAACTCAAAATATAATAGTACTTAGAGAATGATCAAAAACCGTGCCTAGTGCTTTTTTACGTAGAAAATCATCAAATATCTTCCTTGGGCTTGGCCTTTACCGGACGGAAACCATAGTGTTATTAGGTTTATCGTTTTTTAGGGTACCGTATCTCAAATGGAAAAAATGGAACTCTTATAGGATCTCTTCGTAGTCCGTCTCTCTGTATGTTAAGACCCTTTATCTCGGGAACACATGGAGGTATCGAGTCGACAACTAAAGCTGTGTCTACACTCCCTTGAAGCTGCGAAAAAATCAAAGTACTGAGTTAACAGAAAAAAATTATACGGCCGTTTATGTCGCAAAAAACGTGTATTTCGACACTCGTAAGGGAATCAAAATTCATAGGGTACTTCCTGTTGACCTAGAATGCTGAAATTCGGCTTGAATCAAGGTTTCATAACAAAAGTACAAGAATGAATCTGAAAAAAAGACACCTTTTTGGCGATTCGGAAAAATCTTCGTAACTGAATTCGGAGATTGAACTGTTTTCATAGGGAACCCTTTTTTTTATGGTGGGAAAAATCATGCATTGACATCCCCCGCCCTTGGGCGGAGCGGAAGATAGTGTCAGACTCTTACTGACTAAAAGACCCACCCCGTTCCTTCTAGCCTTCATACCGGGGCTCGAGCGCCCTTTCAGATAACCCTGGCCCCAGTAGGCTTCGACCCGGCTGGGGTCCCTGCTGTTGCTGACAACTCCTTGAGGCGCGCGGGAACAGTGCGCGCCGTCGACGACTTGGGCTTGGTCCGGACAGTTACCGGACGGCCGGACAGCGAGCTACCCATTGCTCACTGTCCGCAAGCCCGCGTCTACGTTGGCCGGAAATCGCGATCAGAATCCCGGCGACGGCGGCGGCGATAACGCCGTTGCCTGATGCGTTCGGCCTCCTCCTTTGCAAGCATTACTGCATCGCAGAAGTCGGCGACCGCCTGCCACTCCTCCTCGCTCCGGACCATGGCCTCAACCAAGGCCCGGCGCGAGAGGTCTCCGCCGCCGATCGCCCCCACGAGGGCACGGCGATGCTCCGCCCAAGCAGGGCACACCTCGACTGTGTGCTCCACCGTGTCCTCCGGGCGTTCCGCACAGTGGCGACACCCGGGCGTCACTTCCGCATGAATCCGGTGCAGGAAACTCCCGAACGAACCATGTCCGGTGAGGACCTGCGTCATGCGGAAGATAAGGACGCCGTGAGGCCTTTCCAGCCACGCCTCAAAGAGGGGACTTACCGCCATGATTGTGGCGTGCCCATTCATAGGGAACCCTCAGTGCGCGAGTCCGACGCGCATTTGCCTGGTTTTTTTTTAAATAGTTTTTCAGACTACGGTAATCTGCTGGATGAGAAAAAATCATAGGCCTATTCAATGTCCTGATCAATAGGCGTCAGTCGACTGAAATTATGGAGTAAATAATGATAGCTAGGGCCCGGAGAAGAAAGAACCCGCGAAGTCTGGAAAGTTCTTTATGCAATAAGTTTCGAAATCTTCGCTGATCGTTGATGCTGAAAACATACTAACTCGATTTTTATTTTCATATCCGGTGGCCGTAGACTAAGCTGGCGCCGATTTCCGTAAACCATTTGGTACAGTCTGTTTAAAAAGTCAAACGACTTGGGAATTTTGTATAATATTAAAAAAAAAAAAAAAATCCGTTATAAAAATACTTCATTTAAAAAACTACTTACTACTTATTTTCGATAATTTTTATAAGGTTCTTCTATTAGTAAACTATGATCAAGATCTCTTGATAAACCTTGGTTATTGAACCAGTGTTGACTACATCAGATTTCATTTTGCTCTAATAATAACCCAAGTCGTTTGAGTTTTTAGACAGACTCTAGTTGAGTATTTTTTAGTATATCAAAAAGTTACTTTATCAAAAATACGAGAAAAAAAAAGAATTTTCAAATCCGTTCGAAATTAAGAAAGTAAATAACTTTTTAAATCTTTTGGAAAGAAATTCTGCCAAGTGACAGAAAATGGACGCTCATACTGAAATGACGTCACCAATATTTGCTGTGGGTGTATAAAGAAAAACGAGATGTTTCGATCACGCACCTACTTATTGTGCTATTTGTATACAATAGAATAGAATGTAATAAACTTTATTGTACACCAAAACGTAACACAGCTTACTTTACACAGCTTGACAATTTACTTATACAACATTACAGTCTAAACTAATGCATTGTACAGAAACAAGAAATAAAAGAAGAAAGTAAAAAAAAAGAAGACTTAACATTTACATTACCATATAAAATGAAATATCCCACAAAACCAAATAAGACAACGTTTACTTATTTTTCATCCATCCTCTCACAAAACCTCAGACATTCACGACACACATATGTCCATCTCCCAGGAAACAAGTCACACTCTGGTGTTAGAGTCAGAAGAGCACAAACGAGTGGCGAGTTAGCTCTTGACACTGTCTGCGATAAAGGATGATAATGATGGTGATACTGCACAAAAATAAACTCAATGGTTGCGCCAATATCACTTGATAATTGCCGCGTAAAATTAGTTAGAATATATTTCGCGTAAAGTCACATAGAATTATATTTCGCGTTTTGTTTGTGTAACAACTTCAACACCTTCCACTTTGCATCCGTTTCTCGCACAGCCTCAAAAGAAAGAGAACGCAGATAGGAAAAAAATATTTACAAAAAATACCGACTTCCCTAAAAAAAATATTAAAACGATCAAAATAACCACTTTAATTTCGAAATTTGGTGTTTATCGGTCTGGGGTGTTTGTTTCTTGTTTAACACCGACTTCCGAAAATAAAGAAATTTTGATAGTTTTTTTTTTTTTTGTAAAATAAAAAGTTTTTCATTTCACACTTTTTAGCTGCGTTACACTTCTAGCCAGAGAATACCTTTTTATTATGACAATTCTAATTAACTCAAACCCTTCTAGGATACATTGTTTTATTATGAAGTTCCCGTATCCACCTACCACCTTCCGGCTCCATCATCAGATCAGTTTGATAGTACCTTAGAGTCAAAGTGAATCTCATGACAATTCGAATCAGCCCAAATATGGCCAGGAGGTATTGATTACGGAGTTCCAGTGCCTATCTTCCGGGTCCATCATCATCATCAGATCACTTCGATGATACCATTTTCAGCAAAAGTATTCAGTACCATTGATATATTTGTATTGTCATAGTCGCTTAACTATGTTCTTTGTGATTTCCGTGTGAGTATGAAGTTCTGTTGGCCATTTCTGTCGTCTTCTTCACCAGTTCTACTTCACCAAATGCCACTTTTACCCACCAAAAAAAAAGTCCTCGATGACAACTATATGGTTGCCTATAATAATTGAGCAGTTCCCTCGATTTCTTATGAATCCCATCAACAGACCAGAATTTTGAAAAAAAAGAGCAATCTCTCAAGGTCTATAAACGACTGAGTTGTGAGGTAACAACATAAGAAAAAAAAAATACAACCCCACTGAGAACCTCCTCCTATTTTTGGAAGTTGGTTACACCACTCAGTAAAATTCCTACCCAATTATTTTTATGACAGTTTTTGTAACCGGATTTTTCCTTGACGATTGACGGTATTAATTAATTTGGAAATAGATACGTTTTCTTACTGAGTATAAATAAGCTTTAATTAGTAATAGGTGGATAATATTACGAAAATAGTTTATTTTTGTTTTGTTTTTCTGTTAATTATCTCAGAAGGGAAGTTCTCCACCTACACAGTTCGAGGATGCTTAGTGATGTAAAAGGTTTTGTATAACAAATAAAACAAGTAAAACAATCTAGTAGAGATCCATAATTAATTCGACGCACGCATTCCTGCCTATTCTTGAGTCAATCAACATTACACTGGCGAAAAACACATTTGATGAACGGTTTCGACTGTCAAAAAGTAGTAAATGTACTACAGGATTTTTTTTTGGTGGGTAGTAATTATCCAAATGACATCCCCCCTTGGGTGGAGCGGGAGATAGTGTAAGACTCTTACTGACTGAAAAACTCACCCCGTTCCTTTTTGCCTTTCCCTTTCGGAGCTATTCCTGGCTCCAGTCCTCTAGCCGCCGCCGGGATTCCCATCCCGATTTCCGGCCACCGTAGGCGCGGGCTTGCGGATGGCGAGCAATGGGTAGTTTGCCATCCGATTGTGCGGTAACCGTCCGGATTAAGCCTAAGTCCTTGACAGCGCATAGTATTCCACGCGCGCCTCAAGGTAATGTCAGCAAACCTTAGTGGCCCAACGAGGTCGAAGCCTACTGGGTTCGCTTCTGAAAGTAAAAGTCGGCCTTGATAAGAAAGGCAAAGAAGGAACTGGTGTGGGTTTTTTGTCAGTAAAAGTCTGACACATCCTTTTGCTGTTTGTGTCTGAGGGACACGGTAGGCCGTGTCTGTATGTCTGTAGGTACCTATGCAATAAACTCAAAAATACCAAACAGATTTTCATGCAGTTTTATTTATTTATTTATTTTGTTATTTATTTATTTAAACATCATATACATGGAGTGAATTGAATTATTTGTTTTCACCGAGAGACATTATGTTTCATGAGGAAAGTTTGTATAAATATATATTACTTAATCTAAAAGAAAAAAGCTTTTTTTTTATTTGATTAAAGGGCTTTGTCGCTTAACGACCACATCGCCCAGTAGAGAAAACACAAAAACTTACAATCTACCTTAAGCTTAACTCAAACAACTGTTTAGCTTTATCGGACATTGGAGAAGAGAGGATGGTTTTACAAATGCCAATATCATATCATATACGACTACGTACTACGGACTCTGTAAAACGATATCACATCATATCGTTTTACAGAGTCCAAAAATATTGATTCTTGCATAAGAGAAAAGCTGAGCTGATTCAAATATTTATTCGCAACACTCGTTCAAAGCTGTAGCGCGTCGCTAGTTATATTTAAAGAAAATCAGGCTACATAATACAATTAGCTATGATAGACACAAACATATTTTTGTACTTCTAAAGTAAATTGGTTTCTATTTTTCTAATTTAATCATTCATGAAGTTTACATCAATTTATACTACAACATTAACATAAATGCTACACCAATTCCTCCATTTGATTCGATTCAAATGTGCTTTTTAGGGTTCCGTAGCCAAATGGCAAAAAACGGAACCCTTATAGATTCGTCATGTCTGTCTGTCTGTCTGTCTGTCTGTCTGTCTGTCTGTCTGTCTGTCTGTCTGTCCGTCCGGATGTCACAGCCACTTTTTTCCGAAACTATAAGAACTATACTGTTGAAACTTTGTAAGTAGATGTATTCTGTGAACCGCATTAAGATTTTCATACAAAAATAGAAAAAAAGCAATAAATTTTGGGGGTCCCCATACTTAGAACTGAAACTCAAAAAATTTTTTTTCGTCGAACCCATGCGTGTGGGGTATCTATGGATAGGTCTTCAAAAATGATACTGAGGTTTCTAATATCATTTTTTTCTAAACTGAATATTTTGCGCGAGAGACACTTCCAAAGTGGTAAAATGTGTGTCCCCCCCCCTCTAACTTCTAAAATAAGAGAATGATAAATCTAAAAAAAATATATGATGTACATTACTATAAAAACTACCAACAAAAATTGGTTTGAACGAAATCTAGTAAGAAGTTTTTTTTTAAGGCGTCATAAATCGAAAAAAATACACTATTATTAAAACATCGATCAAAGTTACAACACATTACAAGAACTTTTATATTATGTTACTTGCTGCTACGGAACCCTTCATGGGCGAGTCCGACTCGCACTTGGCCGGTTTTTTATTTGATATTTTTTTTACAATTTCACAATTGAGATTATTTTTATTTTACAATTTGACATGTACCTATACATTTTTTTTTTCATTTTTTTTTACGTAAATATAACTTTGCTAAATATTTTGTAAACTATATATTTCCTTGTATTATTGTAGATGTGAGGAGGACTATGTTGATTTTTTATTTATTTTACGTATGTTTGGCAATTTGAGTATTTTCTGCGGCCTACCCAAATGTCTTTTCTTTGGTATTGTTCGTCAAGTCGTTGAGCTCCTTAGTAGTCCTAAGTTGAGCTTTGCGATTACTGACAAAAGCTTACACTGACTGGACAGGTCCAATCAAATCGGTATGGTTCTTTCTTCAAAAGACCATCTCAGACAAATCTGCATGGTTCTCATGTGATTTGATTATAACATATTTACTGTATGGACTTTAACCTTTCAATTGTGATAATTACAGACACAATTGAAAGACAATAGGTGCGCGAACGCCGGCGTTCGCTTGGGGTTTAATGAATTAAAATAGACTTTGACACCTGAGTTTGTTTCGGTGTTTCTTCTCAGGGTAGTCAGATAGGAAACACCGGCCTCGTCTAGTTTAAACTGAGGAAGAAAAAACTGACGTGTTTTTAAACCTATTTACAAAATAAATACCATCTACCATTTATCTACCCTACGTTAGCCCACTCTACCCTGCTCTACTTTACTCTACCTTACTCTACCCAACACTAACCGACACTACCTTAATTCTCATTTTTATTTTATAAGAACCATCTCTCACAATAACAAACACAACAAAAACAGAATTAGCGAAATCGGTTCAGCTGTTCTCGAGATCTGCGCTTAGACACACATTTAGCGATTCATTTTTAAAATATAAATTGACTTTTTTTAGGTGGGAAATCTCCCAATGTCATCTTCCGGCCTTGGCGGGCGGAGTGTCAGACTTTCACTGACTAAAACCCACCTGCTCTTTCTTTGCCTTCGTTCCAGGACTCAAGGTTCTCTTTCGCACATCCCATGGCCCTAGTAGGCTTCGACCCTGCTGGGCCCCTACGGTTTGGCTGACATCTCCTTGAAGCGCACCTAAAACACTACGCGTTGAGGACTTGGGCTCTGTCGGGACGGTTACCGGATCGGATGGCGAGCTACCCATTGCTCACCGTCGGCAAGCCCGCGCCTTCAGTGTTCCATATAGACTTGTTTACTTTTTGAAGAAAAAATCGCACAGATGTGAGTGCACCTGTTCAGTTAGTGCAAGCGTTAGTCAGAATATTTATGTATAGCCCAACTCAATACTAATAAGGAGCTCAATGCAAATGAGACATTCCATTTTATTGACCTTAGTCAAATTACTAAACCAAAACAAACAAAAAGTAAACAATTAGCCATCCTGTGAAATCGTACCTATCTATATGACTAAAGAGCTTTAGTTAGCGTTGTAATTATGCACTATGGTTATAGAGAAGCCTCTGGCGAGAACATGGCCACGTTCGGGCGGGTAGTTTTAACTCAATAAACGCCAAGCATAAACTGTTTCACCTAACAGAATTAAAAAAAAAAGCGGGAGCAATAAACGCGCGCCCCACTAAGAGCACTGTCCTCATTTGAGTACTTACAGCACTCTGTTGCAGCAGATTTTCAAAAGAAATTTTATTAAATGTACCTATATTATTAAAGTATTTGTTACTTTAATAATATAGGTACCTTTAATAAATTTTTGCCCCCCTAGCCTAGTTACAACCGTTTTGTTTGCGTCGAACGCTTCGAGTTGGCCGAATCGCCGAATCTTTTGTTCTGACCACGTGACTGAGCGCTGAGCTGACTGAATTTGAAGCTTTCTACTAGCATCAACTATTTCAGATTAGTAACTTGGCTAGGGGTACTATTTGTAAAACTTTCGATTACCCTTTAGATTTTACATAAGAATTCATTCAGTAACAATAGTAAAATCATACAACTATAGTCTCCCTCCCTGCATGTTGCGTGTCAACGCACCTACGCGCGTACTTGCGGGAGTGCAGAACAGGCTAGTTGCCGTAAAAAATGTAATTAGACCGTCTTTTAGATTATTTAAAAATAAGGGACACGTATTTCTTTATTTGTAAATTAAACCGAAAATGACAAAGATATAGCCTATTAAAGTTACGTGTGGTGTCACGCCGCCGTGCTACATTTTTTCGCACGGGGTGACGCCACAAGTAACTTTAATGGGCTATATCTTTGTTATTTTTTGTTTAATTGAAAAAAGACAAAATACGTGTCCAATATTTTTTTATAATCTAAAATACGGACTAAAGTAATCGGTCTATAATTCCCCGCTTTTTTTTGGAATTCTTTTTCTAGAGAGGTTTTACGACGGAGAATTTTAGAGCATTAGGAAAGGTTCCATTTTCCAAAGACAGATTTATTAAATAGGTTAATGGATTCATTATAGCAGTTAAATTAGGTATCTTTTAATAATCGAGTGGTAATACCATCATATCCTGCTGAATTTGTATTCCGTAGTTCTTTTACTATTTTATAAACTTCAACATTGTCAACCGGTTCGAGATAGATAGAGTTTGCTAACCTTCTTCCTATTATTGGTTTGTTTTTTGGTTGCTCGTTGGTTTTGCGATATTAATAAAGAAATTATTGAGATATGTTGCAATACCATCACCATTGTCCAGCATGCACTTCCCGTTCGAAATTGCCTTGATTTCTTTGGTTGTATTGTTTTGTTTTAGTCGTTTATTTACTATTTTCCATGAGGCCTTTCACTTGTTTTTAGCTTTTTCTATAGTATGTTTATTTTTACTGTTTTGAATATTAGCAACACATTTTCTTAAGATTTTACTATATGTAGTGTATTTGAGTTTATTTTGTCCACTTTTATTTTTATAATAATCATTTTGTAGTTTCCGCTTAGTTACAAAAGACTTTTTCAAGCCCTTTGTAATCCATTTTGGATTTGTCGAGACATGCTTCATTTTGACTTTTATCAGTGGAAAACAAAGATTAAACAAGAGACAAATTCCATCATGAAACAGAGAAAATGCTTTATTTACGTCTCGTAAGGAGCACTGAGAAAGACTTATTTAATGAGATAATAATTAAACTTGTTCAGATTATCTCTACATAGGTCTCTTTTATAAGCAACCCAATGTTGCTTAACTAGATTTTTTGCTCTGGACTTTAATGACAAAGTTTGTCCTGTGTTATGATCAGACAATCCTAATTCGTGTACCTCTCCTTTCGCATCTTTTATATCACTAATTATATTGTCAATACAGGTTTTCTGACGAGTTGGTTCACTTATGTGAGGTGTCAAATTATAATTGTATAGTATATTAATAAATTCATTTTTAATTTTAGAGTAAATTTGAATGTCAATATTAAAGTCACCGCATATTATGTTATTATATTTATTATCTTTGTCATGTATCATATCTAGCATCATTTGTAGTTTCCGAAAAAATATGTTTACATCTGAATTTGGCGTTCTATAAACACAAAATAAATGTACGCCATATTTCTAAAGTCTTATACCGCTTATTTCAAAATGTTTGTCCAGAGTAATTATTGTCTAACCATTTTATTTTTTCGAATTAAATGTCCTGCTTCATTAGTGTGCAAACACCGCCGCGTCTCTGATCTTTCCTCAAATCAAAAATCAAAATAAAAGCATTTATTTCAAATAGACCATTAACAGGCACTTTTGAATAGTCAAATGTCGGTCTGTCCAAGAAAAGTGAAGATAAATTGCACGTTCCAAAGAGTAGGTTTCTATGGAGAAAAACGTGCAAGAAACTCCATGGACAATCTTATAAATCATGTTATGTGTTACATATAATGCTTGGTTACATATTACTTGTTGCTTCTATCATGTGAGCACAATGTCGATAATGAAATAAAAATGTAAAATAATTAAAAGATAGAAACTGAATTAAGCCACTGGCAGCTAAGAGATGACCAGTCGGCTCAACCATTTTGAAGCGAACTGAACGACCCAATAACACGTGCCACCAATAGCGAGACATTTGAGTGAGCATGACAAACTCTCAACTAGTGTAGTGTAGTGTAGCTCGTAGTGTCAAAAAAAAAAGTTGTAATCTAATAAAAATGCTCCACGGTGCTTCACATTCACAAACTTGAAAAAAGTGCTACATTACACAATGCTATTGTGTTTTTCAAATTAAAAAAATAATAATATTAGTTTCCGACTAATCAACTAATTAGTACGCCCTAGTGGTGTTGGAGCTGAACCAGCATTGAGCCAAACATTTTTATCTTGAAAAAAAAAAGTTGTAATCTAATAAAAATGCTCCACGGTGCTTCACATTCACAAACTTGAAAAAAGTGCTACATTACACAATGCTATTGTGTTTTTCAAATTAAAAAAATAATAATATTAGTTTCCGACTAATCAACTAATTAGTACGCCCTAGTGGTGTTGGAGCTGAACCAGCATTGAGCCAAACATTTTTATCTTGAATATATTATAATCCTCCAACTTATAATTTGCTTGCCTGCATAGTGTGCGTTTAATACAAAATTTCGTTTCATTGAGTTCTAATATTTGGGGAGGTATTTTATTATAACATTTCAAACAGTACCCCATGAAAGAAGAGGCCACTTTATCCAGTCTGAAACCTGGTTGAACTAATTGATCCCTATTTCTTGTAACATAATTATGTCTATCGCCTCTTTTGCTAAAAAGATTAAGATTTTTCTAACATACATGATGTTTTCATAGATATATTGACAAGAGTACCAACAAGTGTCCTAGAGTACCAACTCACTAATTTATAAGAATCTAATCTCATGTTTTCTTCTTCTCCTGATGTAATAAAAGTTTCAGTTAGACATATATAGTCAACTAAACATTGTTTGTATCGAAGTAAATTTAGTGATAGAGTCTGTCTAATGAAAGCGTGAGAAAAGCCTGAGAAACCTGAGAAAAGGAGGTTACAACCAAAAATTTTGAATGTGGTATTATTGAAATAGTAGGAGAAAAAAGTTTTGATACTAGAGTAGTTTTTGTATTTGCGACAATTGTATAATAGTTGTATAAGATCTTAAATTTTAGAGTCAAAAACATGTGTGTAGACTTAATTATTTGGTGGGTGTATGGTAAAGGTCAATAACACACAAAATGTTAGTTATTATTCCAAATTATTTTATTTTATCTGATCTCTCAAGTGTCGCTATATAATATTCAAATAATATTCTTTATTCACCATTTGGCCTTCTGACAAGAATACCAAATGCGCAACACCGCGATATTCAAATAAAATAGTCAACATGATTTCAACTTCATCACGTCTCGCCAACGCTAATAATGTGTTTCAAAATTGTTGGGTTGGAATCGATTCGTTTTAGCATAGAGAAAATTTAGATCTCTTGGGATTAGTCAAGTGGGAACATGTTTTATACTCCAGTGTCTCACTCTCAAACTTGAACTAGGATTTCAGTCACTATTTCTTTCACTTTCGCAATTTTAACTTCAGTTGAAGACTTTGCATGCACTACCAGAGTGAGGCAAATCTTTCATTACATCTCAACCGATTTTGAGCGCATTCTACCACTCATTAGCATGTGGTTTTGTCGATTCACCAAAAGCCTTCTTTGTTCGATGTTTTTTTCCATTATGAAATTCGCAATATGTCAGATGATCTAAAAATATACGAAAAAAAATATAATTATATCCTCAATATAACTATCTAATAATATTAGTTGACAAGGATCAAGATTATAACGTCATACTAACTTAAAAACCGGCCAAGAGCATGTCGGGCCACGCTCAGTGTAGGGTTCCGTAGTCTCCCGTCCGTCACAAATTCACAATAAGTGTACCCACTTATGAGGTTAGAAAAATGCCTGCTACGATTATACTACAAACTTAGTCCAGAAATTATTTTGTAGAACACTTTTGTCTTTTTTGTACAAAAACTGTTCTTTCCATCAAGTTCAAAATAATTTTCCTAGAAAGTTCTTATAAAGTTCTACTTTTCAGAATTTTTTCATATTTTCTAAACTCTTGGTTCAAAGGTTAGAGGGGGGGACACACATTGTTTTTTTTTTGCGATTATTTCCGAAATTATTGACATTATCAAAAAATGATTTTTAGTAAACCCCTATTCATTTTTAAATACCTATTCAACAATATATCACACGTTAGAGTTGAAATAAAATAAAAAATCGCTTTCTACTTTACATATAGGGGGGGCTACCCTAATAAAACATTTTTTTCCAATTTTTATTTGACCACTTTGTTGGCGTGATTGATATACATATTGGTACCAAATTTCAGCTTTCTAGTGCTAACGGTCCCAGAGATTAAGCGAGGACGGACAGACAGACAGACAGACAGACGGACAGACAGACATGGCGAAACTATAAGGGTTCCTAGTTGACTACGGAACCCTAAAAATCAGAAATCGTATATAAACATTGTTGGTTTTCATTGAAAACACCTTCTTTCTCTTCTTGTTTTTGTTTGAATTTGTTAACCATAGTGTGTAGCAGTTTTTGCATGTTACTGTTTATTGTTTTTCCCATAAATAAGCGATTATTCTTGAAAAATTAATATCTGTTTCCAAAAACTGACAATTGCAACCATAGACTTTGACGTGATTTTTTTCGGCAAAACATAGTTGACAATTTAATTTAAAAAAAAAACTGTAGGTTACGCTTTCAGTAGACGCACTCTATTCCAATATTTTACCCATACGCAGTTGAGTACAGCGGCACTAAATGGGTTAAGAGCCGGTTGTAGTCACTGAATATTTTGTATGAATTCCGCTCGGCTCTATGTCGATTTCACGGCCCCGTAACAGTGGTTTTATTTTTATTAAAAAAAAACCAATAACTATTCAAGATTTTTGTTTTTGCGAGGGACTTTTAAAAAGTAAGCTTTATTATATTTTGTAATTATCAAATATTTCCGTGACGTAATCTCGTAGACATACATATTTGAAATCGTAGGTAAATTAGGGTCAGATTCGCGATGTTTTTTTTATCGGGCTAACTAATTTATATTATGTTTTAAATTTTTGCCCGGCAGTTGGTCATATAGTCAATTTAAAAAAAAATTGTTTTCATGCTTTAAAAAGTTTGAGTAGAACCTGGCCTTAAGAGACCGATGCCCTCTGAGTTCTTTTTCTACATGTTTATATAGATAATATATTTTCACTTACTAGACAGTGATAATTATATCACTGTCTAGTAAGTGTATATCTAGTGTGTGTCTAGTGTGTATTTATTAGTAAAGATGTAAAAGTTTGCGTCAAACTCTAAACACTAATAGTATTGTTTGTTTTACAGGATATTACGACATTAAAAACCCTGCGTGAGTTCTAACATAAATACACCAACTACACAGCTACACCAACCAATACGAGTATACTGTATAATTATATTCACACAAATACAATGTTTAATTATGGGCAAAAGATGTAAATTTATTCCGTAGCCGTCGTCGTAGTAATGTAAAATCGTAAAAACAGCCGTGTTACCGTGTAACATTCTATTTGCCGCAGGTTGTATCGCCAAGGACAGCTCAAACTGCTTGCTCGTCATTTTCATTATAGTGTTATCGAACTCTCTCTTAATTATTTATTAAGCCATAAGCAGATCTAAATGGAATATTAATTATTCACATGTAGCATAAATATCATAATCGGCCTCATAATGTCCTTACTACTGAGACTCAGATGTCTTCTCCAAGGGAGAGTTAAACCACGCGGGCCTAGTGTGGTTTTCCTTCAGTTTTGAGAGCAGCGTTGATGAAATAAATTACACAAAGTAATGCGCCTGATTGGGTTTGATCCCACGACCTACAACTTGCGTAAGTCGGGGCCGTTATTACTCGGCCACCACTACTAAGTTTTTGAAACAAATTATACAAAAAAAAAAAATAGTCTATTTACTTGTGTAGCCCTGAAACTTCAGTGTCATTTACAAGTTACCTTCAAGGTCACTTCTTTTACCTTAGTGACCGTACATGTATCAATTTTTACGCCTACACTTACTCATTATAACTTAGACAAATAACCTATCTAGGTTAAAAGGAAAACCCTTTTAGTGTCATATTAATTAGATCCTTTATCTAGACCACCTTATATAAGAGTATAATTGCTTGTACGTTCGTTAATAAGTAAATTTGTATTTAAAAGCTAATGCCTGAACTATCAATAAAAAACTAGCTTCTGATACCAGCCAGCGTGAATGACGAAACATTTCCCATGGGAAATATACTTACTACCGGGATAAAAAGGATCCTGTATTTTAGAATACTTTGTCTTCCAAACCCATACTTTTTAACATAAAAGTTTTTTTTATTGTTTATGAATAGTTTTTGAGAAAAATAAGTTACTATAATATACTACGTAACTGCACTGACAATATCTATAGAAACTGGCACTTTCGATCATTCACAACATCATTACAAGAATACACATTTACTAAAATAAAACTAAACTGCCAATATCGATGTTTTACGTCTCTTATAATTCTACCTACAAAATCGGAAATGGCATTTTCGATATTATTTTGTATACGTATCTACTGCACCGAAAAATATCGAAACTACCAGACACGATTTATTACATGGAAAACACTGTGAAAGGACCAAAACAATGTTTCAATTGAAATAAAACCGCGATCAGACTATAAAGGCATGCGTCGGTGTGCTAGGAATACTCGCAAAATCGGTACTTCCTCATTCACTGACCACTACCGCATATGAACATTCGATTTGGCGACGCTTGGGGGAGGCCTATGTCCAACAGTGGACGTGTATCGGCTGAAATGTTGATGACCGTGTATGCAAGCAATACTTAACTTTCGTTCAAATACGTCGGCCTAACGGTTACGTTCCGATATTGCTCGATTTAAAACAAGTAATGAGCACTGTTTATTTTCTTTGTTCAGTGCGCACATTATGAAATATGTATATGTTATGGACCGGGTGATTAATGCGGGCATTATAAATAATGTTCGAGCATTATGAATAATGTCTAGCTCTATTGGACCAAGTGATTAATTATTATCTTAACTTCAATATTTATCACATTGCGCGGTCATTATTATATTGCTACATGACAATTGGGCAATTTGATAATAAAGCTAAAGACGCGGTGCGAGGGCGGGGAGAAAAAGGTAAAATCTCGAATGGACGAAACAATTTGGACGTAGCGTTCGCCGGCCGCTGCCGCGGCACCGCTCGCTTCGCTCGCTCGGCTCACGCGCGGTTGGTCACAGTTCTAACCTAACCTAACCTATTTTACCCAGTTCAAAGTGCAATCAAAATACACTCATATTTTTACGAAAGATTGTGGGTATTATTCGTTATTTCGATCTGGCAGAGTTTTAAGGTAGATAATAGACTCCTTGTTATAATTAATCCAAATAAGAGTCTGATTATTTTAATGGTTTAATATTTAATTTATTTTAAGTTAAATGACATATCCAATAAAAAATGGTAATTAAATATGTTTGTATTACTCTGCCCAAAAGGTGATGGGCCGTATGTATAATGCCCGGTCAATTTGATTATTTGAATAATTATTATCAATTCGCACTCTCATAATGGGCGTTTTTCATAATGACCGGGCATTATGTATAATGCCAAATTTATCATTTGGTCCGTAACATATATACTAAATTTAAACAGAAATTTTAAAAAAAAATCCAGGTCTCCACATTCGAGAGTTTACTTGGACAGTCGATATTATAATATACTTTTTTCCTGGAGTATGTTCCATTGGGATAATTTTCTACCATCAGGCGGGCAAAAACACTAGGGCAAAATCATCTTACGACAACCCCCGCTCTTGGGCGGTGCGGGAGATAGTGTCAGACTCTTACTGACTAAAAAACCCATCCCGTTCCTTCAAGCCATCATAACGGGGCTCGAGCGCCCTTTCGGATAACCCTGGCCCCAGTAGGCTTCGACCCAGCTGGGCCCCTACTGTTGCTGACAACTCCTTGAGACGCGCGGGAACAGCGCGCGCCGTCGACGACTTGGGCTTGGTCCGGACAGCGAGCTACCCATTGCTCACTGTCCGCAAGCCCGCGCCAACGGTGGCTGGAAATCGGGATCGGAATCCCGGCGGCGGCGAGAGTGCCGTTAGCTGCAACTAGGTTAAGGGTCATAAATTAAAAAAAAGTACTCAGATCACACGTCAAAATGAATATCAACCTATTATTTTCAATACAAGTAATGTAGCAACAGGTCTTTCAAAATCCATTATTAATACTCCCCTTGTACGTAAAGATGAAAGGGCTTTTAGCTATTAAGGCCATACTAAGTTGTTAGCTTTGACAAGATCAGTGTCAGTTACCTAATTTGTAAAAGCCCATACTCGATAATAGGGTAAACATTACCGAAACTATGTAGGTTAGGTAACATTGACATCACCCGTTTATTAACAAAAGGTTAATTTGACCTTCAGGACAAGATACACTTATACCTACATATATTATAATATGTAGAAGCCAATTTTCTAGATTTACCTAATGCTTAAACAATTTAAAGCAACGCGGACATCTCACACATTTTCTTTATGTGAGTTTCCTAGGCGATCGATCTAGCCATGGAAGACCATGGCTCAGCTCGATCGCCGCTCAGCAGGGTGAGAGGAAATGGGAGGCGGTCCGCTCCACACCAAGCAGTAATGCTGGCAGCGGCCACAAACGTGAGGGAAAGGATATCCTTACACCCCAGCTGGAGCTAGCCAGCAGAGGAGGTCACGGGCTTCAGGAGTCGAAACCTGATTACCACAGGGGTGGGTTTGTAAACAACGAGCTATGGGTAGATCGCAGTCCGGCCATCCGGTAAGGAGGAAGCCTGAGTCGTCGATGACGAGTAGCAAAAAGATACCGTGGTCTTGGAACGCAAAGAGCAACTGAAGGACACGTGTGGGTTTTAGTAAGTAAAATTCTGACACGGCTTGCCTTGCACTCTAGGGCGGGAGAAATCATTTAAGGATTTCCACCCCGAAAAAAAGGATAAAAATTCAAAATGTTTTTTTTTCACATAGGTATACAGGTACTATTTCACACAGGTACAGTTCCAAAAGGTTCATGGTTACTTTTAAGAAAAAAAGATTAATTCTACTATATTTCCATTTACCTATAACAATATTAGTAGGAATGTGAGGATAGTGCAGATTTGTCAAAAACCAAAATTGCAATAAAAAAATAAGTTATGTGCCGAAACCCTGCAGGATGTTAATTAGATATTGACTGTAAAACACACAATTTTGTAAGCACCATTTTTACGCATAGGCTCTAACTTTGGAGATTATTTTTAAGTTAACTTCGTCACTTAAGAGGGTTCTTCCCCAATCGTTCATCGTTAATGTAAGAATGGTTGTGTTAATGTAAGCTTATTGTTTCATCCAACGCAATGTTTGATAAAGAGGCAACACAAAAGAAAAATGACGCCTGAAAATTCTATTGGATCCGGTCACCAGCACTGAATTTCGAAAAAATGGGACCAATTTGAAAGCATATCCATTAAGGTGAAAAAGATAAAAAATCAAATCGATCCATAAACGATGGAGTTCCGAGGTAACAAACATTAAAAAAAAATACATACAACCGGATCGAGAATCTCCTTCTTTTTTTGAATTCGGATATTTGGCTTGGACCGCTTTGTCGCAAGTTTCCATTCGCATCAAAACACTTTTCTAAACTCGACAAGCGTTATTCATGCCCGATTTTTTGCAGACAACCCTATATCAACGTATTCGTAATGAAACAGCGTTTATTTTGGTAAACAATTGATTTATTAAACAAGTGGGTGAAGATTACTAGTATTGTCACACCTGTTTACAGTATTGACACACCTGTTTATACCTGGCAACCCTTAGTTATCCAGGAAACAAATAGGCAACCCATTTCTTTTATGTTCTAGAGGCTTCATACTTTCGGTTAGAATTAAATTTATTCATTAATTACACCGGTGCACTTTCCCAAAAAAGTCATTTTCAATTTTTTATTAATAATAGTCTGGCCAGGAGATTCTTAGGCAACCTACTCGCGTATATTATTTAATATGCTAGATTTGTCATAAATACCTTTCATTCATTAAACAGACCGGTGAAGGTCGTTCTTAATCGGATCTTAGACACTCTTAGACTAGCATAAAACATGTGTGTTATTGTTTTAAATCTTTGTAGGTAAAATCATTCATGTTTAAGTCTTTAACTACATTTCAACATTAACACACAACAAATTAAATTATGTCAACTCTGTAACTACGAAACACAAGAACAATAATTTACGCTAAAAAAATCAAACCATTTATTTCAAATATACCATTTGCAGACACTTTTGAATAGTCAAATGTGGGTCAGTCCAAGAAAAGTGAAGCTAAATTGCACGTTCCAAAGCGTAGATCTCTACGGAGAAGAACGTGCAAGAAACTCCATGGACACTCTTTTTTAAATCATATTATGTGTTGCATATAATACTTGGTTACATATTACTTGTTGCTTCTATACTACAATGTCGGTTAGGTTAAAATGAAACAGTAAACACCGAAAAATTACTTGCCAACCTCTCTTTTAAAAAAAGGCTTTTAGACACACGTTGCTTTATCGTAATATTCACTAGTAAAATCTATTATATAACAATAACAGACTTTAACAGTAACATATAAATCTGCAATCGATTAGTAAATACAAAGATATGAAATCAATGTCTCTAAAGATCGGAATTTCTAATAATCGATTTCTTTGACCTCATCCCTGTACTCCAATTTGTCAGAACTGTCAAACGGTACTTCTTAGATTTGATGGGCGGTAATAACGTAATAATCACTTAGGAGCGCTTTCATGGAAAGGTATCTCGGGGTGTAATTAAAAATATTATAATTATAATTGCTGTCCCGCGTGATTTCACCCCCATTTGTTAGTTGTTGCGTAATGTTACGTAGCTTTATAGCCTTTCTTGATAAATGAGCTATCCAAAACCAATTTTCTTTTGTTTTTTCCTGAGATAAGCGCGTTCAAACATACAAACTCTTGAGCTTTATAATTTTATAAGAGCTATTTTCAGTGAACACCCTCGTGCCGGTCACTGTAAACGGTCTTAAGAACAGATTTTGGAACAATGTTATTAATAGAGAACACGAAATTCATGGAGTAATAAAGTCTACAACTTAATCGTATAAAACATCAGTTCGTTAAAAACGCTTTTAGAATTTTAAATCATTAAATTTTAGGTGAACTAGTTGCATTGCAACTCATCAACATTACGCGTACGCACACACCATGCCCTTACCCAATTTCAAACGCTGCGCTGGCCGTAAGTGGAAAATAAGTTTACTCCTTACCAACCTACCAACATATCGTTACAGAGAATTATCGACTAAATGTCGATTATTCCCAAAGCCTTATTTACTAACTTGAAATAGTACATTGTTACACTAGGGGTGAAAGTAACTCATTTCGTCCCGAGAAGGAGTTGGCGGGCGAGCGAAGCGAGGTCGCTAATTCGAGGGGTTAAATGGGTTACTTTCACCCCGAGGTAAACACTGTGCTTTTCATTACGAATACGAGGAAACTAAAAATAAAGAAAAAAATTGTAAAACCTGAGTCGTCGTACCTATGATTTTAAGTAGGCATCTTTCTTCTGATTTAGGCGGTAAAAGGTATTCCATTACTGCTTTAGCCTCTTCTCTTATGAAATTAGGCGTTAAATCACTATTTTAATCTGATAAACATAACGTGTTAATACAAATCTCTGTTGTACGGAAATGTAAACAAAACTCGAAAAAACCAACGACTGATTGCCACTTTCCCGCCATTTTGTTTTTTTTTTTCTGCGGGCGGCCATGCAGCTATTCAGCATCATTAATGAAAAAATTGAAATTAATTGTAATCTTTTAAAAATAAAGTATTTTAAAGAAATAGTTGAACAAATAAATCAATAACATTATTTAATTAATACTTGTCTTTAAGTTATTTCAATTTTATATCGTGCTGTGATTGACTGGCTGTATGGAAAATTGGAACATGGTTCAATAGAAATGTGAAGATAGAACTAGTTTTTTTTATAATTTGACAGCTGTCAGTTGTAAAGTTAAACTCCCTAGGGATGAAAAGTATCACTTTCAGCCCGCTCTTCAGGCAACTTCAGACCTACTTTCTGAGTATGAGTAATGAAAAATATTTTTTTACACCACCTGCTCGATAATGTCGTTTTACACGTCATACAAACCTCACTTAAAGCAAGTCATTATATACCTAGGGAGATAATGCAGTATGGCCGATCCCTAGGGAATAATGAGATTTGAATTTGGAGCATCAAGAATCGTCAACATTGTGAATTAAAATGTAGGCGCATCGAACAAGTTGACTCGAAATTCAAACCAAAGAGTATGTAATCATTATGATTCAAACTGGCCACTAACAAAAAAAAGAAAACAGAATAAAATTCTACTAACGACACGGGAGCATTATAGAAAATTGAAACTATAGAATCTTGGAGTAGTGAATTTTGTTTGTTTGATGAACTTGTAAATGTAATACTTATATTTCTCTAATATATGATTTGGTCGACCAAATTGTCTTTTAATTATCTCACAGATGGTGTAAAAAGTAGAGTATGCAACACGGGGATAAAGCTGTCTTTGTCTTGGGCGGCTTAAATTCCTCACTTCACTCAGGTTTCTTTATTAACTCCCTCGCAATGCTCGGGAGTTAATTTTATAAATCCCTCACTATCGTTCGGGATTAAATCAGCAACCTTCGTTTCGTTCGGAATTTAACATGCCGCCCGCGACTTAAAGACACTGCTTTATTCCCTAGTCACATAAACTACTATTATATTAATGTTTGTCTATTTTGTATGGGATATTACAAAATCAAATTTATTATTTTTTTGTTAATTTATTTAATAAAAACAAAGGTTTTCCTTAGGTTTACAAAAAGGATTATTAGACCCTGGGCTCTGTCTCAGCATGGCACAAAAATAGGAACTTTAATTCAATTTATCCGACAACACTACCCCTTTTGATATGAATAGTCTCCAGACTTTGTATGAAGAAAGTAGGTAAAACTAAATACTTGATCTGTTCGTTAAAAATACCGTTAAAATATAATATGGGTATGTAAACTATGATTCCTTATTATTTTAAAATAAGATATATAGTGTATTTAACTGTAATGTGTATAAAAAAAAAGTGGAAATATTGTGGGTGTGTGAAAAACATTTAGAAATCCGATTGTGAATTATAAACATAGGTTTTGTAGTTTTTTACCTGACGCTGCTTTTCAATTGAACCTTATTGAGTGAGAGTACGGATCATGACAATTAGTTAATTTATTTATTCCTACACTGATAAGGTATAATTTGGGGGAATTATAAAACGAGCGACAAAAAAAACTTTGCGACTGATGATGAGATACTGTTTTAATAATTTGAGCGGTATGAATTTCAGTAAGCGAGGAATTACGTAAACTAACGACAAATATTGATCAATAATAAAATCCAGAACGACCTTACTAAAAGTGGTTTATTGAAATCCTAGCTAAGCGACTAAATTACCAAATGAGCGAGTAGAAATAAAATTGAGGTTTTAAACTACTAAAAAAAAACTTTAAGCAAGCTGATTAATCATTTTGAAATAAGTGAAAAGGTTAAGTTAGAACTACGACCAACCGTCTAAGTTGCTCGCAGATTTTATTTCATCATTTTTTTTTATTGATAATAGTTTCGCGCTTGACTGCCATCTCCCCTGATGAAAAGCGACGATGCAGTCGACTGTGGAACGCGCTTACCTAGAAGAAACCTATTCGCTCTCGACTTAAAGATTCCTGGGTTGTAGCTACCAGGAAACACAGACTCCGGCAATTAATTCCACTCCTTAGCTGCACGCACAATGAATGTGTTCCCAAAATGTTTTGTACGTGTGGGTGAGATACACTATTCAGTACAATTATCCAGGTTTTCGCAATATCCGAATGATCAAATTACCTTGTGACATACATAATAAATAAATATCGATATAAGGACAATCAAAACTCTCTTCTTCGATATACTAACTGTATCAACTAAATTAATTATTTTTATCACTTATAACTTTAATTTTTTTTTTTTCGATCGGAATAATCATCTTATGACAACCCCCGCTCTTGGGCGGAGCGGGAGATAGTGTCAGACTCTTACTGACTAAAAAACCCATCCCGTTTCTTCTAGCCTTCATACCGGAGCTCTAACGCCCTTTCGGATAACCCTGGCCCCAGTAGGCTTCGACTGTAAATTAAATAACTTTAATTTAAAGTCACTCATTTAAATACTACCTTAAAATAATTTGTGTTAAGCTAGTTAGTGGATGAACTGCTTGCGTCCGTAGGATGTACTTAGTTCTAATCACCCTACACGTGTCCCTTTGGGTAGTGCTAAACGAGCAGTAAAACCGATGGTAAGCGATGGCTGCCGGCTTATAAGCTACCACCCACTAGACAAAGCCACGCCGCCAATCAATCCGTTGTATAAACGGCCACTAGCCCATTAGCTTTCGCTCGTGACTTCGTCCTCGTAGAAGTCGAAAATCGTTCAAATAGGTTATTTACGTTATCAATTTTGTTATCTTCTATATTCTTCTTCTTATTTTTCCTCTATCGGTTCTATAAATCTATATAAATAAAAAAAGACGTGTGGCACTCGGGGACTGCCGCGGTAAAGCTATTGCATAGCATTTTTATCAACTTAAGCAATTATAATTATTTATTTTTTTATGCAGTATTTTTTTCCTTTTTTTTTTTCTTTGATATTAATTGAAGTTACACTTTCACACATTGAATTGAATTTTGATTGATTGTTCACTCATTTGTTTTCTTATCGGTCACCACGCTCAAAAAACAAATGAGTGGGGGGTGTTAGGTTATTTTCGTTACGGAATTGCTGGATTCGGTCTCCACGCTCAAGGCCCGTGATAGAAGCTATGCAATAGCTTAAAAAATACCGAAAACTATGTGCGTGTCAAACATTTGATCGGGTTACTATTTGTTATATATAACTCAAGAACGGCGGGCCCGATTTTGATGACATTTGATAGGTAGTAACTATTAGGTAGATAGATTCTGTTAGGATATTAGATTGAATTTAGGATACTTTTTAAAAAGACACAATAGACTTACCAATTAAAACATTATTCTAACTGGAAATCTCGCCCTAATCCCTATACGGAGTTCCTGCGGAATACTGAATAACGTGAGCGAAGCCGTGAACAACTTTGTTTATACACTAAAAACTTTACTAAACTACATAAAAGGTCATCGACGACCTGTCAAGTGAAATATAGGTCTTTACATATGAAATTAGCGTTTTGTACGGGAAGAATATAAAGTCATTTTTTTTTTGTAAAATATATTTAATTAATCAAAGGTAGTTTCATTGATCCCTTTACTAAAAAAACCGTAGGGGATCGAATCAATAAACTCTTTGAAGGTTGTTTGGACTGCCGCATCGGAGTATAATTATTTTCCTTGTAGGAAGTGGTCCAAATTCCGGAAAAAAGAGTAATCTGTTGGAGGTCTGGGGAGTACGGTGGATGTCGCCGACATTCTAATTGTAGCTCATCTAACTAAGTAGTTGTTTGTGGTGAAGTGGGTGGTCATGCGTTGAAATCTCAATTGTTTAGCAGCTAGTTCTTCCTTCAAATCAAATCAAATCAAAGCATTTATTTCAAATAGACCATTTACAGGCACAAAAGTGCCTGTAAATAGTCAAATGTCGGTCAGTGAAGCTAAGTTGCACGTTTCAATGGTTTGCAGTTGCTGATAATAGATATCTGCCGTAATCGTTTGGCCAGATTTTCAATACAATTCAATTCAATTATTATTGTATTCAATAAAATATTTTATTTATTTGGAAAAAAAAACGATATTACATTATATATTCACTTACCAAATATGTATACAAAACCAAATTAATGTAATAAAAACCGGCCAAGTGCGAGTCGGACTCGCCCATGAAGGGTTCCGTAGCAGCAAGTAACATAACATTAAAGTTCTTGTAATGTGTTGTAACTTTGATCGATGTTTTAATAATAGTGTATTTTTTTTAGATTTATAACGCATTAAAAAAAACTTCTTACTAGATTTCGTTCAAACCAATTTTCGTTGGTAGTTTTTTTATAGTAATTTACATCATATTTTTTTTAGTTTTATCATTCTCTTATTTTAGAAGTTAGAGGGGGGGAGACACATTTTACCACTTTGGAAGTGTCTCTCGTGCAAACTATTTAGTTTTGAAAAAAATGATATTAGAAACCTCAATATCATTTTTGAAGACCTATCCATAGATACCCCACACGTATGGGTTAAATGAAAAAAAAAATTTGAGGTTCAGTTTGAAGTATGGGGACTCCCAAAATTTATTGCTTTTTTTCTATTTTTATATGAAAATCTTAATGCGGTTCACAGAATACATCTACTTACAAAGTTTCAACAGTATAGCTCTTATAGATTCGGAAAAAAGTGGCTGTGACATACGGACGGACGGACGGACAGACAGACAGACAGACAGACATGACGAATCTATAAGGGTTCCGTTTTTTGCCATACGGCTACGGAACCCTAAAAACAACATTGTCCACATATAAGCTTAAAGGTTTGCTATGATGAGAACTCTTCGGTGAGCTAGGTATTATTATAAAAAAAAAAACTCTTTATTTATGTAGTTAAAAAAATTGTTATCACAAAAAAAAAACAAATTAATGACTGTTTTGAAAACTCAAATGTATCAGTTAAATGAATTTATAAGAATTTGGAATTTTTAACCAAGGACTAGATATTTCAGATCAAAGTGGTCAGTACGATAAAACGCTAATTTCATATATAAGGACCTAATATTAATGGGGGACTTACCGCCATGATTGTGGCGTGCCCAGATAATTTTGACCACTCAAGATTTTGTGAAAAAGGCACATACCCAACAACCGTCTCCGTTCTCGAAGGATACCCGTTTACATATTGAATTTTCTTAAGCGCTCTCTGTAGGAATTCCCGTGTGAAAACCTATTGGAATTAAAGGCTATCTAGCCTCGAGGCATCTGCCTAGTAAATGCGCTTTGAATACTCTCAATGCGCTGCGAATATACTGCATATTACGGACTCCATACAACACTGGCAAATTCCAGATGACTGCGCACCGGAGTTTAGTAAAGCAGGATCTTGGTGTGTTGATTTTTAAAACCGCTAGCATTTCGTTTAAAAAATCCGTGCATTTAAGCTGCTTTAGTGGCAGATTTGTAGACATGCGAGATAAATTTAAGTTTGTAAACCGTAGCAAGTGACTTCTTTATCCTAGTCAACTTAATATGATAGCAGTTACTAGGGTTGAGAGTCATAAAAAAAATAAAGACGTCGTGTTTGCTACGCAGCTGCTTCACTAATGAACAGAAGTTTTATATTAATTACCAAGATCTTAATTAGCTTTTACAAGTAAATAGTATAGAAGCACAGAGATACAACACAAAAAAAAAACGGTAAAAAACTAAAACCCGACTACGACAAAAAAAAAACATCCTGAAAATCTTATTTCAAACTTATTCAGTGTCTTTTTTTTGCCGTAGTCGGGTTTTTTCTTCATTTATGACAACGCGCGCCGTTGTGACATTGTAGCTATCGGAGGGACTTTTGGGGTTCAGCAAAATAAACAATGACGTTTTGTGACTAGTTAAACAAAAGAAATTATAATTTCAACGACACTCAATTAATTTAATTTCAATGACAATTATTCAATTTTAATGATAATCAAATTATTATTTTTATTTTATACTTTACTACAATCTATACTAATATTATAAAGCTGAAGAGTTTGTTTGTTTGTTTTTTTGTTTGTTTGAACGCGCTAATCTCTGGAACTACTGATCCGATTTGAATGATTCTTTCAGTGTTGGGTAGTCCATTTATCGAGGAAGGCTATAGGCTATGTTTTATTTTTTTCAAAATTAGGGATCCGTTATAAAATTGCTATTTTGTAACACAAGGTGTAAAATCGAAAACCTATTTTTGCGTGCGCTGCAAAAACTATTGACAATAGAACAAAATGATTTACTACGGGTTTGTAGATCCCATTAAGACCTACAAAAAAGTCCGCGAGAACATATATCTAGCTATCATGGTTTAATCACAATAACCGATTTTGTGTTCAAAATAATTATTAAATCGTCTGAAGGAAAAAAACTACGTTAAATATGTATCTTAATATTAATCTTTATCGAAATTAAACATTATTTTATCAAGAGTATTTATGTAGAAGTAAAATACTTTTTGTTTCATCTCAATCGGATGTTTCGTTTAAAAGTTATCACGTGTGTAAGATGTTAAGAGTTGGTACCTATTAATGAGTTATGGGCCATGGAGTTTTTTATCAACATAAAATCCTGTAATAATCTTTTTCGAAATATATTTGTTGATCATTGTAAGTATCTTTGAAGAGTATAATAAATACATTTATGAACGCGGTAATTTTGGGAAATACTGATCTGAAATGAAAACTGTTTAAATATTAAATAGTCCATTTATTGAGGGAGGCAATTATAGGCAATATTTTATCTCGGTATTTCCACGGAAACGAGAAAAACGCGGGTGAAACCGCGGGGCACAGCTAGTTTAAGTAATAAAATGAAATGATAAATCATGGTCAATGGTGGTACTTAATTTAATTTTATGTTATTAATTATATTATTTATTTGATGAATTAATTGTACCAATAGTTTACAATACTAAGGGTGAGTTGCACCATTTAACTATAACGATAACTAAACCTTAACCAGCCGTGAAAAGGACGCCTTTTGGTCAATTCGATGATTTGACAACTGTTAACACGGCTTTGTTATCGTTATACTTAAATGGTGCAACTCACCCTAAGTAGGTACATACACCATTTAATTAAAATACAATATATAAAAAATGGAATATTCATACATAGGTACCCATTCGTTTCAGTTTCTGTTCACACCATCCGATCCTGCCATCTATATGCGAACTGGATTTACACATATTCGCAAAGGGAGCGAGGAGTCCGTCCTCTGTATTCACCGATACACTGCGCCATCTTTGGGATAAAAAGAACATCTGTCACGTCAGCGTGACGTTCGGTTCCTTTACTTCGGCAAACAAGATGAGGAACTACATCTGCCGTTCCATAGATGGCGCTGAGTGAAAGATGCGGTTGTATTTTTCAGTGCAGCTACATACGCTAAATATTTTTTTTAAAAATTTGGTTAAAACAAAACGACGTTAAAGAATATTGCAAATATATAATTTATTTATTAAAAAAATAATTAAGAAAGAATTATAATTTTGGATAAGTGTCTATAATATTATCACTGCTTTTTTTTAGGAGGGAAGCCATCCAATGACGTCTCCCACCGATTGACACTCTGTCATGCACCCCGCAGCGTAGTCACGTTCCTTCGCACGTAATTGCGGGAGTGCATCTCTCTCTGCATCATCGTGCGGGTTTTTTATGCACTCACGCGCGTCTTGTAAATTCATGCAGGCACGCATAAATACAAAATCAAGCACGGTACTACGAGACTCTGTGTGGCATACCTTGCGTGTCACCCCGCACCCACGTGACTGAGTGTTTCTCCGCATGTAGGTACGTGATCTGCATGAACGCGCGTGGATGCATTTTTAGTGTGTTGGACTGTGCGTGTTTCTAAACAAACCGAGATACTTACAAGCAACGTAACCTAAGCTGTCCGCATCGGGGTGCCCTAAAATTATATCAATTTCTTCCCTGCTCCTGTCTTTTACATAATATAACATGTTTCATTTGCCCATCATTTTATGTCTGTAGGTAGGTCAGTTAACATTGATAAAATAATTTATACGAAAACAAAAACAAGTGCGAGTCGGACTCGCCCATGGAGAGTTCCGTAGCAGGAAGTAACTTGATATAAAAGTTCTTATAGTTCGTTGTAACTTTGATCGATTTTTTAATAATAGTGTATTTTTTTAGATTAAATGACGTATTAAAAAAAAACTACTAACTAGATCTCGTTCAAACCAATTTTCGTTGGTAGTTTACATGGTAATGTACATCATATAAATATATAAATATATGATGTACATTACCATTTTTTAGTTTTATCATTCTCTTATTTTAGAAGTTAAAGGGGGGGACGAACACACATTTTACCACTTTGAAAGTGTCTCTCGCGTAAACTGTTCAATTTAGAAAAAAATGATGTTAGAATCTTCAATATCAATTTTGAAGATCTATCCATAGATACCCCACACGTATGGGTTTGATGAAAAAAAAATTTGAGTTTCAGTTCCAAGTATTTATTATTATAGACCCCCAAAATGTATTGCTCTTATTCTATTTTTGTGTGAAAATCTTAAATCGGTTCACAGAATACATCTACTTACTAAGTTTCAACAGTATAGCTCTTATAGTTTCGGAAAAAAGTGGCTGTGACATACGGACAGACAGACAGACAGACATGACGACTCTATAAGGGTTCCGTTTCTTGCCATTCGGCTATGGAATACTAAAAAGTGCTCTAACTGGTACGAATATTTTGGTCCATTAAATACCTACCTAAGTAAAGTAGGTATGTAATGGACCATAATATTCGTAATATTTCAGGGTTTTCGATAGTCGTTGGTAGGATCTAGGAGTTGGGACTCGAGGTGACGTGGCACAAATCCGAGGCTATGAGCTTTCACGGCCCTCGGAACGCGCCACCATCGGGTTCCCCACTAACGGTAGGTGGAGTTCACATCGGCGTCGGGTCGACGATGAAGTACCTGGGACTCGTCCTCGACAGCCGATGGAATTTCGGGGAGCATTTCCGAAGTCTGGCTCCCAAACTCAACCGGACTGGGGCTGCGCTTAAGCGGCTCCTGCCCAAACTTCGGGGTGCAGATGTCTCCTGCCGGAGGTTTGACGCGGGGATCGTTAGATCCATGGCCCTCTACGAGGCACCGATGTGGGCGCCGCCGCTGCAAAACCGACCGGCGACCATGCTGCACGCCTGCCAGAGGGTCATAGCAATACGGATGGTGCCGCACGGATACCGCACGATTTCCCGCGAAGCGGCTAGCTTTCTTGCTGGCCTACCACTGTGGGATCTGGAGGCAACATTCCTTGCACACAGGCACGATATGCACGTTGGAAATGCAACGCCGGGGTGAAAGTCCGCTGCCGCGACAGGTCACGGCATGGTGGACAGAGCTCCGGCGGGATTTCATGGTGAAATGGCGTCAGCGACTGTTGCAATCCAGTGCTGGGTACGCCACAATTATGGCAGCAAGTCCCCTCTTTGAGGCGTGGCTGGAAAGACCTCACAGCGTCCTTACCTTCCGTATGACGCAGGTCCTCACCGGACATGGCACGTTCGGGAGGTTTTTGCACCGGATTCGTGCGGAAGTGTGACCGGGTGTCGCCACTGTGCGGAATGCCCGGAGGGCACGGTGGAGCACACAGTCGAGGTGTGCCCTGCTTGGGCGGAGCATCGCCTTGTTCTCGTGGGGGCGATCGACGGCAGAGACCTCTCGCGCCGGGCCTTGGTTGAGGCCATGGTCCGGAGCGAGGAGGAGTGGCAGGCGGTTGCCGACTTCTGCGAAGTAGTAATGCTCGCAAAGGAGGAGGCCGACCGCATCAGGCAACGGCGTTCTCGCCGCCGCCGCCGGGATTCCGATCCCAATTTCCGGGCACCTTAGGCGCGGGCTTGCGGACAGTGAGCAATGGGTAGCTTACTCTTCGGTCGTCCAGTAGCTGTCCGGACCAAGACCAAGTAGTCGACGGCGCGCACTGTTCCCACGCGCCTCAAAGAGTTGTCAGCAACAGCAGCGGCCCAGCCGGGTCGAAGACTACTTGGGCCAGGATTACCCAAAAGGGAACTCGAGCCCCGGTATGAAGGCTTGAAGGAACGGGTTGGGCATTTAGTCAGTAAGAGTCTGACACTATCTACCGCTCCGTCCAAGAGCGGGGGTTGTCATCATATATATATTTATGTCCCACTAAAAAAAAAAATATTTTTTATATATACACTACATATAGGAAATATTATCATATTATCTCCAGTATACTTGCCTAATCTCTGTTGAAATTAGCCATCGTGATTGAAATTCGGTCGAGACGATGTAAAATGAAAAGTTGAAAATCTACTGTAATTGCATTATTTCATTCGCGCCATCTTTGGAACTTTTCATGTACTATGGCGACTTCAGCAAACTGTACCATAGCAGGGTTGGCTTTGATAAGTCAAACTCTACTTGGGTACAGTTTAATAGATAGTGTTTTCATCATTCCAAAGATGGCGTTAATTACCATCGGTTGATGTGCCAAAAACTATTTTTTTTTTCCCATTGACTCTATTAACGAATACTACCAACGAAAATTTGTGCATACGCACTGGCGTCATCTTAATCTTACTGCCTATGTCACCTGTTATTTGGAATAGGCACGACACGTTTATTTCTTTTAACCTGTCCTGTCACTAACGCCTTTTCACTAACCAACTTTTTTACATATCACTTCACACATAATACATCTGTCTTTCTTTTATCCTCCCTCTTCCTCTTGATACAACTACATGTTTACTCATAACTCTTTTAGTACCATGCGTTTCACCCTCCTCTCTACATGACGATTCTCCTTCAACTTTCACTCAGTCCCTGACTTCACTCAAACTTCCTTTAGTATTTCCATTCTCGTCACACCACATATCCATCTCAACATTTTCATCGCCGATTCATGCAATTTTTTTCTCAACATTCTGAATAGTATAACAAACAGGTCTTATCACTAACTTGTAGATTTTCGGATTGGTATGGTGCTAGTTTTATGAACTACTCACAGTGATAACACCAAAAAATGCTTAGCCTATTTGCAAATATAGGCTCTTGCTTTGTATAGGCTCAAGTTACTTTACTCACTAAAATATTCAACTATGTTTCATTACTAAACAAGTCACACAAGTAGGAAGAACATTATGGGAAACTAGAGAATAAAGGAAGGATGAACGATAAAGAGGTTAGGACAAGAGTACCAACATCATCACACAACTCGCAAAGATTACTATTCACATTATGCATCATGATACAAATTATCATGCTTGCAATAAATTTACAACATTTTATTTAAAAAACCATGGCGTAACCAGAACCCAAGGGTGAAGCGTGGTGAGCCTTGCTCTTTAATTAAAAGCTTTTACTCCAAAGAAGATCCCAAGAATGCCAAAGAAATCTTTATGGAAGCTGACAAGATCAAGGTAGAAATTTTAAAAAATTTGGAAAAGTTACCATTCTGCACTGCTTGTTCGGCTAATTGATCAGCTTTTTCGTTCTCTTGAAATCCACAGTGTCTTGGGATCCAAGTAAATTGTACCGTATAGTTTTTCAGAATACGAGTTATACCTATTTGTGTAACTGTTTTCTTGTGTCAAATACAATATACATTATAAGGTAATATACAATATAAGGGTAAAAGGGTTTCATTTTAAGTGTAAATTTTTCGATAGTTTGTAATACACTTTATATTATGAGAACATTTTTAGGTTTCGAAATCAAAACATAATCTAATGCCTTAAACAAACGATAACTAAGTATTCTCCAGTGAAAACTGCACTTTCAGGAGGCAGTTTTACCATCTGTGATCTGAATAACTTTATACTGAGAATGAAATATGCCAACAACCCAATAACTTGACTGGGTCTATGAAGAGTCCATAAAGATGTAATGACAATCCATAAAGTTTTCACCAACAGCTTCATTAAACTTTATGTTAGCTCCTACGTCACTGTTCTCTATGCCAAGATTATAATGCACTACAGGAGAGATACATAACGATATAAATGTTTTTTAAATGGTCTGGTTAGACTATAAACTAAACACGAAATATCTTTGTGTCGCCAAAAGGATGAAATTTATATAAGTTTGTCCAAAATGTTGAAAGAAATTTGTGTGAGGAAACCGCCATGTCCTAGAACCAAATATTTGTAGAGGGAGGAGCCTGACTCCCAGCAGTGGGAACATTAAAATGTTGACTTTGCTTATTATTCTTGTATTATGTTTATCCAGTTTTAATAATTTTGAATGAAGCAAATGATCAGAAAACTGCACCGATTTAAATAAAAATGGATCAGATAGATATTTTCTTCCCAGGAGAAGTGGAGGTTCTCCTACTTCTACCTGTAATGCATTTAACGGGCTTAACTTCATGCCTCCAGTAATGATACGAAGAGCTTAAAATCTAACTTCTGACCTTTTCTGTTACCATCTTCAAGAAAATTAAAATTAAATAAACTAAATTAAATCTACCCCATAACAATAAAACGATTAACAGACCTCAGTTAAATGCTATCATTTTAACGATTTATTTTATAGAAAAATAAAATAAAAAATTATGCCAATACCCGGAGCAGATAAACGATCTAATGCGTATATTACAAATAAACAAACATCTATATTTATGGCTCCGTATCGTCTACAAATATTTAATATCCTAATGGCCTTAAATACACGGATTTCGCAGGGTATGAAGAAATTTCTACTAAAATTATAAAACATATTACCGACTTAATTTCTAAACATTACTGTCATATCCTTAACCTATGTATCAGCCACGGTGTTTTTCAGGACTGTCTGAATTTTTTCATGGTTAAACCTATTTTTAAAAAGGGTAATAAATAACTAATACAGAATTATAGACTTATTATGCTTTAGCCAATTTTTTTTTTAAATGTATGAGAAACATTCACATATAGCATATTGCATATAGTTAAATCAAATTATGACTAACATTGACAATAAGACACCTGTCAGTGCTGTATACTGTTAACACGGTAATCGAAAGCCTGTGTCATATATAATATATGACATCTCCGCGTGACACTGGCAGAATAGTCGCAACCGGCTCAATTGCCAAAAAAAAAAAAAAATGACTTAGGCTTTTGATTATGTTGACCACAATATCTTATGAAATATACTTGACGCCAACAGTATATGAGATAACATTCTTAACTCATCGAATGCCGTAATTAGAGTCACAATAGAAAGACAATTGCTTATGTCGAACTGTGTAACTTATGACATAAGACATCTAAAAGGTCAACTTTTTAAGCTTTTACCTCTTCTTCTTCTTCTTCTTCCTGCTCTTGTCCCATCTTATTTGGGGTCGGCGCAACACGTTTTTTTCTTCCATTCTGTCCTGTCACTCGTCACGCTATCAAGAATAGAATAGAATAGCATTTATTCGGCGCAACCAACACAATATACCACAACATAAAGTAATAAATTAAAAAATGGTACAGATATACAATACAGTTGCAGTGACTGTGCCTGAACCGAAAGGGTCACCAACTCAGCAATTGCTGAGCGTCAAACATCCAGCGCTGGTTTTCAGCTGGCACCCCGCAGTGACGCGCGGATGATGGTAAAGAAAACATACTTAAAGAAATAAATATAACCTATATAAATATAACCCATACTTTGGTACATAAATATTGATACTAGTGTATTTGTGTGATAATATTACTATAATAGGTATGTAAATAAATATTATATAAAATGTGCAATGGTAGTTAAAAACCAACTTTCTCACTATACCCACAATATTTCAACAAAATATATCGCGGGAAACATAGTGCATCGCGCGATGCGACGGTTGACTTGATGACGCATAAATCGAGACAGACAACGCTGCACCGGCTCGTCGACTAGCCGCTATCCTGTTCTGAGACAAATATAATACAAATATCACATAAAATAATTTTGGCTTCCAGAAAAAAGTTACATTTAGATTGTTAAGGTTTAGAATTACAAATTGGAAAGGAGTAGAATGGAAGCAAAAACGAAAGTGGAGTGAATACCATGTGGCGACACGGATGCAACGCGCTCGTCAAAATTGCCTACTTTGATTATATACATCAAAACTACCTACAAACTCCCTTATTACGTGGAATTAGGAACGAAACATAATGGTAAGTTTTGTATTTCACGAGCAAAAGGTTAAGATTAAAATAGAGAAAAATTAAAATTAGAGAAGGCATATGTATATAATTGGTGATTGATTCGATTAATGATTACTTGTGTGATAATAATTAAAAATAAATCACTAACTCCCTTTTCTTTCATATCACTTCTCACACAATCCATCCATCTATTCTTTGGCCTCTCTCTCCCTCTACATCCATCCACATGTAAATTCATAACTCTTTTAGCAACATGCTTTTCATCTCTCCTCTTTACAACCTTTCAGTCACTGGCGCCACTTTCAAACTTCCCCTAATATATTCATTTCTCACTTTATCCATTCTTGTCACACCACACATCCATCTTAACATTCTCATCTCGGCTACATGCAATCTTTTTTCATCCGTCTTTTTCACAGCCCAACATTCTGATCCATACAGTATGACAGGCCTTATCACGGACTTGTAGATTTTACCTTTCAACTTGAGGGGCATCCGTGGGTCACAAGTTGTTCCCGTGACCTGTCGCCATTTCATCCATCCTGCGTTGATTCGATGTGTTACGTCCCGGTCTACCTCACCATCCCCTTGGATGAGCGACTCGAGGTACCGAAAGTCGGAACAGATCGGTATGGGCGTTCCGGCGAGAGCTAAGGGCACTGGATTGGAGAAACCGCCGAAATAGCAGAACAAGTCCTCCGTTTTGGTTCTATTCAATTTCAGGCCAACACTCTCCAATCTGTGCCACCACACCTCCAATCTTACTTTTTAAGCTTTTACCATTTGGTAAGAAAACAATTTACCACTATAACACACACAAATTTAAAAACTTTATAAGAAGTAACATACCTGTCTAAAGACCGCATTTCATATTTTGGTGTAAAACTAAAATATGAAATGCGGTCGTTAGGGTCGTTAAGACAAATAAAGGACCTGATACAAGTATATTATTTGACTTAGTATTTATTTGTCTTAACGACCCTCCAAAAGCTATAGATTTCTCAATAACTCTCTTTGTTGTATCGTTAATACAGTAATAATACCATGTAATAAATTATTATCTAAATTATTTGGAGATGATGTTAACAGCGTGATAAATTCAGTTTCTTGACTTAATAATAATAATAATAAATCTAAGAATTAATTCCGACAAAATAAAAATAATGCACTTTGGCGATCGGAAATCGTATTTGAAAATGGATGCCTAATACCAAAATAACGAAATTGAGATGGAGATAGTGCAAAATTTGTATGCCTAATGATTGACAGACAACTTAATTAGAAGGGTCACAATAACGCGCTATGTAAGAAAATTAGTAGTTCATCATGTGCCTTGTATAAACTTTCCCTTACTGTTACAATACATACATGCACTACTTACAGCGTAACATGGCTTTGTAGCATAATTGTATTAAGATGCGGTATTAGTTTTTGGGGAAAATCTACAAACAGAAAAACTGCTGCTAAAGCACAAAAGCGGTTTATCAGAGCCATGTTCAATCTTCAAGTAACGGATAGCTGTGAACCATTTTTAAAAAAATATATAAAATTCTGACACTACCGTCTCTGCCTATTTATGAAACTACCTTATTTGACAAATGAAACTCACTTCTGTTTTATAATATACTACTGTCAAATGTAACATGCGGAATGATATGTTACACGGACGTAAAGCCAAAACCGCACCAATGAGAAAAAGCATATTCCCCACAAGTGTTTAACGAAATCTCAAAATCAATTAAAGACTTAACTTTTAAATAGGTTTAAAACTTGTCGTGTAAAAAATGATATTATAATTTGAACGACTATTTCAATGTTGCTTTGATATGGTAATTGAATTGTAATTTTATAACTTTGACATCTCTCGCTAATAGTTTTTCAGTGAATAATACTTTTAATTTAATCACAATTACATAGTATTTTTAGATGACATGCCATACATTTTAATTCATACTAATCTAATAATTTAGTTTTAAAATTATTTATGTTCCAAATATTTGCTCGAAATACGTGGTAGAATGTGATGAGATCATTACTTTAATTCAAGACTGTACCATAGATGTACCATATTCTGACAAAATAAGTGAATTTAAATTTTTAATTTGAAGAAATTTATTGTATTATACAACAGTTTAAGTAGTCTTAAACTGTTGTATAATGCAATAATCCGAAGCATGTGCCCCCTCCATCCTCTGGAAAGACATCGTATAATATTAAGTTGACGTTCGCATTTTTCAACCACAAAGTCAAAGTTTTTTTTGCTGGAAAGTTTTTATCTCCTAAAAAATTAAACAGTTTTATCACAGGAAGCGTAATATTGTCATAATAGTAATAATATTTCACAACTATTACACAACGCCGTCTAGTCCCAAGCTAAATAGAGCTTGTGTTATGAGTACTAGACAACTGATAAACATATATTTCTAAATAAATACATATTACAGATAAATTACACACAGACACAGAACAAATGATCGTGATCATCACACAAACATTTGTCCTGAGAGGGAATCGAACCCACGACCTCCGGCATAGCAGTCAGGGCCACTAACCAGTAGACTAACAGGCCAGTCAAAGTCATTAGGGAGGAAATATTATGCACGTTTTCTTGAAAAAACTACTAATTATAGCGTGTTTTTCTATTGAAAGAATTAACATACTATCTTGTAACCATTGCTGTAAAAGACTTAGGGAGAGGATCAACGCATTAAATGCATACCAATATCAATGTTATTTGAGGATGGTCTCTTACTAGTACGTGAGGAGTAAAGATAGCACCTATATTAATTATTGACTTAGTGATTTTTAGAATTCAATGTACGAACGTCACATAACTATTTTTTTTTTTTATCTTCGTTATTAACTAGTAGTTTTTATCACAAAACTATTTTTGCATCTTGCGTGTAATGCTATAAGGATCAAAATAACATCAAAAACCAAAAATCGAGAAAAATCACATAGCGACTTTTGCCGGCGCAATGACGAAATGTTGCTTATCATGAACTCTTTTTTAAGTATGTTTGACATTGTCTATGGTTACTTTAATTTGGCGGGCGCGCTTTTTTTGCAAAAAAATTGAATTGTTTTTAAAAATATTTTATGCAAGTTTCTACAATTGATTGCATGCAGGACAAACCGGCACACCGGTCGGTCCCTGCACAGCTATTGTTTTATTCACATGTGTGAATCAAATTTAAGTTATGAGAACATTAATCCACTTTCGAGCACTGATGTGTTAGAGGATAGTACAAATATGGAAGTAGAAGCTATTATACAACGTGGCCGTGCTGACACTGACACGGGAGTGAAAAGGCGACTGGAAGAAAATTCTTCTGAAGAAGGATGGACTGAAGTGAATAGAGGACGAAACAAATTAGTATGTTGTAGAGGAGATTCAGGTGAGAGCGAGAAAGAAGAGAAAATACAGGTATGCGTGACATGCAAAAATCCTTTGCCTAAACAGTTTGCGTTGGCGCGATTACTTAAGACGTACAACATTATCAGTAGCAGCATTAGTAAAATTAAATACGTACATCAAAATAAAATGTTAATTACATTCGATAACGACACCGGCGCAGATGAATTTTTAAGTTGCTCGGCTTTTACTGACATGGGTTGGTACTGCCAGAAAACTTCCGAAGTAGGTGTATCGTACGGCCTTATTAAAGGTATGGAACTAGACATATCTGATGAGGATCTCCGAAATAATCTTAAAAGTAGCGCTGAAATAACGTCAATCAAGCGGTTAAATAAACGGTGTTCGAATAACCCTGATGGCAACGGTTGGACTCCGAGTGAAACGATACGCTTGGGGTTTAAAGGATGTTCTCTTCCAGCGTATGTCTATATCTACAATTTAAGAATACCAGTCGAACGATTTGTATTTCCAGTAACTCAGTGTGCTAACTGCTGGAAATTCGGTCATTTGAAGATACGATGTCCAATGAGGAAACCTGTTTGTCCAAAATGCTCACAACACCACGAAAATTGCACAATCACAGCATTTACTTGTGTGAATTGTTCAGGTCGGCATATGGCATTTGATAAAATATGCCCATATTTTAAGAAGGAAAAGAGGCTTAGATACTTAATGTCCGAATTTAATTGTACCTACAGAAAAGCTCTCACTATATACGTTCCCCCTTCGCCTGATAACGTTTCACAAGTGAACCTATCTAGTTTCGTTCCTGATGTTGGCCATACACATACTGCGACTACCGCAAATATTAGTTCGATTGAAACGCAGCCTCCGGCTGGCACAAATAACGATACTACCTCTCAGCGACGTGATCCAGATTCAGCTAATTCAAAAACCAAGCCTTTATCCAAGCGAAACTCCAAGAAGCAAAATCATCGAGCACCGACCCCAGCACTTGTAGAGGACGTAACGTGGCATCAAGTTTCCGATTCTTCTGATTCTGTAGAGGATTTTATTGATACACCTAATTTTGTTCAAAATAATAATTCTGATAAGTCTTCTAATAATTTAAACTTTTGGCATTTGATAACAAAAATTAAAAATATTATAACAAGTAAAGAATCCTTCCAGCTTAAAATACAACAGTCGATTTCTATATTCTCCGAATGGCTGACTCATAAAATTGTAAGTAGTTTATCTATTGATTCGTTTTTCGATTTATTTATTAGAAATGGCTAATAACAATAATTATATGAACTTGAATATTATACAATGGAATTGCCAAAGTATAAGACCCAAATCTCGTCCACTTGAATTACACTTAAGTCAAGAAAAAATACACATTGCCGTACTGAGCGAGACTTGGTTGGAACCTGATAGCTATTTTAGAATTAGTGAATATAATACATACAGACTGGATAGAGAAGATGGCTACGGTGGCGTTGCAATTATGACTCACCGCTCTGTACAGTCTGTTGTTTGTACAACGAAAAGTCGCAACCCTGGCATTGAATTATTACATATTAGAATTTTGAATTGTCAGCATATTGAGAATATTATTTCCATATATTGCCCTTCGACTGTACATACCACTCAGAGTGATTGGGACGCAATATTTTCTATAGGAAACAGTAAGACACTTATCTTGGGAGATTTTAACGCGCATCACACTAATTGGTCTCTAAGAACTGATCGACGTGGCTCTGAATTATTTGATTCCATGTTAGATTACAATTTTATTCATTTGAATGATGGTAGTTTTACTAGAATCAGGATGGTTGACGGAGTACTTCAACAATCTAGTCCTGATATTTCATTTGTATCTTCTGATTTATCTTTGTTATTCAATTGGAAGCCCACTAATGAAACACTGGGTAGCGATCATTTAATTATTAAATTAAACTTAGTATTTACTTTTAACCGTGAATATCAACACAAAAGAAATTTTAAAAAATCTGACTGGGCGTCATACGCCAAATATATAGACGAATATTTACAAAACTGCGTTATTCCTCAAGATCTTCAGAATCTATATGACCTTCTATATAATATTATGCAAAAAGCTGCAGACAAATATATTCCTTACATTAAAATCCCTCAAAATATTTGCAGTACGTTTAAACCAAAACCATACTGGTCTCCAGAGTTGTCGAGGGCTGTTGCGGAGCGGCGTTTGGCCCTTGCAAATCTGAGATCTTGTCCCTCTCCTAGAAATTTAGATGTCCTTAAAGAAAAAATTAGCGCCGCTCAAAGACTTATTCGTAGGGCTAAATGTAAATCTTTTCAACAGTTTTGTTCTTCTGTAGATGAAATATCTTCAACATCTGAAATGTGGCGTAAAATGAGGTGGTTAAAAGGTCGGCAAATCCCTAGCACCAGTGTGGATAAAGAAAAAGCTGAGCGCCTGCTTAGTGAGCTTACTCCAGATTTTGTTTGTCCCTCGCCACCTACTTTTAATTCCAGTAATACAGCGTTGGAATCGTTAATATCAATGACAGAATTAGTTAACTGTATTAAAAATAGCGACACAGCCCCTGGGTCAGATCAAATTTCATTTTCCATGATAAAACACCTTCCGGCTTCAGGTAAACGTATGTTACTTTCAATATATAATAATTGTTTTTCTTTCGGATTTGTTCCCTCACAATGGCGCCAAGTTAAAATAGTTCCAATCCCTAAACATAATAGTAGCCCATCTTCTTCTTTGCGTCCTATCTCTTTAATATCTTGCGTCTGTAAAATTTTTCATGCTATTTTGGCCAAACGTATTGAATGGTTCTTTGAAAAACAATGTCTTTTTCCGGAGGACATGGTGGGTTTTCGTAAAGCACGATCTTGTCTGGATAACCTGACGCGGTTGGTTTCTGAAATTCAACTAGGATTTTCCAAAAACATGGTTACAGCGGCGTGCTTCATAGACATCGAAAGCGCATATAACAATGTCGATATTCCTTACTTGTTACGTATTTTAGACCAGTTTGGAGTCGGATCAAAATTCTGCGCTTATCTGTGGTCTTTTTTATCAAATAGACATTTAGAAGTAGCAACATATGATTGCAAGATGGTTAGATGGACAGGCCGTGGATTGGCTCAAGGAGATCCATTGTCCCCACTTTTATTCAATATTGTAACTCTAGATATATGTAAGATCGCTGGACAGGTTAATATATCTCAATATGCTGATGATTTGGTTTTATATTCCACAAACAGTAATTTAGATTTAGCGTTTGAAGACCTTCGGTCTGCTTTACGATATATCAAAGATTTAATAGATAAAATAGGTTTAACTATGTCTACAAATAAGACTAAGATCTGTGTTTTTAAAAAGGGTTGCTTTAGGAGGTCTATTGACTTTAATTTTGACGATGTTTCAGTTGAAGTCGTTAATTGTGTAAAATATTTGGGTCTATGGCTGGATAGTTCATTAAGATGGGGTAAACATATCAATGAAGTTTCACAAAAAGTAATGAAATTCATTAATTTACTTAAAGTTCTATCTGGTGCAGGATGGGGACTTCATCAAAAACACCTTAGACGTTTATATATTTCTTTAATCCGAAGCAGAATTGATTACGCCAGTTTCCTGTTCGACAATAGTTGTAATTCTAAACTAATAAAACTAGATAGGGCTCAAAATCAAGCACTGCGTGTCGTAGGTGGATTTATAAGAAGTACTCCGATTCACGTCATGGAAAGCGAGCTATGCCTTCCTCCACTTCATATCCGTAGGAGATATTTAGCTACTAAGTTTTTGTTAAAATCAAAGTCTATGTATAATAATAAAACTATTAAATCACTAGAAAATCTCTCACTTGTGACCGGTTCTAACTATTGGCTAAACAAGAAACTGCCATTATTGATTGACATCCTTGCACAGTATGCTTCGGTTCCAATACACTCAAGCGTTCAACTAGAAATGTTTTCACTAGACAGGTGGATTAGTAATATTGATATGTCTACTATAATATTTGATAAAATTCCTAGCATTTGTCAAGCTAAACGCCGATACAGTACTGAACAATTAAAACTCCTTTGCATAAAATATATCCGAGAACAATATTCAAACTTTCATACAATTTTTACCGATGGCTCCAAAGACAAACAAATTGGAGGCGCTGCTTTTTTGGATCCCATACATCTGAATCAAATAAGGATTAAGATTGATTCAGATATTTCTATTATGCACATTGAATTGATAGCAATATTAGAAGCTTTATCCTATATTCTATCAATTAACCATTCAATCGTGATAATTACAGACACAATTGAAAGACAATAGGTGCGCGAACGCCGGCGTTCGCTTGGGGTTTAATGAATTAATGGCGATAAATTTGTGATCCTGACGGACTCCAAAAGTTCGCTGCAACATTTGGCTCGGCATACTTCTCACATGCGAGGTAACCCGATAGCCTATGCTATATATGATGTGCTCTTAAAATTGCAGTTCAGCTCCAAAACAGTATATCTTCAATGGATTCCATCCCATGTGCAGTTAGAAGAAAATGATATTGTTGACTTACTCGCCAAACAAGCGTGTGTTGAGGGAGTCCCCATGAATATTACCCCACTATATTCCGATTACTTTGGGAAAGCAAAAAAAAAATGTTTAGAACTTTGGCAGGAATATTTTGACAAAAGGTCAAAAGAAAAAGGGATTTGGTACCGAACTATCCAGCCAGAGATTTCTCGGGTTCCATGGATTGACTGTAATCTTAACAGAAATTTAATAACTACAGCTGTAAGACTTCGTTCCGGACATATTCCATCAAATAAATTTAACTATTTAATGAAGAAAGTTTTGTCTCCAAATTGTGATGATTGTGGTGTGGTTGATGATGTTTTCCACATATTGATGGAGTGTGTCCGGAACGAAAATACAAGAAGGAATGTTTCTGGACTCAGTAAATCTTATGATATTGGCATTTGTAATGTAATCCTCTCTTCTCCAATGTCCGATAAAGCCAAACAATTGTTTGAATTAGTCTTAAGGTAGTTTGTAAGTTTTTGTTTTCTGTACTGGGCGATGTGGTCGCTAAGCGACAAACGCCCTTTAATTAAATAAAAAAAAAAAAAAAAAGTATGTTTGAGCGGCACGTGAAGAATGACGTTTGAAATATTGAGTGCATTGAATTTTATTTTAGGTTTTTGAATATCAACATTTATTAGTAGTTTCTCATGGCATACTACTTACTTTACGAATTTATGATGCCAACGTGACAATACAAACTAATTTTTTTTTTCTGTTATAAACTAGTTCTTGACTGCGATCCCGCCTGATGGTAAGCACTGATGCAATCGTTGATGGTGAGGCGATTTTCGAGTAATCAATGTGGCATCTGTTTTCGAGCCAGGTGCCATATTAATGCGCTCGAATTGTAGTGTGTTACTTTTTTTTTTTCATTTTAAGTGAATTTTAATGGTTTTTTTTTTGTGTTTTACCAGCGATCCACCCAAACTTCGCACTAATCTGATACTTCTTCTAAACTTCCACTATAACAATTTACACACCTAAAACTTTCTTCATGAATCAAAGCGCATTATAAAAAAAACAATTGTTCTTGAGACTATCGCAAATAGACATACAGACAGATGCGGTGGAGGTTGTTTTCTAATAATGTAAAGATTCTATGATTGTTTTGCGGCAGTTCGTTGTACTTTTTCATTAATAAGTTCGTATTTATTTTATAAATATTTCCTATATATTTTAAATCTATAAAATATTATTATTACTTCATAGATAAAAATAAATAAATAGGAAAACCGTTTGATGTATAAACTTCAGTTTATATATCAAACGGTATTCTTGAGTTTTTCCTCTTCAATATGATCCCACTTTCAATTCGTTCTCTTAGGGGCCCAGCAGGATCGAAGCCTCCTGTAGCCATGGGTTCACTCTGAAAGGAAAACCCGGTGTTCTAAAACGCAAGGTATAAGAGGAACATTAGCTTTAGTCAGTAAAAGTCTGACATCTTCCCGCTCCTACAGTGAGAGAAGGCATTGGATGATTTTTTACCTAACAAAGAAACTGCCATTTTGTTCGACGAAGTTTCAGCCAAGCGGCAGGATACTGTAGAATACTCATAGAACTTATACTTAGCATACTTTCGACCAGTGGTTGTTATCCTGTAGTTTGCGTGGTGGTCCGCAATTCATAATAGTTCAAAATGGCACTGCGTAAAATGACACCTGTTTCAAATCTGTTCGTAAGTGGGGACACACCAACAGATTTGAAACAGGCTTCATTCGAAGCGTCTAGTTGAACTTTTTTACTATGGCAACATATTATCTCTAAAGTATGAGGTTTTATAAAGCTATATTTTAACCTAACATAGGTTAAGGTTTAATAAAACTATATTTTAACCTAACTCACGTGTCTTATACTTAAATATACATTTTTGAATGCGACTTCGCAAGTCCTGTACGATTCTGCAAAAATATTTGACAAAAGGCATTACGTAAAACTGTCTCCAATAATGACAGCTGTTTCGAATCTGTTGGTAGCTTACCCACAGATTTGAAATAGGGGTCATTTGAAGCATCTAGTTAAATAGAGTATTTTTTATCATAACGAAATATCTCTAAAGTATGGGGATTAGGTTTTATAAAACATAATATTTTAACCTGATCTAACCATGGTGTTTTAGACTTTAAAATAATATGACAATGCTTATTAGTACCTAAGTATTGTCGTACATTTTTGAATGCGGCTTAGCGAGACCTGTACGATTCCATAAAAATATTTGATAAAGGCCATTGCGTAAAACTGTCCCCAAAACTGACACAACAACAACATCCACAACAACTGGTGTCATTCGAAGCGTTAAGTTAAATATCTAGTTTTTTTTTTTATTATGGCGACATATTTCAACAGCATGGTGTTTCGGTTATATATAAAATATCTTTATTCTAACCGAACCTTAGGTGTGCGCATTTATCCATTTTTAGGTACATAGGGTTACAGAAATACATTGATTTTAGTGCACCAACACCAATGCTTGACCATATTGTAATGATGACCATAAAGTATTGAAATGGTTTTGTATGGAAAAATAAACTCTTTATTTTCTGCAGTCTTTTTTTATAAAAAAAAATCATTTTTATAATTAAATCAGCTGTTTTGTGTTGTGGATAGGAATAAACAAACTGACATGAATCCCATCTCTGTTGGAGGGTGGCGACGGTGCTCATACAAAATCCGGCATCCTCCTTTCCAACTATTCGCAACAATGATACTTTTGTAACATTATAAGATAGTTTTTTAATTTGTATTTTATACTTTATGCTAAAAGTTTTAAATTTATAATTAAAGCTTTTTTTATTGGCATAGTTAATTTTTTTTTTGGACTTTCATCCCCAGCGATTACAATAACGAAAACAAAGTGGTGCTCGGTCAAAAAAGTTTGGGAACCACTTCTATATCGATGGTTTAGAGTGAAAACCGCGGATATGCAATTTTAGGTAATTTTATTTCATTATATTTCTGAAAAGAAAAGCTCGTAACACACAATCTTGTGTCACGCAAAATTTAGTTTCGGTACTTGTAGCGCCATCTACGATGTTGCATGCATATCTTGCTCAAGTCAGTTCGGTGTGGTCACCTCGCGACGGCGCGAAAAAACAAGCGGAAAAAATTAAAAACAAGAGAAACAAGCGTTTAAAATAAACCAATAGTTCTAAATATTTGAATGAAACATTTATAAGCACATTAAAATTACACGATAATAAAGGGCTAATTTGGTTTTTTGTGCCTCTTGAAAAGTTACGTATTTCGCAGTTACGAGGTATTCACTCTAAGCTCTTATATAGACTCCAGTCAAGGATTTTATGTATAGTCTGTCTAATAAGTCAACCGACTAGGGAATTTTGTATAATATTTAATGATTTAAAAAATACTTTTATTCGATACTTTTTATAAGGTTCTTCTGTTAGTAAACAATGATCTCTATCTCTTAATTATCCTTGATTATTGAACCCGTGTTGACTACATCAGATTTTATTAAATCCTAATAATTATCCAAGTCGTTTAAATTATTAGACAGACGGATTCCAAAAGCATCTAACGTTTTATAAATACCCATGTCGGCCTATGTGAAATAAAAAGATTTTGTTTTTTTTTAAGACATTCTAAATATTCAATCATCATCACCATAATTTCAACCGAAACTCAACCACACCATCGCGACCTTCACCTTGTGGTACTTTCCCAATGATATGATCATTGACACTATTAGTGCTTAGGATTCCAGAGCAATACTCGGTTCAAATTGTGGAAGGTCTTCCAAAACTGCGTCTTCTGGTAGATACGCGGTCGTTACTTCAGAACCTTTCGACCCCATCGAACATCTGTGCTGTGAGCAATGTACCGTGCACACCACTCGTACTTACATAGCATAACCTAACCTAACCACTAGACCAACAGGCCAGTCGAATGTCACATGTCTTCGAATGTTTGGTTCTAGGGCATGCCGGTTTCCTCACGATGTTTTTCTTCGCCGTTTTGAGAGCAGTGGTGATGAAATAAAATCCACAAATAAATACATCTGGCTGGGTTTGAACCCGCGTAAATCGTAAGTAAGTCGGAGCTGTTACTACTCAGTCACCACTGCTCCTAAGTACTTACATAATAATTATAATCAATATAATTATGTCACTTATCTACCATCGGAAAATCTGACGTAAGGCGAGTGCCCACCCTTACATTGTTGACACCTCTATGGTACGGACTACACGTTTCGCTTCATCGTTGTTCCATAACTGGCACCAGGGCCTCAAGTCTGCTATTACAATAGTGTCAGATTGATCTATCATTGATGTCATAATTGTCGATTTTGACAAGTTTGGTAATCTACTAATATAATGGCGTCATTATGATTTTCCAATGGTCAACCACTGACAATCCATTAAAAGAAGTGGCATAGAATAGTAATCTCGTACATGTTGACAAATGAATATTTGACGTTTGCGGTAATCTGCTAAAACTTTGACAGTTTATTTGGTCAGTGTTTTACCATTAGAACATTATTTTGCAGTTATTGGTTTTAATGCTAGATATTATCATTCTACCATAACTCTATTACGATACCACTGACCGGTCAATGATTGATCTTTATGAATTAGCAGATTACGAACTTTTAGCAAAAGGACAATGTGATCGTGTTGGAATGACTAATTTATAAAAATAGCAGACTTGGGCCCCAAGTTACATCACAGAGAAGAACTAGTTAATATCATTATAAAATCGAGCTTTTCAGGACGAACATTCGCAATTTTTGCAGGTAGGAATTTTCTTTCCTAATCAAAAAGTATTTGTGATAATAATGACAATCGTGCCTGTTCTAATTTGTTAATAACAGTTGAAATAAAATAAGAAGTATCTTAAAATGAACAATTTATGTACAGACAGGTACAGAGTCGAACCTACATTTTCTACCAGACAACCTTTGGGTGATGCGAGAAAAATAGAGGTAGGTGGAAGAAAGGCGAATTAAAAAAAAGATATACATATATACAAATGAACCGTAGATACAATTCAATATACAATGATAATATACCTTTTTCATCATCATCATCATTTCAGCCGATACACGTCCACTGTTGGACATAGGCCTCCCCCAAGCGTCGCCACATCGAACGTTTCTGTGCGTCCCGCATCCATCGGTTTCCTGCTACCTTCACCAGGTCATCGGTCCACCTTGTAGGAGGCCTTCCAACACTGCGTCTTCTGGTACTCGGTCGCCACTCCAAAACCTTTCGACCTCAACGGCCATCTGTTCTGAGAGCAATGTGCCCTGCTCATTGCCACTTAAGTTTGGCAATTCTTTGTGCTATGTCGGCAACCTTAGTTTTCCTGCGGATATCTTAATTTTTTATTCGATCACGCAAGGAAACCCCGAGCATAGCCCTTTCCATTGCTCTTTGGGTGACTTTAAGCCTTCTGATGAGGCCCATTGTGAGTGACCACGTTTTGGAGCCATATGTCATCACTGGCAACACGCACTGGTTAAAGACTTTCGTCTTGAGACACTGTGGTATGTTGGACGAGAAGATACCGCGTAGCTTCCCGAACGCTGCCCAACCGAGTTGGATTCGACGGTTGACTTTTTTTCTTTCTCGAAGTTAGAGAGACCTACCCAACTGGATTGTCCGTCCGAGGTAGACGTTTGTTAATCATGATTTTGGTTTTATCCATGTTCATTTTAAGACCCGCTCTTAGAAAAGCTCTACTGAGATCATTGAGCTTTGTGCTATATACCTTTTTACACCGCCTGATCGATAATGCCATATGTATATATCATACAACCATCACTTAGAGCAAGTTATTCATTACCATCACTTAGAGCAAGTTATTCTGTCCCTAAGGAGACAATGCAACATGGGCGATCCCAAAGGAATAATGAGATTTGAATTTGGAACGTCGAAATCCGTCAACATTATGTGAACTTTACTGTACGTGCATCAAAAAAGTTTACTCAAAATTCGAACTTGCCATTAACAAAAACAAAAACAAAACCTGGGTATGTACTGAAGAGTTTTTAAATAAAATTTTAGAAGAGCGACAGCGTTATAGAAAATTCAAACTCGTGAATTTTGTTTGTTTCAAATCTCAAAACATGCTAAGTCATAGTTACTTGTAAATAATACTAATATTTCTCTGTATTCTTTTTACCAAATTGTCTTTTAATTATCACACAGGTGGCATAAAAAGTTGAGTATCCAACACGGGGATAAAGCTGTCTTTGTCTTGGGTGGCTTGAATTCCTCACTTCACTCAAGTTCCTTTATTAAATAATAATGATGACATAATTAAGTAGATAGTTTTTTTTTGTACAACTTTCACACAACGCTCGTGGTATGAGTACTAGACAACTGATAAACATACTTATATTTTTCTAAATACATACATTATATAGTTATTAATTTAAATTAATATAGTTAATTACACCCAAACACAGAAAAAATTATCATGCTCATCACACAAACAGTTATCCTGGGTGGGAAATTGGGAATCAAACCCACGACCTTCAACATAGCAGTCACAGCCACTAGACCAACAGGCGTGTCAAATTTTCAAATGATTAAGTATAATAATTGTGTAAAACTTTTCTTAAAATTAACTTAATTTTATTTAATTACTTTTAATAACTGTTGTCAGAATTGTTGCCTGCAGGCTAATCGGAGGGTAGGCAACAGTAACGCCAAGTGCCATGTTTAATTTGTCCAAATCTACGAACTCCAACTATAGTATTTATAGTATACAAGCACCGAGTTTGGGCGACGGCCGTCACAGCGAGCGGAATGGGGTCGACTTTAGTAAATTTTTTTTTTTTTATGAATTCTTTTTTTTCATTTCGTCTTTCCGTCAAATGACCGTGTCTTTTTATTATTGTATAATCTCGATATGTATACAACATTAATTTTAGTATATATATGCGAAAGATGCTATAAGTTGGTCCAGAATCAGTAACTGAATGGATTCGAATAGTTTTTATACCATGTTAATATTTTTTTCCCAAAAATATTTAAAAAGGTCACAAGTTGGCCAACGACACTAAGTACCTACAATACAGGTCACGGCAGACCATAGCGGGTATTAGACGCCAGCAAACAGCTGGATGCAAGTGTAAAACAACCCCCCAGTCGCCTGACCGACCCGGTGACCATGTATTTTTGCTGACATAACAAGCATAGAACTTTGTGATTATTCATGATACCGTTATCAAATTTTGTACATAGATTCTTTACATTAAACTAGACACGTGTTTTGGGTTTCGCATTTACTAAAACTAGTCTTGTATAAGTTTATAATGCCTTAAAATACGAAAGTGGGTACTAAAGCTTGGGATGATGGTATAGTAGAAACTATTACGTAAGAACTTTATGTGGTATTCTTGCCCCGATAAAGTTTGAAATAAACAGAAATCGAAGTTACGAACCCAACAACTCTTGTGTACTTAAACTATCTACTTTGTGACTTGATACAGTAATGAAATTTTGTACATAGATTCTATAAATAGAAATATTAATAAAACTAATGTTGTATTTACCTTTTACATAGCGAAAATGACCTAATCTTTAATCCCATACTTTACACTAAGTTCGATAGTAACGTCGAACGGCGACATAATACCCTAAAAAAAAAATCATTTTTATTCTACAAATGGTAAACAGGCATACCCCAGTCGGTAATATGCCCCACTTGCGAATCTATAAGACACGTATTTAAAATTTAGTTCTTATTTGAGCTGATCAGCTCCCTAGCCAAGTTACGACCGTTTCGCTTGCGTCGAACGCTTCAAGTTAGCCACGCGCCCAACTCTTTTGCTCTCTTCATATTATATTTTAACTTATGTATCAGCATTTAGTAATGTCAATTACAAACTGTAAAATAATATAAATTTAGGTATATATGTACCTACGAGTACTTATGACCACTTTAAAAGGTTACGGTCATTTACGTCTATTACAGTCAAGGTGTTGTGTTAATCTTTTCCAATAAACAACGTAAAAATAAAAACCGTAATTATTAATTTCGAATCAGAACTTAAAAAGCCTTCCATTATTTACAACATTTAATATTTCATTGAATTATAAACTCAACGAAGGCAGCTCCATGGTTCTCTCTCACGGAATACTAAAATATAAATGATAGAAGATGCGCCAAACATCTATATTGAAAAATTCTTCGCTGTCCGATCATTGGAAAAGTTCGATATAAGACCCCGTCCTCGTTTCAAACAAGACTTTGCTTTTCTTGTACAATTCCACTTTTCGAATACTTAATGTAGACATACCCCTTTTCATCTTTTCCGAGAAGTTTTGGGCTCTTTTAAGATTCGTTCAGTGGAAATTATGCTCTGTTGGGAGTTCGGACGATATGCCACGGATCAGTACCGCGTGATGCCAGGTACATTGAACCACTACAATAGGAAGGGTAAGACGACTTAAATTAAAATACTTAAGAAAAATATTTTCTTTAATAATCGCCCACTCTATTTATGAAGTGTGCTCAAGTGAATTGTATTGTTTTGAGCCATTGATACACCCTTAATAAAGCAGTGAAACAAAACCAGTGTTTTACTTAACTCGAATTTAAAAGTAAATTATCCTTAACGACCAGCACCGGACGATAAGACAATAATATATGTAGGCGGACGCCATCCATTGTCGCATTTGGCGTAGCGTAACAAATTGCGAACAATATTTCAAGGCTTAGTTGTTAGTGAAACTTAATCGCCTCTCGCAGGACACTCTCAAATTAAGTTTAATCGCACCAAGTGAGGGGGTCAGTTAAAAAAGAGGCCCCCTAATCAGGTCCGCGCGAGCACGCGTTAGGTACGCACTTACATAATGAAAGGGGGAAGCGAGGGGGTTAGGGAGCCGCTGGGGGCCGTCATCTGCGTACACCCTGTCCGGCCGCCCGCGATCGATACCTATACGTGTGGACTTTATGTAAAAAGCCTCCTGCACACCCGGAGGACGCCGACCATAAGTGTCGAGGAACGAGTCGCCCCCAGGGAGAAGGCACGAAATATCTTCAATTTTCGAGAGAAAATTTTCCAATGCGGGGGCGAGTGCCCGCGGCGGAAGGGCTGCGTGGCTCGCTACGGACGCCTGTGTCCGAAAAATGCTCGAGCCTTAATTGAATTTACAGATTTGCCTTTCGGAACGCACGCCCGACGCCGACGTAGGTACCTCGCTGTTTATTGCGGCCGCTCGTTATGACTCTTTACGAGCAGCGCCGATGTGCCCGATAACTTTTTATTTATTTATAAACTTTTTTATTTATTCAAATATAAGCACGTCGAAACAATAACGAGATGTTTCAAGGACTGCACTGATTTAGTGTATCATATTCGTAGTTGAACGTCCTAAGAGTTTCCCGCTTACAATTAATAGGAAGTTAGTAAGGGCCTTCTGAGTCGTTTTGCTCCTTATGGGACTCATTCGGTTCATTTTGCGACTGAACGTATCACTTCTTAATGAAAATAAATTAATCCTTTAGTACTTTATAACTGTGAAATCTAACTATGCTTAAGTTTTGAGAAGATAGAATTTATAAAAAAAAACCATTTCAGGTATTTAAATTAGTTATTGATTCAGTTAAGTTTCAAGAGTTCAGGTTGACTTTTTCATTCAAAGTGCCTGAAATATCTCGTACTAAATTAGAAGGTAGCCGTTTTCCAGTATATAATTACTAACCATTTTCTTCCAAGAAAAAAAAACCATTTAGTTACAAAAACAAGTTATAAGTACTTTTAAAAATCAAAAGTGGGAGTGAAATAATATTTTGTTAAGTTTTACGATCGCCCTTTGGAAAGGGTACAAGGGGCGAAAAAAGAATAGTGATATCCACGCTGCCCCACTTATTAGTGGACCTCGAGTCGCTTTCATTTGGTGACGTCACTACGACACTCCATTCAACACTTTTTTTGGTAAACAGACGGGAAAAATATTCGAAGAAGAACTTAGTAGAATATAAGTAAGTGGTTTATATTTACTTATCTACTATGTAATATAATAGGTAAAAATCTCGTGTCAGTCTTTTTTATCGAACTCCTCCAAAACGGCTTGCCTGTTTTTTATGAAATTGTGTATATTTTATAGGTCTAAGAATGGGTCGTAAGTTATGTTTACCCGACTACGGCAAAACCAAAGGAGGGTTATGATTTTCACAGGCTATGTATGTGAGTTTGTCCACCTGTTCCCTCATAGCTCCTAACCTACTAATCGTAACTCGACATATGATGTATCGTTAGAACCGTCTTAATCGTCCGCTGAACATAGCAGACAAAAAGTCGTGTTTGGTATCATTTGAAAAGTCTTCACTTGTACATTTCCAAAATATTGCTCTAATTCAGAGTGTCGCCCTCTATCGGACAAAAGTCACCAAAATTGTTTAAATAAGAAAAAAGTAAAAAACTAAAACCTTACTACGACAAAGAAAAACAACGCGAAAAAGTATGAAACAAGATATTCAGGATGCTGAAATAAACAAGGTAACTATAAAAACAAGAACAGAACAAAAAAGAAAAGCCGCAGTCACTCGTTATACTTAGGTACCAACCGAAAATCTTTAATAACGTCTGACTACGGCTTTTCTTTTTTTATTCTGTTCTTGTTTTCCAGTTACCTTGTTTATTTCAGAATTCTGAAGATATTCCTGTATAAATTGAAAAAGTATGAAACGGAATCTATAAGTCGAGAGTGAATAGGTTTCTTCTAGGAACTGGGGTGCTATTCTCTATGAAAACAGCCTTGAGCTCAGCGCTGGCACAGCGACGAGTCGTGAGCGCAGTACATTGAATTAACAACCCTATGCCCCTTTACATTGGATTGTTAATTCAATGTACTGCGCTTACGACTCGTCGCTGTGCCAGCGCTGAGCTCAAGGCTGTTTTCTTAGAGAATAGCACCCCTGGAGAGCGACGATGCGGTCGACGATGGAACGCGCTTACGTTCCATCGTCGACCACATCGTCGCTCTCCATCAGGTGAGATAGCGGTCAAGCGCGAACCTATCAACAATAAAAAAAACAAGATATTGTTTTATACTTTTCCAAAGTCGTCTTTTTTATTTCGTAGTCGGTTTTTAGTTTTTTTACTCTTCTCTTTACTTCTACTCATCCTACCTCTACCCACATTTTATTTTTTGATAATCATTTTTTATTAAAATATTCAATTAGACCAATGTTTTACAAAAACTAGCCACACGTGATACCAATTCGTTTGACGTATTTTCTCGCCTGTAAGTGAGTGAGATCACTATTGAAATAGAGAGACTGCAAAACGTGACCAAACTATCCTTAAGTCAATAAAACTGTCATTAAAACAGTGACATACCCACAATGAATTACCAGAAAAAACGCCTTAAAGGGTCTCAGATCACACTCAGTGAAAGGTTCCGTAATCCACAGTAATTCATTTTAATGTATGCACAGTAATGATTCTATATCTGAAGGCTTAAAGTTACCCAAAGGACAAGGAGTTTCCTTGTGTGATCGAATCAAGAATGAAGATAGGAAAACCGATTATATTAACCTTTCAAAAACCGTAACTTGAGACACAATAGAAAGATATTGAGAGAGCGAATACTCGGCATTCGTTTGTACCGATCTCTGATAGGGAACCAAAAATGGGCATAGCTCAAAGACTCACTGTGCATATTGCTCGTAGAACGGATGGTTGATCGAGCCGTCAAGTTCCGGAGTGCCGACCGTGTACTGGAAGATACAGCGTTGGAAAGCCTCTCACAAGATGGACCGATGACCTGGTGAGATGATGGATGGATGGATGACGCTTGGGGAAGGCCTATGTCTCCAACAGTGGACGGCTTTCTGCTAAAATGTTGATACTTTTTATCCTTTCCATTATGAGATATACACGCATAATTGTGCATTGAATTTTATCATAGCGACATACTTATTTTTTGTGATTACATTACTTGTTTGTTTACGTCGTTATTATTAAAAGACAGTAAAATCACAGGGACTTGGTACTTTAAGTAAAGATTCGATAACATTGAAGTCGTAAGTATAATGTTATTATGGTGTGTTGGTTTTATAAACTTTATATTAACGACTAATGGTTTTAAATAGTTTTTGGTCCATGCTGTCAAAAAAAAAACATACATTCAGCCAAACGTTGAACCTCCTCCTTTTCGAAGTCGGTTAAAAAGTGGCAAGACAAACCGCAAAATTCAAATTTTCTGAAAGTATTTTTTGTTTAACACTTACCTGTAATACCAGTGATAAGTTGCATGTTGATAATAAAAAACTTTTTACAAAAAAAATATAACCGACTTCAACGATAAAAAAACACTGAAAAGTATAAAATAACTTTAATTTCGGAAGTCGGTGTTTCTATTATAGTTTTGTCTCTTCGTTATTTAACACCGCCTTCCGAAATTAAAGTTATTTTATACTTTGCAGTGTTTTTTAACATTGAAGTCGGTTATATTTTTTTTGTAAAATGTCTTATTTTACACTTTTTGGTTATGGTACCTACCACCACTAAAAAGTAGCCCTCAGACAAACTTAAATAACTTATAGCCACAGTGCATCTCATAACGATTCTAATATTCCCAAACACGGTTAGATTACATCAATTGATTTTTTTTCCTTCTGGTTTCATCATCAGATCAGTTTGATACATCCCCCCCCCCTCTTTTCTGACAGTCAGTCATCGACTACACGTATAAACAAAGCAACTTTACTTGTAACTACAGTTCTGCTGTGATTCTATGAGGGGTTCTGTTCCATATCTTCGAAGTTCATGATCAGATCATAACAATATTTCTATGAGACCAACTTGGAGGCGTAACCTTTCAATCAAAAATAGAATTTTCAAAATCGGTCCATAATTGACCGAGATATCGGTGAACATACATAAAAAATTTATAAAAAAAAAATACATTCAGCCAAACATAGAACCTCCTCCTTTTCGAAGTCGGTTAAAAATATGATTGGTGGCCGCGAATTTACGAAAGAAGCTAACCGCTAATACTTCGTACCGCCTAACAGTCAATGAATACAGTATATCTTTTGATGTAGTCAACCGATTGCGATGAAAAAAAGCTTTTAAAATACTGGGTGTCTCTAACATCGACGCACGAACGAAAACGATCCAGTATATGATTCTGGATCTTCCAGTGGTGGAATTTTTCGACATTTCCAAATTTATAAAAAAATAAAATTTGTTCTTGTTTGTAATTAAACTGTGTAAAATCGCCGCCGATATTATACTAACCAAAGCTGAAGTTAAAAAAAAAACGGCCACGTGCGAGTCGGACTCGCCCATGGAGGGTTCCATAGCAGCAAGTAACATAAAATAAAAGTTCTTGTAGTTCGTTGTAACTTTGATCGATGTTTTAATAATAGTGTATTTTTTTAGATTTAGGACGTATTAAAAAAACTACTTTCTAGATCTCGTTCAAACCAATTTTTGTTGGTAGTTCACATGGTAATGTAGATCATATATTTTTTTTAGTTTTATCATTCTCTTATTTTAGAAGTTAGAGGGGGGGGGGGACACACATTTTACCACTTTGGATGTGTCTCTCGCGTAAACTGTTCAATTGAGAAAAAAATGATATGATATATGATGATAGTTTCAACAGTATAGCTCTTATATTTTCGAAAAAAAGTGCTGTGACATATGGACCGACAGACAGACAGACAGACATGACGAATCTATAAGGGTTCCGTTTTTTGCCATTTGGCTACATAACCCTATAAAACAAAAAAAATAATAAAAATTAATTAATTAAAAAGTCATTGTGGTAGATAAAATCGTTATTCTAATCAATCCTGATGAAATTTTTGATATCAAAGGTAATTCATCCATTTTTAGGGTTCCGTAGTCAACTAGGAACCCTTATAGTTTCGCCATGTCTGTCTGTCCGTCTGTCTGTCCGTCCTCGCTTAATCTCTGGGACCGTTAGCACTAGAAAGCTGAAATTTGGTACCAATTTGTATATCAATCACGCCGACAAAGTGGTAAAATAAAAATTGGAAAAAAATGTTTTATTAGGGTAGCCCCCCATATGTAAATTAGGAAGTGTTTTTTTTTTTTTTTTAATTTCAACCCTAACGTGTGATATATTGTTGGATAGGTATTTAAAAATGAATAAGGGTTTACTAAAATCATTTTGTGGACTTTCTAGGAAAATTATTTTGAACTTGATGGAAAAAACAGTTTTTGTACAAAAAAGACAAAAAGGTTGTACAAAATAATTTCTTTTAAACTCATTAGTGGGTACACTTATTTTGACGGACGGGAAACTACGGTTTTTTTCAGTAAAAATGTTAAAGTAACGATTTTATACAGTTTAAATAAAATAATAAATATATATACATAGTAAAAATATGACAAAAAATTCCACCACTGGGGGGTCCGGAATCATATTGTACTGGATCCGTGGTAATCGTTTGTGCGTCGATGTCAGAGACACCCTGTATATCAAGCTACACAACTTTAATGTACAAAAGTTATTTACATCGATTTCGTTCATTCTGCGTGATGCGTGCACAACTAAAAGCTTCTACAGATTTATCACATGTTTAGATAATAATTATTAAAATCATCAATACAACCCTCTCATTTTGTCTAACCTATTTGAATGGCTAGATATCATCAAAAGTCATTCACTAGCTTCACAAGCTTGGAGCACCTTGCTTAAAAATAAAAACGATCTATCTGTTACATTACTTAATTTGAAATATCCTTAGCCTTTTCGTAATTAAGGGGTCTTTAAGTCAAGAGTGAATAGATTACTTGTAGGCAAGCGTGCTTCATTGTCGACCACATCATCGAGATGGAAGTCAAACTCGAGCCTATCAATCCGGTATGAAGGCTTGAAGGAACGGGATGGGTTTTTTAGTCAGTAAGAGTCTGACACTATCTCCCGCTCCGCCCAAGAGCGGGGGTTGTCATAAGATGACTTTTCCCATCGAAAAAAAAAAAAAAAGCCTATCAATAAAAAAAACCGAACCCAAATCGGCATCCAGTTCAACCGGATGCAGTTAAATAAACGAGCGGCTTAACAGACTTCCACCACCCAGTAACTGGGCAACACGGTGCTCCTTAGACAGATTGATAGTCAGAGTTTCAAGTATCTGACTACTTGTAACGACTTTTAGAATCAAAAGATCTACGAATGACAATTGGGACCAACAGCTTTACTTGCTTGCACATCATTATCATTTCAGCCGCAGGATATCCACTGATCGACATAGGCCTCCCCCAAATGTCGCCACAATAAACGGTCCCGTGCATCTCGAATCCATCATATTCCCGCGACTCTCACCAGGTCACCTTGTGAAAGGCCTTCCAATGCTGTGTTTTTAAGTGACGGTCGCCACTCTAGAACCTTTCAGCTCCATCGACCGTCTGTGCGAGCAATGTGCCTCACTGTCACTTAAGATTGGCGATTCTTCAAGCTATGTCGGTAACCGTGGTTCTCCTATGGATATCTTCATTCCTGATACGATCACGCAAGGATACTCCAAGCATAGTCTTTTCCATTGCCCTTTGCGTGACTGTAAGCCTTCTGATGGGGTGACCACGACCACCAATTAATTGCAAGCGAACATGTTTCAGTGTCATATGTCATCACCGGCAAAACGCATTGAGACACTGTGGTATATTGGACGAGAAGATACCGCGCAGTTTCCCGAACGCTACCCAGCAGAGTCGGATTCTGCGATTGACCTCTTTCTCAAAGTTATACCTACCCAACTGGATTGAGTCGGAGGCACGGAGTGTCAGTAATGTCCGAGATAACCTTTGATTTATATATGACTTTCACTTATGTATTTAAATATATATGTATATTTCACGAAAAATAATTTCGTGATATCTCGGCAGATGTCGAATATTCTTGTTTATTACGTCTTCTTCTTCTTCTTCTTTTTGTATTATGTGTATTCGTTCATTAGGTACAAAAAAAATGTTTTAATAAAAAAAATGCAGATTTTCTATAAGTATGCGAGGCTCAACAATAGGCTGGATTTTTCATCATCATCATCATCATTTTAGCCGATATACGTCCACTGTTGGACATAGGCCTCCCCCAAGTGTCGCCACAATGAACTATTCTGTGCGTTTCGCATCCATCGGATTCCCGCAATCTTTAGCAGGTCATCGGTCCATCTTGTAGGTGGCCTTCTAACGCTGCATCTTCCGGTACGCGGTCGCCACTCTAGACCTTTCTGCCCCAACGGTCATCTGTTCTGCGAGCAATGTGCACTATCCATAGCCACTAAAGTTTGGCGATTATTCGTGCTATGTCGGCAACCTTAGTTCTCTTGCAAGGAATCCCCGAGCATAGCCCTTTCCATTGCCCTTTGGGTGACTGTAAGCCTTCTGATGACGCCCATTGTGAGCGACCACGTTTCGGAGTCATATGCCATGACATACCTGGACCTTTGATTTTTCACAATTACATTTCTGTGGCACTGTTCTGGCGGTTGAGTCTTAAAAATCACACGAGCCGCGCCAGCTTGAGCGACGCATTTGTTCGCTCCCACTAGTGCACGTGTGGATACTAGATCGAGCGAAAGAAAAGCATGGTTCGATTTTTATTCGGTAGTATCCGTTTTTCTGACATTTTACTAGATTTAGTTTAGTGAAACGACATATCACTGACGATAACTTGGTGTTTTGTCATATCACTAGATACTTTCAGTAAGAAGACGTAATCAACAAGAATATTCGACATCCACTGGGATTTCGTGATATCCCTAGACATTTCGTGAAAAGTCAAGTCAAAGTCAAAAGTTTTTTTTATTTCACATAGGCCTACATGGACACTTATAAAACGTCAGAAGCTAGTGCACGGTTCGAAATTGGTCGTTTCCTATGGAGAAGAACCGGCAAGAAACTCAATGGAAATTCTTTAAAAATAATGGTTGTGCTTACAACATTTCCAAATTACAGTATTAAAAGGTATTATTTAAGAACAGTGTAAACCGGTCTATATTGTACTCAAAAGCAAAATAAAAATAATCATTTTTGTAAAAAGTGAGTCAAAATATGAAGTAATCTAAGAATTCGTGGAGTCTACAGTGTTCTTCAATTTACATCATAAAAAGAGGCTATAGTAAAAAAGCTACAAAAAATAATAATAATTACAACTGTCAATAAATGAGACGTTAACAACCAAAAAAGAAAAACTAACGAATTTAATGTGGTTGTAGTCAGATATGTAAAAAAACATATTGCAAAAACGATGTGTTAGAAAAAAAAAATGTTGCAACTAAGATGGAGCAGTTAATAGATACATTCACAAAATATTATGAGTTACCAGGGGGCCACAAGTGCAGAGGCAGTCATTGCCAAACAAGCGTGTCTTCGACATAGTCTTTGACCTTGTAATATGCTTTTTTGGTTTTGAACTTTCCTTCGTTAAGTTCAGTCACCGCTTTTGGTAGCTTAAAATGACTTACTGGTCTTCGCTAATCTCCATTTAGGTAATATAATTTCGTGTTTACTACAAGTATTTATGTTATTGAAATCGCTTCTAATTTTGAAAAGTCCTAGGTTTTTACGGACATACAAAATACTTTCTAAGATATTAAGAGAAGGCAGAAAATCCCTGATATCGTCATTTCCCTGCGACATATATAAATTCATAGAATCCGATATGAAAGATTTACAACTAAAAAACAAATAAGGCACAATAAGTTAGACTTAAAAATTTTCCTTTAAAGTGCAGAACAGTACTAAAATTCCATGGACACTAGATACAAGGGTAAATTTAAAAATTAATAAACTACAGTTTCAATACAATTATGCTTGCATTGCGTAAAAAAATTCAATCCTTACAACAAATTACATTGTAACAAAATAAAATACCCACATTTTCCTGATTTATTAATAATAAAAATACTTTTTCTAAACAATGTGACAAATTTTGTAACTTCGACATGCCGCTGTTTGTCAAGGTCAACAAAGTGCAACCCCCACATAGTACGAAATGCATGAATGCGGTGAAAGGGAAAGTCCTCCGTAAATGTGGCCTTCAACAGTTCCTCCCCCCATTTTCAGGGGGGTTGGGAAGAGGGAATGGTGCAGGTTCATTGAATAGATTGCAGTAGGACGAAGCGGGTGCATCCACCTGATGAGGCGTCCACGAGTGGAGGCAGTTTTTAATGTGTATGCGTCTATACGCAGGTTCTATAACCTGGATAGCCTGCTGCCACCTTGCTGACTGGTTGTTTTAAAGTAGTGATATAAGGAGATGACATTGTATGTTTCTTTGTTTAAAAAGAAATTATTCGTGTCTTAGACATATTGACGTGATTGCAAAAATTCTTTCACTGTAAACAAGTGTCTCCATCGCTGACTTTTCTTTCATACAAAGAAGCCTAAGCAAAAAGTTCGTTTTTTTGCAGAGAAGTTCCCACAGCTGGAATTCAGGCGGACGACACCATGCAGGTTCGGTGCGGGAAGCTGAATGTCACATGCGTTTGAATTTTTTGTTCTAAGACATGATGATTTCTTCAAGCAGTTCATCAAGAGCAGTGGTGATGAAATACATGTACGCTGATTTTGAACACACGACTTGTAAGACTCGTCAGCATTTACCACTAGGGCTTCACTGCTCTTTTTTTTTAATAACAAAGTATCAATATTCTTATGAACTAAATTATAAGAAACTAAATCCTATGGAAACTCATTATCAGTCACGACAATTTTTTTTTAGATACTAGTTTCTTCTCTTTCTATTTCATTCCTATTTTTTTTTAAAGTCCGCGTAGTTTATTAAAATATTGAGCGTTTTATTTATTGGTTATATAACTAAGAATTTAAATAACAAATTCTTCATAGTCTGTAAATTTCGAAAATAAGCAACTGTTCCATTTTTCTCGTATTTATTTATACCTATTTAAATGCTTGGGGTCTCATCTCACACAAACATCTACCCAAAACTAAATGCTAATGCTCAAAAACTTTTAAACCAAGTTTTTATAAAATTACTATTTAAGAAAAAAAAAATTAAATTTTCTTTAAAAAAAAATTGATAAGTCAAATACCATTTTCTTGATCTTTTCCAAGTGAAATATTCAATAAAATATATTTATTTATCAAACAATACAACGGGACGGTACGACCGAACGAATTAATATTTATAAAAAATCAGCAGGGAACGGCCCAATACCCGAGGGATGTATCCGGTCCGTCATTGTACCCCTTTAGAGCGTTCTACATGTTTCTAAAATTGTCTACTTTCCAACTGATTTTGGTTTCCTCTTATTTTCATTTCGTGTGAAGTGAGCGTTTTTTTTTTTGCAGGAGAAAATAGAGTGGTTTTTACCGATTTTCTTTTTGTTTTTGCATAATAAATTCTCAAGTTAAAGTTTTTTTTTTAATTCTTGCTGTTTTGAAAAAAAGTGAAAGATTAGGGAATTAAGTGAATATCCTTTTTTTCTTAAATCACTTTTATCTTGTAACAGTATACATAAATTTAGTTGATACTTGTAAATTTTTAGTAAAGAACCCAAACAAAATCACGCTAATATTATAAAGGCGAAAGTTTGTGAGTAGGTATTATTGTTTGAGTGCTTGTTAGTGTAGATGTGGATGTCCTACAATAGTACATACGCCCGTTTTTATCCTGGAAGTATTTTCCCTTACGATATTTTCTACCTTCACGTGGGCAAAACCGCTGGGTAGCAGTTAAAAGTAAATAAAAATAAATAGATACTAACAATTATTTTTTTATTAATATAAACTAGTGATTCACTCCGATCCCACGTGATGGTAAGCAGTGATGGCGCACCAGTTTATTAATAGTTTATTCACACTTGCCTTGAAGACACCTAAATTATAACTTTGTTCAAGGCGGTGAACAATTTTGTCGAAAAGATATTTTCATATCCTAAATGTTTTATACAGGTTGGCTTCCACTACAAAACGTTCTTAAAAACATAGAGTAACATCCTCACCCCAGTCTTTCAAAGTACACGAACCAAAAATCAAAGCGAACATTTTACGAGTGAAAACGAAACCACCCAAATGACAACCCGTCCGTTTTAATCACCTGCGTTCGGAAAAAAAAAGAAAAAGCTTTCAAAAATCGAACGAGATTGGGGAAAACCGGGTCAAAACCGAAGAACCCGGATCTCAGACCACACGAAATATACGGAATACACGGAATATATTCAGTTCTGTGTCGCTGGGATGCTATTGAGACTGCCAGTACCTACCGATAGGACGCTAGCTATAGGCCGCGCACATGTAAAATAGCTCCGACTGGCTCGGAAGATACTCTACTTTGTCGTTTAATTATTTTTATTGATTTTTCGTGTGTTATTACTTTTGATCAAGTAAGATGTTTGTTTTATAAAATGGATCAAAATTTTGGCACTTGCCTTACCTTTTCCACGATTGAAAGGTTAAGCAGCCAAAGTTTGTCAAGAAAATAGCGTTCTAAAACTATTGTAAAAAAAAATATATTGAGATTGACCAAGTGCTAGATAATCGGTATATATATTTTTAGTTTTACAATCACCATATACAAACCACGGATATAATATCACTTTAGCGAGAGGAATAGTTATTATTAATTAAAAATATTTTTCAACTGCATCTATCAGTCCACTGATTGACAAAAGACCTGAAAGACGAAAAATCATAAGTCGATCAACTCAATAAAAAGTTACTCTCATCGGTGTCATCTGACCTTTACTGCACAACCCTTAGGATATCAGCATTAGTTATATCTTGAACAGGTATCCAGATTATAGAGTCTTAAAAAAAGTTCTTTTCGGGATACTGGTAACACTAGTAAATAAAGATGTAACCAGACTAGTAGGTCAAATCTGATACAGTATATCTAACAACTGCAAGTCTCGATAACCAGAATTAAACAAAAATGTGTTGGGTAATTAAATACATAAAATATTATTAATTACACTACATATTTTCAACTTTGCACTACTTGAGTGAACTTGAGCAGAGTACAAATTATGAAAAAAAAGAGTTCAAAGTTCCTCAGTACGATGCAGTACAAATGTCGCATCAAACGCTTATCTTATAAAGATGCTTTGAATAAATTTAGGTTATTATCAATGCGCTCCAGACGCCTGTAGCTCCATGGAATGATGCCCAATAGACTTGCACATAATAGGTTTGACTGCTAGGAACATTTAGTAAAAAAATAAATAAAAAAAAATCACAACGCGCTCTTGCTGAAAGTTTTTGATGATCGTAACGTAACTTAAGTAGGTTTTAACTAAGTATTACATTTTAAGATAGCGATACACTGTATTGTTGTTGATTTAGTATTGATTTTATATAATTTTACCAAACTGTCTCTACCTATATTAACTAGTAATATGTGGACACGTAGTGGAATGTGCATTTACTAATAGCATACTGTGTATATCGAATTTTTAAATAATGTACGACTGTTTGTTTCTCAAATAAAATAAAATAAAAACTGGCCAAGAGCGTGTCGGGCCACGCTCAGTGTAGGGTTCCGTAGTTTCCCGTCCGTCACAATAAGTGTTCCCACCTATGAGTTTAAAAAAAGGCTATTTGTTACGTTAACATACTAAGTACGGAACTCTTATAAATACGGAACCCTAAAAACGGGCCCACAAAGGACGGTGATAACTAAAACAGTATGCAAGTAGTAGAAATTTCAGCGATTGTGCACTCGTAAAATTACGAATATATTTAAGAAGCAACGATTTTTTACCACGGTAGGTCATGAAAGCATGGAAAATTTAATTTTAGTTTTCTTCTAAATTGCCTTAGCATGTTCCTGATAGAACTTTTATGTAGTTATAAGATAATACCGCCAATGCCAAGGAGAGACCAACCGAACAATTCGATAATACCCGACCCCATCAACTCAGGAAAAATCCTAATAGCGCGAACGCGAAATCAAAGTACAGCACCATCTCTCGGGGAATTGGGTTACTAATTAATACATAGGTACCAGAAGAAGTTTTCGGTGGTAATTTTTAATTGCGAAAACCGATTTTAATAATTCTTTTTTTGTTCGAAAGAAGATACGTTCAGGATAATAAAATATGTATACAAAGTTTAAAAAAATGCTTGTATTTATGATTATACTACAAATTTAGTCCAGAAATTATTTTGTACAACCTTTTTGTCTTTTTGTACAAAAACTATTCTTTCCATCAAGTTCAAAATGATTTTCCTAGAAAGTCCTTATAAAATTCTACTTGTCAGATTTTTTTCATATTTTCTAAACTTATGGTTCAAAAGTTAGGGGGCGGGACACATTGTTTTTTACTTTTGGGGCGATTATTTCCGAAATTATTGACATTATCAAAAAATGATTTTAGTAAACCCCTATCCATTTTTAAATACCTATCCAACAATATATCACACGTTAGGGTTAAAAAAAAAATTACTTCCCACTTTACATAATACTTGGCTACCCTAATAAAACATTTTTTTCCAATATTTATTTTACCACTTTGTCGGCGTGATTGATATACATATTGGTACCAAATTTCAGCTTTCTAGTGCTAACAGAGATTAAGCGAGGACGGACAGACGGACAGACAGACAGACAGACAGCCAGACGGACAGGCAGACATGGCGAAACTATAAGGGTTCCTAGTTGACTACGGAACCCTAAAAAATAAATAAGTATATCAATTATAGTAAAAATAATGTTCAGCAATATTATTGGGTCTCACAAGAGAGCCAACTTGTTTAGGTTTGTCCTAGATATAACAAACTGTAGTCACATACACACATCAACTAATCGATATTGACTACCTAAAAATAATTCTATATAGATTAACCATCAAATCTTAGGATATGGCTAAAGTAGTAAGCAAAGGATAGTTAGGGAAAATTGGTTACCCTTCGTACACTTCGGTTACACTTTTTACATTTTTATTTTTTATTTTATGATTAATTGCAAATAATTTCTGGTGAATGTACCTTTTTTTATGGTGGGAAAAATCATGCATTGACATCCCCCGCCCTTGGGCGGAGCGGGAGATAGTGTCAGACTCTTACTGACTAAAAGACCCACCCCGTTCCTTCTAGCCTTCATACCAAATGTAAAAAATATATAGTAGTTAGATAGTTACAATAAAATTGAAACTTATGTCAAAAGGTTAAAGAGTTATAGTCAGTTTTCTACGACAAGATATTTGTAAGAACGCTTCCCTCGTATGGGGCACTTTCATATATCATAGGGTAGATTCATACAGAGTAATTAAAAATCCAATTATATTGGTTAACTTTTACTAAATCACAAATAATATCTATAATCAATAAAGATAGTCAGTTAGTTTTATGCTAAATATGTATTTTTTGTCATTTAATAAAAGTAAACGAGTTTATTGGGACTTTTAATTACCCTGTATGAATCTACTTTATGTTGCAGATATTAAAACATTTTTTTGAGGAATATAGGTAACAAATTTTAGTTTTATTTTGGAACTAATTACACCTCAAAGTCATTTACATTAATTGCCAAATTCTCTCTATTCTACTTCTTGAGTCTCCGTACTCTTTATTTACATTTCCACATCATGATTCTGCAATGAGATATTATTTAAAAAAATATTTTAATACAAAAAAATCACTTCACTCAGCTTTTGTATGCGTACAAATGTGCCCCATATAGTACTGTCCGAATGTGCCCCAGATCACATGCAAAAATTCATCTATTAAATAAAGATGTCTTAAAAGAAGTAACTTTAAACTAGATAGTTTAGTATGAGAAATATAACAATTAAAACTTAACATAGACAATGTGAGCACTAATTGTCACTATTTTGTCAAAAACATAAAACATTTTACTTACAATTACGAACAAAATTTTAGTAAAAAAAATATTTACCCCACGCGGAAACAGTAACGTAAACGATATTTAGCAGTATGTGAACTCTCCGAAAGCTACATAGCTTTCGGAGAGTTCCCACCAAAATACTTTTACAACATAACCCAAAACAGAAGGATACCTTAAAGTCACTTACAATTTTCAAAACTTAAAGTAGAGCATACCTCCTAGCGTTCGATTAGACGCTTGGTACTGGGGGCTACTTCTCTGTTATATCTGCTCGTCCAAGATACATGCCTCGCATAGGCGCACTCGTGTTACCGTCCGCGCTCTGGCCAGCGGGGGGCGAGGGGCGAGGGGGGAGCGAACCCCTCCCGCCCCCCGCACCACACCCGAATCGCTCGCCACCCCCCCCAAAGGCCCCTTCGGCCACCCTGCGTCATCTAGTACGGCGACTAGCCCGCTAGGGTTAATTCGAACTATTCAAGACTATTTGAATATTTAAAAAAAAATTGATTTTAAACTTTTCGAGATTCGTTCTATTAATAAGTTGAATTATATTTTGTAGCAGAACAGAAGATAAACTTTAAGACATTTTACTTCTGAGTTTCTGTATTTCCGTGCTTATTTTAGGATTATCTTTATTTTATAAAAAGATTGACAATGCCTGTAACCGCAAAACTTTACTAATTTTAGATCTAGTAATCCAACATCCAAGTTTTATTAATATAGTTTTAAGTCATAGAATACGAGTTAACTTTCAGCTCGGTCTAGCTGATAGCTTTGAAACTTTCAACATCTACTCTAACCGAAATACTGATTCCTACTCAAGCAACTTACTTTCTAATAATAATAATACTACGAGTACATAAACAAAACATTGTCAAGTTTTGTATCTGTGAGACTATTTGATTGATCATTACTAAAGAACTCGCGGGAAATACAAAAACAAAAAAACAAATTTTGTTTCAAAAATCGATCAAGAAAACTAATGTTTAAAATAAGTAGAGAGTGTCAGCCCCGAGTGTCCAGCTCGCAGCCCTGATTCTGTAGAACAGAGAGCGGCGTGCGTGCCCGGTTCGTTGTAAACAGGCTACCCTCGTAGGTACCTACGTATGTAGGGCGGATGGACGGCCCGGACCCCCCAGAGAAAGGGGTGCCCCCGCGTCTTCCTTGTTCCTCCTTGTGCAAATTCCCTTGACGATGGAAATGTGCTCAGCCACATTTTATACAATTTCTAGTCCACGCGTCGAACTCTGTCCACACATGTTTGTGTTTTCTCATTAGTGACAGCCCAGAGATGTGGTGAGTATTTATCTAACTACCCACTTATAGTTTAGTAAAAATGTCACCTATAAACCTAAATTCTATTTCACTTCCTATCAGTTTTTGTTGCCCCTTCAAAGACCTTCAATGACTTGAATCAGAAAAATATGTTAAAGAGTATAAAGCCTACTTCATAATATAGACATCTGGTATCGTAATTGAGGACATATTTAAAGCAATGTTTGATTTAAGCCAATATTAATTTCGAATATCTTGAATTTTACTATTTAAATTACTATTATTGGTACCTTGAAAAATAACAAAATTATCAAATAGATTCCTAAAAAATAATGTTTAAGGTTTTTAGAGATATAATAAGATGTAATTACAATAAATACGTTAAGCAATCACATTAAAAAAAAAAACTGAATACCGTGAAAGTATTTTTTTTTTCATTTTCTTCAATATTTCTTATCATTTACCGGAAAAAAAAAATGAAAGAAAAGTCGAAGTGTAGTTTTAGTGAAGAATGATTACGACCAAATATAACAAAATATTACTGAAATAATCATCGACTATGCATAACTCTACTGTCTCTTGTAGCAACAATATTGATTCTCAAAACAAGATACTAGGATAGTCCAACGCATAAGGGGTCAGCAATCAGTGAATCGATCGTTTGCGAGTTCACATTCTACCCCATTTGAACTGCAGCGGTGAACTTGCATAATCATAGGGTTAGGGGAGTTGGTGAGATGACCGGTCATTTACATTTTACATCTGACGCGTGGTTTGTTTGGACTGAAATTGTCTTATTTTAACTTCAACAAAACTGTACTTAATAGCTAAGAAAAATAAAAGAATTAGTAGTTTAGCTTATTACTACAGAAGTTAAGTTTCAAATAGAAAAGAAAATTAGTTACGTACAAAAATATTTTTTTCTGTAAAATAACTTTTTTTTTGTCTTCTTTTTTACTCACACTTTAATTTATAAAAGTTACTTTCACAATCAAAGTTTTAACAATCCTTTGTTGGTATTTGGTAATGAAATCTTATTCTTACAAAACTTGAAGATCATATAAAAATCCGCTAGCCACCCGCAAGTAGTGACAGGCCGCACACCGTCATAAAAAATATAGACAAATACGGTTGCGCCATTCACACATAATCGACTAATTCCGTCTCAAGACGAAGGTCGGTATGAATGGGCGAAGTTATTAAGTCTGTTGTTCGGAACAAATCGCTGCGGCCGTTGACTTTCGGTTTCATTCATTTTCGCGTGAACTCGACCGCGACTCAACTAAGTATTTGTGTACTTCCTTGGATAATTTTCCTCCTTCTATTTTGTAACTTGTGTGAGTACCCTAAATTGTAAAATGGTAATACAGAAACTAATTTATTGTAAAAGTGACGAATAGTAGCTTTGTATTATATTATAAGTTTTGTATTAGTTTAATGTTTACGGTTGTTTACAAACTTGCTTTGCGTTTCTGATGAAGAATCACGCCTTACGGTTTTGTTGCTGAAAAGGAAGAGCATTTATTTTTCCGAAATAAGTCTATATATTCTGGTACTTGCACAGGAGTAATATTTTAGGTACTTGAATAAACTTTCATAAAATTATTTTAGTTTACTAAGTAGGTTATTTAAAATACAGTCTAACCGCCAATTTACCTGCTAATATTGATATTTCTAAGTGAGGCCTGGAGAACCCAACTCATGCGATGTAAAATAAAACGCTAAATTTGTTTTAAGACATACATCGTTTTATCGTTGTTATCTATAAACTACATACATATTATCAGAAGTAGAACAAAGGTTTAATATGCCACTAAATGCATTTCCAAGTAATTTGTGGTGCAACTGGGTCACAGAAAACGAAGTCTTATGGGAATATTTTTCTTGAGCTAGATTCTAAGCTGCTCCAATAAGCCCTCTTATTGGTTTTATAATAAGCAAGGGTGGAAGTGTAGCTTATTGAAAAAGCTTCATCTCAAACCAGTTTTTGTTTATGAGATTATGCGAAAACCAACTCTAACGTTGTCAGTTTAAAGTCCTATTCATTCTAGCTGCTTTACTTCTATTTTCCGTTGCATTTTCTTTGCACGCTTTTATATGGGATAATTTAATACTGCTAGGTTATAATTATTAGCTAACCAAATACTTTCAAATTACAATACACCAGAGTGTCCATGCACACTACTTCTCAGGAATTTATTATTTACTAGCTTTTGCCCGCGGCTTCGCCCGCGTGGCATTAGGTACTTACGGAATGGGGATAAAAGATAGGTAGGCTATGTTCTTTTCCATGTCAAAGGCTATATGCATGCCAAATTTCATCCAAATCCGTTCAGCCGTTTTTGCGTGATTAAGTTACAGACATCCAAACATCCAAACATCCACACATCCAAACAACCAAACATCCAAACACCCAAACATACAAACATCCACACGTTCACATTTATAATATTACTAGCTGTCTGCCTGCGACTTCATCCTCGTGTACTTCGGTTATCGCATCCTAAACGTGTTTTCCCGTACACACACCCGTACTGTTTCAGTTAACCTTTGCGAGCCAGACATGTAGTAGCTCATTCGAACAATTATAGTTTTTATTTCGGAAATCTAATTGTTCCAGTTATTTATTTCTTTATTTATGGTCACTTTTTCATTTTTATACTACAGAGCTCAAATTTTGTCTACTAACTACTTTAAAATGCTAATAAATCATACCAAATTATGATAAATATTCGTATTTCTGAAGTGGCTACTCATTACTCAATGTAAACATTTCGATAGAGGAGCCACCTTCCTGTTCATGTAACTTTTGAAGTATTATACCACAAAATCCAGGATTGACCTTATAAATTTTTTAAACTTACTAGTAAATAAGTATTTAATTTAATTAAGCCTTATGGATATGAATGCTTTATGTTCACAAAAGTACTGAGGTGGACTTAATGCCTTAGGTATTTTCTGCCAGTCGACATTTAGTGATGCAGAGAAAAATAGCGGTAGGTAAGTGCAATAAACGAGAGAGAGAGAAGACGAATACTAGAATAGATATAAGTACTATAAACCATCTATATATAACAAAATATATACTCAAATCAATAAACTACCTAACCTAACCTAACCTAACCAATATAGTCAAACAATTGGTCCAAATGGAAAATTGGAAAACATTAACATTGTTGATACTAATGCCAACTTCTTACGAATTAACTCTCGAACTTTAGTTTTGAATGCTAGTCGGCTTGTTGCCATCCTGATCTCCTGGGGGAGCGCATTCCACAGAGAAATAGCTTGAACAAAGAATGAATTGTGAAGAAAGTCAGTACGATGAGAGGGACATTGGAGAAGACAGTTATGAGATCAGCGCAGATTTCTATTGTGGTTGGCGCAAAAATGTTGGAAATGAGAGGCTAAATAACAGGAATTAGAAGAATCAAGAAAAGAAAACAAGGTGATTTTTTCTCCCTGTGCTGACATGGACAACCACTTCCGAAGCAACCGATGCTCTGAGACATGATCAAATTTACGCAGATTGAATACAAATCGAATGCAGCAATTCAGAAGACGGTCAAGTTTGTTGAGGAGATCTACATTCAGGTCATGACTGCTTTAAGTAATTTGCAGCATAAAATATTAAATAAACTAGTTGACTAGAAATCTTCTCTAGAAATCATTGAACTTCTACTACAACAAAGTTTTAGATACTTTAGCATCAGAAGAAAAAAACACAAGTAAATGAATTTTAGACCCCTTTTTTGCGGTGTGAACACATCTAATTACTTACGGTGTCCGAATTGCACTGACTTAAACCACACCTACGTTCCTTCAGTTATCCTTTGCGTACAGAGACAACGAGCTACTTCTGAACTCTGCTTGTACATTAACACACGACTTTTGGTCCCATAAGTAAGTATATTATTAATCCACATTTTTACTGTTGGCTACTCTAAAGCGCAGGCCACACCAACAGCTAGCGGGCGGGCGGGCTAGGCGGGCGAACATCGTTTCACCTCTTTACATACTTCGGTTCACACCGCGAGCTACCGACGAACCTAACGAGCTAAGCTAACGAAATATCCGACGATTCCAGCGAAGCTACTCGTTCACCTCGTTGGCGCGCCCGCGCTTCGCTAGCTTAGCTCGCCCGCCAGCCCGCTCACCCGGTTCGTTCGCCCGTCCTCCCCGTTTCGAGTAGACTAGTCGACGCTCGTCTTTCGAATAGCAGTGCAGTGTTTAGTTTGGGAACGATGAATATGTCATATATCGACGAAAGTTCTGATGATGACTTAACTACAAATACTACCCCCGCTTCGCCCGCTTAGCCCGCTTCGCCCGCTTAGCCCGCTTCGCCCGCTTAGCCCGCTCCGCTGGTCGCTCGTCTTTCCGTAGTTTTCGGTGTGAACCCCATAGTTTAGTTCGCCAACATTTCACGTAGTTTGTATAGTTTCCTTCGTTCGCTTCGCCCACCCGCCTAGCCCGCCCGTCCGCTAGCTGGCGGTGTGGCCTGCGCTTTAAACGTTTTGCCTAGTTCTGTTACTGATGCACGATTCATTTGTTAGTTTATAAATATATTGCCAAATGAAATGTAATACATGTAGTAGTTAGTTTTTTTGGAAAATAAATAATAATTATTATTTTAGCCAAAAGTCAGTTAGTTGGCAGGCGGTGACGCTTCGAAAGTCTCCCCTAAGCGTCACATCAATCGGACTCCTGTAACTCTCACCATAATATATCATGGAGTCACCTTGTATCACCATTGCTGCGTCTTCCTGTACGCGAAAGTGCTTATTGTTATAAAGAAACTCTCATAGTAACTTTCAAAAACACTGCGTTCCACTCATTTCATTAAGTTTCCCTAATTCTCCAAAAGATGGCGTTACCATACTACATTTCATTCACTTTGCTGTTTGTTGAACGTGTTCTTTTATTTTGACAAAAACAAAAACTTTAACATTTATATACTATATTATACATTTATATACTGTATTATCAGTTTTGATAAATTAATTGACTTTCGAAACCATTTTCTGAGTGACATTTATTTCTCTTTGTTATAACTTGAGCTTGTAAAAGTTCGCGGAAGTTCGTATATAATCTCGTAGAAGATTATGTGGGATATCAACAGTCGTATTTATCATCGTGATTGTTTATGTGAGTGAGCAGCATTTGAAGATTGCACTGTGAATAAAATATAGAACGTTATTGTGTGGGTACTAGAAGTGGACTAGCACAAATGTAAAAGTCACACACAGGTTAATATTGTCGTGATATCTTCAAGTCAAATAACTCAAATACATTTAAGCCACTTTACTTTCAATACTTTGGATTCAATACTTTCAAGAGTTATGAGTACACACCAAATGGATGTAGTGGGAGTGCGAGGCCAAAGAAAAGAAGGATGGATTGTGTGAGAAATGTTTCGAAAAGGGAGTTAGTGATAGCGTGACGAGTGACAAGGCAGAATGGAAGAAACAAAACGTGTTGTGCGGACACCAATTATAAAACAAGGCAAGGACAGGGACACGATGATGATGACTTTGGATACACGGTATCTGCTATTACGCTAAATAAAGAAATAGATTGGTTTCTTTGCTTAAACAGGACCTTTGCAATTTTTTAACAAACATATTTTCCTTTTCTTTGCTTTGACTTTAAGTCTTCTGATGAGATCTCATTGTAAGTGACCACATTTCAGTACCATATGTCATCACTGGCAACACGCACTGGTCATAGACTTTCGTCTTTCGTTTGGTAATATGTCATTCAAATAAGAATAGGATCGACATAGTGCCTCGTCGTCATCACTGTCCATTTGAATCAGTTAAAGTGAGCAAGACGAGATATTTTTAAATTAAATTTATTATTAAGAATCACGAACGTAAAAAGTTAATCAGAATCTAATTTTTCAATCCCGCTCATCTCTGCGTCACTGGGTAAAGTGTCTAAGTAGTGCGAATGGAAGAAGGCGATTTTGTTTCCGTAATTGCAAATAAAGAAAATTTTTTTTTTAATTGTTATTGTGTTTTTATAGCTTATTTAGATAAACGGTAATGTTTTTTCTTCGCTTATATTAAATAAAACTCCGTTTAAACTAAGTAAAAAAAAAATCGTTATTAATAATGATAATATTTTTTTATGTTATTTTTTGAAAAAATATGATAAATATGTATATAATATTAAATGAATGGAATAATAATAATTTTTATATTTTCAAATGTTTTTCTTTTTTTATATGCTTTTTAAAAAAGTATAAATTAAAAATGTAAATTATATCTTAAATAGAAAAATAAAGGAAATTATATTAATATTAATTTTATTTATTCAGATATACTATGATCCAATGGTTAGTGGTTGGTGGTTTTATTGATACACAAACAAATTTTCTTTGCAAACCGTACTTTTCAAGTAACATTTGACAGATAGAGATCATTGACATTCCTATTATTTTGTATTAAGGGCCAAGCGCCCGAAAAATGCCATAAAACAGTGATTTTCTGCGGCCTACTCCTCCGTAACGGCAAGGTCAATTGGTTTGAAAAAAATATATGTTTATTATAGATTCATGAACAATAATATCAACATTTGATTTTTTCGTACAATTAATACTTTTGTCAAAAAAAAAAAATATTTTGCAATTTCGCAACTTTTCGTAACTTACATAAAAATTGGTGGTTAAATATTCTTCAAAGTGAACATTGCATAAGTAAATCAATCAATATCTCGCAGAGAAAATGGATTTAAAGCGCTTTCCGGGCGCTGCGAGCGCGAGAGTTGCGTTCACATAATTTCGGCCAGATGGTTCAAGGAACTATACGCCTTAATAACTAGCTGTGATCCGCAGTCTTAGATACACGTCTTTTGTTACACCTTTACCTTTCATCGGGACACCCTGGCAGCGCGACCAGTCGCCGCTACCAACAAAATGTATACAGCTCTATAGAGAGTTACTCCCCTGGTGTCCGACTGGTTGCGCAACCAATTTAGTTACGCGACTAGCTCGGACGTGTGGTGACTCTGGTGTACCTACGTATGGTATCTTGTTTGGTAGCTTAGGGCTTATATTTCACCGGGCCATGGTTTCTCAGTAAAATATAGCCGTAAGTCGTACTTTAATATTATATAGCCTACTAGCTTTTTCCCGCGACTTCATCCACGTAGAAACCGATTTTTTTTCTATTAGATATTTGATTGATTTCTTTTCTTATAATTAATAGCTTTCGTCCCCACGATCCGAGAGTTTCAACCCCAAACGGTTCGAAAATATAACTTCCAACAAGGTTGTTATATTTCAGCAGCTTGAAGTTCTCTGCTGCCGCAGCGGCAGCACCAGCACGACACGACGAGCTAGGAAGATGTGAAGGCGCAAGAGTATCGACACAAGTAGTGTCCCATACTAAAAGCCTACCCATCTTCCAAGGGAATAACGACATCCCGTCCGTTCTCTTGCCATCGTCGCGTGCCAGGCCATGGGATTTCAATACGGCTGGAACGCCAACGGTGGCAAGAGCGCGTCTGATGATGTCGTGGTTATTCGCGTGTCGCGCTATGCGACCCGCACTTCGGCTGCATGACAGACCGTGGTGTCCGAGGCTGTTGACGACTTTGCCACAGTAGCAGCGATGAGGAGAACAGCAGATAGCGCCTAGACGTAAGGAAACCGCGAGGCGGAAAGTATTATCATCGAGCAAGGTGCCAATGTTCGACGACGGTAGTGCGTGAAGCCACTCCCACTCTCCCACAGCCAGCAGGCGCGCTCGCTTTGCATGAGTAGTAAATGTTGCAATTAGGTTTTCCTGACTTTGCAGAGCGGCTCATCCCACCGTCTTTGGGATGACGGTTCGTCGGGCGGATTAGAATTCTGACAAGCGAGTCTCCAGGCATCTATAGACTTTTTTTTTATGGTTGGAAAAATCATGCATTGACATCCCCCGCTCTTGGGCGGAGCGGGAGATAGTGTCAGACTCTTACTGACTAAAAGACCCACCCCGTTCCTTCTAGCCTACATACCGGGGCTCGAGCGCCCTTTCGGATAACCCTGGCCCCAGTAGGCTTCGACCCGGCTGAGTCCCTGCTGTTGCTGACAACTCCTTGAGGCGCGCGGGAACAGTGCGCGCCGTCGACGACTTGGGCTAGGTCCGGACAGTTACCGGACGGCATCTATAGCCTCGATGAAGGTGTTATAACGAGGTCCAAAATTTGTAAGGAGAAACCTACACGCGGGTGAAGCCACTAGCAGAAGCTAGTACATTATATAGACATGAATGACATCTTTAGATACTATAGAAGTGTAGGTATATTTCCGGTGGGTCACAGAAACATTATTCGGAATACCGTCCAAGATTCAGAACAAACGTTCAAACTTTTAGACCTGAGTCCATAGAAACTATTTCAGCTCCAAAGTTTCGATAAGTTTCTATCTCTGGCGAAGTTCATAAAATTTTAATCAGAGCAAAACTCCGTATCAAACAACAATAGATTTATTTCGTGATCATTAAATCTTTGTTTTCTTTCCTCTGCCAATTAAAGATTTACGGATTTAGTCTCTGAGCTAATTAGCGTAGTTTAGATGTTTTATTTCAATTATGCATCAATATATTAATATAAAAGGAAGATTTGTGATTGTGTGAAACCGTTAGAACGTTGCTAGCAAAGAAGAAAGCCGCACGCGTGAGGATTCCGATCCCGATTTCCGGCCACCGTGGGCGCGGGCTTGCTAACAGCGAGCAATGGGTAGCTTGCCGTCCGACCGTCCAGTAACCGTCCGGTCCGAGCGCAAGATGTCGACGGCGCGTAGTGTTTGACGCGCGCCTCAACGAGATGTCAGCAAATAGTAGGGGTCCAGCAGGGTCGAAGCCTACTGGGGCCATGGGTTAAGGGAAAATGAATCCCCAAAGGCAAAGATGGAACAAACGAGTGGGTTTTTGTCAGTAAAAGTCTGATATGTCCTCCCGCTCCACCCAAAAGGCGGAAGATGTCTTTAGATGATTTACCACCTAAAAAAAATCATTGTTCTCCAACCATCCTCATGATACAAGCAACATTTCAGGTTTTGTAAATTGTAAAATAAATCGTAGAAAAAATTGAAAAAAGTACAATATTTTAACTTTTCCTGCTTTGTACATCTTGTAAACTTCTTTGTTTGTAAAATATAATCCCCTTTTATTCAAAAAAAATGCCACAGTCGAGATATTACCCATACGTGCTCAATATGTGAACACATTAAGCCATGTTAAATGTAAAACTGCACTAATGAAGAAAAGTTTCTTTGGTATGTTTCTTCAAGTTTTTAGTAAAGTACCCGATGTAATTAAATGTATGCCAGTACAAAAGTTCAGAAACACTACAGAAGCTGCTCCATACTTGAAAAATGTTATTACACGTTAAATCAGTTTCTGAATGACAAAAATTAATCTAAATTCTATTGTAATATAAAATAACAATTATGCAATAATATTTATTAGTTAGTTTATTTTTTACAAACATTCTATTTTTATGGCAATAAGATCATTTTAATATTTTTACAAATTTAATATTACTGGCATTGTTTTTTGTTTTTTTTTGAGTTTTTTTTTTACAATTAATTTAATTTTGATCATAGCATCACTATTTTGTATGCCCTTCGGTGGAACATGGGTCGGACCGATATATATATATATAATTATGTATATATGTATAATTATGTAACTATAATAATATAAAAGTTTCATTTCCGTAGTAATCTTCACACCAATATTATGAAGACCAAAGTTTGCGAGTGTGTTTCTGTTTGTTGCTTCTTCACGCTCGAACGGCTGAACAAATTTCGAGAAAACTTGGGAATTTGGTACAGGGCAGGCCATATCTTGGAATAGCACATAGGATAATTTCCTCTCCGGCACTAGTGTATCGAATACGGCACACCTTATACCTTGTACAACTTAAACATTATTATGTAAAAATAAGGTTTAAGTTAGCCGGTGTCGTATTACATTAAACTAGATTGTTTAGTCCGATGGCCAAGTCAATATATTTATTTAAAACAATATTTTTTTTTAATATTGCTATGGTCAATAAAAGATGTTGCAAAAGGTCCCTCAAGTATGACTGAATAAATTAACCGAATTGGTATTATATTGATGTCGCAACTTTTCACGGTAGAAGAACTGAGTTGCGAGCCCTAGCTTTTTTACAAGTTATGTTTTTGATGGCATCTCATTTCTATTATTAGGTTCCTTTAACAGCATCATCTTCCTACCCTTACCCCGTTTTATTTGGGGCCAGCGCAACAAATTTTTTTCTTCTATCCTGCCACTCGTCAGGCTATCACTAACTCCCTTTTCTTTCATACCGGTTCTCACACAATCCATCCCAGTTTTCTTTTTTTTATTGTTGATAGGTTCGCGCTTGACCGCTATATCATCTGATAGAAAATGGAAATCGCTTCGGTCGACAATGGAACGCGCTTACCTAGAAGAAACCGATTCATTCTCGACTTAAAGATTCCCAGATTTCTGCGTCCTCTCCGTCCATACACAGGCAGGTAAACTCGTAACTCTTAAGACCCATGTATTTCATCTCTCCTCTTCACATGACTGTACCAAAACAAACGATTCTCTTTCAACTTTTCAGTCTCTAGCGCTACTCTTATTTACTCTTAATTTACTACTCAATATTTACTCACTTTATCCATTCTCGTCACACCACACCTCTCTCTCTCTCTCTCTGTATTTTTTGCACAGCTGGCGCATAGCAAAAATGGCATCCGTTGTACCCCGACTAGGCATAAAACCAAATTGGTTCTGTGTAAATTCACACTTATCTCAGTCGCCTTTCAATAGAGTCCTTTATAATAATATTATAAAATATATAAGCACACCGATTTTACTGCAAATGTAACTTTGTAATAATATATGGCATTCTAAAGTTATTTATGCAGTTGGTGTATTTAGAAAACTGTACCGAAATTGCTAAATATTTTAGTATTTCATTGATTAAAATATACTAAACATTATTGTATTTTATATTTGAAGCTTGTATGTCTGCTAGAAGTGTCTTAGAGTTTTGATGAAAAGTCAGACAAAAAACTTCGACCAGTTATAATTCTCAAACTACTCGTTCAAATTGATTGAATTTTGAAATATATATACCGTGTTCAAATAACGAGTACAATTTATACAAAAGATTCAAAGTTATATACTCAATAGTTTTATTTCATAGCTCAATAATTTTTACTAACATACTACTAACGCATTCTCAATACAATGTCTGCTCAATGGTTAATGAATGTGTGACAAAAATTTAAACTTCTAGTTTTATACACAATGAATTATAGGGCGTCGAAAATGGCCTGAACTCTTCCGAGAAAAGGATGGTACAGCCCTGCTACTTCTTTGCTCGCCTTAGTGGGGCACTGCCGTGCTCCGTATTCCTTAGTTTATTTAAGTTATTTTTACGTATATATGGTAATAATTTAGGTTACCTGTGGTCCTATAAAGCCAAAAGTAGCTTTAGTCAGTAAAAGTCTGTCTCGGTCTACAGGTCCCGCTCCACCCTACAGCGGGAGAAGTCATAATATAGATTGAAAAAACATGTTAATTATTTGGTAATGAAAATTGAGACCGCCTTTTTTATTGATAGGGGTGTCGTATTTGACCACTACCTAATCTATTGGTAAGACCATTGTCTTACCAATAGATTAGGTAGTGGTACTACATCATTACTTTGCGATGTTAGCTCACGCTTAACTAGAAGTGACCTATTCATTCATTCTTGACTTAAGGAGCCCCCAGGCGTAAGAACCTTGTCGTAGCGCCAGTGTTATCTGTCCATTTATATAAAGTACTTATCCCACAAATATACAATATTCTCAATAAAACCGAACTTTTTAAAACTTAGGCGGTTATCCCACACGTACTTGCGGGAGTGCGAGATCTGCATCATCGTGCGTGTTTTTTGCGCACTCACGCGCGTAGGTGCGTCTTGTAAATTCACGCAGGTACGCACTCATTTCATACAAAATCACGCACGGTACTACGAGACTTAGTGTGGCATAACATACGTATCGACCCACAGCCACGCGCGTGAGTGCGTGTTTCTCCGCATGTAGGTGCGTGATCTGCATGAACGCGCGTGGATACAGTTTCAGTGTGTTGTACTGTGCGTGTTTTCTATACAAACGGAGATACTTACAAGCAACTTTAAAACACGCATTCACACACTACGCTGCGGGGAGCGTAGCAGTGTGATAACCGCCTTACTTATTTAAACCAGAAATCTACTCCACCATCGTCAACAACATATAACTAAGTTAATTAAAAAAAAAAACTATCTGCCAAACTAAAAACGACACGAACTTTGCAATTAAAATTAACCTAACTAAGTAGTTAAATTGCAAGAGCAAACAAAACTTATTCATACCATGGTGTCGGTGAAATGGCAAACACTTTGCTACCTTATTTGAGTTCTAGCTTACGAATAATAGGCTAGTTGCCGTAAAAATTTAATTAGGCCGTCTTTTAGATCATTCAAAAATAAGGGACACGTATTTGCAAATTAAACAAAAAATAACATGACGCCGTTCTGCTTTTTCGCACGGGGTGACGTCACACGTAGCTTTAATGGGCTATATGTTTGTTATTTTTTTTGTTTAATCGAAAAAATAAAAAATACGTGTCCAATATTTTTTTTATAATCTAAAATACGGACTAAATAAAATGTAATTATTTTGACCCCAGAAACTACCCTATTCTGTCTACTGACGACATGATTAAGTAGCTGTATTATGAATAATAATACTATTCTATGTATTTTGTTTTCAGAAAGTTCAATATATACCAGTTATATACGAGAAAAACGTGTCTGTCGGAAAAAAGGTAAACAATTTAATTAGCCATCTTTTTTATGTGCAAAATTGTCAAATATTTTTTTTTGCTCTGGGTACATGTAGCAAACACTGTCATATTACTGACTGTAACCCGTCTGATTTTCTTTAAAAGCGTTTTGCTATCCATGACGATTACTCTTTCCAACAATCCGTAGCCCATTTTCTGATCTATGTATAATTAACTGAATGAATTTTATTATCATACCGATTACTTATTACAATTTGGTCGAGAATCAGAAACTGAAACATTTAGCATAACGTTAATTTTACCACTAACTCATATATTATGAAACTGAAAGAAAAAAATTGGGTTGCTAGAAAATAGAACTTCAGTTTAATAGTACTTCGACCATCACTCGTCAAACAAATTAGTAATTTCAAACAAAGTTCTGGTCTACTCAAAAATACCTAGTTATTATGCTATACACTAGTTGTAGGCGTAGGTCGCTGGAATACTTGTCATGAACAGAATGCTATGCTTTTAATTAAAGCTCAAGTAATTTAAAGGGGCAGGGTACGTTCCACCACGCGTGTGGCCATGTATTCGGCGAAATCTTCTGCATACTCATTTGGAAATGTTTAAACAGTGAGGCAGGGGTAGCGGGTGGAGGCCCGAAGGCTATGGTTAGTTCTACGCTACAGATAAATTAATAAAGCGGCTACCTAGGTGTGCATAGATATAGCACGCATGTCCGTGAATACCGTGTTACAGGATGTCCCAATTTTTTGGGGAAGAATTTTAGGCGTTGTGTCTTGGTTTTTGTACTTATCGTGTTTTACATTAATTTACGAGTAGTAGACATATAGAATATTTCATTTGATTGTATCTAGACGAACTGAATTTTCTTGTAGAGAACAAATTTTGATAAAAGATGTATTATGTATATTACCTATATATAGAACTTTAATGTTTTATAAATCACCGTAATGTCCACCTGTGCTGCTATTGTAGCTAGGAGAACATAAGTAATCTACGTTTTCTGGATTCCTTACACTGACTTACAATACTGAGAAAATTGGAGTTATAAAGCATCTAAACCATAAACTAATAATTCAAAACTAATATTTTCTAAGAATTTTTACCACATAATGAAAACACGACACGTTCCACAAAAAGTAAGAAGCAATAGTAATATAATTTCCTAATCATGTTTATATAATATCTTTATATAAACATGATTAGGAAATGGTTAAAGAACAAAAATAATCAAACACCAATTTCAAATCACCCTGTACGCATAAGATGTGAGATGTAAAATTTGAGCCGAGCACAACGCCACACCTATTATGAAATTTGTGCACACATACACGAATGGCCACTCACACACACGCAAGGCTCGAGAAAGGTACCTATTCGGACTTAGGTGGCTATTGGGGGTAGGGGTTTGTACTTGCCACGACGTTCGGGCCGGCTTAAATTTTCGTATTAATATGTATCTCTTATACTCGCGGATTTACCAGCCGATGTTCGCCGTAATTATGTGGCCGGCAAGGGGAGTTTTAAACAGCCCTACGGTAAAAATACAGCGGAGACTTGAGAGCTGGGTAAAGTCCTTTGTTTAATTTTTTTTTTTTATTTCGCGCCGAAAGTGTTGGTTCTGGTTTGATGTTTCGTTTGTTTTTGTATTTGATGCATTATTTAGTGGTCTAATGAACTCAACACTAAAGTTTTTTTCATTTAACTAACCAATAATGTTATTTATAAAATATCCCAGTTCTAAATTGAATTTCCTGGAATAATTTCCTTTTATAAATATGACGCAGTCAGATACTGCCAACTGTTGTAAGTTAAAATCTTGGATATATATGAATGGATTATTTCGAGTAATTTTTTTATTTATAATATTTATTTTTAAATATTATTTACAATAATAATTCTACAACTATCCCACAATGCCGTCTAGTTCCAAGCTAAGCAGAGCTCGTGTTATGAGTAGTAGACAACTGATAAACATACTTATATAATTCTACCTGCACTTGGCCCGCGTGGTAGATTACGGCCCATTCCCTCTCCTAGAGAGGTGGCCTTAGTCCCAACAGTGGGAACATTACAACGCCGACTATGCTATGTTATTAATTTCTAAATAAATACATAATATACATAAATTACCCCCAGACACAGAATAAATGATAGTGCACATCACACAAACATCTGTCTTGGGTGAGAATCGAACCCACGACCTTCGGCATAGCAGTCAGGACAACTAACCAACAAGACAGTCGTAATTTTAATGCACAGATTTATAATAAAAGACAAGAAGAAGAAAACAGAAAAATAAGTACAAAAGAGATGTTAATTTATTTCTACAGAAATCTCTTCCAGTATACCTGTGGAAGGAGAGCTGAAAAAAATTGTGACATCGTGTGTAACAGTAATAAGAAAAAAGAAAAATCCAAACAAAACAGTTATCCTTGACATAACATAACATACCAGATAATATATTATTATAAATATATACATATACAATTACACATAATAGTGATGTTTATTATCACAATAATTTATACTGAATAATATTATATTTTATAATAATACATACTTATAAGAAAATAAGCAATAGAAAGATAGTGTTTTTTGACTCCTTTTTGTGTATTTTTTTATTGAAATATTTCGTCAATGTCACGCCCTTTGAAACTCAGATCGGTTTAATTTGACTTGAAAAAAACACAGACAGCAAAAGTTTCGTATTCCTTCCTAAAAGTAGGTATCTTTATAATCACATAGCTATTCTACATTCCGTATCCCTGTAGGCATCTCGGGCACTGGACATAATATCGATTTATCGTAAGTTCGAACTACGTGACGTAAACGACACGTAACTACGCATACATTTTGAGAGACAGACATGTTTACAGTTCAACAAAGAGAATTAATTTTAATGAACCATTAGTCTTATAATTAGTAGGGATGACTGAATGTATATCAGGTTGTGTATAAAATTGAAGGTTTAGTTTCATAAATAACTAGTTACGGCCAGCGGCTTCGCCCGCGTGGTAGCAGAAAAATATGCCAAGACAACATATTCCCGGGATAAAAAGTATCCTAAGTGCAATTCCAATACATGGTCTTCTCGTGTACCGAGTTTCGTTGAAATCAATTCCCTAGTTTTTGCGTGAAAAATTAACAAACATACATACAAACTTTAGCGTTTATATTAGTAAACGACTGTTGAGGATCAACAGTCTTTTTTCTGTTCAAATCGTAAGTTAAGTTTTAAAATTCATAGCGAAATCTCATGACTAGAATTTGTTTTTAATCTTTGGGCATCTTTTTCAATATTTATTTTTCTCAACAGATTATTTGTACTATTTTAAAAAAATCAATTTGATATGTATGTACTTTGCAGCAATTATTTTTTTTATGTTTGTAATTTTAAAAATGAATTTTATTAGCAATTATAACGCCCAGTAAAAAGCACAATCCTTGTAAGCTCACTCCTGTGTCTATTTTTTGGCCTATCACAGCCAATTTGCTCCAAATCTGTAAGAACAAATCAGTTGAAAGTGGGCACAAAAATGAACTTTTGTGTCCAAAAACGCGAACGAGTAGAATCATACTGTTTTTTTAGTATGTTTGTTTTGTTATTTCATATAATAGAATAAATTTTTCATTAATAATACGGAAAATATCCTTTCCCAACAAATTAACAAAATGTAGGTATTTCTTTTTTTTAACCTTTGTAGCATACATCGCTCATTAGTAACTTGATAAGCGCGAACACAAGCAAGTTAAAAAAAAAATGACGCAAGTATTTCAATGCGAAAATATGGCCTTGAAGAGTTGAAGTGGTTTTCAAAGTACAAATAAATGGTAAGTTAAATATTAATCATTATTGTGGTTTGCCAATCAAATATTGGTGGTTACCTTTAATCCAACCAAAATACGCGGACAACTTAATATAATTTTGACACAAACTAGTTTAACAATGAATACCAAATAACCATTAGACAATTAAATTAATTCATGAACTTATATTAAAAAACTGGGCAAGTGCGAGTCGGAATCGCGCACTGAGAGTTCCGTGCAAACTACAATTTTTTTAGAGTCTCGAAGATTTATTCGAATTTGAATTTTTTTTTTTGTTAGTTGTGTAACAACAAATTTACTGTTTTCAGATTTATCGTATACCAGTGCTATAAGACCTTGCTTGGTGCCAAATTTCAGGGTTCTGGGTCAACAAAAAGTACTCTATGAATTTCGATCTTTGAGAGTATCATAATATACGTTTTTTTGCGACATAAACGGCCGTATCTTTTTTATTCGTTAATTTAGAAGTTTGATTTTTTCACAGCTCATAGGGACCGCAGACCTTATTATATGGTTTTAATTTCAACTTGATACCTTCACGCATTCTTGAGCTAAAGGGACCGACAGGCAGACAGACGGACGGACAACAAAGTGATCCTATAAGGGTTCCGTTTCTCCATTTGTGGTACGTAACCCTAAAAAATTAACTCACGAACAAGTAAGCTAAGCCAAAAGGATGTCTGTTGTTTAGTTTAGATATTCGCATGAAGTATTTTTGTAGTACGAGTAGTCCCTTAGGGAAGTAACTTTGTATACCGTCATCAAAACTATTTGAAGTAAACATTTCAGGATCAATTTATAATACACTTTCTACTACAGTTTAGTTTTAACCACTTTATAAGTTGTGTCAGTTTTCACAGAACACTACAATTGACACTTCTTTTTAAACATTATATGTTTTGGACAAATTAACATTATGCGAAATTTTTGTAAAATGGTTTATTCTAAAATTAAAAAAAAAAATTACCGACTTCAATGTAAGAAAAACAAAAACATTATACAGTGAAAAATAACTTTATTTCGAAAGTCGGTGTTAATTAACGAAGAGACGAAACTGTTACTTAAAAAAAATCCGAAATCCTAAAATAAAGTTTTTTTTTTTGTAAAAAGTTCTTTGGTTATCATCATCATTATGCCTTTTTAATGTTCCCACTGCTGGGACTCCACCTCTAGGAGAAGGAATGGGTCGTAATCCACCACGCGGGCCCAGTGCGGGTTGGTAGATTTTACATGTCTTCGAGTTTTTGGTTCTAAGACATGCCGGTTTCCTCGCAATGTTTTCCTTTACCATTTTGAGAGCAGTGGTAATGAAATAAATTACACAAAGTAATGCGCCTACAACTGGTAAGTCGTGGCCGTTACCACTCGGCCACCACTGCTCTCACAAACTTTGGTTTCAATAAGAAAAAAAAATTAAATCGACCGAAAAATCGGGTTGAAGTCGGTTAAAGAAACGAGCCTTGTTCAATACAGGAAAAATAAACATACGCCTTCTCTTTCTAAAAGGGAACCCTGAGGTCCTGGATCGCAAGGCAAAGAAGGAACATTGAAGTGGGTTTTAGTCAGTAAAAGTCTGATTCTCCTTCCCGCTCCGTCGTAGAGAGGGAGAGAGGTAGTTGTATGATTTTCCGCCTAAAAATAAAACAGGTTTTCTACACGTAGGTAAACAAAAATACCAGACCAATTTTTAATCATAGGCATTAAAATACTAAACATCAAATTCGATTTAACTTAGAACAGTCTTACTTTTATTTATATCATATAAAATATACCGTAGTAAACTTGTGCTACGCAGCTGTTACACGGCTCTATTTCGTAGCTAGTTCGTAGGCGATCTATCTACGCGGCTACGACGTGCCTACGCCGTAGCGCTCCTATTGCGTAATTTGACTGCAAACTGGCCAAGATTTTAGCGATATTCTAATTTAAATCTTTTATCCTACTAATATAGGTATTATAAACGCAAAATTATGTATGCATGAATGTATGAATATTAGTTAATCTTTCACGCAAAGACTACTGAATAAATAATTTTGGTACACGGGTAGACCATGTCCTGAAATAGTACATAATAAGAATAGCCTTTAAAAACAATCCAACATATTATACATAATCGCTACAACACAAACGCCTAAAAAGACATAGTGTTCCCACGCTCCAGGATAGATTCTGCAATATAAAGTGAATGCCTCCCACAAGTTGGCATGGCGCACTGTGACTAAAATCACTAACTTAAATATCGTTAACTAAACAGATTACAGAATGTAATAGAAAAAAAAAACATATTATAGGGCACGGCAGTGCTCCCACCAAGGCAAGCAAAAAAGTGGCACGGCTGATACATTCTTTTCTCGAAGCAGTTAAGGCTATTTTCGATCTCCTATAACTTTATTGTAATATCGAAAACTTACAACATTTTGCAATTTTGGTACAGTTTTCTAGTCATATGCATAAATAACTCTGTAATGCCACATAAATATACAGGATTACAATGTTACATTTACAGCTGATTGATCAGTGTTTCTTTATATCTATACTATAAATGAATCTACACAAAGGAATGAGATACCATCAAAAACATAACTAGTAAAAAAAACCAAGACTTGCAACTCAGTTCTACCGTAATAAGTTATGAGATAAATGTACCCAATCGGTTATTTTGTTCACTCCATACTTAAGGGCCCTTGATGACCTAGATTGACTTGGCAATCACATATAACAAGTAATACGAATTATATTAAATTAGATTGTTTAATCCGATTGGCAAGGTCATTCTGGTCCCTTGCCAAGTCGATCGAGGCAAACTTCTGTCGGCCCACATTGCTTCCGCTGGTAAAACCTGATGGAACGCTGGCTCATACGGCGAGAGTGAAAGCAGGTCCCTTTGCGTCTTTTTTGCCCTTAATTCTCGTCCTGACACTAGCACTGCTACTCCACTGACTGCCTCACTGCGATACTTCGATGCCCGAGGTTCGCATAAGGAACAAAGATGTTCTAAGAGCACTGTGCCGTCTAGACGTGAATAAAGCTAGTGGACCCGATGGTATACCTGCGATGGTTCTCAAGGCTTGTGCGCCCGAGTTGACTCCAGTATTGACGCGCTTGTATCGCCTCTCATTTAGGACTGGTATAGTGCCCAAGTCCTGGAAGCTTGCCAACGTGTAACCCATCCCCTAGAAGGGCAGTCGTGCCGATCCTGCCAACTATCGGTCGATTCCAATAAGCTCCATACTCTGCAAGATTATGGAGCGTGTATTAAACTCGTGCCTCATGGCATACATACCTGGAAGGTAACGATCTCTTCAATGACCGACAGAACGGGTTTCGCCACAACCGGTCTACTGGGGACCTACTAGTGTATGCCGCCACCCACTTATGGGATGAGGCCCTCGAGAAGAATGGGGAAGCGATTTCCGTTTCCTTTGACATTTCGAAGGCTTTCGATAGGGTATGGCACACTAGCCTTTAACGGCATTTCCCCTAGTCTAAACAGACCAGATTGGGTAAAAGACTTCCAGAGTGAACGGTCTCTCCGAGTGTTCTCAATGGCTGCTTATCTGAGCCCATGACGACTAATGCTGGAGTTCCTCAGGGGTCTGTTCTCTCTGCAACTCTCTTCCTGCTGCATATTATCGATCTACTGATGCCCGGTATCTATGGGTATGCAGTTGATAGTACAATTTTCTACTTCCAAGCAGGCGCAGCCGCTGGCAGCAGCTAGTTATAATATACAAGTATATTCAGATATTTTTTAAATCCATATACCTCCATAAGTAAAAGGAATCTTTAATAACACCTACTCGACTAAGAGCATTAACCATTAATAAATCATGATGATTTTAATATAGCAGTCTCGTCTGAACAAATCCCTTACACGTGTTAACTTAAAACCAACTTAGAGACATTGGCCGCAAGTCTCGGAAATTAAACTTTAACCGACAAACTAAATTTGACCGTGACAGAGCGAATTATTTTTAAATCGGCTACCCATATCCATGCATCACAAATCTGCACTTAAGGCTTTAAAAAGCGCTTTCAACGCTCACGTCTAAATTAAGAAATTTCCTTTAATAATTAAACAACGCAAAAAGGATTGTCACCCGAGGTTGGACAGTGAAGCAACCCCATTTTCGATGGGTAATTGAAAAGGGTACGTGTTGGTTAAAAATTCAGTTGGCAGCTTAACTCCCGACGTCACGGCCGTTAGTGGTGACAACTTCGTGGCCATCCGATGTGTGAACCTTGGAACCTGCAAACAAACATACCTAAATTACGCTGAGACTACAAAGAAATCTGTTTACATATGTACATATTCCTTTAGATACAGGGTGTAAAAAAATTGATCATAGAACCATTGACCAGGTATTTGGTACGTACTAAGCAAATGTTTACAAAAAATGCTGGAAAATATTTTATTTTTTATTTTTGGTGTCACTAATTTTACGTCCCAAATATATTATATCTTACTATCATTGTAATTGAGGTTTATTTAAGGCTCCTACAGATAGACGTCAACGCCATTTCACAGAAGTTGCTCATATTCTTTTAAAACACGTGCCCAAATCCGGCTCGAAGGTCCAAAAAAATGTAGGATAATAATAATCTGTGCATTTATTATAAAATTTATAGAAATCGGGGATGCTAATAAAAATCGTTTGAGTTGGAAGTAGAAATATTATTTTATTTAGTAATGTTTGATTGTTTGGTTGTTTAGTGGGTGTCTGTGTGGTGTACTACTGGTGGGTACTCACTGGGTAGAGGCGAACAAATAAAAGTCCTTGTTGAACCTTCAGGTATATTCTCCGCACACAACGACACAGTTATTTAGAAGGCGCAAATGAGCCAAGAACAAGTTGGTATATTACAACAGTAACGATTACAGCGATCACTTAGCGCGGGTAGCTTGTTCACAATTTATATTATCGGCGCAAGCGCACGTAGGTCTCGCGAGCAGCATAGATCGTGACTGGTGAGAAACGAAATGTAACTTTAGTGCTGCAACTCGGCGGTAGAAGGAAATAAATCGCCGGCGCGTCATCGACCGTGTACGTGACCATAGCGTCACGTCAATGTGTATGTCGTGTTTAGTGTTGGTGAATATGGAAATACATAAATATATATGAATATATAAATAGATATAATAGATGTCGGTGAATGTATATTTATTGTGTACGTGTAGTGTATACGGTGTAATATATGTGAGTCACCCACAATTGTTTTAAGTGGGAAATCATTCAGTGACTTCTCCCGTTCTTAGACGCAGCAGTCAAACTTTAACTAACTAAAACCCACTCCTTCTCAGGGTTCTCTTTCGTACAACCCATGGCACCAGCAGGCTTCGTGGGCTACCCATTACTCGCCGACCGCCTGCGGTAGTTGGAAATTAGGATTGGGATTCCGGCGGCTTGGGCTTGAGGGCCGTTTCCTCACACGTGCAGCTGCCTCATTAAATTACAGCTTCGCAGAAGGAGGCGACTGCATGTCATTCCTCCTCGCGCCCGACCATGGCCTGTACCATGGCCCGGATTCAAGGTCAGCCAATCGTTATCTATCTGTCGATGATTTTTGCTGTACTGGACTTATTTGGCACAGCTTAGAGATATATGATTATAGCGTTATTTTTTAATCTTAAGTTTCTACATACTTCCATCTACTTGTACAGTACACTGTATTTTTTTGTTGACTTGTTTTCTTTCAGAATTTTTTTCCTTCGATTCTCGCGCCGTCTGAATGATAAACGGAAATTCACAAAACCAAGGATCTCGATTGATCATATATCGATCGAAGTCTTTCGTGTACTACAAACATTTTACGGTAAATAATAAACCGAACGACCAGTGGTGAAAGTACATGAAATACCGTATAAGGCCGTGTTTAATAAATCGTTCAAATTCAAGTCAAACTCAAGCCTATTCTGTCCTACTCCTGGAAAAAGGCCCCTTTTCACTCCTTTCTTCCATTCCAGTTCTGGTAAAGTCGGTCTAGTTGGTCCCGCTATCTCCTTCGTGGTCTGCCGCGACCCCGACTATCCCCGACTATCCCGGGGCACCATTATTAGTCTAAGTCAATAACATATCTAATTGACAATCTGTCCTTTACTTTACCGGTTGAGAAACTTCTCGGAAGTCGGAATCTATAAATTTTAGGTCCGGCTTTGTTGTACTTTCTGTATCTTGATCTTCAATGTTTCCTAATAAAATTGGGTAACTGATACTGATGATATGGTTGGATATTATTTATACATGGGGCGACTGCATATCTGACCTCCACAACCCAGCAAGTTTTGCCCGCAGCTTCGCCCGCGTACAAAAATATAGCCTATGTCACTCAAGAAAAAAACACTTTCTATCGGTAAAAAAAAAATAGCAATCAGACCAGCACTTTCAGAGATTACCTCCTACAAACAAAAAATAAATAACAAAAAAAAACTTTACCACTTTATTATAGAAGTATAGAAGTTATTATTATTTTAGTATAGAAGTATATAGATTAGGATATTAAAATCTTTTGTGTTAATTTGTTTGAGGTGAGCTGACCCGGTGAACTTCGTACCGCCTAACAGTCAATAAATGTAAAATATCTTTTGGTTTCAATTATTGTTACGTTGCAATTTTCCCATCACGCCCCCACGTGATGGGAAAATCTGGCTATGTCTTTTGGACGATACAAACCAAGGGTTTATAGGAGCGCGCTAGCCCCACCACGACGTCAACGTAGAGATATGGCGATGACGAATAATAATAATAATTATTATTATCTCCTTCTTTGCTTAACACACATAAGATTAAATGTGAGGTCACATTTAAAATACTGGTCAAGTATAAGTCGAACTCACGCACCAAGGGTTCCGTACAAACAGCCCGATTCCCGAATCGAGTCTCAATGATTTTTCTTTTCAAAACGTAATTATTTTATGATGTAGCTACAAAACGGTTTTCGAATTTTCCTTTTCTTGTGTACGCTTCGTGCCTTTCTTAATTCTAGATCTAAGGTCATAAAAGAAGCATAACGCCTTAACTTTAGATAGCGTTGACTTGGAAGCTTGATTTTATGACAAACCTAAGTATTTGGCCTCAATTTCAGCTCGACATCTCCACGCATTCCTGAGAAAAACAGTCTTGACAGACGGATAACAAAGTGGTCCTGTAAGGGTTCCATTTTTGCGGTCCAATGTACAGAACCCTAAAAACAAAAGAGAGACAACAAAAAATAAATCAGATGTCAATTTGTCTTCAAGGATACCATGAGTTGTATGGCATGGGTATGATATGATGTACATTCTAAATTGTAGGTGGAATCAAGGCAAGAGTGAATAGGCTCTTAATAAACTAGTGCGCCACACCATCAACGATTGCATCACTGCTTACCATCAGGTGGGACCGCAGTCAAGCACTAGTTTATATCAATAAAAAAAAGTAGCAACTCAAGCGACTTCTAGCTTCAGTCAAGGTATGTAATATAATTCACAATGTTCACCAATTTAACTGAACTAGGGAGGTTTAATTCTGTTTAACTACTTGGCTACTTTATTTGTAGTTAGCGGTAGTTGCATTTAATTTGTACATCTAACATTGTTTGTTTGAATGTTTTTATGTAACTGCCCGACAAACTGTGGGCTAAAGTAGCACAAAGTTGGTGCCCTGAAACAGTGCGACGGAGTCGCGGCATACCGCGAAGTAGATGGTGCGACGAACTAAACAGATTCCATCAGAACGGGCAAGAAGAAGCTCGGGTTCGCTAAAGATGGAAAGAATGGAGGGAAGCCTTTGCCCAGGAGTGGGACAGAAAAAGCTGAAAAAAAAGCAGACCGGGACAGAAGTCTATTACACTAGCTTTTAGTCATAGAAATAGTTGACATGGAAATGTAATAAGTGTTAACTAAAAGTCTTCGGTAAGTTAATATTATGAAACATTTTTTCATGAATCGTTAAGATTAAACCATAATATATATATATATATAATATATATATAAAATTTAAAAGCTTGCTCAGTAGAAGAAACTGAACATCCTTCTACCTGTAGATAGTAGTCGGCGTTGCGTACTAATTACCTACAGGCGTAGGGGCCAACGCTAAAATCTCTTTGAGTCGCCGTGGAACACTACGCGGCGCCGACGGGTTCTGTCCTTATCGGACGGATGGACGGCGAAACCGTTGATCGTCGTTCACAAACCCGCGTTTAACATGACCGGGGATCGCTCTGTGAATCTCGAAGCCCGGGGCGTCGCTTGTCGTGGCGGCTGAGGAGTAAGTATGTACGTTCCCACATTCTTGCAGCCGTCTCCTACGCTAGCTGCATTACTGCTTCTCAGAAGGAGGCAACCGCATCCGGTTCTCTCTCGTCCCAGACCATGGCCTGAACATGAATCAGGGCTCGGCGCAAGTGGTCGCCGCTGCCGGGCGGCCTGCAAATATTATATTATAATGGTCATCTCTTAGCTGCCAGTGGCTTAATTCAGTTTCTATCTTTTAATTATTTTACATTTTTATTTTATTACCTACATTGTCCTGACATAATAGAAGCAACAAGTACAACACATAATATGATTTCAAAGAGTTATCCATGGAGTTTCTTGCACGTTCTTCTCCATAGAGATCTACGCTTTGGAACGTGCAATTTAGCTTCACTCTCATGGACTGACCGATATTTTTGACTATCCAAAAGTGCTTGCAAATGGTCTATTTGAAATAAATACTTTGACTTTGATTTTAATACAGTTTAATAAATTTATTGCATCCACAACTAAATATTTTCAAATAAAATTTGCGAGGCAACGAGAAATTTCACATACGTGTTCCGAAATAGCGATCTAGCTTCAATCCAATAAACAGGATTTTAATAGAACATATTTCTTGACGCAGAGTGTGCAAAATATTTAATATCCTTGCTGCACTGCATGAGGCAATAAATATGTGAAATAACTTCCAAGGTGCGATTTCCAATATAAGTTCCTTACATTTGAAATCCAAGATTTAGCGCCAGACGACAGTAAGTACAATTTCATATGTGTATTACAAATAGATAGTATAGCTTTATGTCAAGGATCTCGCAGGAAATGCACTTACTTTCAAATTTTTCGAATCCCTTTCGTCGTTTCAAATTCTTAGGTAACGAAAATAGCAATTACTTAGTATTTGCAGCGTTTGATGCAAGCAAGCACTTTGCTTTGCAAAAGAAAAAAAAAATGTGACGAGATCGAAAGTATCTATTTTGTACTAAGAACGGTGAGACGTGCTTGGCTGGAACAATACCGTGTCTTTGTGTACTGTGAAGACTTATATGGCACTGGCCCAGCAGAGGTAGAAGAGTTGCTATAGGTACCGTAGATAATCTCCTTGATAACATCTCTTCTATAGTACGATAGTTATCGAGTGTGGTATCGTTATCGTTGAACTCACTGACATCATTTCTATTGATAGTTTATTTAGTAAAATCTGAAACAACAAACATTTGCTTTGACGAAACAGCTTTTATAAAAGATATTTTCCAAGGGAAGTAATTAAGCTGTATTTAATTCCAACAAACCCGCTTCTCTATATTTTGTACCATTAATAGACTCGTTTAATTTTTAGGGTTCCGTACCTCAAAAGGAAAAACGGTACTCTTATAGAACCACTTTGTTGTCCGTCCGTCTGTCTGTCTGTCAAAACCCTTTATCTCGAGAACATGTGGATGTATCGATTAACCATATACTCAGGTCTGCGGTCTCTTCGAGCTGTAAAAAAATGAAACTTCTAAGTTAACGAATAAAAAAGATACGGCCATTTATGTCGCAGAAAAACGTATATTTTGATACTCTCAAAGATCGAAATTCGTAGGGTACTTCCCATTGACCCAGAATCTGGAAATTTAAGACATAGTAAGGTCTTATAGCACAGGTATAGGAAAAAATCTGAAAACAGTAAAGTTGTCGTTACTACGTCACCAAAAAAAAACTTTTTTGAAATCCGATATTCCGGAATTGTAGTTTGCACGGAACCCTCAGTGTGTGAGTCCGACTCGCCTTGCCCAGTTTTTGATATTAGAAATGGTAAGTTAACTACCCACTACAATAACACGTTTAATAAAAATGAAAAATGAGGTTTGCTCGAAATCTACAGTTTGTTTTTTTGTTGGTAATCTCTGAAAGTACTAGTCCGATATCTAGCTATTTTATTCCTGAGTGACTTATTTTATATATGCGGGTGAAGCTGCGGGCAAAAGCTAGTAATAAATATGACAGCAATATTTTGAAGTGAAATGAAAATGAAAGGATTTTGAACAAGACAATACTGGAAATTAAATATATAGAAAGATAAGATTGTAGGAAGGAACTACTTGACAGGTTGACTTGAAATAATTAATAGAGGCGATTAAAGTCGAATTCACAATCGTGGCGGTAAGCCCCGTCTTTGAGGATTGGTTAGAACACTAAGGCCTTTCTCATTTGCCACCTCACCGGACATGTTTCGAGAGGTACCTAATTTGATTTTGCGGGAAGAAAAGCCCGGGAATCGCCATTACGCGGATCGCCCGAAGGAAACTGTGAAGCATACAGTGGAAGATACCTTAAGTGAAGCAACACCGTGTCCTTCTAAAGACTCTCGCGTCCGGCCTCATACCTGTCCGGCTCATGGTACGGGGTGAGAAGGAACCGTAAGAAATCACCTCCGTCTGCGAAGCATTAATGCTTGCGAAGGAAATCATTGAAACCGTAAGATAGAGAATATCTTCACAACCTAGCCGCCACCACAGAAGACGCTCATGGATGATTGGACGGAGAGGTACCCATTGCCCTCGTCCACAAGCTCACTTCTACGGTGGCCGGGATCTCCTTGCCGCTGACGCCCGGGAAATCTCCTGTAGCGGTAGCTGAAGCGTCAGGATGTCCGACCCCTCATAGTTGCGGCCATCTCCTTCACTAAAATTACAGCTTCCATGTCCGGTGAGGACACCGTGGCCTCTCTTCAGCCACTCCTCAAAAAGGGGACTTACGACCGCGATCGTGGCGTGCCTATGGACCGTATTGATACTACAAAAATAAAACTTGTATCATCATCATCATCAGCCTTTTTAACATCCCCACTGCTGGGACGCAGCCCTCCTCTCTGGGAGAGGGAATGGGCCGCAATCCACCACGCGGGTCCAGCGCGGGTTGGTGGATGTCACATGTCTCGAATTTTTGGTTCTAGGAAATGCCGGTTTCCTCACGATGTTTTCCTTCACCGTTTAGAGAGCAGTGGTGATGAAAACTTGTATACAACCCTACTTTTTAATTAGTACACAAAAAAATGGGGCTCTATCTGTACCCGTCACGGATCATATTTTTGTACTCAAAAGTAGAAAAAACCGAAATCCTAAAATTGACCACGAAAAGGTAAATTCATCGTAGAATCAATCAAACATAACAATTGCTAGTGGAAAATACTGCGGACAGTGTTTTTCCTTAATAATTGTCACTCATTCATTAATCAATAGCCTGCACAATATTTCCATAAATTGAGTGACATTTTGGGACATAAACCAACGCTAATAACTTTGCTGTGTATGAATATTATTTATTGAGATTTACTTTTAAAATAATAAGGGCTTTTCTAATAAGCCATTTAAGTATGGGTACTAAATAAAAAAATGTGGTGTATATTAAAATAGAAAACTAAAACTAACGTCTAATGCATCTCTCGTTCTAGCACGTTCACACGGGCACTTAAATTAGAAAGAGCTTGGACATGCGACACATTTATATGGCTGATAATACGTTTATCCCTGGAAAGGTTTTATTTGTCGACAAAAAACTTTTTCTTTTTCTATCAAAGCCGGGCACTGGCTGCTTGTGTTGGTTTTTAGGGTTCCGTAGTCAACTTGGAACGCTTATAGTTTCGCCATGTCTGTCTGTCCGTCTAACCGTCCTCGCTTAATCTCTGTGACCGTTAGCACTAGAAAGCTGAAATTTGGTACCAATATGTATATCAATCACGCTGACAAAGTGGTAAAATAAAAATTGGAAAAAAAATGTTTTACTAGTGTGGGGATACACTAGTAAAACATTTTTTTTCCAATATGTAAAGTGGGAGGTGATTTTTTTTAAATTTCCACCCTAATGTGTGATATATTGTTGGATAGGTATTTAAAAATGAATAGGGGTTTACTAAAATCATTTTTTAATGTCAATAATTTCGGAAATAATCGCTCCAGAAATAAAAAACAATGTGTGTGTCCCCCTGTAATTTTTGAACCATAAGTTTAGAAAATATGAAAAAAATCTGAAAAGTAGAACTTTATAAGGACTTTCTAGGAAAATCATTTTGAACTTGATGGAAAAAACAGTTTTTGTACAAAAATACAAAAAGGTTGTACAAAATAATTTCTGGACTAAGTTTGTAGTCTATTCGCATTTTTTTTAAACTTCGTTTACATATTTTATTATCCTGAACGTATCTTCCTTAAAACGAAAAAAGAATTATTAAAATTGGTTCTCGCAATCCAAAATTACCACCGAAAACTTGTTCTGGTACCTATGTATTAATTGGCAACCCAATTCCCCGAGAGATGGCACTGTACTTTGAGCTATTACGCGTTCGCGCTGTTAGGATTTTTCCATCGAATTGTTCGGTTGGTCTTTCTTTGGCATTAGCGGTATTATCTTATAACTACATAAAACTTCTATCAGGAACATGCTAAGGCAATTTAGAACAAAACTAAAATTAATTTTTTGACGCCATCTATCAAAATGTTAAGGTAAAAACCAGTTCATCAAATGGTTCGATAGATGGCGTTGAGTAATGACGTCATCTTTTTAAAAGTCGATGTTAAGATTTTCCGTGCTTTCATGACCTACCGTGGTAAAAAATAGTTGCTTCTTAAATATATTCGTAATTTTACGAGTGCACAATCGCTGAAATTTCTACTACTTGCATACTGTTTCAGTTATCACCGTCCTTTGTGGGCCCGTTTTTAGGGTTCCGTCCTTATTTATTAGAGTTTCGTACTTAGTATGTCAACGTAACAAATAGCCTTTTTTTAACTCATAAGTGGGAACACTTATTATGACGGACGGGAAACTACGGAACCCTACACTGAGCGTGGCCCGACACACTTTTGGCCGGTTTTTAATAATTGCACACATGTCGCGTTTCATGTATTTTGTTTGTGTGACTACCATATAAGACCATAGCCGTAAAAATGTTTTTTAATCTAGTTTGGTTTAGCGATATGAGTCATCGTCTCCCTAGCCCTTTCTCAATTTCTCAACTAGCCTGGTATCGTCTTCATGTCCTGAATAACTATATTTTAAATGGAGCTAGGCAGTAGCTCCACCAGACCTGTAAAATATCTCTATGTCGACACTGTTACCGAGCCACGCTGAAAGCCAGCGCCGTAGACTCGCCGCTATTTGCTTGTAGTCACGGCATTATGCTGAGCGTTCGGCCGTTTTGCTCGGAAATGGCTCATACTTTTTATTAAATCTACACTAATATAATAAAGAGGTAAAGTTTGTTTTTTTGTTTGTAGGAGGTAATCTCTGGAAATACTGGTCCGAATGCTAAAATTGTTCCACCGATAGAAAGCTGCGTTATTCCTGAGTGGCATATGCTATAGTTTATGTACGCAGGCGAAGCTGTGGGCAAAAGCTAGTGTATTTATAATTTTTTTAATCCTTTTGCGCCTTTCCAACAGTTAAAATGTTTTTTGTTTTCTTTCTTTTTTTCCTTCTTTCTTTCTCTTTTTTCTAAAACCCAGTTACTGGGCAACACGATACTCCTTGGATAAACTGATGGCCAGACTGTCTGGCGTCTGACTACCGATAACGACTGTCAAAGATTTACTGACAACCTGAACTTACGGCTTTACGTGCTCCCCGAGGCACGGGGTGTCAGTAATGTCATAAACAAACTCAGAATATGTTTGAAATGAAAAATTCAAATTGGTAATTTTACTTGCCTGGTTTCAGAACTGCAACCTCCTGCATGAGAGGCGGGTGCCTTAACAACTTGGCCATCACGACAGACATATAGTATAAGTAAAGTTGAATATGTATGTCAAAGCATAGTTGCAGTACTGATGACAATGACTGAGTTAGTTATAGAACAACATTATATTAAATACAAGTGACATGCACGGGTAAAAAAATTTTAAATAAATCTTCCTGGCTTAATTATACTAGCTACTACCAGCGGCTTCGCTTGAGTGTATGTAGAAAAATGACCCAGGAGAACATACTACCGGGATAAAATCCTAAGTACTGTTCCACGATATCTTCTTCCCGTGTACTAACTTTCATCCAACTAGGTTCAGCCATTCGACCGTGAAAAGTAATAAAAATACACCCACACACATACCCCCTAAATCTTTTCCCATAATATTCTGATAGTGATAATTATATATATCCATACATACATAATGTAGAGCAATTTGTCTTCTAACAATCCGTTTAGGTTTTATTAGTATAACTAAAACAGTTTATGAAAAAGTGTGTGTCTATTTAGTCAGTCAGTTATCTCCATAACGGAGTGAGATGGAAGGCTCAACGGATCATACATTTCATTAATATACTATAATTTATTTTGGAAAAACCTTTTAGGGGCCGTTGACCTTAACTATTCATGTCTAGCAGGAGTAGTTAGTTTACCTTTGGAGTTGAGCATTTGTTGAACATTTTTAAGCTTTGAAATCGGTCAAACTTTGGCATTTAAATAGGAATGTTATTCTTTTCTCCATCTTGGTCATTGTTCTCTAGTCAGAGTAATTGTGGTTATCACGAAGATCCGGAAGCCATCAGGGTACGCCGCATGACTTCCCGCCATTTTTGCCTGCTGGCAGTCATCTGGGCTCACTCGTTCAATGGGCCGCCAACAGCCGTTTTGATCTGGTCTTGGCCCGTCCACCGTTCTTGTATAACAAGGCGATCGATGGAGTCACCTCCACGTCGACCAATATGGCCAACGTATTTAAAAATACGTTTACGATAATATAATCTTCTCTACAAGTACCCAATCCAGAAACTGCCCTAAGTTCAAAAGTGTTGGTCTCATCATTATTATCATCATTTGAGCCTACAGGCGTCCAATGTTGGCATGGGCAATGACCGGTTTTATCCATCTCGCATTTATCGGTTTTGCGCAATCCTCACCAGGTCATGAGCTACATCGGTAAGACAGATTGAGACTAATATCAGTCTGTAAGTCTGTCTGACTGAATTTTCAAACCTTTCCATAACGAAAGTGTAGGAAAATATTCGTTTTTTTCTAACCACTTCCAAAAAAAGCGGCACATTCCACATACACACGCGACTATGACAACACAAATAAATAAAAGTTTCTGAATAGTTACGTTAAAAATGGTATCATCATAAAAATGGTATCTGAAGATGATGATGGAACCGGAAGATAGGCACCGGAACTCCGTAATTAATCAATGTATCCTAGCCGTGTTTGGGCTTGAATCGTTATGAGATGCATTTTAGCTCTAAGGTTCTATCGAGGTGATCAGATGATGGAGCCGGAAGGTGAAATATGGAGACGGGAAGTTCATAATAAAACAATATATTAGGTATGTATCCTAGCAGCGTTTGGGTTAATTGAAATTGTCATGAAGAAAAAGGTACTCTAAAATAATAAAAAAGTCGATGTTAAATAAATAACAATCAATACCGAGAAACACCGACTTCTGAAATTAAAGTTATTTTGATCGTTTTAGTGCTTTTTTTAGGGAAGGCGGTTATTTTTTTTTTTGTAAAAAGTTTTTTATTACCTTTCTAAAGTAAAAGATGTGGTTTCTATTATTTTTTCTTAATATCAAATAACTTTGAGGGCAAAGCTCATTCAACTGTAAAATATCATCAAAGGCGTTCAATAACGAATACATCGTAAAAACAACATACGCACGTATAATATTATGTCAATATTATTGCAATGGTCGAAAAAATAACACAAATTATTCATTAACTAACAAACATATCTGGAAAAGGCTAATAAGTCGAATAACTTTGCTTTGAGATTCAGTTTCGTGGCTAATAAGTCGCGTATTTAATACATTTTATTTACCAATTTTAAGGTAAACAAACCCTTTTAAGGTTCCGTACTCAACTTGGCCAAAACGGAACCCTTACAGTCCCCACACACAGGCCTCAAAAAAACGCCGCTACAAAAAAAAAAAACGCTAGAAGCGGCCACAAAAAAAAGCTAGAAGCAGCCGCAAAAAACAGCTGAAGCGCGCGACACCTCTTGTGTCCAGTGAAGCTTGAAGCCGCTTCAAGCGTTTTTTTTTGTGGTGGCACCGCCACATACGAGCCCCAAAAAAAAGCCGCCTCAAAATGAAGCTTGAAGCGGCGTTTTTTTGAAGCCCGTGTGCGGAGACAGTTATTGGATCATTTTATTGTCCAACTGTCCATCAGTCAGTTTGTCCGTCTGTCAATACCCTTTTCCTCAGAAAAATGTTGAAGTATTAAGCTTTTATTAATTTCAAATGCACATGTCTGATATCCGAGGCAGCAGTAAAAAAATGAACTTCTAAGTCAATGCAATCTCAAAATAAGGCCGCTAGGAAATCAAAACTCTATAGGGTACTCCCGTTCCCGGTCTCGTAGCATATCATAGCTACGTCACAAAATCTAAAAAAAATTTTACCATTCAGAAAAATCGTCGAGACTGGATTGGGAAATTCAATATTTATATACGTAGGTAAGTTTTTACGGAACCCTCAATGCGGAATTCTAAAATCCTTTTTTTTTCTATTCGTCGTTAAAAAATAAGATGACCTTTTTTAGTAGGAGAACAACAAATTACTCCTTCCAGAGTGAAACTGTGGACCGAGTATAAGTGTCAGACATTTTGAAAGTAAACCCCACCAGTGTTCCTCCAGTTGCTTTTGCGTTCCAGGACCGCGATAAGTCTTTCGAACAATCTCATAGAAATTAAGGTGATTTGGAGTCTATATAGAACGCCAGGGGCCAGGGTTATCCGAAAGGAAACTCGAGCCCCGGTATGAAGGCTAGAAGGAACGGGGTGGGTTTTTTAGTCAGTAAGAGTCTGACACTATATCCCGCTCCGCACAAGAGCGGGGGTTGTCATTGGATGATATACTGGATGAATATATATTGGATGAGTACGAGATCCGTAGAAGGAATTCTTTCCCTCATCTGTTATTCGATTATGATAAATATTTCCTGCTAGATAATGCGTTTATTAGGACATTCCAAATACGTTGCCTAGCTAAATCTGGTGCAAGGTGGACCGATGACCTGTCGGTCTACCTTGTAGGAGACCTTCCAAGGTTGCCTTTTTCTATTACGCGGTCGCCACTCTAGAACCTTTCGGCCCCAACGGTCATCTGTTCTACGAGCAATGTTTTTTTTTTTAATTGAGATAAACTAGTGCTTGACTGCGATCCCACCTGATGGTAAGTAGCGATGCAACCTTTGATGGTGAGGCGCACTAGTTTATTAAGAGCCTATTCACTCTAGCCTTGAAGACACCCAAATTATAATCGCACAGGAAGACCGCAGCAGGCAGACTGTTCCAGTCCTTCGACGTACGCGGTATAAAAAAAAAGCCACGCGAAAAAAAAAGAAACCACAAAAAAAAACCACTTAAGTTTGACGATTCTTCGTGCTATGTCGGAAACTTTGATTCTGTGGATATCTTCATTCCTGATTCGATCACGCAATGAAACTCCGAGCCCTTTGCATTGCCTGTTTTCCTTCCAGCCTTCATCCTTACTGCAACTTACATCATTATAATTGTATACAAAAAATGTTATGCAAAGTTTTCCACCAACCCGCACTGGGCCCGCGTGGTTATTACGGCCCATTCCCTCTCCTAGAAAGGAGGCCTGAGTCCCAGCAGTGGGAACATTAAAAAGGCTGATGATGATGAAAGTTTTCCAGTATTTCAATTCTTATGCTGTTTTGTCTAAGAGTTACTTTAGCCAAAACAAGAAAAGTACAGCTTTTGATAAGGAGATACAGTTTATACTTCAAGAGTTTTACGAGACTTTAATAAAGTGTTTATTTTGTTACGTCATTTTTATGACGGAACTACAAGATGCTCAACTCCGAGTAACGGTTCCTAAAATAAGTGAATACTTAGTCAAATTAATTTTAAACCCTGCTATCTTCAGTAGAATCTAGGCTTAGTATTGGTTCGTTAGGTCTTATGAGAAGTCAGTAAAATTCAAGGAATCCGTAGGGCCGATGTCTATTAGGGCAGTAGTTTATTTTTTTAGGTGGAAAATCTAATGCTTTCTTTCGCTCTAGAGCGTAGCGGGAGGGTGTGTCAGATTTACTGACTAAACCCTCTCTTATGTACATTCTTTGCCTTCGTTTCAGGACCTCCGGCTTCTTATTCCCAACCCACGGCCCCAGGCTTTAACCCTGGTGGGCACCTATGGTTTTGCTGACTTCTCCATGCGGCGCATGACTGCGCTACGGGCCGTCGACGACTCGGGCTCAGTCTGGATGGTTACCAGATGGCCGGACTGTATCCATTGCTCGCCGTCCGCAATCTCACGCGTAAGGTAGCTAGAAATCGGGGACAGGATCCCGGAGGCTCGGGCGTGAGGAAGTCCATTTCCTTCACTAGCGTAACTGCTTCGTAGATAGAGGCGACCGCCTGCGATTTCTCCTCGCTCCAAATCATGACCTGTACGAGGGCCGGTGTGAGAGGTCACAGTTACCGATGCGCCATTTGGACACGGCGGTGCTCCACCCAAGTGGGGTACAACTCTACCACATGCTCTAATATGCACTCCGGGCGATATACACAATGGTGAATCCCTGGCGTTTCTTCTGCACGAATCCGATGCAGTAACCTCTCGAACTAACCATATAGCAACTCCTCAAAGTGGGGACTTACTGCCACAATTATTATTATGGCGTGGTTAGGGCTATGGTAATGATTCAGAGAGTTGGAAGAACCCTGGAACGCAAAGGGCAACTGAAGGAGCCCAGGCGGATTTAGTCAGTAAAAGTCTGACACGCCCTTTCGCTCTACTAACAACGGGAGAAGGTATTCGATGATTTCTCACCTCGAAAAAAAAGAGTTAGTGAGAAGTTTCAGTCTTTTAGCCAGTGTTATTAAATAAATAGTCCTGCTTACTACTTTAATCGGGAAAATGGGAATAACAATACTGTTATGAAAACTTATATCCGAAGAAAACCACAATCCTATTGCCATATTGGCTTGAAAAAATGTTTGACGTTCGTCTGCCTGTCGTAATTTATTGACACCCAGATGCCTAGAAAGTACTTTTTCAGAGCGACTGTAGGTCTATCTATCCGGTAACTGTAAGTTTTCCAGGTCAGCCAGATGATTGACAGCCGGAAAGAGATACTTGTACCACCTACAAGTATCTCTTTCTTACTATCTGAAGTTCTTCATTCTGTTCTATTTCAAGGTTAGACGCAACTTTATCTTGAGTATCTTTGTCGTCATTTCGGACGTGGAGAGTCGCACAGTTTTGTAAAAGTCCCTTGCAAACTAATGATGTACTTTTTATTCGCATACCGTGAACAGCACTCAAACATATCTGAAGATACCCATTATATTATTTACCATTTTTTCGTAAAAGTTATACCAGGAAATTAAATTGAAACGAAGCTGGTTTGCTTCACTATTTATAAAAATATATTATGCCAGCGTTTGTTGGCAGTCGGCCAGGAACTGGATGCCACGTGGAATAGCAATGGCGAATTTTGAAGTAAATGCCGACTTTCAACGCGTTCTGAGTTTCCGACAGATGTTTTTAAAGAAAATGTTTTTTGTTCTGATATTACATTTTGTAGGTCTACTATTATTATCAATTTGAAGTACAGTGAGTGGTCTTCTTTTTTTTACGTGGGAATTATCGAACGGCTTCTCTTGCTCGTGAGCGAAGCGGGACCGCCTTCGCGCTCCTGCCTCTAGTCGTTGGTGGCGTGTTTCACGCCTAAAAGAAATGTTAGTTAACCGTAAGGGCCCAGTAGGGTCGAACTCGAAGCCTACTGGGGCCATGAGTTACGCGAAAGATAACCCCAGGGCCCTGGAACGAAGACAAAGATGGAACAGGAGTGGGTTTTAATCAGTAAAAGTCGGACCCTCGCTCTCGCTGCATACAAAGCGGGCAGAGTTATTTGATGATTTCTAACCTCCAAAAAAACACTATAATATGATATGTTTTTAGCAATTAAGAAGTGCTTTAGTTCATCTGTTAAACATTATAGAGACACGATACACAATACGGCAGGTGCAACAGAATTGTAACAAAAAATATATTTCAATTTATTGCAGTACATTTTCACACAGAAACATTTCGTAATGAAGCGAGCACATTGAACACATGTTGTCGCTTAAGAAACCGTTTATCATGTCGGCAAATGGTGTGATTTTCCAATATTGGAAATGATAAGATCATGATAAAATGTAGCGTCTTTTCGGGCAGAAATAGTTAAATGACGTTTTCATTTTTAGGGGGCACAGCAGTGCGAGGCGAGCAAAAAAGTGCCACGGTCGTACCATCGATTTCTCGAAACAGTTCAGGCCATTTTCAATTCTCTATTACTTCATTGTGTATAAAAATATAAGCTTTAATTTTCAGTAACCAATCAAGCATTGTATAAACATTTAAAATTTCATTCAATTTGATCAAAATTTCTTCATTTTGGCACTCACTGACTGACCGATCATTAAAACTCTAAGACAGGTCCAGCAGACATAGAAGCTTCAAATTTAAAATACAATTAGTGTTTAATGTATAATTTAATGAAACACTAAAATATTTTGCTATTTTGATATAGTTTTCTGGATACACGAACTGCATAAATAACTTTGTAATATCCCATATTAATTTATAGGATTACAAAGTTACATTTGCAGTGAATGAATCAATGTTGTTTAATTATACTTAACCCTTCGAGCGCCTGGGGTTCATTGACCCGGAAAATTGCACTGTTAACGTAAATCACCAAAAAAATAAACAAAAATAAAAAAATCTTTTTTTCGGATTTTTCTATGAAATCAAATAATATAATATATATTAATTTAATTAATTAATTAATTTTCGACCAAATAACTTTCGTACAAACTTGGGGAAAACACGAAAATTAAGCATTTTTGAAAGACATCCATAAGTACGTTACGTGTACGCAAGTTGTACGTTACGTGTGACCTTGACGAACTAGATTGACCTGGAAATCGCAAGTATAACAGAAGTAATACGTATAATATTCAATCAGATTGTTTAGTCCGATTGCCAAGTCAATCTAGGTCATAAAGGTCCCTTAATTACGGACTGAATAAATTAACCGACTTGGCATTACATAGATCTCACAATTTTTTACTCTAGAACTGAGTTTCGTGTCTTGGATTTTTTACAAGTTATGTTTTTGATGGCATCAGATTTGTGTAGCGTAATTAATGAGTGTTATTGTCATCACCACTATTATAATTTTATACGAAAGATATCCAGCGTCCACTGCGGGACATAGGCCTCCCCTAAATGATGCCACAATGAATGATCCTGTGCGTCTCCCATCCATTGGATTCCCGTAACTCTCACCAGGACCAAGACCTTCCAATGCTGCATCTTCTGGTGTGAGGTAGCCACTCCAGAACCTTTCGACTCCATTATTACAGTATTATCATATTTATAATACTGATTTCAGGCAGCAACTTCGTGTAAGTCAAATATTATCCTTTGGGATACATCGTAACTAACGGAATATTTAGCATTTTTAGTATTTTTTTTCTTTCCTTCTCCATTTAACATTGACCATTTATATTGCAATGCCTTAACAGGTTACTAAGTTCTAAGAACCTGATATTTAAAACCACACACTTAGTTCGCAATAAAGAATTTGGCTTTGACTTTGATTTTGACTTTTATATTGACATAATCTCTCACACTATACATATGTCAGGCACACCTCTTCAAGCCTTTCATTTTAAAGTGACAAAGGATTCAATAACCTCTCCCACTTTGTGGTGGGGCGAGAGGACGTGTCGCTTTTATTGACCCACCTGTGTCTTTAATTTTATATACCGTGTTTATACAATGCCTCGGTCACTGAAAATTCATGCTGCTGCAGGCTTCTAGTATTATACACAGCGAAGGTACAGGGGCTCGAAAATGGCCTGAACTGTTTCGAGAAAAGAATGTTTCGGCCCTAACACTTTTTTGTTTGCCTCGGTGGGGGCAACGGCGTGCGCCTAATTACACTAAAATGTCTACATGTCATTTAAAGTGTCTAAATGACATGTAGACGTGTGACATCGATAGCTTTTTCTTTTGTGATGTCATCTCTGACTTCATCTTCTTCTTTTTGTGTCGATGCTCTCAAACTATTCTTTTTCTGTCCAATATTTGGCAATCTCTACAGTTCTATTGTTTGCCTCGTATAGATCCTGAAAACTGCAGGTGGTTATGCAGGATGGGCATCACTTCATCTGATATTCTATCATCTTATATATAAAAATCTCGTGTCACAATGTTCGTTCCTGTACTCCTCCGAAACGGCTTGACCGATTCTCATGAAATTTTGTGAGCATATTGAGTAGGTCTGAGAATCAGCCAACATCTATTTTTCATACCCCTTAGTGATAAGAGTTGTCCACCCTTAACATTTTTCTTTAATGGCAAAACAACGTTTGCCGGGTCAGCTAGTTTCAATATAATTCTGTAATAATATTCTGAACTTTATCCTCTACTTTTTAGGGTTCCGTATCTCAAAAGGAAGGGTGGGCAAATTAGACTAATTTCCAGATAGCTCAGTGTCCATCTTCCAATATGATTGGAACTGGATTTTTTGGAAAAATCTACGTAGTAAGATTTTGGATTATATTATCTTAAAAAGTCCGGATTTTGAACACAATAAATTTTAATTAGAAAAATCGTCCTAAAAAGTTTTTGTACCATATAATATACCCCCTAGTTAAAACAGGTGACGTTGATTATGAATTCCACGCGCGTTGAAATTGTTAAGAATATCCTTAAATATTATGAAACACACCCACCAGAAATCAGAAACGTTTATTTCAAATAGACCAATTACAGGCACTTTTGAATTGTAAAAATGTCGGTCAGTCAAAAAAAAAGTGAAGCTAAATAGCACTTTCCAAAGCGTAGATCTCTATGGAAAAATCGTGCAAGAAACTCCATGGCCACTCTTTTAAATGATATTTTGAGTTACACAAAACTTGGTGACATATCACCGCGTCTGTTTGTCTGTATGAACGTAACAAACTCAAAAACTACTGAATTTTCATGTAGTTTTCACCAATAGATAGAATAATTTGTGACAAAGGTATTTAACCCTTTCTTTTAATCATTTTATCATTTATCATTGGTAATAATTAATTAGTAAAAATCCGTGTGAAGCTGGGGTGGGTCGTTATTTAAAAATAACTCTGAAATTGAAGGAAAACTAGATATCTATTTCATTATATTTTTTGAGAAAAATAACACCTTAATTTAATACCCAGACATTTACAATGAATAAAGAACAATTCAGAAATTTGATAAAGTAAAGTAACAACTATCCGACCAACCAACCACTAATTCACCAACCCACTAACCACTAGCCACCAACCCACCAACCACCAATCCAGCAACCAACCATGCACAATAATTATATCTATAACATCTCGTAATAGGAAATTTCGTCGTCACCATCAATTTCTTCTCCTTATTGCCAAAACAGTTCTATGTTTACATATAGATTCTTCTGAATCTATATTAAAAACGACTATACCTTGTATACGTTTATACACAGAGCCGCACGTCCGTTTCTTTGCAGGGCCAACCCTTTTTGCGGACACCACTTGACTAGCCTTAGTTGAGCTACTCTAATTACCGGCGAGCAAGGTCCCCATGGACCAAGTATGACCAAATATTCCCTTGAGAACATTATAATTTCATGTGATCTAACTTTTGTTTTGTATGTCTACTAGAGTGATTGAAATTTTGTGTTTTTTTTTAATTGACTTCTGGCTTGCTACCCAAAGAAGTAAGAAAAAAGGGATTTGGTATTATTTCCAGAAAACTGTTAAGGTTTTTTTTCTGAAAAGAAATATCACAAAATCGTAATTTGTCAAAGATCTGGTGATTTTGTTTGACTGTGAAGGAAGTAGGTAGGTGAGTACGAAGTTAGGGTAAAAAAACGAACAAAGTGCGTCGAATCCCACGCGAGAAAGTCCAAGTAGTTTCAAAGGTACAAAAAAAAAATGTTTTTTTTTTTTCAAATACCAATTTTATGCAAACTTTGTTGGAACTTTTTTAATTTTTATTTGAGCAAATACTAAGCAACGTGATCTACTGCTCTACATGGATTTTATTATATTTAAAAAGATTTCGGCTTAATTGCTTTGAGATATGTTTGTTGTGTTATGTAACTTTAGATGTTTGAAAATCGAAAACTGTGAAGGTTTTATACTAAGTTGTGACTGTGTGACGTCATAACTCAAAACTCTGAGTGTAATGTTTCACATGATCGACGCATTACTCTCTCCAATATATGTAGCTACCTATGCTGCGTGGATACTGTTCGAATCCATTTACTTCTCTAAATTATGCGTAAAACGTCCATTTGACGATCTCCCCTCTTCCCTCTTATCGCTTGGACAGACCGGGAGCCGCGGGCGGGGGCGCCGGACTAGGGCAAATTGGGGGGGTTTACAAACCCCCCCAAGTGAGGGTGTCCGAAGTCCAACCTCACCCTTTAGCTACCCTGAAGTTCCATCTCTCACACCTATAAATTCGGCACACACATTTCACCCCTAGGGAAGGGGGGGTCTATAACGCACCAATCCTTTCGTTTGGCGTGTCACACTCGGCAAGCTACGGTGACCTCCACTACAAATTAATATTCACAAACGTTTCCGTTCCTATCGTTAATCATTGCCATTTCTGCCAGTGATCTCGCTTATGTAAAACACCTTCGCTTTAGGTAGTGGCTATGTACCGCTTTGTATTATTGCTTTTGAAGATCATTCTGAAATATATCTACTCTAAAATTGGAGCACGACTTTCATCGTTCACTGCAATGGGACCCTATAGGGTAAATCTTAAGCTTAGTTACAGGAACGAATATAGGTAGCATACTAATCGTATTACTTACCCTGTTTCTCTTGAAAGGTACTGATTGTAACCAAAAATTATAAAAGAGTTATTTAGGTTGGGGTAGGTTATAAGTACTTATAGAATTTGTTTTTCTGACCCTAATTCAGGAGTTGATACAAAACAAAACAAATCAGTGACTTGGAAACCCGAGGCTTTTCGGCTCATGTTTGTTTCAACAATTGTATAACTCTTAGAAAGTTTTGAAAACAACTTTATCTGCATATTCATAGCTTATAATTTTATTGCACAATCCAATATGAAAAGTGCACTTCAATAATGACGTAAGCAAAAGTAAGTATTTAACTAAATTATAAGGAAACGTACAAAACAAAGAGTCTTAGAACTTTCTTGCAACATGCGTTCCTATGGTGCCTTTGATTAAAAGATAACTACTAAACATATATGTAACTAGCGGCCCGTCCCGGCTTCGCACGGGCAATAAATATAGCCTATATTACTCAGGGTGAATGTGTAAGAATTTTTGAAATCGGCACAGTAGTTTTTGAGTTTATTCGTTACATACAAAAATACAAATCTTTCCTCTTGTAAAATTAGTATAGATTTTAGAAAGATTTTGTTGGAGGTGGTAGATCATCAAATAAAGAAGTTATTTGATGTAATACGGGGAAACTGATTGTTACCTAATTAATTCCAAAGCCATTTAACAATAACTTAGGATACACTGTGTCCGGATATCATTACATGAGCAATAGTAAAAGAGGCGACACGATCGTTTTACAGACATATGACACTTTTTTTTTGTGTTAACGTACACACTATTAGAGTAATGGGATTATTTGAAAAAGTTACTGTGACCCTGAAATGAAAAGGACGCATGATTGAAAGGAGAGGTTCAGGAAAAGAACTGGGAAGCTTTTGCCTAGCAGTGGCACTCAAACTAAGATAGAAAAAAAAAATAGAATATTAAGACAAATTTCGATTCAGGGCCAGCTGTAGATAGGAAGTTACCTATAAACATACATAATTGTAAGCGTCGATATTTAGTATAAAATTTACCTGTTAAAAGTTCTAATTAGTTTATTTAGTCTACCTCTCATAGTGGTATTTTTTCTAATAAGATTCTAAGTGTTAGCGACGATATGTTATTAATTGTTTATCAGATAAATTGTATTTAGTTTGTTTTTCTTATCGGTATTTTCTTTTAGGAATTTACTTTAAGTGTTTTACATTCCAGCCACTGGAGGCGCCACTTGTACCATATTAATTATGTGAGCTTTAGTACTTGGAAAACTTTACCTTAACGAGAACCGTTTTCAGTTTTTCAATTAGTTTTAGGTGTAAATTAAGATTTTTAAGTAAATATTTAAAATAAGACCGTCCTAAGATTAGAGATATAAGAAAATATTGTAAGGGGTGTTTTACCGTAGAAAAACAACAAAGTTAAGTTTTCCATACAAAGTCCACCTGTGCTCTGATTGGTCAATAGTCGAAAAATTAGTGCCGTGTGCAAAATTGAAGCGCTCTGATTGGTCGGAATTGGTTATAATAAAGGGGAATTTTCTGCGGTCAGGCATTCCAAATCCAGCAGTGTAAGAACAAAACATCAAGAAAATAAATAGAAGAAAACTCTGAAGAATTGTGTTATTTATTTGCTCCTACTGCTACCAGCGAACACTCTCCAGTCGACATCCCGCCAGCTCGCTCCAAAGCAACACACAAAACACGAGCGTCAACAATAATACAGGTGGATTTTAGTCAGTAAAAGTCTGTCACTACCTTTCACTTAACCCTTGAGTGGCAGAAGTCATTTGGTGACTTACACCACAAAAAAATCCAAATACGTATTTATATTTCAAATACTTATTTTCCTATTGTAACCGAAAAAACTTTTCTCCAGCTACATGGACGTTGCAAAAACAAATTATGTGTGGTTATGTTAACTAGAATAGATTATTGTATTGGCTACGAAAATTCTCTATACCCAACCACGACATACCACACATTCATTTCAACTTGCTCATATCCGTAAAATTCGATCTTCTTTCATATTCACGGCCTAGCAATCATATTATTTGAAAACGAGAGGTAAATGTGAAAGTGTAACCAAATGTTTTTTATTTTTTGTGCTCGGAAATTGTCCAGTGACTTCTTCCGACTTTTACTGACAAAAACCACACATGTATTCTTCATTTTTTTTTGACAGGCCTGTTGGTCTAGTGGTTAGTGACCCTGACTGCTACGCCGGAGGTCGTGGGTTCGATTCCCACCTAAGACAAATGTTTGTGTAATGAGCACGATAATTTGTTCTGTGTCTGGGTGTAATTTATCTATAATATGTATGTATTTAGAAATATATAAGTATGTTTATCAGTTGTCTAGTACCCATAACACTAGCTCAGCTTAGCTTGGGACTAGACGGCGTTGTGTGATAGTTGTGGAATAATATTATTATTATTTGAAGGATTATTATTATTTGCCTTATGGGTTCTAGGATCAAAGAGGAAGTCTTTAAGAATTCCTCATAGCCCTATCAAGTACCAGCATGTTGGGCCTATGGTTTGCTGACGTCTCTGTGAGACATGCGTGGAACGCTATGTGCCATCGACGACTTGAAGCCGAAGTTCTGCCGGAGTCTGTGTTTCCTGATAGCTATAACCTAGGGGTCTTTAAGTCAAGAGTGAATAGATTGCTTCTAGGTAAGCGTGCTCCATCGTCAGCCACATCATCGCTTACCATCAGGTGAGATTGTGGTCAAACGCGATACTATCCATTATAAAAAAAAAAAAAGTTATTGAATGAGCAAAACAATTGAATGAAAAGGTGAAGGTAAATTTTATCGAATCAATCTCAGTAATGGCCAGTCTTTTTTGCAAAAAAATCATCATAATTGGAAACTGTATGCCCTAGATTTTTTATGATAATAAATATGATTTAGTTTTTTTGCTAGCATTTTTTTCTGGTTGGAAAAATCATCCATTGACAACCCCCACTCTTGGGCGGGCGGGAGATAATGTCAGACTCTTACTGACTAAAAGCCCACCCGGTTCCTTTGTGCCTTTCGTACCGTGACCGAGCTTCCGTTTCGGATAACCCTGGCCCAGTAGGCTTCGACTCTGCTGGGCCCATGCTGATGCTGACAGCTCCTTGAGGCGCGCGGGAACAGTGCGCGCCGTCGACGTCTTGGGCTCGGTCCAGACAGTTACCAGCGGTCGTACAGCAAGCTACCATTGCTAGCCGTCCGCAAGCCTGAAAAAATGTTCGAATGACGGGTAGAGACTATATAAAAATACTGGGTATTATGTTTATCATAGAAAGTACAAACTGTTAAATCGCGAAAGTAAACAACAAAATAAATAAGAAATTACTTTTAAAATGCTAAATAAAAATGAAGTACTTACAGTATTAAGACAAATATAATAATATTCCACAACTATCACACAGCGCCGTCTAGTACCAAGCTAAGCAGAGCTAGTTTTATGAGTGCTAGACAACTCATAAACATAAGTACTTACATATTTCTAAATACATACATACACATACTATAGAGAAATTACACCCAGACACAGAACAAGATCATGCTCATCACCTAAACATTTGTCCTGGGTGGGAATCGAACCCACGACCTGCCGCATAGCAGTCAGAGCCACTAACCACTAGACCAACGGGCCAGTCAAGTCCCGTCAAGGCCAGTCAGTCAGCTTAAAGTAAGTTGCATCGCATGTATAACATTAGTAATATCAATAGTAGTCAATGATTCACTTGTACATTGCCCATAATCACTTGCACGGTGGCTTGATTTACTTGCGCAAGATCTCTTAGTGTCTGTTCTAAGGTCTGCTATTTGACAAGGTTGAGTTTGGATCCCACTTCTTCAAGCAAGCGACTGTTTCTATTATTTGTCAAATAAGATCACTTTGTTGTCTGTCCGTATGTCTGTCTGTCAAGACCCTTTATCTCGAGAACGCGTTGAGATATCGAGTTGAAATTAAAAACAAATACTCAGGTTTGCAGTCCCTTCAAGCTGTGAAAGAATCTGAGAGTATCGAACATCAATAAAAAGATATTTGCGTTTACGTCGCATAAAAACGTTTATTTTGATATTCTCAAAGATCGAAATGCATAGGGTACTTTTCGTTGACCCAGAATCTTGAAATTTGACACAAAGCAAGGTCTTATAACCCACTCCTGTTCCTTCTTTGCCATTGTTCCAGGGCCTCGGGGATCACTCTTGCACCACCCATGGCCTCAGTAGGCTTCGACCCTGCTGGGCCTCTGCGGTTGCTGACAACTCCTTGAGGCACACGTGGAACACTACGCACCGTCGCCGACTTGAGCTCGGTTCGGACAGTTACTGGTCGAGCGGACTGCGAGCTATCCATTGCACACTGTCCGCAAGCCCACGCCTACGGTGGCTGGAAATCAGGATCGGAATCCCGTCGGTTGGGGTGCGAAGGCCATTGCCTCGCGCGTGCTGCCGCCTCCTTTTCTAGTATTACTGCTTTGCAGAAGGAGGCGACCGCCTGCCACTCCTCGCTGCGGACCATGGCCTGTACCAAGGCCCAACGCGAGTGATCGCTGCCACCGAGCGCCCCCACGAGGGCACTGTGGTGCTCTGCCCTGGTGGGACACACCTCTACCGTATGCTCCACCGTGTACTCCGGGCGGTCACACAATGGTGACATCCGGGCGTCGCTTCCGCACGAATCCAGAACAGGAACCTTACGAACTGAAGGACCTGCGTTATACGGAAGTTAAGGTCACCGGGTTGTCTTTCCAGCCACTCCCCAAACGCCATAATTATTATGGCGTGCCCAGCACTGGGTTGCGACAGTCGCTGGCGCCATTCCTCCATAATAGCACCGACGTCTGTATCTGTCTGTTATATTTACATTTTCATAGGGGTTGTTTGAAATTGTTTGCGGAATATCTAAAAGCACATGTAAGTTTTTCTTAAACTTGTTGTAATTACGACCAGCGAGCGCGGCAAGAACGTCGTAACCGTCGTGGGGGGAACGCGTCGCTTACGCGTAAGTGTAAATCAGAAGTACTGTCACTTGAAGTGGGTTCTTACATCCCTTTTGTTGTCTATAAGTTTTCCTATCAATTAGATGAATATCACCTAAAAGCAAATACAGTCACTGTGTATATGATAATCACTGATGTAATACAATACTGGCAAAAAACTAGTCGTAACAATACTTGAAACAGAAATAAAAATATACGTACAACTAACACTGGAAATATAAAAACACTGACATATACACAAAATCATAAACGAATACATATTAATATTAAAAACCGGCCAAGAGCGTGTCGGGCCACGCTCAGTGTAGGGTTCCGTAGTTTCTCGTCCGTCACAATAAGTGACACTTATGAGTTTAAAAAAATGCATATAAATAATCGTATATCGATTATACTACAAACTTAGTCCAGAAATTATTTTGTAGAACCCTTTTATCTTTTTTATACAAAAACTGTTCTTTCCATCAAGTTCAAAATAATTTTCCTAGAAAGTTCTTATAAAGTTCTATTTTTCAGATTTTTTTCATATTTTCTAAACTTATGGTTCAAAAGTTAGAGGGGGGGGACACATTGTTTTTTACTTTTGGAGCGATTATTTCCGAAATTATTGACATTATCAAAAAATGATTTTAGTAAACCCCTATTCATTTTTAAATACCTATCCAACAATATATCACACGTTAGGGTTGAAATTAAAAAAAAAATCACTTCTCACTTTACATATAGGGGGGCTACCCTAATAAAACATTTTTTTCCAATTTTTATTTTACCACTTTGTCGGCGTGATTGATATACATACTGGTACCAAATTTCAGCTTTCTAGTGCTAACGGTCTCAGAGATTAAGCGAGGACGGACAGACAGACGAACAGACAGACATGGCGAAACTATAGGGTTCCTAGTTGACTACGGAACCCTAAAAAGTACACAAAAATACACGTAGTTACGTAAAAATAAAAATTAATGTGTATATTGTGCAGAGCTCTGCTCAATCGTATTGTCTACTAGCTTTTGCCCACCTACATAAAAATGTAACTTATGTCACTAAGGGATAAACCAGCTTTCTATCAGTCCGCAAGACTTTCGCAATCTGACCAGTACTTTCAGAGATTACCGCCTACAAACAAAAAAAAACAAACTTTACTTTTTTATAATATTAGCGATTGCTAAGACAGATCAGCTCGCTTCACTTGTCAAGGAACTGAGGTCGCTACGCTGCACTTGGTTGACTCAAGGGAGTCCATCCTTTAGTACAATTATCCTGACAGCAAGCGAGATCCACAGTCCACATCATCTCTGGCGAGACGGTGGTCAAACGCGAGCCTATTAAACAAAAAAGGAAAAAAAGTAAAAACTAGAAAGTTAAACCATTTACAGGCTCTTTTAAATTGTCCAAATGAAAACCGGCCAAGTGCGAGTCGGATTCGTGCGCGAAGGGTTCCGTACAACACAACTCTTTTTTACACGATTTTTTTTTTAGTATTATTTGTTATAGCAGCAACAGAAATACATCAAGTGTGAAAATTCAAACTGTCTAGGTGCCGTATTGGTTCATGAGTTACAGGCTCGTGACAGACAGACGGACGTAGAGTCTTAGTAATAGGCTTCCATTTTTAAGCTTTGGGTACGGATCTCTAAAAAAAGATGGAACCATTTCCACGTTTCCACTCTATGGAAAAGAAAGATTGAGAAACTCCACAGACACTTTTAAATCAATAAATAGTTACAAAATTATGTTCACTCGCACTACGCTTTATTAGATATCCCACAATAAAGTAACAAATATTCTGATAATAATTGGTGCCTAAGTCTGACCCCAACACGTCCCTTTAAAAACCCCTTGATAAAAGAAAAATCACAAAATGTCATTAGTAATCAATTGATTCGTTATTAAAAAAAAAAGTTTTATCATTTTGGTTACATTCACGTCGCGTCGGGACTTACACATTATACCGGTTTATTACATATCATACATATTATACAGGTTTATTTTGTAAAACACTGGCAACCACTCAAGACTACGTCACTAATATCATAAACCACAACTTTTGTTCCATGACTTTTAAAACTGTCAATTATTTTGAAATATTTTAGTTCATAACATTTTAAAATAAAAATATTTAAATTTAATGTTCTAAATATTACGAAGACTATACGAAGCAAACGATAGTACAATAGCGAAAAAGAGTGGAGATTGGGCGGTGGGGATGCTTGATGCGCTTGTGTCACGTCATTTAGACGTAAATAAGTATAGCAAAATACAGCGTTGAAATGTGTTAGATAGAACAACAAAATCTTGAAGGCTTGTTTTTGGAAAATGAACAACAAAAGTGGTTGTTTATGGAGTTAATAAGTCAGTCCTGCAAGGCTCTTAGTGTTTTACAAATAACCCTGCATACAAGTACTGACTGACATTGACTGATATGACATTTGACTGGCCTATTAGTCTAGTGGTTAGTGACCCTGACTGCTATGCCGGAGGTCGTGGGTTCGATTCCCACCCAGGACAAATGTTTGTGTGATGAGCATAATCATTTGTTCTGTGTCTGGGTGTAATTTATCTATAATATGTATGTATTTAAAATATATAAGTATGTTTATCAGTTGTCTAGTACCCATGACACAAGCTCTGCTTAGATTTGTGGAATATATTATATTATACTGATATTGCTTTTAAATTATTTTCTTATTTTTAACCCCTGACAGAAAAGAGGGGAATTATAAGTTTGAGGTGTCTGTGTTTGTGGCATCGTAGCTCCTCAGCGAATGGACTGATTTTGATGCGATTTTTTTTTATTTGAACACTGACGTTATCGACGTTACGAGCTGGTTCCTACAGTTTATGAAGATCGGTTCAGGTGTTCAAGGTCATCACCTCGTATGTTAGGTGCAGTAGAAATCGTAAACACATAATAAGTGTTTACTTTCCAACGTATGTGTAACTTAATATTAGAAATACTCATGACTTATGAATATGCTCAAGCCATTGAGCTGGTCTGATGATGGAGCTCGATGGTAAGTAACCCTGGATTGCCTATTATCAAACCCATCCAGTTTAGGCTCATTTAGATTCGTCTTAACCTGGTTCTATACATTTCCCATGATGACGAGGACCTGATGCTAGAACTGAGAGATGGCCGATGGAACCCTGGAAAGCGTACTAGAAAACCCATCACGTTCAGGCTCGTTATTATAGGTTCAAATTATTATATTGGTTCGGACCAGTCCTTTTTCCTTTTTATAGATTTTATGGTTATTTCATTTTATTTTTATTTTGCAGTTACATTTCAATAACATTATTATTAATTAAAACTATTGTAGATTAATAGCGAATTACAAATTGAATTATGAATTAAATTAGTTACTAGTTTTAAAATTGTATGATAAATTAAATCAAATATTATTCTTAAATAAAAGGTCTAAACATTATAAAAATAAACACTACGGGAAATACCATAAAAGCCCAAACACATGTGTATTTTAACACGATCTTTAGATCAATCTATAAATAGCATACGATAATAGCTTATATAGCATAATCAGGCTTTTAATGTTCCCACGGCTGGAATTCAGGCCTTCTCTCTAGGAGAGGAAATGAGCCGTAATCCACCACGTGGGCCCACTGCTGGTTGGTGAATGTCACATGTCTTCGAATTTTTTTGTTCTAAGACGTTCCGGTTTCCTCACAATGTTTTCCTTCACCGTATCGAGACCAGTGGTGATGAAATAAATTACACAAAGAAATGCGCCTGACTGGGTTTGAACCCGAGACGTACACGTCGAGTCGGAGCCGTTACCACTCGTTCACCACTGCCCAATCGGGCAGATGCCCACCAGACACAACAATCTATAATATCTAAAAGAAAAAACTGACTGAGTGACATATCAAAGCCCAGCAGAAAATAATGGGACAATATTATGCACAAGCCTTCTTCTTATGACGTAAACGAGCACTAAGAAACGATTTTCAAAAATTCTTCCCCTAAGAGATTAAACAGGTGTTCAAAGTGTATATCATCATCATCATCAAATCAGCCGAAAGACGTCGACTGTTGGACATAGACCTCCCCCAAGCGTCGCCACAACGACCGGTCCCGTGCGTCACGCACCCATCGAATTCCTGTGACCTTGACCAGGTCATCGGTCCACCTTGTTTATCTTTGAAACCTAAATAAAACCTAATTTCACGTGGGTGGAACCTCTGGCATATTAAAATTGAAACTCTTTCATAAAATAGATACCAAACAATAAACGAACAATAGCCTTCAATTGAAAAGGTACAGAAGAATTGGAAACATCGGAATTGCCCACTGTATATTATACGCCAAGCAAGGATAAAATATTATTTGTAAGCTAGAAAAATCATTCTTTAGGCTTCAAAAACCAGCCTCATACCGGCAAAACAATGTTTGACTCTAAAAATCTGTGAAAACTAATTTTGACAGTAAAAAAATCTTTCAGTAAAATAAAAACGTGTATATCGACACTCTCAAAGAAATCAAAATTCACAGAGTACTTCCCGTTGACCTAGAATCCTGACATTTGGCCTAAAGTAAGGTCTCATAGCACGCGGAGCATCGCCGTGCCCTCGTGGGGGTGATCGGCGGCGGAGACCTCTCGCGCCGTGGTCGAGACCATGGTCCGGACCGAGGAGGAGTGGCAGGCGGTCGCCGACTTCTGCGAAGCAGTAATGCTCGCTAAGGAGGAGGCCGATCGCATCAGGCAACGGCGCTCTTGCCGCAGCCGGGATTCCAATCCCGATGATTTACAGCCACCGTAGGCGCGGGCTTGCGGACAGTGAGCAATAGGTAGCTTGCTGTCCGGCCGTTCGGTAACTGTCCGGACCAAGCCCAAGTCGTCGACGGCGCGCGCTGTTCCCGCGCGCCTCAAGGAGTTGTCAGCAACAGCAGGGGCCCAGCCGGGTCGAAGCTTACTGGGACCAGGGTTATCCGAAAGGTCGCTCGAGCCCCGGTATGAAGGCTTAAAGGAACGGGATGGGTTTTTTAGTCACTAAGAGTCTGACCTATCTCCCGCTCCGCCCAAGAGCGGGGGTTGTCATAAGATGATTTTTCCCATCGAAAAAAAAGGTCTCATAGCACAGGTTCATTTCTCCAGATCTCTCCTTTCACAGGTCTACTGAAAGAAATTTCTTTTTTGAAATATGCAGTACCTACCTACCTTTGTATAATTTTTTTTAATGTTGTGTCTTTCTTTAATGTATTACTAGCTGTGCCCGCGACTTCGTTCGCGTGGATTACAGGATTTTGAATTTGTTTTTTTCTAAAATAAAAATAGCCAATGTTATTCCTTATAACACCAGCTACCTGCCAAAAAAAGTCCCGTCAAAATAGGTCCAGTCATTTCAGAGATTAGCAAGGATAAAAAGACAGACAAACAAAAATAAAACTAAAAACCATTTTGGTCTATTATATTTATTCATATGCATGTAGAAAAAGCGGCTATATCAATATTACAAACAGACACTCCAATTTTATTTATAGAAGATGTATAGAAGTGTGTACATGAATTATAAAATAATGATTAGTTTTTTGCCAGTGTTGTGTTACATCAGTGATTATCATATAATATACACAGTGACTGTATTTGTTTTTTGGTGGAATTCAATGGTTTTAGGTGGGTAGGAAAACTTATAGACAATAAAAGTTATATACGAACCCACTTCAACTGACCATACTTTTGATTTACAGTTACGCGTAAGCAACGCGTTTCCCCACGGCGATTACGACGTTCTTGCCGTGCTCGCTGGTCGTAATTACACTGAGGTTATGAAAAATTTACGTGTGCTGTCACTTTACCTGATTATGTCTTGTTTGAAACGGACGCCTCCAGCCACTCCAAAAACGAGTAATATCATACAAGCGATGTCGGATGTTCCGCAAATAATTTCAAACAACCCCTATGAAAATGTAAATATAACAGACAGATACAGATGTCGCACACTGGGACCCGTCCATACAACGTCATGCTAAGAACTCAATTTTAAAAATGAGGGTATTTAAAAAAATAAACTATGTAAAGGTGGACTTAAGAATGTGTTACATCATTTCTACAAATACTAAATCAGTAACTGCTATCTGCTGTCCAGTGCATCAGCTGAAAGTTAACTTTATTCCACACAGTCCGAGGCGGCAGCACGCGCGAGACAATGGCCTTCGCGCCTCAACCGATCAACCGACAGGATTCCGATCCTGACTTCCAGCCACCGTAGGCGTGGGTTTGCGGACAACAATGGGTAGCTCGCTGTCCGACCGTCCGGTAACTGTCCGGACCGAGCCCAAGTCGACGACGGCGCGTAGTGTTTCACGCGCGCCTCAAGCAGTTGTCAGCAACCGCAGGGGCCCAGCAGGGTCGAAGTCAACTGGGGCCATGGATTAATCACGGAATATTTAACAATTACAGTTAAAAGAATTTTAAAGCGTCATAAAGTTACGACGCAACAATACAAAAAAAAAAATAACAACAAAATGCCCTACTCATTTTTAATTGCGTAAAAAGCATATTATTGTTCTTTACTAGATCCAAAGGAATCTCAATAGACATGAAAGTCATAATTACCTGTTACTTTGACCTTCTAAAAATAAATCACGCATTTGTAGAATATTAATTAAATTCATATTCGTCATTACAAGTAGGTAATTTGCTCAATAATTTGCTAGCATTTCGTTAGATAATAATATCTGTCCATTTTTGTAAAAACTAAAAGATTGATTACTAAACGTTTTGTTTTTTTCTGTTGGACCATCGTTATAGATTAATAGACTTTTTTTAAAATCGCGCACCGTTTCACTAAATCACGGTGTTCGTGAAAACTATACGTTACGATATTTTTTCTGCATAAGAGACAGTCATTGTCAAAGTTATGTGCTAACATGAGGTACGCTCTACCCTCGTAAATGTTAATTTCAAATGTCTCTCAGCTCCAAATACTTTTAGAACTGAACTGATACCAGAAATATGCTCCATTTGCTTATGTACCATATTTCTTGAATAATATCATCTGCATGATAAATACAAGGTTAGGTAAAAATAATGTAAAACTCATAAATTCAATTAACTCAGTATAATATTATATAACTTAAAAAATAAGTAAATATAATATTTATTTTGGTAAGTAAATATAATATTAAAAAAAAAATACACTTTACTACTTACTTCTAACCTTTCAGTTACCGTCAAATTGAGACACAAAAGTAAGACAATACATGCGCGAACGCTGGCATTCGTGCACCTATTGTCTTTCTATTGTGTCTCTAATTACCACGATTGAAAGGTTAATGAATTAAAAATAATATATACACTGAAGGCCTAGCTAAATAAAAAAAAACATATCATTATGTACCAGAAAGTTTAACAGCCGCTGGTCAAAGTAAGGGTGGCGCCAGAATGCCGGCAGGTTTGCGAGCAGGTATTCATCGACACCGCGCTGTCGTTGGTGACGCAGGTACATTAAAAGTATCTTTATTACATGTACATCTATTGTCAACACAATTTAATGTATCTTGAGGGGGATGCTCAACCATAGCCAGCGAAATTCAAATTCATTTATGACATTTAATGGGGCAAGAATTATAACATACCTGTGTGATTTTTTTTTTATGAAATATGTACTAGAATAAGAAAAATAAAATACCCTACTGATTAAACCTATATACCTACGGACTGTCGCCGAGAATACGACTTCATTAAACCCCAAGCGAACGCCGGCGTCCGCGCACCTATTGTCTTTCTATTGTGTCTGTAATTCCCACGATTGAAAGGTAATAAAATAGGGATAATAAAACGCATTATTATTCAAGCTGTCCAGAGGATGCGGAAAAAACGACCCTTAATCCCGCAATTGGGTAGTGCGTGTAAGAGTGACACTAGACGATAGAATTTTAAATTACTTTGAACGTAAGCCTACGTCTGGTCTGCGCAGGGCAGGATATGACTCAATATTGACAATAAGTGAGTGATATTGGGTGCTAATGGAATAATGCTTAAAATTGATAATTTTAATGATAAAAATCTGTGATTTGGTGTAATTGTTTTTATTGAGCATTCATAACAAATGTGCTAAAAGATTACGTCACTACATGACCCGGCGCCGTTGTCGCTGGTTAGCGCCTTCACACTAACGTTTGTCATCTTAGGCGTTCGATAAACGTAGCGCAGACGCCGCGACAACGCAGCGTTCAATTGTCTCCAAAGGAAACGCCGCAACAACGCGACGTCTACGCTGTGTTATCGCGGCGTCTGTGCTGCGCATACGTTTATCGAACGCCTACGCCGGTCAAACGCTAGTGTAAAGGCGCTCTTAGTGTACCGATATTTATAACTGGTGTTCTATTTTGTTTACGATTTTATGTTATTTAGTTCGTTAAAAAAATGGGATTGGGCGGGTCACGTCAGCCGCATGAGCAGTGACCGCTGGGCAAGTATCGCCACCCGGTGGGTTCTTGCAAACGGTAAGCGCCATCGAGGTCTAGGACGACCTCGACGGCGCGAAAGAGGTGGCGAGATGATCTAGACGCGTATCACGAGAACTGGTTAGAGACGGCGCTAGAAAAGAATGTCTGGAAGGACTTGGGGGAGGCCTTTGCCCAGCAGTGGGACAGTAATGGCTATTAAAAAAAAAAAAAAAAAGTTCGTTAAAAAAAAAATTTAGGTTTCGATTCTAGGACTTTTTTGCTAGTTTCATAATATTCCTATGGACTACCTAATACTAGGAGTGTTTTAATTTAATATCGTATCATCACCGCCACGTTATATAATACACTAAAGACTATTGTCTTTAGTGTATTATATAACTCTTAGATGAACATGGCGTCAAAAAAATCCTCCACATTGCATTCAGTCGACTGGAAATGTGTCTAAAAGATGGTGACATTAATGCTTAAAGACCTAGCGCCCAAACAGTGCCATAAAACAGTAATTTTCTGAAGCCTACTCCTCGGTAACGGCTCAACCAATAGGTTCGAAAAATATATATATTTGTGATAGATTCTATAGCCGGATGTTTCTTTCCTATGACTAATACTTTACTTTACTTCATTCTTTATTGAACTACATATTTATATTTATAAATTTGTACGGAACCCTTAGGGCCCGGCTCGAAAGGTCGTTGCTGCCGATTGCCATTACAAGGACACGGCGGTGCTCTATCCACACCTCAACAGTATGCTTCACCTACAATCGTTTTAAGTGTACTACTAAGTCTTATAAGTTTTTTTTTGCTTAATACCAGTATGGTCCCTCAGTTCACACGCATATTCCTCCGGGCAGTTCACACAATGGTGACGCCCAGGCGTTTCCAGTGCAGAAAATTTTCCAAACTTACCGTGTCCCGTAAGAACCTGCGTCATGCGGAAGGTGAGGACGCCGTATTATCTTCCCAACCACTTCTCAAAGACTTACCGCCTTAATTATGGCATGCCCAGCTCTGCGTTGCTACAGTGTTGCCTCCAGATTGGGATCGTTGGCAAGCCAACAATTCGGGGAACCGTGCGGTATACCAAAGGATTTCGGTACCTAATATTAGACAATTGTTATTGGTACATGTTCTCCCATTGTTATTTGTACCATGTAAAAACGATTATACGAGCAATAAATTGATTTATGTGTGTTCCCTAATAAATTAATGTATTCGAAGTCTGCTGCTTAGATACAATCCAATCCTATATAGTAGCGCCACAACATCCAGTCTGTGACCCGGTTCTCCACCTTCCGTATCCATCCTGCCCCAACCTTTCTTTCTATCCGATGAACCGGGGGTCTTAAAAGACTGTTTAAGACCCCCAGTTCATCGGATAGAAAGGCTCTACATTCTTACCAAACATTAATTCGATACACAAGTTTTGTATTATAACAGATTCAAGAATCAATATTCAAAGCATTTATTTCAAATAAACTATTTAAATACACTTTTGAAAAGTCAGGAAGTCAGTCAGAAATATGATGCAAATTGCACATTCCAAAGCGTGGGTCTCTGACAGAGATTGTGTAAGAAACTCTAGGTTACGGGTCCGTACTGTTTACTGCAAAACATATTTACCTTACAATTCCAAACCTGCAATTCTAGAAAAATCTGTACCGTAGCATTTAGAAGTATCTACTAATATTGTTTAACTCCCACCTACCCGTACCTAGTTTTACACAAGCAATATAAACATACTTAACTAATTACACTACCAATGATTCCGCTAAAACAAACCAGATGGCGTTAGTATATGCAGAACAGTGGTAACATAACTTTGGGTTAATTTGAAAAAGAAGGGAAAAATGCATGAAGATATTTGAAATATTTATTCACGTATTTTTTTATAATTAGTTAATTATAACTCTAACATAACTAGTGAAGGTTATCATTATGCTTATAATTATCTACTTTCAATATGAGAAATACGTAATTTTTATAGATACGCATTATTATCAGTTTGTATATTTACCAAGTATATCAAGTTATTTATTGTAGTTTAGTTGTTTATATTGAAGTTATATTCGATTGAATATATTTTATTTCTTTTAAACTGACGTAACTAAGTAATAATAAAAACAACTATTGAATACAAATTCGAACATTATCCATTTCACACTAGTCGATGCAGCAAAAATTCTAGTAGACTATTTCATGATGCTTGATTTTATTACTTTTTAATTTATGAGTCTTCTTGTTCTTCGATGTTCTAAATTTCTTTTCTTTCTCCGGTTTCTCAGCTATGTTTCGATCAGATAACTTAAATGTTTTACAAAGCAGCGTCACTTTAGAACCACCCGATAAATTTTCATCTACGGACTTGATCGAATTCGTCAAAAGGTACTTCGATGCCAAATGATTACTGTACCTATTTGCAAAAATATCTTTTTTAATTATAGCATTTTCTTTGAACGCTTCTGTTGTATCGGCGAGACTATCTTTTTTATTATCTTCATAGTCGGACGATGAGCTGTTGGTGTAATTACAAACAACATCGACTCTAATTACTTGGACAGTCTCAGGGCTTTGAGCTCGAGATATTGTAAGACTTTTCCTTTTTCCAGTTTTTTGATAAGTTATTTTCGTATTTTCTATAGTTTCAGAGACGTCTCTAATTTCGTCCTTCATTTGTCTCTCAGATATTTTTTTCGCGTTATTCTTAATTTTAGCTTCAGTTTTCCGTGATTTTTTAGTTTCGTTTGCGTTCGTTTGAACATGCGTTGGTTTATTCGCCGCTTGTTTATCTTTATCTTTGCTAAATCCTCGTAAGAATATGCTAGAATTTCTGGATGCTGGTCTTGACCTGTCAGAATTGTATAAATATTTTATGTATTCGTCGAAGTAATGGTAAGTTAACTGAGAAGATCTGTCATCATCACTTAAGTCATTATCGCTAACAGCTTGTTTGACAAACATTCGGTGTTTCTTTCCATCGGTATTTTTCTTATACTTGAAGCTTGTCCTAGGCCGACTAGTTTGGTCGACGTCACCCTGGAATTTGAGGGTCTGCACCGTCAGGACCATGTCTTCCACATTTTGAGCTCGGACGCTGTCAAGAGCATCAGTGAATTCAGCATTGTTCATGTTGCAATGGAATCTAAGAAAAGAAATGGCATGCATAAACATGCAGTATCACAGCTGTAATTTATGTACGAGTATTATTAAAGTATAACGCAGAACTTATAACTACATCATCAGTTAACATTTAAAACGCAGAGTAGTGGTGGCCCAGTGGTAGACTTACGAGTTCAAACCCAGCCAAGCGCATTACTTTATGTAATTTATTTTATCACCACTGCTCTCGAAATGGTGAAGGAAAACTGGCATGTAATTTTATGACTATTGATGACATGTTACATCCGAACTGGGCCCGCCTGGTGGATTACGGGCGTTATGGTTTATTCACTCTCCTAGGTCCTAGAGAGATGGCTTGAGTCCCAGCAATGGGAATATCTTTATGCTGTACGCTATGCTTATACTATTTAAAGAGACAATTGGTGAAGATATTAAAGATCAAATTAGTAAGTATGTACAGTCCACAAAGGAGAGTAATAAGGGTCGTCAGATATGGTTGAAGTTTTTGTTGAAACCATTGGAAGAATATGAATGAAATAGAAAACCTACTTATTCATAAAAAAAAAAATTCAACTATATCTCAAGTTTATCTCCTTTTTTGACTGTTTATAATATACCTGTCAAAAATATCAATCCATCTGGGATCTTCTTCATGCTCAGGGTTCACCAGTCTTTTCTGACAGTATCTTCTTGGTTTATCAACTGAAGCGGAGTTCTCCCGTTTCGTTTTGCTTTTGGCTCTTTGCTGTAAATGTAGCCGAGCACATTTCATTTGCTTTTATTTCTGAAATCAATTTACATCAAAGTTATTTCAGTACTATTATTATTTACCGAAACTTTTAGTACTGTAAGGTTCAGAATAGAAAGTGTCGACATGCCAAAAGATCGTGGCGAATTCCCGAACAAAAATTTTGCAGGCATATTTTTTTTAGCGTATATTGATAAAAATGTACAAAAGTATAAAGATTAAATTTCCAAAAATTTTTGTCTTTAACTTTGTTTTGAAATTAAAGGTAATTGTCGATTATTTCTAAGTAAAAGAATATTAAACAAAAATAAAGTTGTGGCATATCGTTCTTAGTATACAATAGGAATACGTAATAAAATACATTGTGCTTCTATATTCGATACGATTTTGTTCTTGGGACCCGTCTCAATAAATTCAATAAATTACAATTTATAATAATATTTTTTTTTTATAATTTTGTTAAAAATATTTAAAATGTAATTGTATATGTGTAAAAAATGAATAAAGAGAATAATAATAACGGGAACCTCGTGAAAGCTAAGAAGGATAAACATGCAAAATATCTTGACATATCTCGCGAGGTTGTCGACATGTGGGAAGTGGACACAGCAGTCATTGTGCCGATAATCGTGACAGTCAATGGCTTAATAGCCAAGAGCCTCGACCAGCACCTAAGGAGGCTCTCGTTGGGCAGTTCCAGAAGTTAGCACTCCTAGACACCGCACGTATCGTTCGGCGTTTCCTCTCTCAAGAGCCCTGGATCTCTCATGAGCCTTGGACTCTGTTCCCGATGCCGGTGGGCTACTATTATTTGTATTTTTTTAAGTTTTTTTTAATATATAAAACTTTAATTAATATGTGTAAATATGAAATAAATGAAATCTATATTAATAAAAATGAATTGCAATTCTGTTAGTCTCGCTAAAACTCGAGAACTGCTGAACTGATTTGGCTAATTTTGTCTTGAAATGTTTTTAGAAGTCCTGGGTAGGTTTAAACGGTGAGAATTAGGCGTTTTTCAAGGGCATCCAAGTAGTACAGACGTATTTACAATCGGCGCTCGAGGGGTTAAACTAATGTACCGATTTTAAAAACTCTTTCACCAGTAATAAGCTACATAGTTACCGAGTGACAGGTTATTATTATTATTTTTTAATTTGGGCGGGTAAAGCTGCTGGCGGAAGTTAGTCGCACATAAAGTGAATGAAAATTGATAGATTTGTGTAGGCATACAGTCTGCTACGCTGTGTTAATTAGGACAGGGCGCAAACGTGAACACTTTTGTGTGTTTTGTCAAATACAAGCTCCTGATGAATATTTGATTTCTATAGAGCCAGTATGAAATCATGCATTCCCTGCGCATACGTAAACATTTTTTTTTGTCCCATCGCATGTATATCACAAGCAATACGTATTACGTCTGATAGCCAAGTCAGTCTAGGTCATCAAGGACCCTTAAGTATGGACTGAATAAATTAACTGACTTGGTATTGCATGGATCTCACAACATTTTACGGTAGTAGAATTGAGTTGTAGGCCTTGGCATTTTACTAATTATGTTTTTGATGGTATCTTTTTTAACGATGTGAACTTGGCTACGAATTTTCTATTCGTTTGTTCTGACCACGTGACCTAATGAGATGATGTCATTCCCATACATTTGATTAGTTTTCGGCTAGCGTTAACGATTGCGAGAGCAGTGGCCGAGTGGTAATGGCCCCAACTTACAAGTTGTAGGTCACGAGTTTAAACCCAAATCAAATCAAAAATATTTTATTTCACATAGGCCTTCATGGGCACTTATAAAACGTCAGGAGCTAGTGCACGGTTCCAAATTGGTCATAGCTAGGCGCATTACTTTGTGTAATTTATTTAATCACCACTGTTCTCAAAACGGTGAAGGAAAATATCCGGCATATCCTAGGATATTGACCAAAATTTTCAAAGGCATGTGACATTCGCACGCGCGCTGGGCCCGCTTAGCGGATTACGGCCCATTCCCTCTCTTAGAGAGGAGGCCTGAGTCCCAGCAGTGGCAACTTTAAAAAGGCTGATGATGATGATGATACTGTATGAATCAGAAAGTTGGTCTGTGAAAAATACGGAAGAAAAAATATTGCATATAGCGGAGATGAGAATATCGAGATGGATGTGCGGTGTGACAAGAATGGATAAAGTGAGAAATGAGTATATTAGAGGAAGTTTGAAAGTAGCGCCAGTGACTGAAAAGTTGAAATTCAATCGTTTGTCTTGGTATGGTCATATAAAGAGGAAGGATTTAACGCGTGTCACTAAAGATGTGATGAGTATGGATGTAGATGGATGGAGAGAGAGAGGGAGGCCAAAGAAAAGATGGATGGCTTGTGTGAGGAGTGATATGAAAGAAAAGGGAGTCAGTTTTAGTGTGACGGGTGACAGGACGGAATGGAAGAAAAAGACCCCAAGTAACATAGGATAAGGGCAGGAAGAAGAAGACTTATAGAAATGAAAACGAGCTACTGGCAGTTAAGAGAAGACCAGTCTCAAGGCTTAGGAGATTCTGTAAGCTAATATAACGACAAAGGCACAAAAATAAAGGAATCCCAATATTCTCTTGAATAATGTACTACTGGTTAATGTAGGTATTGGTATCTACAGCAATAATTAAAATCCCTGCCGGAGTCTGTGTTTCCTGATAGCTACAACCTGCCGCCGGGATTCTGATCCCGATTTCCGGCCACCGTAGGCGCGGGATTTCGGATGGTGAGCAATGGGTAGCTCGATGTCCGGCCGTCCGGTAACTGTCCGGACCAAGCCCAAGTCGTCGACGGCATCCCGTGCGGATGATTTTTTCCCACCATAAAAAAGGGGGTCTTTAAGTCAAGAGTAAAAAGGTTGCTTCTGGGCAACCATTGTCGTCCACATCATTGTTTGCCATCAGGTGAGATAGTGGCCAAACGCGAGCTTATCAATAATATAAATGTATATATGTATAACTTAGTAGGTATCACGATTTGACTGGCCGGTTGGTCTAGTGGTTAGTGGCCCTGACGGCTACGCTGGAGATCGTGGATTTGATTCCCACCCAGGACAAATGTTTGGGTGAGGAGCTTGATCATTTGTTCTGTGTCTGGGTGTAATTTATCTATAACTAGCTTTTGCCCGCGGCTTCGCCCCCGCTCTTCCCTACTTCAGCCTACTATACCCTACTCTACCCTACTATACCCTACTCTACCCTACCCTACTCTACCCTACTCTACCCTACCCTACTCTACCCTACTCTACCCTACCCTACTCTACTCTACTCTACCCTACTCTATCCTACTCTACCCTACTCTACCCTACTTTACCCTACTCTACTCTACCCTACTCTACCCTACTCTACCCTACTCTACCCTACCCTACTCTACTCTACCCTACCCTACTCTACTCTACTCTACCCTACTATACCCTACTCTACCCTACTCTACTCTACCGTACCCTACTCTACTCTACCCTAAAAAAAAAAAAAAAGTATCCTATGTCCGTCTCCTGGTTTTAAGCTACCTCCCCACCAATTTTCAGCCAAATCGGTTCAGCCGTTCTTGAGTTATAAGTGGTGTAACTAACACGACTTTCTTTTATATATATAGATATGTATGTATTTAGAAATATATAAGTATGTTTATCAGTTGTCTAGTACTCATAACACAGGCTCTGCTTTGCTTGAGACTAAATGGCGTTGTGTAATAGTTGTGGAATATTATTATTTCTAAATTCCTCAACTTTTCAATTCAAAGTTCAGTACCTCCTCATGTTTTTATGTAATAATTTAACATTCAAAATACCTGCACTGTAATAACCCACTGAATCTTACAGTAACTAACTCCGAATAACAACTGAAAGGTTCAACATTCCCAACTTGGGTTAAGTGCAGTTCACAGGTAACCCAAGGTCAAATGAAACAGTTTGACTTAATTCGGCTTTCGTGATTAAGTATCCACAGTGGAAATTTTATTGTGTTTATGATATTTACTATTGTTTATAAGGCTCTCAAGCCCCATGTTTCAAGGACGAGCACGATACGAAGCGCCCCTGCAATATACCATGGGGTTTATTATCTTAATATTTGGTAACAAAGTGATTCGTATGTAAGCAATATTATATTTTGGGCTCACTATTTCGGTATTTCGGCCCTACGTTTAATGTCGTGCAGGCTAGCTTCGTTTATAGATAAGTGAAATACGAGCATGACAGTTCAAGTATTTGTTTAGTAGTTAGTTTGAGAAACTGAGACACAGTAACTTCAGGAATAAAAGTAGTACCTAGCAATGTTTCAGAAGTTTTTTTTTGGGGTGGAATGACCTCAAATAACTTCTCCGGGTCTGGGTGGAAAAAGGGACTTTTACTGGCCAAATTCCAACAGTTGCCTTTTTTTTATGGTGACAACCCCCGCTCTTGGGCGGAGCGGGAGATAGTGTCAGACCCGTGCTAACTAAAAACCCACCCCGTTCCTTCGTGCCTTCATACCGGGGCTGAACTACTCTTTCGAAACTAATCCTGGACCCTGTAGGCTGAGACCCAGCTGGGCCCCTGCTGTTGCTGACAACTCCTTGAGGCGCGCGGGTACAGTGCGCGCCATCGACGACTTGGGCTCGGTCCGGACAGTTACCGGACGGTCGGACAGCGAGTTACCCATTGCTCGCCGTCTGCAAGCCCGCGTCTACGGTGGCCGGAAATTGGGATCGGAATCCCAGCGGCGGCGAGAGCCCTGTTGCCTAATGCGGTCGGCCTCCTCCTTTGCTAGCAATACTGCTTCCCAGAAGTCGGCGACCGCCTGCCACTCCTCCTCGCTCCGGACCATGGCCTCAACCAAGGCCCAGCACGAGCGGTCTCCACCGACCAGTTGCCCTTTGCGTTCCCGTACTAAAAAACCAACAACAGCCCTTATAAAAACATATTCAAACACATAAAATTATTAACGTTTAAACTTATTGGCCATGAATACAAAATATTTAAAAAAGTTTAGATAGGAATATTTTAATCTTTATTATCGTTAAATATATGTAGAGTAAATTGCTTTTATACAAGGTGTTAGGGACAGCCCTTCACAAACTTTAAGGGCATGCTCAGGAGACAAAACTGAACAACCTACCACAAGATTTTTTTTTCAGGAAACGAAAAATAACTCGACCTCTCCATACAAACTGTCCAATCAAGTTTTTAATTTTGTATGGTGAGGCTAAAATAGCCACAAGGGCTTATTTTCAAGTTTAAACAATGCTTACCGAAGAGGTCGGTCTGTAGATGGGTCACCTTAACATACCAGGGTATCTTCGAAAGTCAGAACGCACGTTTATCCGTTGATTGCGGCTGTCATTTGAAAATCTTTGGCAGTCGTCAGAAGCCATAAAATCTGACAACCGCCTCTCAAAGAGGTCTCTTATTACCCAGCTACTGGGTTGTGGAAGTCAAATAGGCGTTTTGTTCGTCAACTCGCGGTTGCAAAACTCCCGAGTACTCGCGGGTTGGCCCATTCCTTTTTATATTTTTTTTGTCGTCAACTCTCTCGAGCGTGAAAATCTCATATATTTATGTGCAGTCAGCCACGAAAACTTCTTATATAACGTGTAACCATTAAGTAAGATTGGACTTACCAAAAAAAAAAAAAAATATCCGACTCGATTAAAAAAAAACACTAAAATCATCAAAATAATTTTAATTTCGAAAGTCGGTGTTTCTCGATATTGTTTGTTCCTTATTTAACACCGGCTTCCGAAATTAAACTTTTTAGTTGCAATACACTTACAGAATACACATTAATAAAATTTACAATACACATTATGTACGTAGCTATATTATAAATACTCGTTGTTACTATCTAATATTTACGTCAGTTACATATGAATTTCGTTATTTAAAAAACTATAATATTTCTATATTTATTTTACATAGTTAAAAATTGTATTCCATCGATTTTGCCAAAATAAGCTCCATGCTATTCTAAAATAATAACGATAAACACACGTGAAATATTAGCTATTGCTCACAATTTTATGAAGTGTATTGTCTAAAACTAAATAAAATAAATTAAGCGTTAAACTCAAATTGGCAATTGTACCGTCAGGAGACTTCGCTCGACGTTTTGTCATTCTTCGTAAGTCTATTGTCTAACATCTATTCATTTTGGAAGCAATTATGTTGAAGATGTTCCTCTATACCCATCCCTTTCACACCTCTGCATTTCAAACGGCAGATTAAAGTGAGACAGATGCTTTACAGCGTTTTTTTTTTTAAGTATTGATAAAGGAACTACATTGTCGGCAGGATGGTGTATTTGATCTAGCAACGTAGCGGTCCACATGTTCTTGGGAATGGCTTTGCCAACGATGCAAAAAAAAGTTTCTTTCTATTTTTGTTGTGCACTCAAATAGTTTTGATCGTTGGGAACTGCATTGTGCATTTTTTAAATCACGCTAATGTAAAGGCAAAAGTTTTTAAGTGTTTATATAATGGATGTTTGTTACTTCTTTACTCTAATGGCTGAACGTATGATGAAATTTGATAAACGAGTAAACCATACCTTTTAATAGTACATTGTATATTTTACTATTAAGTGGGTGAAGCCACTCTTAGCAGCTAGAGATTCATAAAACCTAAGCTACCGTAGAAATATGCGTCGGTTTTACTCAAAGTTATTTATGAATACGATGTGATATCCTGACCCGGTTCGATAAAAATTAACAAGTTTGCGACATCCATAAACATTAATGCGGAAAAAAGTTTCCTGAAAAAAATCTAATATAGCTTAATCGTGACTTGACAAAGTCATTATCATCGCTTTGCATAATTACAAAACAGAATATAAACACATTTGGCCCTAACTTGCCGTCTGCCATAAACTATACTTTTTTAAGTCGAATGTCAACCTGTCACGCAAGCGTGTACAACATAATCAGGCTTGTGGATGTTCTGCGCTTTGCTTCAATTTTTTTTCACGTCGTATTGTAAGAAACGCCGCATGAAACGTCAGACATAAAATTACAGCACAGCTTTATGAAATATCGACTACAATTGAATCATTTTAAGTAAAATAAACCGTTGAATTGAAACATAATATGTGCATATTAATCATTTTGTATTTATTTGAATAAACCTAGATGTTCAATAAAATCAAACAATTAATATTTGTGCACCGCTACGAACTATCAAATTCACCAAGTCACACTATACAAGTCTCGCACACAACGCCAAAATAATAGGCACAGCTGCTAGACAAGACGCACACACACTCACTCAGAAATCGGTGCATCGCACACGGACATCTTGGATAACAAAAAAATGCATTATTATTATCCTGCCACAAGGACACAACGATACACTGAAACATCGACCTTAAAACCAACACTCTAACGGTGAAATAAGAAAAGCACTCACTTGTAAAACGATTAACTTAGATTTCATCCACAACCCAAAAGTTTTAGATAGAATTTACTCTGTTTAGTAAGGAAGATAAAGTTGAATTTCGTGTGGGAATGCATTGAGGAATTTAAGTTTCATAATTATTGAAAAAAAGCTACGTATCTCATAGGCGCCAAATGCACGTTGTTGCATGAACTACGATACGAATACGATTTCTGTTGAATTTTGTGAGCAAACCCGCGCGCGTGACTCTGTCCTGCACATCAGTTATTAGCTGCGATTTTGTGTTGGAATTATGCACATTCGGAATATTTATGGGTACAATCTTAAAATGCAGGGCACGTAAACAGGGCCACATTTTTGTCCCGCAATGTGAACGGATCGTGCGATGCGCATTTTATTTATAAATACAAAAGGCATTTGTTGAAACTTTATTAGCATTTATTAGCTTTTATTTAAGTGGACCATTGTTTTTAAATGTTCTTTTGCATTTTGCAACATTTTTTTTCTCCAGTTCTGGCACCTAAAACTCTGTCATAAGATAATGATCTTCATAAAATTACCCCAGCGATCTGCTGACGATACCAAGTGTAACTACGTCCAAATTCCTATCTTCTTGGTTAAAACCGATTACTTCTAATCGTGTTACTGTTAGATGACTTTTGGAGAAGCTCAAAACTTTTGTGAAGAGCTCAAAAACTTGAACAATAGACTTGACCAAACTGTATAGATGTTTTGATTTAACAATTTAAACTAAAGCTTGCTTTTATTTGAAGGAAAAATATTAAAGAAACAATAAAAGCTTAGTTGTTAGGAAGATTCATTGTTGTATTAACAAAAACGTACTGTTGGAGTTAAAGAGGTTTTTTTAATGAGTACTTGTTCCTTGGTTAATTTATTAATGTTATATAGGAACTGTCAGGAGCGATTACAGACAATTCATAAGTTACAACAGCAGAAAAAATTACTGACAAGGTAATTGTAGGTGCTTAAGACTTTGCTTTGCCTGCTGGCGACTTACAGTTTCATCATCAATGGTGACTTAAAGTTTTATCATCATAATTTCAGCCGAAACAACTGCTGGATGCCTAGGTTGCAAAATTGTTCTAGGGCCAGGGTTACCCGAAAGGGCGCTCGAGCTCCGGTATGAAGGCTAGAAGGAACGGGGTGGGTCTTTTAGTCAGTAAGTCTGACACTATCTCCCGCTCCGCCCAAGGGCGGGGGATGTCAATGCATGATTTTTTCCCACCATAAAAAAAAGGTTGCAAAATTGTTCGCAAGAGTTATCGCGGCTCTAGAACCCAAAGGACAAATGAAGGAGTACAAGTGTATTTTTTGAGATGGTTTTTTTATTTGATTAATTTCTGTTTTTTAATTATTTTTTTGTCTACATTGTGCTCACACAATAGAAGCAACAAGAATTGTGTAACCAATATTTATGTAACTCATAATTATGAGTTTCGCTTTCATGTTCTTCTTCTTAGAGATCTACGCGTAATTTAGCGTGTAATTTAGCTTCACCTTTTTAACTGACCAACATTTTGACAATTCAAAAGTACCAGTAATTGTTCTATTTGAATAAACGTTTCTGATTTCTGATGATTTCCTCCTATCTCAAGCCTTACCATATGGACTATCACCGTCCACCATCCAAAAGATAGTAAAGACTTTTTGCTTGCCCACAAATGTTCTGTATTATTTAACTCTAAAAACTTACTTTTTCAGAAAACGCGATTAAAGTTACTGCTATGTACAAATATTTTCATAAAATTAACAATATTTTTTTATTAGTATGGATTAATATAGACTTTACCCCAAAAAACATTGCTATATTCAGTATTTTTAACCGATTTCCAAAAAAGGAGGAGGTTTTCAATTCGGTTGTATTTTCTTTTAGGTTTGTTACCTCAGAACTCCGTCGTTTAGGACCGATTTACAATTTTTTTTTCCCCTATATCCAGTTCTGATCATGGGATCCATGTCGAATCGAGGTAACTCCTTAAATATTTAGGCAATCATTTAGTTATTTTGGTATTTTCATCGAGGACTTAAGCATCTACAGTCAAAAAGTGAAATTTGATGTAGTAGAACTGAAGAAGAAGACCAGAAATGGCCAACGGAACTTCATACTCACACAGATATCACAATGAACATAGTTAAGCGACTATGGTATTACAAATAATTGAATGGTTCCGAACAGTTATGTTGAAAATGCTACCATCAAAGTTATCTGATGATGATGATGGAGCCGGAAGATAGGCACCGGACCTCCGTAATTAACCAATGTATCCTAGTCGTCTTTGAGCTTATTAGAATTGTCATGAGATGCACTTTGGCTATAAGGTACTATTGAACTGATCTGATGATGGAGCCGGAAGGTGGACACGTGAACCTCATAATAAAACTACGTATCCTAGCAGGGTTTGGGTTAATCTAAATAGACATAAGAAAACGGTACTCTGGCATAGTGTATCGCAACTAAAAAGTGTGAAATAAAAAAAATAACCAACTTCACTAAAAACAACACTAAAACGATCAAAATAACTTCAATTTCGGAAATCGGTGTTAAATAAGAAACAAAAAATACCGAGACACGATGAGTTCTGAAATTAAAGTTATTTTAAGTCTCTGTGTGCTTAATCTAGCTATCTAATCTATATGTAAAATATAGATTAGATAGCGACTATTATTTCATCTTTAAATAGAACTTTGTAACGGTCTAATACATAGTCAATGAATTTAGTATACCTAATCCAATCTTTAGATATAGTCAACCGATTGCGATGAAACAAAGCCTAAGTAATATATCAAGTTACACACAATTTTAATGTATAAAAGTTATCTACATCGATTTCGTACATTTTACGTAATGAATGCACAACGAAACACTTCCATAGATTTATTATTATATCTTGCTGTCCGCCCGCGACTTCATCCGTGTGTACTTCGGTTATCGCACTCTATACGTGTTTTCCCGTAGGAATAAGATATTTTTCCGGGATAAAAAGTAGCCTATGTTCTTTTCTATGTCAAAGGCTATATGCATGCCAAATTTCATCCAAATCCGATCAGCCGTTTTTCCGTGATTAAGTTACAAACATCCAAACATCCACACTTTCACATTTATAATATTAGTTAGGATGTAGATTCTCGCAACAGAATTAGCAGGTCAATGTGCTAGTTTTCTTATTATAATTTCTTCCGAGCAAGCGATTTATACATCCAATCAGTTATCACTACAAAACTCGTATCTACACTTGAACTTGTAAACAAGGACTCCACTATAGAATCCCTGCTACTAAAAGCCGCTAAAGTTCAAAACCTGTTTGTCTAAACTGACCTTGTTCCACCTGCGAACCCCCATCCACGCCAGTTGACCACACAATGCAACCTGCCACGGGGTCAGCAATACAAAAGCAGGTCAAAAATGGTATTGATTACTACCGCATCCTAATCTTTAGTCTGTCTCTATTATCATCACAATAGCGAACCCCCCGGGGTCTAAAAGGAACAAGGTAGACGCCTACCTTCTCGAATTGTATTAGTCAGTTATTGGCAATGCAATTTTTTTGGTTCAGCGTGGTAAATTATGACTTGTTGTTTAGAGAAAAATTAAAGCTCTGATCCCTTTGCCACGGAATGAATTTCTAAAAGACAAGTAGCTAGCTATGGGACAATAAGATATCAGGCATATGAAAGATGAACCATGATGTAGCTAAAATTGCTGCGAACTTTTTTATTTAGATTAGGATGATTGCGATAACCAAAACTGACTAGCTTAAAAATCGTACATATAATACAATAAAGTCCCCCCCACTATATACTGTATCAGGTTCGCGATAAACTCAAAAACTATTAAACGGATTTTTATACGGTTTTCAATAATAGACAGAAGGAAAGAAAGGTTTAGACGTAATTTAAACAGGCACAGATATTATAGTAGAGAAAAGCAGAGAATTTATATGATTTGTATCACGCGTGCATAGTTAGGATTGCTCGCTAGTCAATAAACATAAATACTAAGACATTTTGGCTACTTTTAAAGTGCATCTATCACGTTACACCTCAATAATTACCCAACGTTGCAAAAAGTATTGCAACTGCAAAAGAGTTCCCATACTCTATAATGATCTAGTTGTTCTCTAAGATCATTTATTGTGACGTTGCATGAGACGTACATCAATGGTGATTATTTCTATAGAAAATACACTGGCATCGGGACCCCTTGCACTAAAATCTATCGGCAACCAGACAAAGCCGGCTGCGCGAATATGTAGCGACGCACAGTAAATAAAGGGATGATATATTGTGAAGATTGATGTGATTAAAAAAAAAAACCATTTCCCTTAGTGCTGTCAAGGTGCATTCTTAGTAGGGTTGTTAAATATCAGCATGACAAAAATTATCGATACTCACCAGAGTTTCGACAGACTGGTGAGTGACCTTCCGTGAAGCTACATCAAAAGGTTGTAACAGCGATCTAATAAATATTTCAGGACTTATTATAGCTTGTAAATTTGCATCACCAAAAACTGCTAAACATAGTCTTCAAAAAACTATGTGTATATACTGTTCTAAATCAAATAAATTATCCTCCTCCTCCTCGAGTCGTATTCCTCATTACTGAGAGTCGTGAAGTTCCCGCTAGATTAGCTTCTTATTGATGGAATCTCGCCAATAAATTATAAAGGCTTCGTAAAAATAAAAAGGTTCTGTTACGATTTATGATTACCACTATTTACAGTGCATCGGGTATGTTTGCCGACGCCTGCACCAATAACTTCGACGTACTACTTACTATCTCAAATGATGGTAAGCCATGATGTGGTCGACAATGCAGCATGTTTGCTTAGAAGTAACTAATTCACTTTTGACTTAAAGCTGTCAGGAAACGCAGACTCAGGGAATTTCACTCTTTAACTGTAGGCACAAATAATGTGTTCCTAATGTACTTGGATAATTCGCAGGTTGCGTGACAGTCCTAACAGCATACTGCACTCGATAGCCTTCCGGGTACATAACCCGCTTGTGCGTACATACCATTATTAGTTATTAAGTATATCCGACGGGAGTCTATGTTTCTTGATAACTACAATCTAAAGGTCTTTAAGTCAAAAGTAAATAGCTTAATTCTAGGCAAGCGTGCTTTATCATCGCTTTCTATCAGATGCGATAGTGGTCAAACGCAAGCCTATCCTTAATAAAAAAAGTTCTAACATAGGCTAAGCATATTTTTTTGCTAAATTATGATTATAAGAAAATCCTACAAACCATCCCGCTCAATAGATACTTCACTAAAATGCTTGTACTAGGTATAAGTAGCAGACCTTGTGTACATAATTAAAATTAAAATTTTTAAATAATTAAAATTAATCTTAAAAATTTGGTTATGATTATATCGATATCGATGCTTGCCCAACATTTCATAACATCCCCATCAAATCTCAGGTGAAGGTAATCGTTGTGGGAATTATAACTGCTGTCTTACTCGACTGGCTAGCGCTGTCTCTTTCACAAATTGTTCTCTAGACGTCCGTGATCCAGCTAGCGAGTTGAATGCGTCTGCGACAGACATTTCAATGGCGTTTCTGGTGCATGCGTATTTGATACAAATAATAATTTGAGGGACTTATGTATGGACAAATTTTTAATACAGATTTTTTTGACTGCTTCATTTTAATTTGATAAAATTGTTGTTGATTTTTTTATTTAGTTGCTGCATCTGCAGGTTAAAACTGAATTATTTACAGTACAATATAATAAAGAATTAAAGTTTGTTTTATTGTTTATAGGTAATCTCTGTAAGCGCGCATAAGAAAGCAAAAAAAAAATTCACCGATAGAAAGCTGACATATGCTACATTTTAAGTGCGCGGATGAAGCGGCGCGACCAAAACCTACTTAATTATTTAGTAATGTGTCATATACAATCAGTCTTTTTGAAATTGTGTATAAGCAATACTGATTAATCTTCCTGATTGACCTTTTTAGATTTTTGTTTTTGTCAATGCTTTGTAATAAACACATTTTAAAATTAATTCTTTTGTAGTATTTGACAGCAAATGTATCGGGTAATTTTTTTAGGCATTAGGCACAATAGAGGTAGTTGTCTAGCAATCAATTTTCAAAATTAAAACAGCAAATTATCACTAATCTACATCACATATTTTCAATGAAATATTACACAAAGCATTGTTATAGAAGAATGTAACCAGGTATATTATATCATAATTCAAATACAATTATTACAATGAGAAGGTCGTACTTCGTAGACACAATTAATGGCAGGGTTGACAAAATTATGACAAAACGATTGTTCAATATAATAATATGTATTCTTACTCCATGGAAGACATTCAATCTAGTTTGTTGACCCAAAAACCACGTGAAATATTCCACTTGTATAAGTATTATGAACCAATTGACCATCTTAATTAGGGTTGACCGAAATACTTATTTTACGGGACACGAGATCTCAATGCGTTATAAATTCAAGTCGTGGCCTAACTCAAAACGCCACGGCTCGTCAGGAAATGTTGGCTACTTGAATTTTGACATACATAAATGTGTTTCGCTTTTATGATGTTTTGTGTGGGTATTATTAAGTTTTAACATCTGTATATAACCTATGCCCACAATAAAGACATTCTGATTCTGATTTACTTGAAACTTGTCTTAGTGTAAATATATAATTGGTAGTAAGTACCTACCTATTAATATATCTATGTGTATAAATTAATATTAGTGGTTGTTGTGTTATGTTGTTTAAAATTATTAAAAAAAAACTAGTTCTATCTTCACATTTCTATTAAACCATGTTCCAATTTTTCATACAGCCAGTCAATCACAGCGCGATATAAAATATAGATATGAGTATTAATTAAATAATATTATATTTTTAAGTGACTTATTTGTTCAACATTTTTTTTTTTAAGTACTTTATTTAGATCAGGTAGACTTGATGAAATTATCGGACATCGGAATAAAAACAAGTTTTAGTAATTTTAGCTCAATCGGTAACCCGGAAGTGGATCAAATTTAATTTGCAAGATTTGATTACAGACATAATTATTGTAATTTACGACAAAATTCACGAAATTTGGTTTGGGTCACGAATTTTTTTTTCTTTAATTTCACCTGTCTCGATTAGAGAAGTGCCGTTGTCGGCAACATTGCCGTGAAGTGTTAATATTGGTCGGAATATTGCCCGAAGTATGAATATTGGTGGCAATATTCCCATATTGCTGGCAACGGCACATCTCTAATCGGGACAGGTGAAAATAAAGTAAAAAAAAAATTCATAACCCAAACCAAATTTCGTATATAGGTTGAACCAAAATGACAGGTTACGGCAGATATTTGTTTGTTTTGCCCGGCCAAACAAATGATAATATAGACTAGAAATAGGGTCGCTGCAAACGGGCCATTTGCCACAGCCACAAACGCCACGAGAAACTAGAAGCGGCCACAAATGAAGCTGAAGCACGCAACAGCCAGTTGTGGCCGGTGACTGCTACTTTTTTTAACCCATGCGCACAGTATCATAATGGAATCTGACGATGCGCGAGTGGCGTACGGCAGCGTTTAATGACTAGTGCGGGCCACAAGAAGCGAGCAGCGGCGATTGGTAGCGTGTGGCAGCCACTGGCGTCAACCGTGTGCGGTGAATCCATATAAAATATAAGTATGAAAACTATACACCGCTAAATTTTGATCTTTTTAATCCCGTGGAGGGTCGATCCGGTACATGGAACACTATCGATTTATAACGATAAAATTTAAAAATAAAGTACCTTTTTTTAAAAAAGTCGTATTAATTTACGCATGTACGAAATTAATTTCTTTAAGAAAACGTCAGCTGAGCGAGTCCAACAATCTGTATAATAGATTGTAGTCGGCGTTGCATACTAACTACCTACAAGTCATTGTACTCTCTCTGTTGACGTTTCAGTAAGTAATATCTGAAATAAATTCAATAGTAAACTGGTATTATATTATATCTTTATTCGGATCCATTTCATATACTAACATCCTTGTAATAGTTAGAGAACGATAGGTTCTCGTGGATTAAATCTCGACGTACACTCGGGTAATACCTAATACATTTTGATACAACTGCAGAAAGTTTATCATTGCGTCCGAGGCGGAATTGGCACGAGTCATAAACGAGTGTGCAAAGGAGCCGAGGGCTGCAATGACTAATTTGTATGTGTATAAAACTACTTTAGTCAATACACTTAACAAGAAATGTATAAACGGGGGGTGAGAGTCGACACGCACCCAGCCTGATACGATAAATGAAATAAAATTGTGACGGAGGAGAGCAAGCGCACTTTTCTGCACTAGTGCGGAAAACCTACTATAAAATGCCTAAAAGCGGTGGTATAAGAACGGGTTTTCGAGTAAGTGTCTTGAAAAATAACTAGCAAATCTAGTAAAGAACAACCGTAATACCCCGATCACTGTAAATAATTTTTCCCTTTCTAGGTTAAGGCAAAATAAATAATGATTAATTTCGTTATTTTAGATGTTTGAGAAACATCTAAAATAACAAAATTGAGTTCCTAGTTCGTAAGGCACGCTACCGGATTAACGGAGACATTCATTTGATTACTGTTTTGTTATACACTAGCTTCGGTCTACTGCTTCGCTGGCTTGAAAGTATGCTTCTTCATACAAACTTTCGAGCCCATGTTCATCACTTTAGGGGGTGACTTGTGGAAATTTCTTTCTTTTTAGGGCGCCGTACCCAAAGGGTAAAAACGGGACTCTATTACTAAGACTTCGCTATCTGTCCGTCTGTCTGTCACCAGGCTGTGTCTCAAAAACCACAATAGCTAGACAGTTGAAATTTTCACAAATTATTAGTATTTCTGTTGCCACTATAACAACAAATACTAAAAACAAAATAAAATAAATATTAAAAGAAAAAACGGTAAAAAAAAAAGTTTATTCAAGGGTTCAAGGGGCTATAAGCCTTAAGTGGCAATGGGCATGGCACATTACTCTCAGAACTGATATCCCTTGGGGCCGAAAGGTTCTGGAATGGCTTTACGCACCGGAAGACGCAGCGTTGGTAGACCTCCTCCAAGTTAGACCGGTGACCTGGTAAGGGTTTCGGGAATCAAATAGATGCGAGACGCACAAGACCGTTCATTGTGGCGATACTTGGGGGAGGCCAATGTCCAACAGTGGACGTCTTTCGGCTGAAATGATGATGATGATGATGGACGCTGTTCGCTCTCTCATGTCTTTAGTTACAATATTCGAGAGGTTAAGTAAAGTACACCTAATTTTTGAGGTATATAATAGGGGCTGATCACATTGTCACGTCTTCGCTGCTTTGTATATACGATGCTGAGCCGTGTCAAGTAGAAGCACTATACGCTGCCGCACTACGTAAAAATACACAAAAATGCAACTTCGCAAAACCCTTCTTTTTTATGGTGGGAAAAAATCATGCATTGACATCCCCCGCTTTTGGGCGGAGTGGGAGATAGTGTCAGACTCTTACTGACTAAACACCCACCCCGTTCCTTCAAGCCTTCATACCGGGGCTCGACCGCCCTTTCGGCTAACCCTGGCCCCAGTAGGCTTCGACCCGGCTGGGTCCCTGCTGTTGCTGACAACTCCTTGAGGCGCGCGGGAACAGTGCGCGCCGTCGACGACCTGGGCTTGGTTTGGACAGTTACCGGACGGCCGGACAGCGAGCTACCCATTGCTCACTGTCCGCAAGCCCGCGCCTACGGTGGCCGGGAATCGGGATCAGAGTCCCGGCGGCGGCGGCGGCGGATGAAGACGGATTGCGACATTTTTGACGACGTCGACGCTACGTATTTACAGCACAGCCGCGGTACCATTTCTTCTTCTTCTCAGTCATCTCTTGTCGACTCTTGGCGGAGTGAACGTGGTCATGAATCGTCTGCTAGTTTGGTTGCGGCTTTTGCGACACTTCTCCATCTCTCTCTATTCGTGTTATTATTCCACATAAATTCCACAACTATCACACAACGCCGTCTAGTCTCAAGCAGAGCTTGTATTATGAGTACAAGAACAATTGACAAATATACTTATATATTTCTAAATACATACATATTATAGACAAATTACACCCAGTCACAGAACAAATGATCATGCTCATCACACAAACATTTGTCCTGGGTGGGAATCGAACCCACGACCTCCGGCATAGCAGTCAGGGCTACTAACCACTAGACCAATAGGCCAGTCATTCCGTGTGGGAACACTTCGAAAATGATTGAATGTGGTCTGTCCATCTGGTAGGTGGTCAACCGCGAGAACGTGGCCCTCTCTACTCTACCCTGTACCACTAAACGTTCTAAAGAGCTTTCATTACGGATTAAAAACAAACATTTTGAAGATTCACAGTTGCACACACGATGAAAGTTTTTGTTTGATGCGAAGCTCTTTCTGAATGGCAACGTTAGTGCAATGAGCTGCAGTCCATTTTATCCGGTATCATTTCACAATAACTAAATCTCATTTTGTGAGGAGCAAGTATATTTTAATCAATCGGAATAAATTTACTGCTACTTTTGTAATGGAAAATACCAATTCATCGATTTGCGCTTGCGGCCACGGGACCAAAGATCAAGATATATAGTCTAATTATAATAACAACCTTTGTTTCCAACCATATGATAGAAATGAAAAACAAAACATTACATTTAAAATGTAAATTGATTAAAATAATTAATCAGAATCATAAATTAAATTAAAACAAAACACAGAAAAACGAACAAATAGAATATGTGTATATCTTTGGATACTTTTACGCCATGGAATTTATCGTATATATTGTTGTAAATAAAAATATAGTTTATAATTAAAGTAGCTGAGAACAGGTTTTTTTTTGGCATGAAAATCATCAATAACAACCCTCGCTCTTGGGCGGAGTGGGAGATAGTGTCAGACTCTTACTAACTAAAAACCCACCCCGTTCCTTCAAGCCTATAAACCGGGGCTCGAGTTGTCTTTCGAAACTAACCCTGGCCCCGGTAGGCTTCGACCCAGCTGGGCCTCTGCTGTTGCTGACAACTCCTTGAGGCGCAAGGGAACAGTGCGCGCCGTCGACAACTTGGGCTTGGTCCGGACAGTTACCGGACGGTCGGACAGCGAGCTACCCATTGCTCACTGTTCGCAAGCCCGCGCCTACGGTGGAGCCCACGCTTAACAGGTCAGTGAACTCATTATTTTTACAACTTTTTGAGCTACGAGACAGGCTTTTGGTTATATATAAGTTACTTCAATAACGCTATGACTGACCTAGCTTAGGTAAATCACTGTAGATGGATATAGAAGAAATTATAGCGCAGCATATACGGAAATAGGACACTTTATACTCGCGCTTAGATTTTTTCTTAATTTTGTATATATGAAGCACAAATATTTAAACATGGTTTCTTTATAGTTTTTATATCTAAAAGTAGCTACATATATGTTATTTTAGCGTACATATGTTAAAATTCAGTTTCGGGATTGTTTCAAAGAGTTTTGGGGTTAGTTTTCTCTCAAACCGGATGCGGCTTTACATCGAGCGACTGTCTATCAGTCCTCTACAACCCAATTATTAGGCAACATAAATGAATAAAAAAAATCACATTGGTACTTGTCCGGTTTCAAACCCGTAACCTCATGTATATGAGAAACGCCCGGGTGTCGCCACTGTGCGGAACGCCCGGAGGACACGGTGGAGCCCACAGTCGAGGTGTGCCCTGCTTGGGCGGAGCATCGCCGTGCCCTCGTGGGGGCGATCGGCGGCGGAGACCTCTCGCGCCGGGCCTTGGTTTAGGCCATGGTCCAGAGCGAGGAGGAGTGGCAGGCGGTCGCCGACTTCTGCGAAGCAGTAATGCTCGCAAAGGAGGAGGCCGAACGCATCAGGCAACGGCGTTATCGCCGCCGCCGTCGCCGGGATTCTGATCCCGATTTTCGGCCAACGTAGACGCGGGCTTGCGGATAGTGAACAATAGGTAGCTCGCTGTCCGGCCGTCCGGTAACTGTCCGGACCAAGCCCAAGTCGTCGACGGCGCGCAGTGTTCCCGCGCGCCTCAAGGAGTTGTCAGCAACAGCAGGGACCCAGCCGGGTCGAAGCCTACTGGGGCCAGGGTTATCCAAAAGGGCGCTCGAGCCCCGGTATGAAGGCTAGAAGGAACGGGGTGGGTCTTTTAGTCAGTAAGAGTCTGACACTATCTCCCGCTCCGCCCAAGGGCGGGGGATGTCAATGCATGATTTTTCCCACAATAAAAAAAAAATGTATATGAGAAGCGGGTGTCTTAATCAATAAGCCATCATGACTTTTTTGGTAATTTCTTCACTGTTGTTAAAGGCTAATCTTTTCGCTATTGATAACTGTTTTCATACAGCCAGGTTTACTTATTATACCAAGTGAACATTTCCCTCAATACGTCGATACGCGTATCACAGATGCTATTTCACGATAAGCGAGTGATTCATGGCTCTCTAACACGGAATCTACTTCAGAACATATGCAGTGATGACATGTTAGTTTCAGACTACACCCCTATCACCCTTTCGTGATTGCGGTGTCAAGGGCTTATTCATTTCAGTCGAGTTAGGGGTGTATTTTTAGTTTATTCGCGAATGAACGAATCACTTTTTATTTTCTAAAGATCCTAACTCTCGAATATAAACGCTATAAAACGGTGACCTACCCCTCGGTAACGGCTTAGACAACAGGTTTGAAAAAAAAGAGTTTATTATAGGTTCATGTACTTACAACATTATCGATGTATCAATTTTTATAGTGTACCTATTAGCACAGCATAATAGCATAATCAGCCTTTTAACGTTCCCACTGCTGGGACTCAGGCCTCCTCTCTAGGAGAGGGAATGCGCCGTATCCCACCACAAGGGTCCAGTGCGAGTCGGTAAATGTCACATGTCTTCAAATTTTTGGTTTTAGGGCATGCCGGTTTCCTCACGATTTATTCCTACACCGTTTTGAGAGTAGTGGAGATGAAATAAATTACACAAAGTAAAACGCCTGGCTGGGTTTGAACCCGCCACCTACAACTGACTATTATTTTAGCCAAAAAGATATAATAATAATAATATTCTACAACTATCACACAACGCTGTCTAGTCTCAAGCTTAGACAACTGATAAACTTACTTATATATTTATAAATACATACATATTATAGATAAATTACACCCAGACACAGAGCAAATGATCGTGCTCATCACACAAACATTTGTCCTGGGTGGGAATCGAACCCACGACCTCCGGCATAGCAGTCAGGGCTACTAAACACTAGATCAACAGGCCAGTCAAAATATAATTAACAACATATAATAGTTTTTCGCATGTTTCCTTAACTCCTTTCTTCAAAATAACCTATGTAGCTTATGTAAATCAATCAATATATTTCACAGAGAAAAAGGTAAACAGGGCTATTTTCCGATCAGATGTTACAGGGACTAGGGCCTTAAATATATGAATATGTAGCCGACTAGCCGTATATTATGTATGTGACGCATAATTTGTGTAATTAAAATTAATAAAACAGTACCCTTAAAACGACAAAAAGAAACATCGTGAGGGGACCGATAGGTACGTCTTATAAAATCTACCGTACTGCACTGAGCCCGAACTGTGGATCTCCTAAAGAGGAGGCCTATGTCCTAGTAATGGGAACCTTATAAGCCTGAATAATCTGGTTTATACAAGGTGATTTGTTATTCAAATTTTTATTCGCAGTATTTTTAATAAAACAAAACTCATACGAATATTCCAAGCCAGTGTGAAATTTGAATATTCAAAAGTTTAGATTGACACTTGTATTATTTTTATAACACCAGCCAAGTATCCTAAAGACTTGAAAGGGTCATTTTTCGTCATAATCAAATTGCTGTGTACAGTTCGCATTGGTAAAATGGTCCGCGTATCAATTCCGTGAGTACTTGATTGTTTCACCACACTGCTATGAATGTTACATGATGAAACAACTCGAGTAATGCGTCTTACAGATTATTTTCTTCTGCGAAACCTGTCTTAGCGTTTAAACTTTTTATATTTAAAGAGTAGCACAACATTGGCCTCAATATAGATTGAGGCCATATAGATGTAGGTATACCTACACAACTAAATTTTAATAATTAGTACAAATACTTAATAAGCTTATTAGATATGGGGTGCTGATCCTTGAGCGCAGCGCAGGCAGCAGCGACGAGTCGAGAGCGCAGTACTTACATTGGATTAACAACCTAATGAACTTAAGTCGTCGACGGCGCGCACTGTTCCCGCGCGCCTCAAGGAGTTGTCAGCAACAGCAGGGGCCCAGCCGGGTCGAAGCCTACGAAGGCTAGAAGGAACGGGATGGGTTTTTTAGTCAGTAAGAGTCTGACACTATCTCCCGCTCCGCCCAAGGGCGGGGGATGTCAATGCATGATTTTTCCTATCGAAAAAAAAAAAAAAAACCTAATGAACTTATACATTGGATTGTTAATTCAATATACTGTGCTCTCGACTCGTCGCTGGGTCCAGAGCTGCGCTCAAGACTGTTTTCTTAACGAATAGCACGCAAGGTCTGGTTATTATTTAAGGAAAGACTCAATAACTACCTAATATTTATAAACAGTGAAGTTATGAGCGTTTGTTGATATCCCAAAATATCACTCAATTTAAGGAAATATTGTACAGGGATTATGAACAAATGACTGGCGATAAAAATGGGAACATTGTGCGTAGTATTTTCTAGTAGCAATTGTTATGACTGATTGATTCAAATAATATTTGTGAAAATCTCTCATGATTGAAATTTCGTAATTCGAATCGAATCGGAATTCGAATTCGAATTACGATACGGATAGAGCCTAATTTTTTATAGGTACTCATTAAAAATATGAGTGTATTTATAAAGAGAAACTTATTGACTTATGTACGCACATTCGAAACCCCGGTAGGGCTAGGAATGTAAAATATTATTGTACATAGCATAAATAAGCATAATCAGCCTTTTAATGTTCCCACTACTGGGACACGGGCTTGCTCTCTAGAAAAGGGGATGGGCCGCCATACACCACAAGGGCCCAATGCGGGTTGGTGAATGTCACATGTCTTCGAATTTTTGGTTCTAGGACATGCCGGTTTCCTCACGATGTGTTCATTCACCATTTTGAGAGCAGTGGTAATGAAATAAATTACACAAAGTATTGCGCCTGGCTTGGTTTGAACCAGCGACCTACAACTCGTAAGTCGGGGCCGTTCCCACTCGGCCTGCTCTATTGTACACACTGACTGTCATTATTAGTTTTTAAAAACTACAAAAAATATCTCACTAGCAAAGCGGCCGAAAAAAGTGCTAGTACGAATTATAAATCTGTGCAAAATTTTGAGAATATTTATTTAATAAAAATAAGTTCTCTGGTTTTAAGTCGTAACTAAAATGTACTCTCTTATGTTATACTTAATTAAAGGGCTATTTAAACATAAAGCTCAAAAAATAGTTAAATTTGTCCAAACTACATCGCTATGAAACTGCAAACACTACTTAAACTATTAACAAATTACTTTGTATAAAACTAACTGCCTCTTGGTGCAGTAAAGTTAATTCTAACAATAGACTAGATGTTCGGAACCTTTGTCGGCCTCTTTTGTGGACATCAAAGGGCCCGGTCGATACGCATGTTTACCTTGGAGGCATTAAAATCGATTTCTATGTGAAATACATTAGTCGCAAATTGATCGGCAAATGTTTCGTGACGTCATAGGGTGTTAAACGTTTTATGAGGGCAAGGAAGGATGCATGAAGATTAGTTTAGGGAAAGTTAATATTACAGATACACGCGGACTGGTTGTTGATTCATGTAGTACGACCACTTTAGTATTATTTTTATTTAGCGTATCTATATATATAAAAATCAATGCCATTTTTCGTTGTACCTGATTTTATAACTCAAGAACGGGCTATCCAAACAAAATGTTTAGGCTTTGTTCGGACTATTTAGTAGATGATTTATGTGAAATTTAGTAGGGTAGAGTATAGTAGAGTAGAGTAGTGTAGAGTAGGGTAGAGTAGTGTAACCTGTCTTGTACATGTATTTAGTGATGGTGGTGTCTAACTTGTGGCCTTTTTAAATATGTATTTTTGGTAAAAAATATAACATGGTGTAAGTTTTTACACCATATTGATTTCTCTTTTGTATTTAATGCGCACAGTTTGTATGTTACACATCGTACAGGATGTAGTTTAAACAACAAAAAATACTCTGTAAATATTTACAGAGTATTTTTTTGCTCAGTTTTAATATACTAGTTTTTAATGTTCGAAATTCTTTTTGTATGTATTTTATGACCTGTTACTTGCACACTATAGGCTAAATTTGGTGATACTAAATGGTATACTCTATCATATACTCGTAATACTGCTAACACCGATCTACCTATTATGTACCCGGCCTGCCGGAGTCTCTGTTTCCTGAAAGATAACTAGAGATCTTTAAATCAAGAGTGAATAGATTACTTCTAGGCAAGCGTCCTCCATCGTCAGCCACATCATCGCTTATCATCAGGTAAAATAGTGGTCAAACGCAAGCCTATCCATAAAACAAGCCTTTAATGAAAATCATTTTTCATAACAAGCTTTTATAGCTCGTTATACCTATATAATTAATACTCGTCAAAACGAATCATACGAGCCCAAACTCCATGGCGCTAAGTCGTTTAACTCCAAACTTCCTATAGCCATCTTCCGGTTCCATCACCAGATCAGCTCCATGTCATAATAATTTTGCATTGTCATCTGATTTACACATGCATGCAAAATTTCAGCTCAATTAGTAACCAGGAAGTGGATCAAATTAAATTTGCATGATTTAATTACAGACAAACATCGGGACAGGTGAAACCAAATAAAAGCTTGTAATAAAAAAGATTTTGAAATGAAAATTTTTATTTAACTTTGTTTTATCGTTTTGTTTATTGAGTGAATAAGCCTTATTGACTAGGACTTATAATGTTATTGGTACTCAATTTCGTTTTTTAGCCCTCTTAGTGTAACTGCTTATGTCATGTGAATTTTCCAAGGAAAATTGAACTATCGAAGAAGGAAAATAATTTCGGTTTTAACGAAGTAAGCACTTACATTTTTTGTTGAAGAGGTTTGTGCTAAATCTACTTCCAACTTTAAAAAATATTGTAAAGAGGTTTTGATTTATCTTAATATATTTATTTTGTTAATCAATATTATCAACTTATAACTACGGTTTCCACTAAACATACGAGTTATAAGCATCCTCCCCAGCCATTTTTCCCAGTTAGCTTAGAGGGTTAAGTCTAACTAGATGCGTTTGAATTCCTAAGTTTTGCAAGGAGTGACTACCTAACAGATTTCTACAACCTAGTTACTGGGTAACACGAGAGAAATTATAGGCATAAATACATTAAATTAGAACCAATTTACGGAACAAGCGGTTTTGTAAATGTTCTAATGAACACTATCTCGAATTCTACTAACGTACTGGGAAAACTGACTAGGGAAAAATCTAGTAAATATAACCAAAATACGACCTAAAACCTGTAACTGAACAAAGTTAACAAAATAGGAAGATATTTTTGGAAATAGAATTGCAAAAGAATACCGTGATTTGTATAGGTACGTGGTCTGTATACAAAGAAAGAAAAACATATCTGGGAAATATTCTTTAAAAAGCAGGACAAGAGTATTCTGTAGAGATATCTACTAATTTACAGGCGGAAATAAATCTACATGTAACATACACAGCAAAATAATATTCACCAATTTAAAATATTCAACAACAAAAATTAAAACCATGACCAATGTTTCCATTTAAATCAACTGCTGCAAAACAAAATTGACGAGCGATTATCCTGTCATTTTGGAGCACCATAATTACTGACGAATCCAATCAAAGCGTGCACAAACAATGCAATAAAAAAAATAAAAAAATATACTACTCTATTATAAAACAAGCACATCGCATTCCATATTTGAAAGAGAAACCACGATTATCGCACTTGTAAATTTAAAAAAATAAACACACTTATTTTTTTGTTTTAAACGAACCTCGCCGTTGCAACTCGAACATTTTGTATAAAATGAACAAATCATGATAAAAAAAAAACGATCACAAAATCGCACATTCAAGTCGAAAACTTTAACTAAATAAACAAATGAGTAGCAAATATTCCATGTGAAGTATTCGCTCGTAAGTTATTAGTTAATAAATAAAACTTTACCGGTTTTCCGCAAGGATGGTACGTTTTCAGTGTGCCGCGTCGCGCCGCCTTCTACCGCGAAACACGGCGCGAACAAGCTATCATAATAACCCCCTGAAACTGTTAAGGCTCGTACACAAACAAGGTTATACAAGAAACGATTTGTTTACCAGTTTTTTCCAATAGTTCACATTCATTGTGTGTAAATCAGTAGTGGCCGAATGATAACGGTCCCGACTTATGAGTTGTAGGTCGCGGGTTCAAACCCAGCCAGGCGCATTATCATTTTCAGCGGCTTTGCTAGCGAGATATTTTTTGTAGTTTTAAAAAACTAATAATGACAGTCAGTGTAGTACAATAAAGCAGTGGTGGCCGAGTGGTAACGGCCCTGACTTACGAGTTGTAGGTCGCGGGTTTAAACCAAGTCAAGCGCATTACTTTGTGTAATTTATTTCATCACCGCTGCTCTCAAAACGGTGAATGAATACATCGTGAGGATACCGGCGGCATGTCCTAGAACCAAAGATTCGAAGACATGTGACATTCACCATCCCGCATTGGGCCCGTGTGGTGTATGGCGGCCCATTCCCTCTCCTAGAGAGGAGGCCTGGTCCTAACAATGGGAACATTATAAGGCCGACTATGCTATCCTATGCTATTGCAGCAATGGAATTCCATGCCGGAGTCTGTGTTTCGTGATGGCTACAACCCGGGAATCTATAAGTCATGAGTCAATAGTTTTCTTCTAGGTAGGCACGTTTCCATCGTCAACCGCATCGTCGCTTTCCATCAGGTTAGATAGCGGTCAAGCGCGAACCTATCAACAATAAAAAAAAGTTCCTTGCAATTTGTAACTTATGTGGACTGACATCTACTTACCACGTAGACCTATTGACAAAGTGAAAGTGCAAAATATATGAATAACTCGCCCGCATTAAAATTATCTCAAGGACACTTGCTTCCGGGATAAAAAGTATCATATTATTATGTGCTATTCCAAGATTTGATCTACCCTTGTACAAAGTTTCATCGAAATATCGGTAGTTTTTAGTTAACAAACATCCATACTATTCCATACATACAAACTTTCGCGTTTATAATATTGGTAGGATATCTTACATCTCGATGTTTCGCCAGTCTTTATGACAGATTAAATGTAAACTTATCCTGAGTCTCTTGTTTATCTACTTTTTGTGATGACAACGGCCGAAAGTCGGCACTTATGCATTTAAGCGGAAGTTGCGGAATCATTTTCTACACTAATATCATTATCGTCTCAAAACTTCTAACCTTACTTTATATAAATATATATATATATATGTAGTATATATTATATTAAACGTATGTATGTGTATTTTAACTATATGTATAAATACTTTTTACTCTTTTTAAATACATTTTACTTTTTTTTTGTGCGCCTACCATATTGTCTCTTCACCACCCTAGGTTGACTGGTAGAGAATGCCTAAGGCATTAAGTCCGCCTATGTACTTTATGTTGCATGAAGATTACATAAATAAATAAACAATTTTTGCTGACTGTACTACAGAAATGTAAGACTGGCTTTTACCTGTGACTTTCTTCTACAAGTGCACCTAAAACAGTAACACTAATAAACATACTTTCAATAACGACAATTTATTGTGACTTTTATATTATGATTTATTTTAATTTGACTTCTATTTATCTGTTTTCTTGTATATTTCTTTTATTTACTTATTTGATATTTTATATTATTTGACATTGTAATTTGTTAACTATAATATAATTTGAAAATTAATCCCTTACCAATAAATTACTATGACTATTAAATTCAAATTCAAAAATCAAATTTAAAAAAACCGTAAGAAAAGAAATACTTGGCTTGAATTCAAACGTAAAACACGTAATTCAACCTCACTTCGAAATCACTATAGGTATATGTGCTAACAAACGTTAAACCCCATTGTGAACCAACCCTTATAGCATGCAAACGCTCATAATTCCTATACAAGGTGTCCCACTTCTTGTTTACGCCACTTTTTATGTTCTAGGCCCATGCTAGCGTGAGCAGTCTAGACTGCTTGAATTCACAACCTATGTGTCATGTGAAGCTCTTATGTCACATATCTTTTATGTTTATGGTTAACGTAAAATCTGACTACCTTTAAATCCATAGAGTAAACAAAATTCTGCTTCAAGTTCAATTACCTACACTTCGTTTTTTATAATTTGTTTTGGGGAATTGCGTTTTTGTGATAAAAAACCTACAAAAGGTATTGAAAAAATGCTAAATAATCTTCATTACAGCGCTTTGAAATACGGCGTATTATTCCTTTATTATAAGAGTTCTCATTTTGTTTATGGGGTAAAAAACACAATAGTGCCAAGTCGTAACAGGTATCTACTGAGTATCGATCCGTCTTCATAACTATTCATAATTGTCGCGCGGTGTATAATTTATTGTTTTAGCATTGTCATTAATTCATATTTACTTCAGTTGTTCAAGACAGAAAAGCCGGCAAGTTATGCACAAATGGGTATCATCAACGCAAGTAACGCCGTGTTCTACAGCGAGTCGAGAACAAACATTTCCATCATCATCACTTCAGCCGATAGAGGTCCATTATTGGACATAGGCTTCCACCAAGTGTCGCCACAATGAACGGTTCATTGCGTCTCGTACCCATTGAATTCCTGTAATTCTCACCAGGTCATCGGTTCGGACCTTGGTACAGGCCATGGTACGGAGCGAGGAGGAGTGGCAGGCGGTCGCCTCCTTCTGCGAAGCAGTATTGCTAGAAAAGAAGGAGACCGACCGCGTCAGGCAACGGCGCTCACAGCGCCCCAGCCGCCGCCGGGATTCCGATCCCGACACCGTAGGTGCGGGTTTGCGGATGGCGAGCAATGGTTAGCTCGCTGTTCGACCGTCTGTCTCGTAACTGTCCGGACTGAGCCCAAGTCCTGGACGGCGCGCACTGTTCCCGCGCGCCTCAAGGAGTTGTCAGCAACAGCAGGAGCCCAGCCGGGTCGAAGCCTAAAGGGCAAAAAAAAAACCAGATCATCGGTCCAGGGCTGGGAGACCTTCCAAGGCTGTGTCTACAGGTACGCGATCGCCACTTGATTGCTTCAAAAACTTAATTAGGTTTTGTAGCGGTAAAGGTGACGCAAATAAATCGAAAGACGGTCATCACTCTGTAGAATTGAGTTTTAATATCATACAATTACAATAATCATCTCTCAATGCCAGTAGAAATTAATTCTACACTACAAAAGCGACCTGCAAGTGAAAGTCCTTCAAATTCGGTCTAGCCATTACGGAGATATTCTACATCCCCGGGAATTAAGTGAATTGATTGTATGATGTGTATTTTGAAAGCCCATTCTCGCAGGAAAATTATGAGAAACCTAAGTATGTAAATCCTTGTAACATCAGCGACCTGCCAGTGAAAGTCCTTCAATTCGGTCTAGCTATTGCGGAGATATTCTATATCCCCGGGAATTAAAGTGATACCCCACTCTCGAGAATTAAGTCCCATCCTGCGGAAATATAATCGTAAAAAGTTAATTAAGTTACTCATTAAAACATACTATATCCCCATGAAAGTCCTGTCAAAGTTCAATCGTTTCGAAGACTTAACCCGTATTTTGAAACCCCGTATCCGCGGAAAAATGAAAAGTGGCCAAAACATCAAAATCAGTCCAACCATTTTGGAGATGTATACACTCTCTCTTTGAATTGAAATGTTACTATTTTACATCTCATGATAGGCAAAAAGTGAATTAAGGTACTCATTGTAACACTACATCCCAAATTGAAAGTTCCGTCAAATTTTGTTTAACCGTTTCGAAGACTTATCCCGCAGCTTCCGCAGGAAAATTAAAAAAAAACCTAAGTGACTGGTTTTGCTATTCTTCAGTAAATGCCTCATTAAAATCGGTCTAGCCATTTTGAATATTACCCGGAATAAATTGACAGGTAACCAAAAGTCAAAATTCACATTTTATTTATATTTTACTTTTGTATATATTTTTTTTATATTACAAACAAACCCTTCAACTTTAGTAAAAAATAAATATATATAATTTAAAATATATTTATTTTTTTATAAAATTGAAGTATTCAATTTTATTAAAAATAAATATGTTGTTGTTTAAATTGGTCTCTACACTGCTGGACTGAACTGTTTTTCTTTCTTTCCAATTTTTATCTAAATTCATACGTAGTACGTCATGTTGCTTTTTCTGAATATACATTTTAGATATTGCAAATATAAAACAGGTACAACGAATTATAAAAATCGCCAACATTATTGATTCCTGCATGTCCTAGAACCAGAAATTCGAAGACGTGACATTCACCAAGCCGCACTGGGCCCGCATGATGGATTACGGCCCATTCCCTCTCCTAGAGAGTGGAGGCCTGAGTCCCAGCAGTGGGAACATTAAAAAGCCGATTATGCTTGTGCTTATATGCTATTATTGATTCCTAAAGTTGCCTTACCAAACTAAATTCTAAAGGAATTCATCAAATAGCCAGTCTATCGACAGTTTATTCCATAACCTGGAATAAAACAATTTATCGAACAATTTACATTTATTGTTTTGTCGTGTTTCAAAAGGTATTTTAAAGCAGAATAATTGGATGTTTATTTACCATCGTTTAGGTAGCTCTCTGCAGCCATTTACATAATTATGTCTATGATGCTTTTGTTTTCAGAATTTAGAGCATTCGTCTATTTTTGAAGGTTTTTGTCTATTTATAGAACAGCACGCTTAGCCAAGTTGTTATTCTGCAATCGTTAACGCTGTCGAAAAGTGATGAAACGTATGGGAATGACGTCATCTCAACGTAAAGTCGCATGGTCAGAACAAACGAATAGACATTTCGTAGTCAAGTTCACATCGTTCAAAATCGTTTCTACAATATTTAACGCTACATCCTTTGTTATACAAACGCTACATTGTAGAACGAGCGGCCGACTCAGGCGCGTCAACATGGCTACCAACTTATCGTTTTCTACAATTGCTGTCATCGAGGCGTTACCGACTAGAGAACGGAATTCGATTGTAACTTGACTAGGGGGGCAGGTTTGAAATAGATTCTACATAAAAAGAAAACTTAACATTATGGCTCGCTAAATATAAATAGGTAATACGTGGTCATTATGATTAGACAGCTCGAGGTGGAACGGCAGGCGGTCGCTTCCTTCTATGAAACAGTAATGCTACCGAAAGAGGCGGTCGCGCCTCAGTCCAGGGAACGTACGTCTTCAGTCCTCACGTCCCAGCTCCCAGGACTCCAACCTCTTTTTCTAGCCAACGGAGGCATGGAGTTGCGGATGGCGACAAATGAGTAGCTCACCGTCCGGCCGTCCGGAAACCGTCCGATCAAACCCGAGTAGGCACGAAGTGTTCCACGCGCGCCTCAAAGAGATGTCAGCTAAATCGTATGGAACGCTATTTCTGATAAGTAGCGCAGGAAAACAGCAAAAGTATGCTTTTTTCAGGTGAAAAATCATCAAATAAGTTCTGCCACTTTTAAACTTTTACTGACTAAGTTGGAAGACCGACCTAAGATGGAAGACCTATGCCTTTTTTTATGGTGGGAAAAAATCATCCAATGACAACCCCCGCTCTTGGGCGGAGCGGGAGATAGTGACAGAAATTACTGACTAAAAGTCATACCGGGGCTCGAGCGCCCTTTCGGATAACCCTGGCCGCAGTAGGCTTCGACCCGGCCGGGTCCCTGCTGTTGCTGACAACTCCTTGAGGTGCGGCTTGGTCCGGACAGTTACCGGACGGCCGGACAGCGAGCTACCCATTGCTCACTGTCCGCAAGCCCGCGCCTACGGTGGCCGGAAATTGGGATCAGAATCCCGGCGGTGGTGGCGGTAACGCCGTTGCCTGATGCGTTCGGCCTCCTCCTTTGCGAGCATTACTACTTCGCAGAAGTCGGCGACCGCCTGCCACTCCTCCTCGCTCCGGACCATGGCCTCAACCAAGGCCCGGCGCGAGAAGTCTCCGCCACCGATCGCCCCCATGAGGGCACGGCGATGCGACCTCGACTGCGTGCTCCACCGTGTCCTCCGGGCATTCCGCACAGTGGCGACACCCGGGCGTCACTTCCGCACGAATCAGGTGCAGGAAACTCCCGAACGAACCATATCCGGTGAGGACCTGCGTCGTGCGGAAGGTAAGGATGCCGTGAGGTCTTTCCAGCCACGCCTCAATGAGGGGACTTACCGCCATGATAGTGGGGACTTACCGCCATGATTATGCCTGGCAAGTCCCATCTGTTGGCCACACACAGATTTTTGATCAATTGCTTTTGGTTGTTCTTGTGTTTTTATTAGATATTGTTACTATTATTTAGTTTTAATAAGCTGTGTACGTGAGGTGCAAATGTAATTTTTTTTCTTTTTTTTTTATCTGGCTTCGACATCGACTTCGCGTCCACTATAATCGACATTCACAGGCAATAGTTCTAAATAAAACTATACATCCACTTTCAAATTGATAGAAACTTTAAACCGTCTTTTAAAACTTTGTTACCAATATAAAAAAAAAATGTTCGACCACCCATATTGTAGCTAAGTTCTTCTATCTCTGTCACACCAATTTCTTTTTCAGTGTTGCCGTCTTTGTCACTGTCGTTTCAAAAACATTTGTTTGGCTATTATCAACATTGCTGTTTTGGGGTGGTCTTCTTAATTTTTTTAGACATTAATTTACAAAACGACTTTGCGTAGTAATAATTTTGCTTTGTGGCTACTTTGTACCAAAAATAATTGTTATTGTTTGTTGATCTTTATTAGTGATGTAAAAAAAAATAGCTTTGTAAGTAGGTCATAATCAGTCTTATAATGTTCCCACTTTGATATGTGCGGGTTGGTTAGATACCATATGGTTCCGTATTTTGGTTTTCGGACTTGCCAAAAGGTGGGTCATGTTATTTGAGTTAGATATAGGTACCTACTGTAACTACTAGGTACTGACTGATAAACGATGTTTTAAACCGTCCTATACTTCTGAACTGTGACCTACTCCTACTAAAACTGTTACTATTTTTGGGTGAAAAGTCTTCAAATCGTTCTGCCCTCTCTGAGTTGGAGTGAGGGGCGTGTCGAACTTTTACTGACTAAATCTACCAGGGTTCTTCTTTTGCCTCTGGTTTCAAGACCACGGTAATTCTTTAACGCACCTGTATAATATACATATATAAATCATCATCTGATGATTTATATATGTAAATCATCAGATGATGATTCATTGAATAAACAATGAATAAACCACTTATTTCTTATTTTAACTTAATTTTTTATTTTATATAAAAAAAAAAATTCTAGTTTATCTATACTATAATATTATAAAGAACTAAAGTTTGTTTTTTTTTTGTTTGTGGGAAGTAATCTCTGGAATATATTTGCCCGATTGATATTTTTTTTTTCCACCGATAGAAAGTTGCGTGACATAGGCTCCATTTTATGAATGCGGGCGTCGCCTCGGGCAAAAGCTAGTATGTACTTAATATTTTTTCTAATTTTATACTTTTTTTTTAAATACCTAGACAGTTAACTAACTATATTAGCTTTAGTCTTCCATTCGCTGGACATTTGATGATACACAAAACCAATTTCAATTTAGCATTACGTTAACTTTATCTAAAAAGAAATTATTGCAAATTTTACGTTCCGGCCAACCATTAGTGCCTTAAAAATTAACAGTTTCGAACAAAACTTCATAGTACTGCAGTACATTTTAAACTGCAAAATCTAGTTTTTCCTGCAATAGTTTCGTCAAACTTTAGCTATTTTTAACGTTGAAGTGCAATTTTTCCAGTGCATTTTCTTTGTGTTACGGCTATTTCTTTACCGTGTAAAATGGCTAGGGGTTGCTAAGTGAGCAATGGGCTTGCGGTCTGAATAATAACGGGGATAGCACGAACGGGGTAGGCTTGTGATACTATGAGTGCAGAATGAACTTTAAATCTTCAAGAAATATAATATAAGAATAATATAATATTCCACAACTATCACACGACGCCGTCTAGTCCAAAGCTAAGCAGAGCTTGTGTTACGAGTATTATGCAACTGATAAATATACTTAGGCATTTCTAAATACTTCCATAGAAAAATTATACCCAGACACAGAAAAAATGTTCTTGCTCAACACACAAACATTTTGCCCTAGGTGGGAATCGAACCCACGACCTCAGGCATAGCAGCCAGAGCCACTGTCCACTAGACTAACAGGCCAGTCCACCATATCTATGTTAACAATCTTATTTTAACAGATAGTTACGTGCGTACCTACATACGTTTAGGCCTGACAGCCATCAGGCTAACTAGCCTAACCGAATCTAACATTAATAAACAAATAAATAAGCTGATATCTATTCGTACATTCTCAGTAAGGGTCCTTCGCAATAATAAGGGTCAGGGTTGAAAACAAGTGTCCGGCAACCTCAGGCATGTGAAACGAGAGCCTTATCCACATGGCCATCACTACACTATAAATAATAAAACATCAAAAAAAAAATTAATTAAGATAAGGGCTTTAACACACCAGCGCTTTGCGAGCGGCTGCGGGGTGGGGCGGGCGCGCAGCGAATACGTCGTGAACACGCCGCGGCTGCACCGCGAAGACGTCGCGCTCGACCTGGGTATTTGATATTAATTCTTCAGCTAGGAGGTATGAACCTCCACGCGTTCCAGAGAAAAAAGGAATCGACGAAAAACAAAATGATCCTATAGAGGTTCGTTTTCACCGATTTTTGCTACAGAACCCTAAAAATGTACGGTAAAGGTGATTTTTGTTCTTTGTACCAAAAAGCTTGATACATTGTGCTATAGTCTGTCTAATAAGTCAACCCACTTAAGAATTTTGTATATATGTAATCATTTAAAAAATACTTATATTCGATACTTTTCATAAGGTTCTTCTTTTAGTAAACAATGATCTCTATCTCTTAATCAACCTTGATTATTCCACCCGTGTTGATTAGATCAGATTTCACTAAATCCTAATATTTACCCTAGTCGTTTAACTTATTAGACAGACTCTATATCATATACCTTGCATTTATCAAGTTATTTGGAAATAATTATCCTGTTTAATCCCTGTGTACCCCACACCTTTAGCTGTGGTTGGCACGGCAAGCGCTGTACCTACCATAGAGTAAGCGCGATGCCTCGCGATCGCTCTAGAAATATACACGTGCGCAGCATTTTCTATTGATGGCGCGAAATCAATGAGTTTATTTTTAATGAATAAATGATGGTTTTTTATAGCTAACCATAATAGACTCACTAATAAAATACATTAATGATACTTTTTTTGGTTCATTCATAAAGTTGCAGAGAAATTGTCTTTTATTGGCGTTTTTAGGGTTCCGTAGCCAAATGGCAAAAAACGGAACCCTTATAGATTCGTCATGTCTGTCTGTCTTTCTGTCTGTCCGTCCGTATTCACAGCCACTTTTTTCCGTAACTATAAGAGCTATACTGTTGAAGCTTTGTAAATAGATGTATTCTGTGAACCGCATTAAGATTTTAACACAAAAATTGAAAAAATGCAATAAATTTTGGGGGTCCTATACTTAGAACTGAAACACAATTTTTTTTTTTTTATCGAGCCCATACTCGTGGGGTATCTATGGATAGGTCTTCAAAAATGATATTGAGGTTTCTAATATAATTTTTTTTTAAACTGAATAGTTTGTGCGAGAGACACTTCCAAAGGGGTAAAATGTGTGTGAGGGACTCCCTCGTAACTTCTAAAATAAGAGAATGATAAAACTAAAAAAAATATATGATGTACATTACTATACAAACTACCAACGAAAATTGGTTTGAACGAGATCTAGTGATTAGTTTTTTTTTTAAACGTCATAAATTTAAAAAAAAAATCACTATTATTAAAACATCGAACAAAGTTATAACAAACTACAAGAACTTTTATATTATGTGTCTTACTGCTACGGAACCCTTCATGGGCGAGCCCGACTCGCACTTGTCCGGTTTTTTTGTTTTATACGTACGTAAGACTAATTAATGACCTATTTATCAACTACCATTTTTATACAAAGTTTAATATAGCTTCATACTTCAAAGGCTATTGAGCACATACTAATATTATTTAGGGCTAAAAATAAATGTGCACGGCATTATCTATGGATAACGCAAAATAAATGAGTTTATTTATACGAGTATATGGATGATTTATGGTTTTTATAGTCTATAATAGGCTACCTAAAGTAATTTAGGTTGATGACATTTTTAATTTTTTTTTCTTCATTCATGAAGTAATAGAGAAAAAAAGGCCTTTGTTAGCATTTTTTCAAAGATGACCCGAACGGTTAAATTTAAAACTCTTCGGATCCAATGTCAAATCTATGATACTTTACGGGAGCGAAACGTGGAAGGTCACAAAGGAGATCTCATACCAAATCCAGGTAAACCGTTCTCTTCGTCGCTCCCTCGGAATTTACTGGCTCGAGACCATCTCAAACGTGGAGCTGTTGGAGAAATGCCACGGAAGCCCGATCGACCACCAGATCAAACGTCGTAGGTGGGAATGGATTGGTCACATGCTTAGGAGGAATTCCGATCACATACAACAGAGCAAAAACCAGTGGTGGCCGAGTGATAACAGCCCCGACTTACGAGTTGTAGTACGCGGGTTCAAACCGAGCTAGGTGTATTAATTTGTGTAATTATATTTATCACCACTGCTTACAAAACGGCGAAAGAAAACATCATGAGGAAACCGGCATGTCCTAGAACCAAAAATTCGAAAATTCGAAGCCATGTGACATCCACCTACCCGCACTGGACCCGCATGGCGGATTACGGCCCATTCCCTTTCCTAGGGAGGAGGCCTGAGTCCCAGCAGTGGGAACATTAAAAGGCTGATTATGCTATGCTAATAACCTATTTATGAACTTATAAATAAGTTTTAATATAGTTTTTGCACTTTGAAGGCTATCTATGAGCACAATACAGTAATGAAATTAAAAATAAAGCCTATTTATAGGGTTCTTGTACACAACATTGTTTCCTCGCAAAACGTATTTTAAAGCACCCGTAAATTCGTAATAATTCAGTGTATCACTTATTATCATAGCCTATCTCTCGAGCTATCGCTATAAACTGTGAAGCCTGCCTAATAGCCGTGCAGCCTACATCCGTACCGGGTACGCGTTTTAATAATAGAACGTCAGGTATATGTCATCGGTGTGATGTTTACTGACACAGATTATGAAAAGGATTAGTGTATACTTCATTTACGTTGCTCGAATTAGAAAAGTTTATACGGGTGCACATTTACAAATGTGCATATATTCCTGTATATAATCTTGTCAGGTTCTTTATTTCAACTTGGTACATCTTGAGGATTGAGATTCAAGTTGATATTAGTAAAACGGTCTTCTACTCTTTTCAGTTCCGTACGACTTAAATTTTTAAAAGTTTTTCAGAATTTTTATCAGGTTCGACCCCACGACCTACAACTTGTAAGTCGGGGCCATCACTGCTCATACTAACAATTATACTTAAAACAGAATGCAGTGGTGTACCTACCCACTTTATCATGTCACTTTGACCTCGTACCGTACTCAGCCAAAACAACTTTTAGTTTCTTAAACGTTACGGGGCCTGATAAGCCCCTTACCTACATAATGATAGTTTTCAAACGAGGAATGGAAGTTATATAAAAATGATCATTTATTGATTAGTAAACATACATTAACATTAAGGTCGATAAACATTTTTTAACGCTATGTTAGATAATAATAGCAAACGAATTTATATCACAATTAGATGAATACATTGGATTTTAGATTGATGTGTCGCTGTTAAAGTGTTAATACAATAAAAATATTTTTTTTTAATCTACACTCAATATTATAAAGAGGTAAAGTGTTTTTTTTATGTTTGTAGGATGTGTCTCTAGAAGTACTGGTCCAATTGCTATATTCTTTTTCTGAGTGACGTAGGCTATATTGTATGAATGCGGGCAAAGCCGCGAGCAAAAGCTAGTAACCTATATTTACGGAATTTCAAACAGAAAGTTACCACCTGAAGCAGTACAAGTGTTCAAAATGATTGGAGGATTTTATCAGAAGTAATTTGATAAAGTTAACTTTGTATTATCCAGTATAATCCTACTTTAAGATGTTTGCCGCAAGCTTTAAAGCGTTGAACTTTATCTTGCAACTTATTTCATATCAAAACGGCGTGAAAATCCGTCACACTGCTGTCAAACTTACCTTGTATTTGAAAAGTTAAATTAACATTGAATTATTTCGTATTTTGATTATCTTTATTGAAGACTAGCTTTTGCCCGCGGCTTCACTCGCATATATAAAATATTGCTTATGTCACTCAGGAATAAAGCAACTTTCTATTGGTAAAAAAAAATTGGCAATCGGAACAGTGATTCCAGAGATTACCTCCTACAAGGAAAAAAACAAACTTAACCTATTTTATATACTAGCGGCCCGTCCCGGCTTCACACGGGCAATAAATATAGCCTATGTTACTCAGGGTGAATGTAGCTTTCCAATGATGGAAGAATTTTTGAAATCGGCACAGCAGTTTTTGAGTTTATATATTACAAACATACACAAAAAAATACAAATTTTCCCTCTTTATAATATTTGTGTAAACTAGCTTCTGCCATCGGTTTAGCCCTCGTGAATGTCGGTTTACAAACTTCTTCTCTTATGTTACGGCCACACTACCGTAATATGCCAATTTTTATTGCCATAACTTCAATAACGCCATAATTTTACAATGCCAATCAATATGGAAAATGGCGTTAGACAATAACTCCGGTGGCGGTCTTTTTTCGCACATCAAAGAAGAATACCGCAGTAATTAATGCGTTTATGGCCACTCTACCGTTTATGCAGTATGCAACATGAGCTCTATGACGACGCACGTATCGACGTACATGAAGTGATCAAATGAAAAAACGCTCTAATCTTTGGATTTATTTCAATGAGGAAGTGGAACAAAACCTCACTTTTCAAATTTTACTATCTAAACTACCCACAGCTGCAGCTTCAACCTCCATCTTGAAAAAATGATATTTTTACTGCTAAATTTATTGACATATCTAGGTAAACTCTAGTGTAACCATACCACTTGACGCAGTAGTTTAAACGGTAATTAAATGTTATAATTATTACAGTAACAACCCGGTAGACGGTAAGGTAGTGTGGCCGTAACATTAGGGGGTGAACAATTGAACATTACCGGTAATCATCCGGACCGAGCCCAAGTTGTCGACAGAGCGTAGTGTTCCACCACGTATCTCAAAAAGATGTCAGCAAAACCGGAGGAGCCCAGTAGGTCCGAATCCTACTGGGACCGCGGGTTCATCATCATCATTTCAGCCGAAAGACGTCCACTGTTGGACATAGGCCTCCCCCAAGCGTCGCCACTATGGGCGGTCCTGTGCGTCTCGCATCCATCGGATTCACACAACTCTTACCAGGTCATTGGTCCACCTTGTAGGATGCCTTCCAACGCTACATCTTCCGGTACGTAGGTACCACGGGTCACTTAAAAGCAAATGAAGGAACATAGGAGTGGTTTTAGTCAGTAAAAGTTTGACACGCCCTCTCGCTCCGCCCTAGTGCGGGTACAAATATTAGATGAACTGGGCAAGTGCGAGTTAAAGCCGCGCACTGAAAGTTCCGTACAAAATTATATAAAAAGTTCAATAGAAGAGATTGTTTTTGAGAAATTTGAGAATTCTGGTTCAACAGGTTATAATATTATATTATAATAAATACAGATTTTTGGCGACACAGCTTCAATGGACTGGAGACCTAAATATATGGTTTTAATTTCAACTCAATACAACCACGCGTTCTTAAAATAAAGGGTCTTGACAGACAGACAAGCGGAAAGCAAAGTGATTCTATAATTTTTAATTTAGTATTTTAATGTGAATTCAATTTTATATATATATATATATTAATAATAATATAATAATATTCCACAACTACCACACAACGCCATCTAGTCCCAAGCTAAGCAGAGCTTGTGTATATTCTATGTAAATTCCGATTGTATATTGGTTTCCGAAGTAAATGAATTTTAATTTTAACTTGATTTAATTATTAAGGGTTCCAATTTCTCCTTCTGAGGCACGACTTTAAAAAGGTGAATTTTGGAAAAAAAAAGAATCATTAAAGAAACTTCTATATTTCAGCGCTTTACTAGATCCAAAAGTTGGGGCTGGGCGTTAATGACTCTGTGAGTGATCCAGGACTTGGCCAGTCGTATGCGAAAGATTGGTCACTGTACTTGCATTGTGTTTAGAATGTGTGTAACAGTAGAAAAGTTTACACGAACTATCATGTATGCCATTGTACTGGCTACTACAATTACCGTCACGCATCTTGTGCGCTCGGCGTTAGAGTGGGGATCGCTTTGCGCATTCCATACATTGGCGAGCCAATCGTCGTCGTTTTTAGATACATGCAGCAAGGCAGGGAACGAATCATGATTGACGTCTATGACGCGATGGCGCGGCGAGCCAATAACTGACACTCCCCGCCCCCGCGTCTCATTTCGCACCACTAAAGAGATCGAATATTTGACTTCTGTGCAACTTGAAGCCAGCGCTCAAGATCCAATGTTGGCAATTGTAATATGTTTCCTTTTTAGTGTTCCGTGCCCAAAGGTCAAAAATGGGACCCTATTACTAAGACTTCGCTGTCAGTCCGTCTGTCTGTCACCAGACAATATATCAAGAACCGCGATAGCTAGACAGTTGAAATTTTCACAATTTTTTTATTTCTGTTGCCGCTATAACAACAAATACTAAAGAAAAAATAATAATAATACAACAAACGCGACTTTTTTTGCTGAATTTTTCTAATGGCGGTACAGAACCATTCGTACGCGAGTCCGGCTCGCACTTGGCCAGTTTTTTCATCTCCGTTTCGCTGGCAGCTCTTATTGCTTTTTTACCGATAACATTTTCAGCACTAAAACTTCAACGATGACAGCATTGAAGTTGTTTATATTAGCGTGATTTGGAGCACAGAGAACACAAGGTGAAGCACAGTTTGCAACACTAGATCCTTATCCCCGCCCAGCTGTCGTTCTGCGGAAGTATCTCCACTTCACAAGGTTGGAATTGCGTGCTCGTGTTCATAATCGTGTTTTTTAACGGTTCGGACACTTTTAAGGTCATGACAGAAGCTTAGATTCGACGCGCGGAGACGCTCACCTGAAGTGGGATGATTATCTTATCAGAGATTGCATAGGGTGTGGTCCGCTTACTATGATGGGGTGCTGCCTTTTCGGTGCAATTTACTTCGGCGAGTCTTAATCACTATAATAACCCCATTACTTATCGGATATTCAGAACCCAATACTCAAAATAAAATAAAAACGGAACGAAAATTTCAGGAAATCCTAATTGTGGCTAAGCTCGTGGTCATCCTAATAACAACTTTGATACAAATAAATTGGTTCAAATGTATCAAAAACAGGTCCTGGAATAAGTGTCAGTGTCAAAAATAAACAACTTAAATCGCTTTTAAAGTATTTTATGTACAGTCATGGGGAATGAATTCAGTCTAGCAACCCAGTTACAGGGCGTTACCCAGTTACTGGGTCGTTGTGCCGATGTATAGACAGACATAAGGTCGATTGTCGTTTGAACGTATCAAAACAATAAGATCTAATTGTCTTTGTGACAGTTTTTAAATTCACTGAGAATATAAATATTTAGGGTTCCGTTCCTCAAAAGGAAAAACCGGAACCACTTTGTTGTCCGTCCTTCAGTCTGTCTATCTGACCAGACCCTTTATCTCGGGAAGGCGTGGAGATATCGAGTTGAAGTTAAAACCATGTACTCAAGTCAGCGGACTCTTGAAGCCGTAAAAAAGTCAAACTTCTAAATTAACGAGAAAAATGGTACTACGGTTTATGTGGCAAAAATCGTGCTTTTTGACACCCTCGAAGAAATCAAAATTCATAGGATACTTCCCGTTGATCCAGAATCCTGAAATTTGTCATAAAGCAAGGTAGGCACTAGTATAGGAAAACTGTTAATTTGTTGTTACGTCACAATTTATTTTTTTGACATTCGGGAAAAGCTTCCAAGACTCCATTTCGAAATTGAACCAATGTTAATAACATTGGTAAGTTTGTACGGAACTGAGGGCAAGAGTACCGGAAGCGGTCCGGACGGTTATCGGACGGTCGGACGACGAGCTACCCATTGCTCGCGGCGTGAGGACCGTTGCTTCTCTGCTAGCATTACTGCTTCGCAGGAGCCACTCCTCCTCTGTTGTGCTCATAAACATTATAGCATATGCATAAATAGTAACACTAGTAAAGGAAAAAGGTTTTGAATGTTTCGCCACGTCGTTTATAACGCTTACGTCGTAGGACTAGAACAATTTACCCATCCGATTGTAATTTGGATGTCTTCAAGGCTAGAATGAATATAAACTAGTGCGCCTCACCATCAGAGATTGCAGTACTGATTACCATCAGGTGGGATCGCAGTCAAGCACTAGTATATATATATTTTTTTTTTTTTCGAAACTGCAATATTGTTTGGGATGTTAAAGGTATGGCAGGAGTTTCTCTGTAGTACACCGATAGTCTACTGTTTATTTTTTAGACCCACGTAATAAAAATAAGGCGAGATTACCAAACAAGCACAAGGCCAGACTTCGGAATACTGATAAGAGAAACTTTATAAAGATAAACCCTTTAACACTTTGCTCTTTCCGGGAACTCAACCCCGAACCTCAAGCTTCATCCAGTAAGAGCCTCGTGCAGGTCGTCAACGCGTTGTATACCCCCTGCACCTCGAACAGATGTCAGCAAGCTGTTGAAGCCATGGAAATTTTCTGAAAAAGAAACCCTTGGCCTTAGAACGTAAAAGGCAACTGAAGGACACAGGTGTGATTTAAATCAGTAAAAGTTTCACATCCTACTCCCTCCAGTGTGGGAAAAATCATTGTCTGATTTCCCACCATGATAAAAAAAGATGAAAAAAAAAAAGTGGTTTACCTAAAATTCCTACAAGCGATGATTGCATTGATCTCATTCTGACCTCTAAACGAATTATATTTCTAATTACGTACACAGGACTTGTCTTGTTCGAATTGCACGGAAAACAGACGATCGGCTAAAGTTGTCTGAAGGTGATGCATCAAAAACGCCGCAGACCACCGGGGCTGTCTGTGTATAACCTCTTAATAATGCAGTTAGATAAAATAAAATATACGCGGACGTGAGAATTTACTTACAGGGTGTTTTAATTGAGTCAAAAATCCACATAATATATCTTGTATTCTCCGAGAGCAAATAATAATAACAATAATTTTATTTTCAGTCGGGAGTTTCCTGCACGGGATTCAGGCGGAGGTGACGCCCGGGTGTCGCCACTGTGCGGAACGCCCGGAGGACACGGTGGAGCACACAGTCGAGGTGTGCCCTGCTTGGGCGGAGCATCGCCGTGCCCTCGTGGGGTCGATCGGCGGCGGAGACCTCTTGCGCCGGGCCTTGGTTGAGGCCATGGTCCGGAGCGAGGAGAAGTGGCAGGCGGTCGCCGACTTCTGCGAAGCAGTAATGCTCGCAAAGGCGGACGCTGTCTGGACTGTTTGGACCAAGCCCAAGTCGTCGACGGCGCGCACTGTTCCCGCGCGCCTCAAGGAGTTGTCAGCAGCAGCAAGGACCCAACCGGGTCGAAGCCTACTGGGGCCAGCCCCGGTATGAAGGCTAGAAGGAACGGGGTGGGTCTTTTAATCAGTAAGAGTCTGACACTATCTCCCGCTCCGCCCAAGGGCGGGGGTTGTCAATGCATGATTTTTACCACCATAAAAAAAAAGGCAGCAGAGGTCCATACATAAAACACACTTGCTAGCCTATCGGTTTCCTGTCGGTTGCATTTCGGGGAGTGTGCATTGAAATTGCATAATTTAATCCCGCCAAGTCGAAACCATCATTGACGATTGACCAGATGCACGGCAATGCGCCACCTTTACATGGTGGACATCCCACCCATCCGCCTAAAATGTTTTGGGAACACATTCATCGTGCATATAGCTAAGGATTGGAATGCCCTGTCGGAGTCTGTGTTTCCTGATAGCTACGACCTAGGGATATGACACTTTAAATAAAATTAATAATTTTTTACTTCGCTAAGATAAGATAAATTCTTAGCTGAGCTTAAAAAGCTAAAAACTATCTAAGAATAGCTTTTGCCCGCGGCTTCGCCCGCGTACATTAATGACCTTCCCTCTTTCTCCCCATTTTCTCACTTTTTTTATTAAAAAAATTAGCCTATATCCGTGTCCAGGGTCCCAACTATCTCTGTACCAAAATTCATCAAAATTTATTTTGGCATATAAGCGTGAAGACGTAACAAACATACAAACTCACTTTCGCTTTTATAATATTAGTAAGGATAAGTGGAGTCAGCGTCGGTTTTCGCTGCATGGTTTCGCATAACTGTCCTCGCAAACGTCGCTATAGACATCTTTCGGTCAAAAGTCGTCTCTCAAAAAGGTCTGTAGCTGGTGGGTTAGAACTCGTACCACAAACGAATTGAAGTTAATGTCGTGGCGCACTTCCAACCTTCTGACTCTTAAAGTGTAATTGGTCACTTACGAATACTCTACGACCTCCTCAACCTTCGTACGCATAGTGATGGGGACGCGACATTGTACGTACGCATACCTAATGTATATAGGTACGTATTGTAAGGAGTGGGTTTTGCAGAGACCTGTAAATTACGTGAGACCTGCAATTTTTTTTGCTCTGATTTGGCACTTTATTGAATAACTCCTCCTCCTCCTCAGTGGAGCGAGAGGACGTGCTACTGACCTCGCACACGGGCTTCAAAAAAACGCCGCTTCAAGCTTCATTTTGAGGCGGCCTTTTTTGTGGCCCGTGTGTGGCTACAGTTAGATTGTTACTGGCTAAGACCCACCTATATTCTTTCAGTTGTCCTTTGCGTTCCAGGTAATTAACTCTTTCAAACATTTCCGAAACCTGTATAATGACAATTATACAGGTTTCGGAACCACTGCAGGTGAGTGGGACACCACTGCAGGGTCTCACGCCTCCTCTCTACGAAAGAGAACGGGCTGTTATCCACCACGCGGGCCTGGGGCGAGTTGGCGGATAAAGGCAACCTTATTAGGGGGTCATGCTTTTAGTAATGAACCAAGTACTAATCCAGACTCCTAGGGCTGCTACTGATAAATTCCAAACATGCATATGACCTGTGGTTCCGGGTCTGAGTTTCTATTATAAAAAATGTAATCTTCTCTTTTTTATGGTGGGAAAAATCATCCAATGACAAACTGCGCTTTTGGGTGGAGCGGGAGATATTATCAGACTCTTGCTGAATGAAAGCCCACCCCGTTCCTTCGTGCCTTTCGTACCGGGGCCGAACTTCTCCTTCGGATAACCCTGGCCTCAGTAGGCTTCGACCCAGCTGGGCCTCTGCTGATCCAATTTGATTTGATTTCGATTGAGGCGCGCGGGAACAGTGCGCGCCGTTGACGACTTGGGCTCGGTCCGGACAGTTACCGGACGGTCGGACAGCGAGCTACCCATTGCTCGCCGTCCTCAAGCCCGCGCCTACGGTGGCCTGAAATCGGGGTCGGAAACTTGGCGGTGGCTGCGGCGCTGTGAGCGCCGCCGTTGCCTAATGCGGTCGGCCTTCTCCTTCGCTAGCATTACTGCTTACTGCTTACTGCGGACCATGACCTGTACCAAGGCTCGGCGCAAGAGATCGCCGAATCTTCCCTGATGTCGGACTTATTGGCGTTGTGCAACCTTTAAATATTAACTGATTATGGTGATTTTTGAAGTGAAAACTTCTTTAGCGGCGTTGAGCACTTTTTCTGTAATGGGTATAAAATCTTAAACTCGCGTCAGGACACGTGACCTGATCGAAAAAGCGTAAGACGGATGGTAAACTTTTTAATGTAAAATAATTGTAATAGTTTTAAAGTGTTAAATTTTTAATGTAATATAAATTGTCATGTTTGTGTACGATAGCGCACTAAATGAATATTGTATTCTACCACATAAATGATAGTACTTTTATACTGATAAAGCAATTGGTGCAAAATTATTCCCTAATCATTCCAAAATATCAAACATGCTCAACGTTAATAATCAAGTTTTCACTTCTGCCGGCACCCCCGGAGTGCAATTTTTTTTTTTTTTGTATAAGAAATTAAGAACACTGTACGTGAATGGTATCAAGAATTAAGCATAGAAAAAAAAACAAAAATTTAAAGATAGTTACAAAAAGTGTATAAGTTAGACGATGTTTTATTATAACACCATCCTGTAAACGTATTGTGCATGTATATTATGCATTTATTAATCCTTAGAAACGATATTCGTGATATATGATTGATCTCTTATAATTATGTATGTGCTTAGTTTTGGTACATTATAATTATCGTTTGAAGTTGAATGATGCATTTTAAATCTGTTATTATATATTAATATAATATTTGATAATAAAACTCATGATTATAGATGCATCATTAAATCTTTTTTATACAATGCACTTTTTAATGTGTGTGAGTAATTTATGTTAGAATCTAAATTAAAGTTATTTTATAATTTTCAGAATAAACTAAAATTAAAATATTTAAGTATGCTTAACCTAACTATACACACTAAGGGCTACTTCCTACTAAAATATGGCGTCATAAAACTCCTCCGCATCGCTGTCGACTGGAAGTGTGCCCAATGTGGATGGCGTCGCAATCAGTGGTCTCCAGTGCAACACGGATAATGTGTTAGAATCTTGATTTTTATATTTTTTCCCAAAACTATCACACAACGCCGTCTAGTCCCAAGCTAAGCTAAGAACTTGTGTTAAGGGCACAGACAACTGATAAACATGCTTATATATTTCTAAATAATATATAAATTACACCTAGACACAAAACAAACGATCGTGCTCAACACTCAACATTTGTCCTGGTTGGGAATCGAACTAGCGACCTCCGGCACAGCAGTCAGGGCCACTGACCACTACACCAATAGACCAGTAAGATTAGAAGTTCAATCACGTGAAAACTAAAAATATATACAAAAGTTTTTTGTTTCAAATATGAGTAATAAGATATTAAAAAATAAATTATGACACACTAATGTTATAAAGGTGAATGTTGTATGTTTGTTATTTTTTCAAACTCAAATGGAGTATCAGGTTTGGGTGGAACTTGGCCCACGAGTAGACGTAGTCCTTTATATTCTGGGATTAGATACGAGTACGTTCTCTTTAGAATTCCCTGCCGGTGTCTGTGTTTCCTGATAGCTACAACCCGGGAATCTTTAAGTCGAGAGTGAATAGGTTTCTTCTAGGTAACCGCGTTTCATCGTCGACCGCATCGTCGCTTTTCATCAGGTGAGATAGAGGTGAGGCGCGAAATAATCTACACAAAAAAAAGATTGCCGACAGACGGTAGTCTTACATATGTACACCAAAAATAGTAAACTAACTATCATTACAGTAAAACCGAAAAATAATAATCAAAACCCTCTTTCTTGTGTCGTTGCCTCAATGCTGTCATGACCTCGACGAATAATATTCTTGGGTACTATATTTGGCCATGTTATCCTATCTTCGGCGATGTGGATGGCGTCGCAATCTGTGGTCTCCAGTGCAACACGGATAATTTGGTTTAACCAACGTATCGGACTCCTACCCCTGAGTCTTTTCCCATCTATTTTTCTTGTCGGAAGCAACTTTTCCAGGTTATCATTTCTCTTTATGACAATGTGATCAAAGAAATGAAAGATACTTCTTTGGCATACGGTGGAGTCTCATAGGTGACCTTAGTTTGGCTGTTACTGCTATGCTGGAGGTCGTGGGTTCGATTCCCACCCAGGACCAAAGTTTATGTGATGAACATGATCATTTGGTTTATGTCTGGGAGTAATTTAACCATATATATATGTATGTATTTAGAAAAATGTAAGTGTGTTTATCAGTTGTCTAGTTCTCACAGCACAAGCTCTGCTTAGCTTGGGACTAGACGGCGTTGTGTGATAGTTGTGGACTTCATAATAATTACAGGTACTCTATATCATTATTAGAGTGTATGTCTATGTCATAATTAGAGTAGGTACCTACTCTAATAATGACATAGACATTCACCTACCTACATTAGGCTCTCGTAGTAGATTACGGATCCATTCCCTCTTCTAGAGAGGAGACCTTGTGAGATCCGTGTGTCAGTAGAAGAAACATCATATGGCTGACTATATTAGTATACTTACGGTATACTTAAACCGATGCTAAATAAATAATTTTTTTGTACAAAATTCGAAATAATTACTACCCCCTGTAAAAATATACCAGCTTGAAATATTTAAACAGATAGGAAACCGAATGCATTTCTAAATTGAGAGCTATTATAATTTTATTAACACAATTAACTTGAATTGTGGGTTCAATAATTCTTGTCATTGAGCCGCAATACACACCAATAAAACAAAGATTTATGATCGTTGTCAATACATATAAATTATGTTAAAAAAACTAACAGAAATACACTGGCCTCGCACCGATGACCTATGAGTAACCGACACGTTTTTTACAACAAAGCGAAAAATGCTGCGAAACTAGTAACCCCATGCGGTTTTGGGTCACTGGGACAAGTCCTGGTAGCATTAGGATATTCTGCCAATGATTTGACTGTGAGCTTCTGAGATTTTTTATCCAAGCAGATCAGTGTTTTCAAACCTATTGTCCACGGATCAGTGGTGGTCAACAAGAGCTGAAATGGAAAGCTATAAAATTTTCAATATTTTCAGCTGAAAGAGTTACCGCAGCCATGGTGTGCATGGGAAAACTGAAGGAACAGGGGGAACCTGACTATTCAGTAGTTAGTAAAAGTCTGATCTTTCCACTCCCAAAGTTACTTTACATTTAATTTTTTGTTACATTAATGCGACAGATTTTAGTTTACTATAAAAAGTATCATGTTTTCTATAACAACACTCGTTATTTTTGATTTTAAATAATAGTTACGCTACGAGTGTTCGAATAACTTTACTTACAAAAGTATATTTTATCACCTATTTGCTATACAAATATTATTTATCATTTTTCTTCTAGATTCTAGTCCCTGATAATAACACAAAGAAACCAAAGTGATCCGTGACTTTGAAAGCTACTGATCATAATACACGTAAAAAATTCAACCGAAATATACTCAACATGACGCTTGTATTTTCCAAACCATTGGGCAGAGCTGTACCTACAATAAATACACCTCTCACTCACATTATGCCAGTTATAAAAAATAGAAATCAAATGAAATAGAGGAAAGTATCTATATTAAAAGCACAAGTCCATACTTCTGAGGAAGGTGTAACATAAAATAATGAATACCGTCAAACTATAATTGGGCCAACCTGTCGTAACTTTGCCTAAACTGATTATTTTAAATTGTTTGGCAAACTGTTTTAGTTAACGACTTTTACAAAATGTGGTGGGTGCTTTTTTCCTACTCTTCAAAATTTAATTGTTGCATGTATTTTAAGTTGTTTTCAAATATTTTAGGAAAATTTTTAATGAAAAATAGTCCTCCATGATTCTATTTATGTATTGCACTTGTAAAGCGAGTTTAAAATCAAGAAAAGCAATCGAATATCACTTTTATGAAAAAAATTACAAAACTTTGCCGGTTGTTACATTTTAGTTTGTTATCAATCTTTCGCTTTATGCGCACACAAAGTGAAGTAAAAAACAAAATACTGCTGCTACTGCTATTTTTCAAACGTTCCAAAACAAAAAAAAACTTTTTGGACTATATAGCCTGCTTAAAATATGCATATTATACCAATACGCTACGGGATCAAATCTGTTAATTTGAAAATACATTTGAATACTTTGCCTGGCCATTTGGAATGTAATATAGACTTTTTGGGGCAAAAATATATTTTTTCTATAAGAGTAGATTATGAAAAGCCAAATTTCATAAAATAGCAGATTTTCAGAGGTTTTTACTAGATAAGTTTTATATATATTTTTTTTTTATTTCAATAAAATCCTAGATAGTATCTACAAGATATTTGTATTTCCAAAATACCTTGAGAAAGATGTGTAATAACGTCATAATCACTTAAAAACGGTTGTATGGAAATGTGTCTCTGATACACCGCTCTTAAATTACAAAGACTGTCTTCTTCATAGTCACCCTAGTCTCGATACCGAGAAGCAGCTCAACGCACTTTCGTGGTGACCACACATTGCCGGAAATTATCGAATACTTATCACTAATAATCCAATAAAGTATCTCCTTGTATGTATAATTAAAAGGCCTACAGAATGGCCGAAAGCACTATTTTCGGAAACCGGACGCTTTATACATAAGTTTGAGAGGTTAAGCATGTTATCTTGGACAAAATCGTGTATGCTAATGCACGATAAATAAAATCTTTATAGAGATATTGGATGACAATGTTAAATATGTTTAAATAAAATATAGAAGCACAGTTTTAATGATTATAAAAAGCTCTAATTTAAATCTAACTAGTAGGTCTATAAAATTCTCGTGTTTGTTATCGAACTCCTTTGAAATGACTTGACCGATTTTCATGAAAGAAAGAAAGAAAAGAAAGAAAAACATTTTCATGGTATTTTTTCATGGATTTGGTCTGAAAAAGTTCATAGATTACTTTTTACCCTCCGTATTTTTTACCACCAAAAAATTTTTTTATATATTTTTTATTGGAGAATAACGTTTGCGGAGGTTACTGGTTATTATATATTTGTTTATTATAGAGATGTGCCGAGTAGTGGTTTCACCGAATAACCGAATACCGAATAATACTCGGTTAAATTCTTACCGAACCGAATATACTGCCGAATAATTTGGTTCTCCGTTCCGTAATTTTGCGAACCATATCCAAAACCTCGGAAAACGTGGAGTTTTCATTATATGGATCCGGCTCCAGTGGCTGGGCTACCATCGATTGCCAGGTCATCATCGGTTTCGATTGTGCAACAAACATTACAGAAATCATTTCTTACAAAGTGGGATATTAAAGGTCCAAAAACAAAACAATGTGGTTGTCTAATTAAATTTGATTGTTAGAATGTGGGATTCTTTTAATTTATTTTGTAAAAGGCTGATTTACAATGATTCTTTAAACCGAATATATTCGGCATTTTAAGCGAATGATTCGGCCCAATACGAATACTTCAAAATTCTGCCGAATACACCGAATACTGAATATAAAACGAATGTTCAGCGCATCTCTAGTTTGTTATTTTTAATTATATATCAATCAAAAAGGCTTGGTTCTCTAAAGCTACCCACACTTAAACAGAACTGTCTATTAATTTTTTTGGCACGCAATTTATTTTTTCGCACTAGTGTGGAAAAGTGCGCGTGCTTGCGTCCACAAGTTTCTTATTTTTATCATATCAGGCTGGGCGCCTGGTAACCCCTGTTTATTTATATCTACGTAAGTGTATTGAAAACGTGTCACTGCAGCCCTCGACTTCACAACACCCTCGCCAAGACTCGGGTGAATGCCGCCTCCGCCAGTTCTGGCCGTTTGTCATTGAACAAACTTTCTCTACATTTGTATCAAAACGTACCATTTCTAATCCGGGCCTTATTTTAAAACGTTCTACGCAAATCGAACTTCAAAACAATTGACAGTCTCGAAAAGAACAAACAGCACTACTGCCAAAAACAAGTCCAGTTTGAAAACAAAGGAGCCATCCCAGACGGTCCAACCTTGTGCCCATTTACCGCGGCTATCAACAGTTAGTCTGCTGTCGTTTTCTATAATGTCCTCTGGTCGGAAACGGGCGCGTTTCGAGATCGTGACGTCACTCGAAGACCTGGCCAACCAGTTTTTGTTCTCAGCTCCAATTTAGTATTTGATTCTTTATGCATAACTTGTGTCCTAAGGTCGTCGGAGATTCAAGGACAGCGGTGCTAATTGCTATAGCATATATATTATACTTTAACATTTATTAATATGTGATATTTAATTATAGGTTAGGTGTGTATGGTACGTTCGTTACCCTGTCCGCTTGAGTAATTTGGATTTCGATTTATCTTGTAAAGAGATTTTCATTGAAACGAGAAGTATTGAATTTATGTGTTTTCTCACGTTATTATCCAGCCTGTTAATACAACAGGATATTAATAAAAAACAATTACAAAAAAAATGGTAAAAATAATAAAATAGTATCTACTTCAAAAGTAGGTGTTTTTGGATTTACTTCTTCTTTATTTAAAGTCGACTCTCAAAACCCAGGTTACTATGAGTTTTTTTTTTATATTTTTTATTTGAGAGTCTTTTATTTTTACATTTTCAGTAAAGTTGTGTGTGTGTAATTGTTACATTAAAGCTCTGCCCCTAAACTAAGCAGTTAACCTGTATCTCAGAAGACAGTTCTCTTCCTTACTATTTTTTTTTTTAAATAAGTACATGCTGTTCTATATTCAAAATGACAATTCCATTTATCTCAAACACGGCTAAAAAGACAGTCATTGTTTTAGTACGAAGTTCCAATAATATACCTTCTAGCTTCATCTTCATAAGATCTTTTCTTGTGGTACCATTTACTCGTACATTCGAACTATTTGTTTAAATTGGTTTCATCTTAATTGGTTAATTATGTTAATTTAAATATATTATTACCATTCGCGAAACTGCTCGTCGTTGACGAGTTCCATTGGTTATCTGTGGTCATCAATTCTACTTCACCAAATGATACTTTCTGAATGCAAACGTTTGATCATCAAAGTGTGCTTCTTTTAAAACTTTTACAGCGGCACTCATTTTTGTATTATTTCTATTCCTGCGGTACGGGGTGTTTAAGACCTTGTTTCAAAACTTATTAGACCCCGTATTTTTTAAGAAACTAAAAGCTTTTTTGAGTCAGTTTGACCCCGTACCGCAATTAGGTACGAGGTCAAAGAGACTGAATTATAGTAGTAGGTAGTGGCTGTGTTGACACACTGATAACCCCAAATCTTTTCTTCTCGGTCAGTCCATCCAATGGCTGTACAATAAGACCGCCTTTTGTACACTTATTCTTTTTGTAAATTTTTGTTCTTTTATGAGCTAAGGTGTGCAATAAATTAATAAATAAATAATACAGCACTCCATACAGTTTTAATAGGTTACCTTATGTATATATTAATCTCTTCTCTAAACTAAACCAAAGTGAAGTTTCGGCCTCAGACTGTGCTTCTCTTAGCCGCACCGCAAGGAAGACATGTTTTTTTTAGGTGGCAAAATCATCCATTGACATCCCCAGCTCTTGGGCGGAGCGAGCGATAGTGACAGACTTTTACCGACTAAAGACCCACTACTGTTCCTTCGTTGCCTTTCGTACCGGTGCCGAATCTTCCTTTCAGAAACAGATCCTTGGCACCAGTAGGTAGACTTCGACCCTGCTGGGCCCCTAAGGTTTGCTGACAACTCCTTGAGGCGCGCGCGAAAAGATACGCGCCGTTGACGTCTTAGGCTCTGTCCGGTCGGTTACCTTACGGTCGGACGGCGAGCTACCCATTGCTTGCCGTCCGCAAGCTCACGCCTACTGTGGTCAGAAATCGGGATCAGAATCCCGGCGGCGGCTGGGGCGTGAGCGCCGTTGCCTTATTCGTGTGGCCTCCTTTGCTAGCATTACTGCAAGAAGAGAAGACGAGGACGAGTACGAGGCGTATTAGACCTAGTTCAGCACTGAACGTGTTTGAAGTCATGACAAAAATATACCTCTATGCTACTTAGATCTCAATAAAATAAATGACTCAAATTGCGCAGGAGTCGATGCACGAAAACGTTTATTAAACTCTTTTTTTATTAATTAACTTATTGTGGCGCAACAAAGCAATGTACTTTCAGGGTCATAGGTTCAATTCCCTCACTGGATTTTTTAAAATATTTATTCATTTTTACAATAATAGTAATAACCGGGGGCTGTTTTTGGATGCACTAGCATAGCGCGTACAGGGATATATGTCGGTTGATACCACGTTCCATTAAAATCGTCAAAATGGCCTCTGCGAGTTGGTTTCGACTCCTCGTACGCCTTCGAAAGCCCTTAGCCAAGCTACAATCGAATTCCGTTCCCTAATCGGTAACGCCTCGGTGACAGCAATAGTAGAAAACGATAAGTCGGTAGCCATGTTGACGCTCCTGAGTCGGCCGCTCGTTCCACAATGTAGCGTTTGTATAACAAAAGATGTCGCGTTAAATATTGTAGAAACGATATTGAACGATGTGAACTTGGCTAGGAATAATCTATTCGTTTGTTCTGACCACGCGACTTTACGTTGAGATGTCATTCCCATACGTTTCATCACTTTTCGACAGCGTTAAGGATTGCAGAACAACAACTTGGCTAAGCGTGCAGGACCCTAGAGTTCTGATAATAATAACTCATATAGTAATAAGTTTATTAACACAAAAATTAAATAGGTAACAAACTTTTTGAAGCCCTGGCTCCCGAGCTAGGTAGCAACCTATGTTACAAGAGCCAGGCTTACAGACTAATAACAAAATTGTGTTTTATTAACACAGGCAGATACAATTGCTACTACATAATAGGCTTTCATATATCTTGTTACATTATATCTTCTATAATTACATATATTGTATTAACAGATGGACGGTGTGTGTGCTGATTTTATATCGTTAAAAACACGTACAAAATAAATCATTTTTTGAGGTGTGAAATCATCAAATAATCTCTCACGCTTTAGGGTGGAGCGGGAGGCAGGATCAGATTTTACTGACTAAAACGCCACATATGTTCCTACATTTGTCCTTTGCATCCATGGTAATTATTTCAAACGTTCCCACAGCACTTAATACCTTTATGGGATGAATTCTCAAAAAGACGGCCTAACTGAGTCACCTTCTCAATTCTAAAATATTAATTCCACATAGGTCTGCATGGACACTTATAAAACGTTAGAAGCTAGTGCACGGTTCCTTTAATTTTTTATTTTCCTTTACCTATGAGAATAAATCGGAAAGAAACTCCATGGGATAAAAAATAACATAGATATCATTATTTGAACGATTTTAAAAAATAGGATTCTTAAAATCGTTCAAGCAAATATGTCGTGAGACACAATAGCAATGTGCAGTAATGGCCCAGTACCAGTAGTAACCGTTCTATCTTACAAGTCGGTTCAAATCTGGGTTTCACTCTAAAACGACAAACCGGTATATCCTAGAACCAACACTAGGATTTTAGCTCTTTTAGAGAGAAGTCCTGAGTCTCAGCTATGGGATTGTGCTATTATGCTTTATGTAGGTAGGTGTGTCAAATAATGAATTCAGAAAAGTCTTCCTCTCAGCCCGAAACATAACAATTCAGCTATCACCTTAATTCAGTTCTACATTTATCAAAAGCAGTCAATTGAAACGCAAAACGGAAGACATCGACGTTCTGGACCCCTCTCCCCGGTAGCGGGGGCAGTTTCCGAAGATTTATCCTGAATAATAGGACGGACTGGTCACCGTTTCCGGAACCTACTGATAACGCTTGCTTGCAGTTGGGGTGGTACTTAATATTGTGTTAAAACCGCTATAATATTATTCAATAATCTACTGACATTAACATTATGTTTGGATGTTTGTTACGCAATAATGCCTCAACTGCCTCATTGACTTAGTCATCACAACGCTACTGCTGAGCGTGGAGTCCTAGGTTCGATTCCCTGGTCGGGTAAAAAGTGATGTTGGGTTTTTCCATTACAAATTACTCTGTGGCAGCTTTTATGTCGGATTGCTGTCTCGTGACTATGAAACTTAAGGAACAGTGGGTGCACCTATGTTTGCGCACGCACATGTCCACTATATATTCCTGTGTACTTGACTTATCTCTGTAGAGAAGGCCACCGAAATCAATAATTCGAAATACCTTCGAGAGTATTTATAACTCTGTAACGCCTCAACGACATAAAGAGTTTGGATAAGGCATAGAGGTAGATCATGGTCTAAATTAGAGCCCGGCTTTTACGACTTAGGATATCGCAATTGCCTTTCTACCATCGGTCAACCCGACGAACGGTGAGTATCCACCATTGGTAACACTTCTAAGGTCCGGACAAAGCGTTTCGCCGCGTCGATACTGCGTACATCGAAGGACTGGAACAATTTGCCTGCTGCGGTCTTCTTCTCCATTTATAATTTAGGTGTCTTCAAGACTAAAGTGAAATAGCTCTTAACCTTTCAATCGTGGAAATTACGGACACAATAGAAAGACAATAGGTGCGCGAACGCCGGCATTTGCTTGGGGTTTAATTAATTAATAAAGTAGTGCACTTTTTCTTCAGTGGGTAAGAATAATCTAAATGACATCCCCCGCCTGTGGGTGGGGCGGGAGAGATACTATAGTTAGATAGTGACAGACTCTTACTGACTAAAAAACCCACACCGTTCCCTTTCTGGCCTTTCATACCGGGCCTCCCTTTCGGAAACAGGTAGGGCCCCAGTAGGCTTCGAACTAGCTGGGTTCACCATAAGCGATTGCATCACCGCTTACTATCAGGTGGGATTGTAGTCAAGCACTAATTTGTATAATTTAAAATTAAATAAACTCATTATTTTTTTGCAGACTACTGAAAAAAAACACATTTTTGTCACACAGCAACGTTATACAAAGTGTCTGTGAATAAAACAAATAAGTACCTTTCAATACATTAACACATGTAAAATGAGGCGAAAATTAAACATTACCCCTAGAGAAAGAAGGTAGGTATGTCTTTATTTGATAAATTACTGCGCACCCTGTAGTAAGTCGCTATACATGTTAATGTAGGTAAGTATTTTAAACATATAAACATTTGCATGTGGTAGTCGGAGCATTGACATCTATATAAACAAAAAAAAGTAGGTACATCCATACAATAATTTCAAAACTAATCTTATAAGAAAACAATATTTACTTCAATCAATCAATCAATTGATTGGCCTGTTGGTCTAGAGGTTAGTGGCCCAGAATACTGTGTCGGAGGTCGTGGGTTCGATTCCCACCCAGGACAAATGTCTGTGTGATTAGCATGATCATTTGTTCTGTATCTGGGTGTAATTTATCTATAACATGTACGTATTTTGAAATATATGAGTATGTTTATCAGTTGTCTAGTACTCATAACACAAGCTCTGCTTAGCTTGGGACTAGATGCCGTTGTGGAATAATATTATTAAAAAATATATTTATGTTGCTTATTATTTTTATCTTCTTTAGTCAATCTACGAGTATTGTCCAAGGAGACATATAAACGAGTAGACTATATTACTGCAGTGTTAAACAGAACAGCAAATAAGTGCGTGAGATGCGCTTGCATGAGACTCAACACTCAATATAGGTCGAGGACCCCTTCCCCTTGCAGCCTCCTTGAAACCATACGGCCAATCACCACGCCAAGCCAACTTCTCTTTTTTTACCGAACCAAATCATTTTTATTTACGTAGGTATTACTTGACCGGGGTTATCTGGTCATCAACAAGGACAAATTTAAATATTACTGATTTGAATAAGGAAGGGCCAGATATCGAATGTTTTGCACATTTTCAACAATCTTGCGCATAAAAACAAAGTCGGTGCGCTCTTGCGTCGGAATTTTAAGTGTTTGTTTGGCTAAACGTAAGTGTTCCTCAGGAATCGGAAAGATGCGGCACGATTGCAAACTTACTAAATGAAGTCTTCACGGTCGTTCCTGCTTAAAGTGTGGGCAGACTTATATCGGTCGATTATACCTACTTCCGCAAACAATGCAACTTCAAATGGCACATTATTAACACTAAGCATACGTTGGGCTGATGTCAATTTGTTAGTACAATTGCAAAGTGCACGCGAGCCCTTAATTGGCATGTGAACATGATGCAAACATAACAGTAGTCATCAATTCGCAATTTTCTCATACAACAATGGTCACTTTATGCTCATTTACTTAATCCTAGTTATTTTAATCCTAGTTACACTAATCTAATATTAGATAAGCGACAATTTGTGAGTATGTGTGTGTATGTTTGTTCCTTCTTCTCACTCGAAAGGCTGAACTGATTTCGAT